>JAYESA010000018.1:138129431-139329431 GCA_036927795.1 Iris macrosiphon | reverse complement strand
TGGCTCCACAGGCAGCACCCTTCCAGCAAGCCCAACAGCAACAGCAGAGGAATCCACCGCAAGGACGCGGACAAGCTTTTGCCATGACTTTGGAGGACGCGCAGGTTCATGGAGTAGCTAATGCGCGTAAGTTTTTTTTAGTTTTCTGCTTTTAGATTTGCTTAGTTTTTGCATGTTGATTCGTGACCTAGCCTTAACCTAGTAATTAAGTTGAACTTGCTAATAATTTATAACCTAGAATGTTTTTATAATTAATAACTGTAGAGATTATATAGTCTTTTGTTATTGTGCTTATTTTGTGTTGTTTTGTGAACTTGAATTAAGTTGTACCTTCTTTCATCATCATCTAGCGTACTTTCCTTTTTGTTGTACTACCTTGACTTATGCTGCTAATATAGCCTAGTTTTGCAAGCTTATTCCTTATCGAGCTTGTTCATGACACATGTGTTAGTGGACATGTACACTAATACAATTGTCTATTCAGAATCATTGTATTACGGTCTGATCAACCTTAGTGCATTTTGGTTCGCTCTTCGCACGACTACTTCACGTAGATTGAGATATATAGTTGACTAGTATATTTGCCCTCTAGATATGTCTGAGCATATCGTATCAGTTACACAACTGTACTAATACGAGCATGCGAACAAAGGACTCCAGAATAGGATTTCAATCCACAACAACTTGACCATTCCCATTTAAATTCTTTAAACGCCTTGATCCCGATACTTCTATTCTATTACCTCACCCTTGAACTCTTTATTATTGATCTTCGTCTTCCCTTATTTCAGAAAGATGAAACCTTGTGCTTGGTATAAGTTTGATATATAGACAGTACTAGATATACCCCACAGGCCGGTCACATTATGGATGACCCTTTTATATATGATTAAGGGAATATCATAGGTGATATGTTTGGTGTTAAAGACTTGAGGATTCAATAACATGATTAAATGAGTTGGGGCATAGATTTATTAGATGAATAGTCTTAGATAATAGATGGATAAAATCTAAGTTGGGTAGAGACCGTAATGCTCACTTGAGAGAAATTCTTTAGACTGTAATCAAGTGAGACTTGATAGAGAGAACCCTACTCTATTTTAATTTCGAGGACGAAATTTTTATAAGTTGGGTAGATTGTAAGCCCCCTGATTTTCAGAATTCTAAATTAGGTTTTTCCCCGATCTTTCTGAAATATTCGGGAATTGAAACCCAGGCCTTTGGCAATTCAATGATTTTTATTTGCGGTTTATTTATATTAAAATATTATGAAAATAATATTTTATGGTGTAAAATGGAAAACCGGACACAGGGTAATTTTTTGCGGATTTATTGGACTCTGGAAACCCGTTTAAAGCCCTGAAACCCGAAGTACATTTAAACCGAATTAAACCCGTGCCAACGCCCGACATCCCCATGAGAGCCGAAGCCCAGCCCAAGGAGCGTTAGCCCAGCCGAATCCTAGGTCAAACCCTATTCCAATTTCTGTATGTATAAATACAGGTTCCCCTAGTTTTCTCCACAAATTCCTAATTTATTCTAATTTATTCCCCAAATTCCCAAATTCCTAATTTATTCTAACCTAACCCTAACCCTAAGCAGCCGCCGCCCCTTCATCCAGATCTCTCTCCTCCTCACGCCGCCCTCCGCCGCTGCACCGACCCCGCTCAGCCGCCTCCCTCCACGCTGCTCCGCCGTGACGCTGCACTAGCCCAGTCCACGCCGGCCTCGTCTGACCCGCTCCGCTCAAAGCCGGTGCCTCCTCCGACCAGAAAACCCTCGACTCCCAACCTCTCTACCTCCACAGCGCCGCCGGCTGCGGTTCCCGACCCTCGCCCGACTGTGTCCCCCACGGCGCAGTGCACGACCGACGGCGCAGTACACGACCCGTCCGGCTGAGAGCTCTCCGGCTTGACCCTTTTCCTCGACCGCCGGCCCGGGTTTCTCCACCGCCCGACTGTGCAGCAGCTCTCCGGCCCGCTCCGACCGGGCTGAGTAGATCCACACACCTACGACCCGGACACAGCAGTGAACCCATGACCCGGACACAGCGGACACGGTGGAACCAGGACACGAACACGGCAGATTTGACTCTCGGACACGCGGAATTCAGACTTCTCGGAGCCTTGTTCAGGTGCCGATTTCTCTCACCTCGTAACTCTGTTTTAGTTTCCGTCAGTTGCTACACGTAGACTGTATAACCCTCTCGGTGCCCGTGCAACTCGCTCGGCGCATCGCGTCCTGTGGTGATCGCACACCGCGATCCAAAAACAGGAAAACCAATACCCCGTTTCACCCCGGAACGGAGTACGCCCCGCCAAACGGGATGACTTGGTCGCACGCGGTCTTTGCCGAACCGTGCGCGTCGTTGATACGGTCGTGTGAGATTTCACGGAAGTAGATTCGGAGGTGCGTGCACCCCGGAATCAACGCTTATCCGCCAACGACACCCCGTATCCGTCCTTTTTGGAACACGCTGTAACTTTGTGTACACAAGTCGGATCGAGACAAAACTTGCGCCATCGGACTCGTAGCGATACGCTGGTCCTGTGACCCAAGTTTGGTTCGATTCTGAGAACGTTGACAAAATTACGTATCGTGGGCCCCACAGGCTCTACTTGACGGGTGATTTTGTGATCGGCTCATCGGAATCCAATTCTGGAAGTTCCGTTGGGTTCGTATCATCGTTCCTGACTTGTAGACACTGAGTTTGACGAATTTGGAGGCCTTTGACCCTGACACACTTTTCGGTGCAAAGTGGCCCACATGTGGACCCCGCTTTGGCCCGAAAATGACCTTTTTGCCCCTGTGTCCAAATTGGACGTAAGGACAGGCGTTTCTAGCTATTGGATATTTTCTGAATCTAATGGTGATGTTTATTTCAGCAATCGGAGTAGTACCTGCAGATCACACTGAGACCAGAGCTACAGTTGGAGCCAGGACCCCAGGCAAGTGTACCTTGCCAAATCCTGCAGTTCTTGCTATTTATTTCCTTGACTTATATTTATATATACATTGCTGTGCATGCTCAACATAGGGCCGATTTGACGTACTTAGCGTCCGATCATTAGTCGGTGCCAACACTGTACGCGGTGTTGGGTACTGTCATCTAGAGATGGTTATACGTGACACTTTACATCGTACTTGTCTTACCAAGTACCTTATGACCCAGGACACTTGACACCATTCATGAGACAGGATCTTCCCGAGATATTCGTGGTGATTCTGTGTAGGATACAGGACTTTACAGAGATACTATATTCTTAGATACTTTATGACTTGCTGCATTTAGCTATGATCGCGCTTGACATGGACATGAGACGTTATGGACATGATATGCGTGGTTACATTGGGTGGGGAGAGACACACAGGCTACAGGCTGATTATATATATATAAAACATAGTAAACACATAGTAAAATACATAGTTATTGCTGCTACCGGCTCACAGACACAGAGCTTGTAGTGGTCTCAGACTGAGTACTCGTGATGCTCTCACTTGCATTTTCACATAGATGGTTACACACTTACCCCATTTATTTCATTATCTGCTGCACTGCATTTATTTTGGCATAAGCTTTCTTGTACCTTGCTATGTCCCCTGAGGACCTGGATCCGGATTATGTCCTCAGGATTAGCTGACGAGATCTATCCCAAGGTATACGGGACCGGAGCATTAGCATTAGCAGGAGCAGGTGCACACCTTGGAGCAGAACCTGGATCTGAGGACGAGATTGTACTAGAGGACTTCTCCTGAGTATTGGCTTGAGATACTCATTTATTTCTGTTTCTAGTTATTTTATTTCCAGTCTATTTCATTGATGTACCAGACTTGTACTCGGATTGTTCTCCGAGACACTTTTATTGAGATATGCTAGTTTATTTTATTTGCATTATTCTGGCTTTGATCTGTGTTTGTCTGTTGTGGATGAGATTAGTATAGACTGTGACTTGTAAGGATTGTACCTACTATTTACCTGTTAGACTACAGCTTAAGTATGCCCCGGTGGATCCATTAAATTGGGTTTGTCCATCGGTGCGTGCTGCTGGCCATTATCACGCATCTGGTCCCTCGGTATTTTGGGACTGGGGCGTGACAACCGCAGTCGATCGTCTCTAACGCACATTCGTTGAGCTCCGTCGCGAGCACACCGAAAAGTTCTGAACTGCCTCGTTCTTCACCACGAGTTTGAGTCGTCCCTGTCGATTGATCGATCGATCAAACCATTGTTGATGTTTCAAGCTCCGATGAAGCTCTAATCATCGAATGATAACGAACTCAAGCTAGGTAAATCCTTGCATTCTTGCAATAATGATTCGTCGAACTCGATTGATCCGTTCTTGACGAGTAGAGATGATATTCGACAAAACGAACATTCGACCTATGAAATTCGAGCATGACACTCTTTGATCACAGTAGATTATTTGATCTGTTCACTTTCTTCCTTACAATCGATCATCGACGGCCGATTGATATTTCGAAATGCCTTAATTCTCCTCTCCTCACAAATTGTTCGATCAATTGCCACATAGGATGATCTACAGTCCTGATCTGCGTCGATCCTACGCCGACGTGTCACTACCGCATCCTAAAATAAGGATAATTTTGTTATTTTATATATTATAAGTATTGTGTATATTTATTTTTAAATAATTGTATGATATGTGTGTGTATATATATATATATATATATATATATATATGTGTGTTATATGTATAGTATTCTTTAATCCATGAGCTAGTAGACTAGACCTAGAAGCCCACTAGATGAACCCCTGACCAAATGATAGGGTTATTAATTTTAATTAGTAATTTTTGGGATTAAATATTGAGGTTATAAATTATTATTGTGATTTTATTTGATTGTTGTACCTTACCGTTGCTTCAATATTTTGAGTGCTACCTTAGCTTTTGCTTTCCAACAAATTTCCTACCCTTAACCTAGACGTACCCGTCCTCCATTCTGACCTTTGTGTAACTCATAAATATGTTCTCTTGTGCTTCATTTTAGTCTCACAATAATTACGGACGTTTATTTTAAATTCCAAATAAATCAAACTTTGTATCTTTGTGCATTCCAATCAAAATTGGAGACACAATCTTGACCCATTTTGTGCAACCCAAATTATGATAATATTCTATTATGAGTCTTCTACGTTCATGATACTTGTGTCACATCCAATTTTAACCTTATGTACTTCTAATTTATTTTAGAACACCGTTTACATTAATTTTAATTAAATTAGTGTAAGGACCCAACTTAACCCAAAACTAGACCTAACACCAAACCAAACCCCCATTCATACCCTCAAGGTTCATACCAAATACCACACACCCTTTTGATTCACTACATCACACCAAACATGGTATTTTCCCTCATCCAATCACAATTCCCACTTTCTGTGCAAATTTCCAATTTTTGGGAGACTTTTATGCAAAAGTGCAATGAGGTGTCACCATCCTATTGGTCAAGGCACATGAAGAACCAACCCCTCCCTCATTGACCGATCCAACCCCCTCTCTCTCCCCTTTTTGGTTTGTGCAATTTACTTCATGTCTAATCTTGGCCATCCATTCAAATGGAACAACATCCTCACCAAACATCCTCTCATATATATATATATATATATATATATATATATATATATATATATATATATATATATATATATATATAATAATCCCTTATCCTAACCCCTTTTCCAATGCCAACCCCATCCCAATGAGGCACATGGCCGACCTTAATCCCTAGGTTAGCATCATCATCATCTCCCTCATGCAAACCTCTCATTTCCTCCATTATTTCCATCACCACCTACATCAAACAACAACTCAACCCTAAACCAACCCTAACCGAACAGTCCCCTTCCCCGGCCATCTCCCCGGTGATCACCCGCCAGATCCCCGCACGTCACCCACTGAACATCACCCGCTGTTCCCGACCGCCTCCATCAGTCGTCCTCCGTCGAGCACCACAGAGCCATCGCCGAGTCCCCCGTCTTTACAGCAGAACTCCCCTCCTCTACAACCGCTCGACCCCGATCATCCCCGAGCCACGACACCCTCACCGCTGTGCAACTCGACGAGCCCCGCCTCTGCAACCACCTCCCACCTCCTGTCGACTCACCCTCGTCGACCTCTCCTCCATGTTCTCTTCCTCCGTCGACTCCCCTCATCCAGACCACCTGAACATCACCCACCGGATCCCCGGCCTTCTCTACGACGAACCGCGGAGCACCACCGCCTCGACCTCCATCGTCCCCTCTTCCCTGTTCTCCTTCCCGACTCCCCGGCCAGTCCTCCACCAGAGCACCGAATGCACACGACCTCTCCCCGACTTCCTTCACCCCCTCGACACAGCCACCCTCTTTATCACCACCACCGCCTCCATCAGCCCCCTCATCTCATCTCCGCCGGACCTCTACGATACCCCCCGCTGTCAACAGCCACGATCCCAAGACTTCCCTCTGCTAGAGCCCGACAACAGCCATCAACTTCCCCCGTTTCCACCATCATCACGACCTCCTCTCCCTCACCGTTGACTCATCCACCCCGCACCGACTTTCCTCCACACGCAGCAACCTCGCTCACCTTTCCCGGCCATCCACAAGGAGCAACCCTGCCTGAGCACAACACTACCTTCCCCATTACCATTTCCAGTCCGACCACGATCTTGTCACAGCAGCCTCGCCGAGCCTCTCCCCTCTGGCATTCGTCTTCTTCTTCTTCATCATCATCATCATCATCATCATCGTCGATCTCCAACTCAGCGTCATCGTCGACCCGTCCCACCTTACTGGAGATGACCTGCAGCAGTCACCCTCGATCCCGTGCACGTGCACGCTAATGCACAGGTTCGAACTGCCCTATCGTGATTTTATGTATACATGTGTGAATGGTATTAGGTTTAGCATGTTATTTTCTGGGAGTTTGTTAAATATGGTATCGTGATCCAGTGTTAGTAAATCTAGTAGCTAGTTCCGCGTGCGTGTGTGTATAATAATAAGTTATATATATATATATATATACACACACACACACACACACACACACACACACACATATATATATATATATATATATATATATATATATATATATATATATATATATATATATATATATATATATATATATATATATATATATATATCGTATTTCATGGAAAACAATTGATAGTAGGGGGTATGACTGTAATATATATATATACGTAGTTGCATATGACCATAAGTGTTAATTATTGATATCCCGTGTTTATATTTGACTGTATGAACCTAAGAATTTTGTTGACTACCTTGTGTACACCAACGTACTGGCTTAGACGTTTTAGTGAGTCGACTGTCGGATTTTGCACAGTATTTGAAGATGTGACACCCATGCAGTTAGACGCACACTTGACCCTGCTAGTTGACCAGTGTCACCCCTAGCGTAGTCTCTGAGTTCAGTGTATTTATGATTGTGTGTTAGTGTAATGACTGATTCTGTATTATTATTAAATGGTGTCTATAGGACTGTTGGATTATTCAGACAAGACTTCGAAAACAGGCCATTGGTATTGCCAGCAGAGGACCTCATGCGAGTACATTCTCTAACAGTTTTTATTATGTTAATCATCTCTATGATTCTAGTTGTATAGCGTACATGATTCTGACACTATGTAGACACGGGTTAGCATCATCGAGACCTGTCATGAGGAGTCGTGATTGGAATCCATCGTGCTAGCTGGGGACGAGAAAATATTAGTAGATTATGTGATCATACCCAACTCTACATGAATCATAGCTCACCCCATACCTCACGTCGGGTGCAGCCTGACCATTAGATGACTCATAGCCTGTTATGTATGATTAGCCTGACTATTGCTTGCATCATAGCTAACTGGATGGTTAGCTTGACCTTACATGAATCATAGCTAATTATATGTAACAAGCCTGATCAGTCCCAAGTCGATCACATGATAGACTGATGTTTCACACACTTAGCTAGATAGTCTATACATGTATTTCTAGTTTATTGATCTAGCATTTTCCTATGTTCTAGTTATTGTTCTAGCATTCACTTATATTCCAATTTATTGTTCTAGCATACACTTGTATTTTTGTTTATTGCTAGTTATACCATTGATGATGATATGTTCTCCAGCATTTCCTTATTCTAGTATTTTATTATCTCCAGTATTTCTTATTGCCAGTATTTATATCCATCTTGTATTTCTTTATACTGTATTATAGTTTTTGTTAATATACATGGAACTGCTGTTAGTGCTTGAACTTCGCTCCATCCAGACTGGAAATATTTTTCCAGACTACGACTTAGAGGACTTATTTCCGGCACACTTGGAGATTTGGATGTTATTGTTTGCAGGTTAGACTATTTTATTGTTTAGACTTGTCTTGTATTTTGTTTATTTTCTCTGATATATTATCGTGCTTTAGTTCTGTGATTAAGTATTTATATATTATATTGTGATATATGTGTCTCCTTATGGAGTTGGATATTCATGTGAGATTGATTAGCTAGTATTGTGACCTAGACATTATTCTACCGCCGATGTTGCGGCGTAGGCTGGACGTACCTACGTACCCGTGCCCCTATATCGGGTGCGGGTCGTGACACATTTTAAGTGGTACCCTATGCAGGTCGAGCTTCACAAGTTGTGCGATCTCGTGGTAGTGTGACGTCTTAGTTGTACTACTACTACGTGCCCGCGATAGGATATAGGACATAGGACAATAGGATGAGAGAGGATACTCAATCACAAATTATTTGAGAGATTCCTGGGACGACCCCTGAAAATCTTATTATAATTTCCAATTTAAATCTTTCCCTTGTTCCGTCCGCTTTTATTTGTTGTTATTGAATTTGATTCTTGTTGATCAGTTATAAAATTTAATTCTTGGTATCGTTGTTGAGTTTGATTTCATATCGAGATAAATTTTATGGACTAAAATTTACGGTATCATCTGATGACATATGTTGATGAGGACAGTGAGAAAGGTAAAACGTCTACTTTGGTTATGGAGCCTAGAGATTATCGCAGTCACATTAGCTGTCGTGGCAAAAACGTAGGAACCTGACCTTGGATGTACATATCTTAGTTATGAAATTTAGAGTTTCTCGCAGCCATACCGGTTGGCGTGGTGAGGATTCTAGATGACGTGATTATAGAGTTGCATACCTTAGTTATGGAACCTATCGTTTATCGCAGTTATGCTCACTAGCGTGGCGAGGATTCTGAGTGTCATGATTTCGGACAGAAGTGTATGATTATCAGATTGTATCTTAAATTGGTTCTTAAAGTATCATCATAATACTTACCTACTTTTGTTATTATAGGACATTGTTCCATCATTTTCTTTCTAGCAATAGAGATACCTTCAGTCCTTAGTCCAGTTCCTTTTGAGCTCTATTTCTTTAAGGATCCTTGTTAGTGTGATAATTGGTGAATTGTAATTAGGTCTGTGTCACGCCCCAGTCCCAAAAAATGTAGGACTAGGATATGTAAGCATGCTAGTCGCATGTATATGGCAACTCCAATATATAAAAACCATAACACATGCGTACGCTGTAATATGAATAATAATTCATAAGTGATAAAAACTATCACAAGTTACAGGGTACAATCTAAATCTCATCCACAGAAATCATAAATAAATAAATAACCAATATCTATATAACTAGATCTCAATATGAAGTATCTAAAGATGATAGTTGGATAGAAACAAATCCACTGCCAAACTAGAATATAAAAACAAACACAATACAACTACATCACTAATAATTACGAGACTCGAAGAGAAGACCTCCTCGAAACATAAGTAGCAAGTCCGGATCTGCGCTCCTGCGAATACTAATGAACATCTACACCTGAAAAGGGACTAGGTCCTCAGAGGGACATAACAAGATATATAGAAGGATGCCAATAAAGTACTGAAATAAATATCCAATGGGTCACCTAACCATCTATGTGAATGCAGTTTAAGAACAACTTTCCAACAAGTGGGCTATCTAGCTAAAAATGGGATTGGCATGACTCTCTCGGAGAATCAGGGGCCTAAAAAGCATGTCGTCTTTTGAACGACAAAGGCCGCCTGATAATATATAATATATAAGGGTCATCGTCGCCCGTATCTCCAGCGGAGCTTCCGGGTTACAAAAGGAAAGTGCAAAGGAGCCCAAATGCCTTACTTGTTGTTCTCCCCACCCCATACTCTAAGCATGTCACATCCATAACACGATTTGGTTCATAGCCTATCTTTAGTACAATAGCCCAACCCTGCAACCAAACAAGGACAATGATTGGACCACCGTACTACAATAGGCTATGTCCAGGAACTACTAATAATTGCTAAGTCTTCTAGCATGCAAAGTTTCTAACAGCAGTTATCCCTGACGCACGTCCCACACGTATCGATGATCAGTCAATACGTAAGTCCGTGATCTATATGAGACTCACAACTCGTGTAAAAATGTGTCACAACCAAATAAAACCTAATGATGCTTCATGATAATGGGGCGGTCTCATAAACAAGGTCAATGCATATACATAATAAAAACAATCACGACGACACCGTCGTTGCACCCAAGTTCCCTTGGACGCGCATTTTATATAGCAGTTAAAATATATAAACTAATGACAGAAAATAAAGATGCTTGCAACATATGGAATATGAATAACTGTACAATGACAATGTATACTTGCCTGGCAAGAGAGCTGCAAAATATAACGTCCAGATGTCGAGGACACGGGATCAGGAACTAAGGCCTCCGAATAAATGTCTGAAATAGACATCACCAACGTTTTCGGAATCAGCAAAATAGCTAAAAATTACTACCCTTTCGTCCAATTTGGACACAGGGGCAAAATGGTAATTTCGGATCAAAGCGGGGTCCACATGTGGGCCACTTTGCACCGAAAAGTGTGCCAAGGGTAAAGGTCTCTAAATGGGACAAATTATAGGTCAAACAAACTCTAAAAGTTAGTACAAACTCAATGGTATGTCCAATTTTGGATTACGGTGAGCCGAACATAATTTTGCCCGAAAAGTTAACCATGGGGCCCGCCAATAGGTGACTTGGTCAACTGTCTCAGAATTGCATAAAAATTAGGTCACAGGACCAGCGCGATACCACGAGTCCAGTGACACAAGTTTCATCAAATTTTGACGAGCGTATACTAAATGGCGCAGGATTTTACAAAAATCACGATACGGGGAAATTTTACGGATACAGGATGATTTCGACGCGCACACGCGTCCGAATCAGTTTTCACGAAAGCTCACACGTCTGGGTATACTGTGCGCATCTTTTGGTACACGACGGGGCAGTTCCGTTTGGCGGGGTGCGCTCCGTATCGCAATTTCTAAAATTTGGAAAAAAATATATTTTCGGGGATTTCTATCTAATTTAATTCTATACACATCAACTAATAAATTATTATATTTAACAAAAAATAAACTAGGTTAGGTGGTCTTCGCATACCAAAAAGAAAAACCGAATTCAGATCTCTGTGGTGGGAGATACGAGTCCGTGAACATGGATAATTACCGCAGTTTTTTGCGATCCCAAAAGTTATCGTTTTTCGCCAACTTGGTCGCTATTTTCGCCTAGGTTTACGCGCTGTTCAAGGTCAACTAATATACAGATATGGAAGGGGGTTAGGTCGTGAACATACCGGTGAAAACAAGGTCGAGTTTGGTCGAGCGAGGGCACAAAAAATGGAGCGTGAACAGGGGTACGTTGCAGTCAAATTCTGCAGTGCGGGGTGTTCGCGGCCGTGGCGAGCGGTCACGGCGGTGGGCGGCATAGATGGCTCCGGCGGTGGCTGCTCTGGGTCGGCACGGCAGCTCTGGTCGAGGGCTAGATGGTAAATTTTAGGGTTAGGGTTTAACCTATTGGTATATAATTATATATATATAGAGACAGGGGTCAGGGATGAAACCCGCGCGGGGGGGGGGGGGGGTCTCGGCTAACTCTGCTGTTGCTGTTTCTTTGTGATAACGGGCCGGGTTAAATGGGTTAGCGGGTAGTAAGGGTTACGGGTTATAGTTTAGGGTTTAATCCATTTGTATAATTCTTTTTTCTTTTTTTTCTTTTTTTCTTCCTTTTCCTTTTTCTTTTCTATTTCTTATTTCTTTTTCTTCTTTTCTATTTCTATTTCCTTTAATAAACCTTATATATATATATATATATATATATATATATATATATATATATATATATATATATATATATATATATATATACATATAAAATTCTAAAAATTATTTTAGTGCATACAATAAATCTACTTAGCTGTCCAAAGGGTCTTCTACATGGAAATAATTAAGGAAAATTACGGTTGCTCCCTAAAACCTCTAAATGCACAATTACCTAAAAATAAAAATTCAATAAATTCTATTTCTTCTATTTAGCTAATAATTACATTAAATCAATTAAATAATTAATACAGTTTTTTTAAGGTTAGAGGTTTTACATTCTACCCAACTTATAAAAATTTTATCCTCGAAATTAAAACTAAGCCACGATAGAAAGTCAATGATGGTATAAGATAGAGATTTACAGTTTATTCCGTACCTTCCTCCATCCTAACCTCCATGATTTTCCAATTGTCATGGGGATATTTGGAGGGCTATAATTTGCATTGTTTAAAATGCAAGGATAGGGTTAAATGAGGGGGCGATGTTGCGCGTTGCACATTCCAAAAATTATGAAAAAATTTATATGAAGGGGAAAAATAGGTTTCTTCATGTATTGTCCAATGGTGTGGACACCTCAATGCCCTTTTGCATAAAAGCACCCAATAATTAGAAAATCGCATAAGGGTGGAAATTGGGTTAAATTAATTAAAATTAATGCGCAAGGTGTTCTTGAATTAATTAGAAGTACATGGAGATAAAATTAGGTGGAACACAAGTGTCATGACATAGGGGACTCAGAATAGAATATTATCATAAATTGGGTTGCACAAAACGGGTCAAGATTGTGTCTCCAATTTCGATTGGAACGCACAAGGATACAAAGTTAGAATTATTTAGAATTAAGAGAGCATAATTATAAGTTACATAAAGGTCAGAATAGAAGGCGGGCACATCTAGGACAAGGGTGTAAAATTTATAGGAAGACAATGGCTAGTTTAGGGCTCCAACTGTTGAAGCAACGGTAAGGTGCACTAAGTAATTTAATTATTATAAAATTAAATAAAATACCGTGTTCTATTTCTAATTAGATTCAAACTAGCCCTATTTTCTCTTTCTAAGCCAAGTAAGCATAATCTTGGGTGAGGGGGTTTACAATCTAGCCAACTTAAAAACAATCTCATCCTCAAAATTAAAATAAGGCATACTTGGTTAATTTCTTCACATTCACATATAAGGCAAGTCAATCACAATCTCTTCCAAGATTTAAAATACATTCTAATTCATCGCAATCACTTTCCAAATTAAGGTAACCTCTGTTTAATCAAAATTTAACATATTATAATCTCTTCTCAATTTTTAAATCATCAACATCCAAATTTAAATTAAATCCATATAACATCTTCAAGAATTAAATAACGCATATCAATTTTATATTACTAGCTCCGGCTATCATAATCTCCTTTAGAAAACATTTCTAATCAAATATTATTCCTATCTTCAACTTATGATTTTTTTTTGTACTCTTCAAAATTTTAAATTTAATTTACATCCTCAACATTTTAAGTAGGTGATCCAACAAACAAAATTCAACTTTTGATTCAAATCATCAAATTATAAAATTTTAAATCTAATTCACCAATTGTTCAAGTCTAAAATTCTATATTTATCCTCAAAATTCAAAATCGATGATTCAACCTTCAATATTCAAAATTTAAATCATGTACTTAATTATAAATATTTGGTCCGACCATATCAAGATTTTAAAATTCATTAAATACTCATCATCTCACTCCCTCTTTTAAAATTTTACACATTTAAAATGACTTAATCTCTCAATCTTATCCTACTTGATCACAATCTAAAATAATTTTACCTCAAATTAATAATGCGACTTCTATCCAACTTAGAATTTATCCATCTATCATATATGGCTATACACTTAAGAAAATTATTCCTCAACTTATTTAATCATGTTATTCAATCCCCAAAGTTTGAACACCAACATATTACCTATAATATGCCCTTAATTACGAAAAATTATCATCAAGTAATGTGATTGGCCTATGGGGAATATCTAGTACTATCTGTGTATCGACTTATACTAAGCACAAGGTTCATCTTTCCGAAATAGGGAAAGACGGAAAATAATAATAAAGAGTTCAAGGGGGAGGTAATAGAATAGAAGTATGGGGACCAAGGCATTTAAGGAATTCAAATAGGAATTGTCAAGGCAGTTATGGATTAAAATCCTATTTTGGTAAATTTTCTATTCACATGCTCACATCAGTACGGTTACGTACTTGATATGATATGCTCTGACATATCTAGAGGACAAGAATATTCGTCTACTAGTCAACTATATATCTCAATCCACGTAAAATAGTATTACGAAGGGCGAACCAAGCGCACTAAGGTTAGCTAGACCTTAATACACTAATTCTGATTTAGACAATGTATTAGTGTGGGTCCCCCAATAATACATATGTCATGAACAAGCTTGATAAAGAATAAGCTTGCAAAACTAGGCTGTAACAGCAGCATAAGTCAAGGTAGTACAGAAAATATAAGTACGCTGGATCATGACGAAAGAAGGTACATAATAATTCAAGTTCACAAAAAGATAAGACTCTACAATCTCTACAGTTGAATAAACATTTTCTTCTTATGCAAGCATATAGTTAATGTCATTCAATTACACTTCATTTAATGAGTCAAGAGGGCTATGTGACATTATGTTATGAGGTATACTACCCAACTTAAAATAATAAACTAATACTGTGACAGTCTTGAGGAAATCCTACAAAATAATCTTGCACTTATAATTAAAGCAGAAACTCTTATTGGGGTTTACGAGAAAAATGTCTTGGTCTTATTAGGGTATCCCATTGCATTATATAGGTAATGGTCATCTTAAGTCTTAGTCATAGTGCTTATAGAACAAGTGTATCAATATTGAGAATAGAAGGGTTACTGGCTCTCAAGTGAAATAGGATATAACTTGTATCGAGGTGGGGGTACAAATTACGCGATTTACGACTAGATGATAATCATCACAATCTAAATGGACAACTCAACTATCAGGTTCTAACTACAAGGCACATAATTTTAAAATTCAAGATTAACAATTATAATCTTAGCAAACTATATGTCCTAGCATAGAATAAAATCACTCGGTCTACAATCAGAAGTGTTAGGTGGCACGAGTTAAAAAGATGAAGAAAAGAATAACGTAATTTAGTCGTCGCACAATTAGCGAACGTTAAGGTTGCAGAGGAACAAGATATAAAATTAAAATAGAGGGACTCTAGATAATATTATGATTTTCTAAGGTGTTGTCTGCTAATGATAGGACAATGATATAATATTTATGGTTCTCTAATACTATTTCACTTATGAAAGTTAGGTTCAGTTCTAATTTTCCACCTTAGATTTCTATCGGTTCCTCAATACTAGGGTCAAACAATATGGTCAAACTTTTAACTAACCCTAGTAGTGTCAATACTATCTCAAGTTATCCCTAATTATCAAGGGATAATGGTCAATCCATCTATAGGTAAGGGCGCTATGGTTCATTAAGTATTCTAACTCAGTGATGTGTCAACACTCTAGTTGTATTCTTAATTGGAAGATTACCCTACTTATTATCTAACAACAGGGACTTCTATATTCTAGGAGAAGGCTATACTCAAAGAGCTATAGGGAAGTACATGAATCAAGCAGGATACAGTTATTCAAACAGAACAAATTAAAAGGGAGGTAATTCACAGTCAATTGCGGATGAGATCCTATACTCTAATCCTAATTGCAGGCTTGCTTGGTACAGTAACGTAACCGAGACGATATGCTCTCGACCTGCATGGGCCACCACTAAAAATATGTCACGGCCCAGTCCCAAAATACGTATGACTAGGACACGTAAGCATACCAGCCGCATGTATATGGCAACTCCAATATATGGAAACCATAACATATGCGTACGCTGTAATATGAATAAAAATTCACAAGTGGTAAAAACTATCATAAGTTACAGGATATAATCTAAATCTCATCCACAGAAATCGTAAATAAATAAATAACCAATAACTAGATCTTAATATGAAGTATCTAAAGATGATAGTCGGATGGAAACAAATCCACTATCGAACTAGAATATAAAAGCAAACACAATACAACTATATCACTAATAATCACGAGACTCGAAGAGAAGACCTCCTCAAAACATAAGTAGCAAGTTCGGATCTGCGCTCCTGCGAATACTCATGAACATCTACACCTGGAAAGGGACTAGGTCCTCAGAGGGATATAACAAGATATATAGAAGCATGCCAATAAAGTACTAAAATAAATATCCAATGGGTCACCTAACCATCTATGTGAATGCAGTTTAAGAACAACTTTCCAACAAGTGGGCTATCTGGCTAAAAATGGGATTAGCATGACTCTCTCGGAGAATCAGGGGCCTAAAAAGCATGTCATCTTTTGAACGACAAAGGCCGCCTGACAATATATAATATATAAGGGTCATCACCGCCCGTATCTCCAACGGAGCTTCCGGGTTACAAAAGGAAAGTGCAAAGGAGCCCAAATGCCTTACTTGTTGTTCTCTCCACCCCATGCTCTAAGCATGTCACATCCATGACACGATTTGGTTCATAGCCTATCTTTAGTACAATAGCCCAACCCTACAACCAAACAAGGACAAGGATTGGACCACCGTACTACAATAGGCTATGTCCATGAACTACTAATAACTGCTAAGTCTTCTAGCATGTAAAGTTTCTAACAACAGTTATCCCTGACGCACGTCCCACACGTACCGATGATCAGTCAATATGTAAGTCTGTAATCTATATGAGACTCACAACTCATGTAAAAATGTGTTACAGCCAAATGAAACCTAATGATGCTTCATGATAATGGGGCGGTCTCATAAACAAGGTCAATGTATATACATAATAAAAATAATCACGACGACACCGTCGTTGCATCCAAGTTCCCTTGGATGCGTATTTTATATAGCAGTTAAAATATATGAACTAATAACAGAAAATAAAGATGCATGCAACATATGGAATATGAATAACAGTACAATGGCAATGTATACTTGCCTGGCAAGAGAGCTGTAAAATGTAACGTCCAGATGTCAAGGACACGGGATCAGGAACTAAAGCCTCCGAATAAATATCTTTGGATGCTAAAATAGACATCACCAACATTTCCAAAATCAATAAAATAGCTAGAAATCACTACCCTTTCATCCAATTTGGACACAGGGACAAAACGATAATTTCGGGTCAAACCGGGGTCCACATGTGGGCCACTTTGCACCAAAAAGCGTGCCAAGGGTAAAGGTCTCTAAATGGGACAAATTATAGGTCAAACAAACTATAAAAGTTAGTACGAACTCAACGGTATGTCCAATTTTGGATTTCGGTGAGCCGAACACAATTTTGCCAAAAAAGTCAACCGTGGGGCCCGCCAAGAGGTAACTTGGTCAACTGTCTCAGAATTGCGTAAAAATTGGGTCATAGGACTAGCACGATACCATGAGTCCAGTGACGCAAGTTTTGTCGAATTCTGATGAGCGTACACTAAATGGCGTAGGGTTTTGTAAAAATTGTGATACAAGGAAATTTTACGGATACGGGCTGATTTCGACGCGCACACCCGTCCGAATTAGTTTTCGTGAAAGCTCACACATCTGGGTATACTGTGCGCATCTTTTGGTATACTTGGTACACGACGGGGCGGTCCCGTTTGGCGGGGTGCGCTCCGTATCGCAATTTCTGGAATTTGAAAAAAGTATATTTTTGGGATTTTTTATCTAATTTAATTCTACACACAACAACTAATAAATTATTATATTTGACAGGAAATAAACTAGGTTAGGTGGTCTTCGCATACCAAAAAGAAAAACCGAATTTGGATCTCTGTGGTGGGAGATACGAGTCCGTGAACATGGGTAGTTACCGCAGTTTTCTGCGATCCCAAAAGTTATCGTTTTTTGCCAACTTGGTCGCTGTTTTCGCCTAGGTTTATGCGCTGTTCGAGGTCAACTAATATACATATATGGAAGGGGGTTAGGTCGTGAACATACCGGTGAAGACGGGATCGAGTTTGGTAGAGCGAGGGCGCGAAAAACGGAGCGTGAACAGGGGTACATTGCAGTCAAATTCTGCAGTGTGGACGGTCGCGGCAGTGGGCGGCGCAGATGGCTCCGGCGGTGGTTCTCTGGGTCGGCGCGGCGGCTCTGGTCGAGATGGTAAGTTTTAGGGTTATGGTTTAACCTATTGGTATATAATTATATATATATAGACAAGGGTCGGGGATAAAACCCGCGCGGGGTGGGGGGGGGGGTTTCTCGGCTAACTCTGCTGCTGCTGTTTCTTTGTGATAACGGGCCGGGTTAAATGGGTTAGCGGGTAGTAAGGGTTGCGGGTTATAGTTTAGGGTTTAATCCATTTGTATAATTCTTTTTTCTTTTTTTTCTTCCTTTTCCTTTTCCTTTTTCTTTTCTAATTCTTTTTCTTATTTCTTTTTCTTCTATTCTTCTTTTCTATTTCTATTTTCTTTAATAAACCTTATATATATATATACATATATATATATATATACATATAAAATTCTAAAAATTATTTTAGTGCATACAATAAATCTACTCAGCCGTCCAAAGGATCTCCTACATGGAAATAATTAAGGAAAATTACGGTTGCTCCCTAAAACCTCTAAATGCACAATTACCTAAAAATAAAAATTTAATAAATTCTATTTCTTCTATTTATCTAATAATTACATTAAATCAATTAAATAATTAATTAAATAATTAATACGGGTTTTTTTAAGGTTAGGGGTTTTACAGTCTGTGTCTTGTATCAGTGTTGACTGGGTATGGCTTGTGAGTCTGTAAGTGTTTCTTGGTTGGACATGTGAGCAGTAGGCATCAATCTAGAGTTAACCCATAGCATCTCTATCATATGTGTCATTATAGTTAGTATTGGTACTATAGATAGAAGGGGAAGTAAAGAGTATCAATGAGGATTCCAGGAGTTAGTATCAGAGTCAGCATGCCAGTCCTGGATAGTCATGAATTCATGTAGTTGGGTGATCCATGTAAATAATTAAGTATCAAGGAAATTTGTGTTAAAAATTAATGGAGCATGATATTCAATTTGGTGGTTGATACTTGGGTGTGTCAAGAGTAAAAAAATGTATATGTATAGAGGGAATTAATGAGTATGCAATAGTAGGAGGATACCCATAAGTGTATAAGAGAGTGTGAGAGAATAAAAATAAATTGTGCTAAGTAGTGAGACTTGTGTTACAGATAAAAGTAGGGCCTTGATATGTTATTTGACCTGAGTGTACCGATATATGACTAATGATGGATGTATCACCTGATATTGAGGCCAGTTATGTGTTAGAAGCAATAGGTGAAAGAAGTGTTTAGAAATTGTGTGCATGATGCACAGTGGGTGTTGACTGTCAGTGTGGGAGTTCACAAAAGTGGAAGCATGAGTATTAAAAAATTCTAATAGTGTGTCATGGGTTGAGAAATATCAAGATTGGTCATGGAAGATATATAGTGTATCACTGATTAGTGTATCAGCCTGTAAAAGGTTAAGGAAAGATACGTATACATCAATCGAGATATGGAACCATATGCCTGCCTTTGAGAGTGAAGTAAAACATGTGTATTATAAAAAGTGCAAGTGATCATGAGTTTTAGTGAGTGTGATGAGGTAATCTAATGATGAAGCTAGTGTTACTATACCAATAGCGCTAGTGTTTCTATGTCAAGGATTAGTTGAGCAATGTGCTAGTAACAGTGGGTACCTTGTGTGATAATATTAGATTGGTGTATCAGTTAATATGGATAGAAAATTATTGGAAGCAATAGTGCAAGTAATCCAGGCAGTGCAATATTCAGTACACAGTTGAGGGGTGTAGACAATTGGTGTATTTGTGTGTACCTTGAGTGTTAGAGACTGTGATTATTTATATGTATACTTAGATAGATGTGGATTTCAATTTATAATTTGAAGATTGTAAATAAATTTTAATTTTTAAGAATTTTGAGGAGTTGATATTTTATGTTATTAAAATTTTGAGGATTCAAATTCAATTCAATAAACTTAGTCAAAGCTATAAAGATTTTTGGAAGTGATTAAAAATTTTATTTCAATATTTGACTTTTGAGGAAAGTATATGCATTTTATTTTAAATTGTTCGAAAATTAAATTTTGAGGGTTTTATTTTGAGGATAAAATTTTATGGTGGGTAAGAAAGGTATAACAATATATGAGTGGATAAAGTAAATGTGTAAGGATCTGTTGGCTTGAGCATGCTTGAGATGGCACTGCAAACTGACTTGGGTGTCCATCTAGAGTTGTATTAGAGGGAGTAGTACTTAGTGTGCTGTGTTGCACTTGGTATGCACTTGAGTGATAAGAACAACTAGTATAAACAATTGTAGTAGGTAAGAGCGCTAGCAGTGGGTGTGCTAGTAATAGAAACAGTGGTACCTAAAGGGATAGGGGTATCAAACTTTGGATGCATCATTAAACCATGGTTGTGTTAGCAGGTTATGTTATGTTATGTTCTTTTCTTCTGTTCCTTTTTCGTCTATTTTATTGAATGATTGATTTCTTAGTACCATAGTTTGTATCAATAATTCTCTTGCTAGAATGTAGTTAGTAGTACACCCCGACAGAGACTGCAATACCATGACAAAAGTGACCATAACCATGTATGTTTTCTCTAGATTGCATATTGTGTGACTGTAGGTAGGATTTTCTTAGACCATAATTGTTGGGGGTTTGACCATAGTGAAGATTAATAAAGAGGTTATGACTGGACTGAGAGAGATAAGGTGCCTTAAATTTCGAGGATAAACATTAGTTTAAATAAAGAGTTGAGAACTTAATATGGCAGAATTGACGATTTTGTTAAATCATTGATTTTTATGAAGATTACGATATAATTGAATTTGTCATTAAATTTTTAGGAATTTAAGAAGATTATTATTATATTTGTTTGACTGCAAGATATAGATTTATTTTTGGATGTTGTATTTGAAGATTTCGTAAGTATTACAGTGGTTGAGTATTGTGTGGAAAAAGAATCGAGGAATAAGATCACAAATAGATTAGTGTTTGAATTCAGATTTTTGGGATGAGATTTTAAATTTTATAAATATGCATTGATTGGATTTAAAAATTAGATGATTGGATATTAAATTTTGTATTAGTTATTAACCTAAAATTTTGGAGGAGATTGTGATAAGAATGGAATTTGATTTTAAACTTGAAGATTTTTAGGAATATGATATTTATAGAATTTTAAAATTTTTTTGAAAGGAAAATATGGATTTACTTCATAATTATATGGTTTGATGAATTTAAATTTTGATGGTAATAAATAAATAAATACAAATATTGAGGATCTTAAATTTTGAGGACAAATTTTTTCTAAGGAGGGTAGACTTGTCACTACCACATCCTAAAATAGAGGTAATTTTTTCATTTTATATATTATAAGTGTTGTGTATATTTATTTTTAAATAAATGCATGATATGTGTGTATATATATATGTTATATGTATAGTGTTCTTTTATGCATGAGCTAGTAGACTAGACCTAGAAGCCCACTAGATGAACCCTTGACCAAATGATAGGGTTATGGATTTTAATTAGTAATTTTTGGGATTAAATATTGAGGTTATAAATTATTATTGTAATTTTATTTGATTGTTGTACCTTATCATTGCTTCGATATTTAGAGCGCTACCCTAGCTTTTGCCTTCCAACAAATTTTATACCCTTGTCCTAGACGTGTCCGTCCTCCATTCTGACCTTTGTGTAACTCATAAATATGCTCTCTTGTGCTTTATTTTAGTCGCACAATATTCGTTACAGACGTTTATTTTAAATTCTAAATAAATTCAACTTTGTATCTTTGTGCATTCCAATCAAAATTGGAGACACAATCTTGACCCATTTTGTGCAACCTAAATTATGACAATATTCTATTCTGAGTCTTCTACGTCCATGACACTTGTGTCCCACCCAATTTTAACCCTATATACTTCTAATTTATTTTAGAACACCATTTACATTAATTTTAATTAAATTAGTGTAAGGACCCAACTTAACCCAAAACTAAACCCAACATCAAACCAAACCCTTATTAACACCCTCAAGGTTCATACCAAACACCACACACCCTTTTCATCCACTACATCACACCAAATATGGTGTTTTCCTTCATCCAATCCCAAATCCCACTTTCTGTGCAATTTTCTAATTTCTGGGGGACTTTTATACAAAAGTGCAATGTGGTGTCACCATCCTATTGGTCAAGGCACATGAAGAACCAACCCCTCCCTCATTGACCGGTCCAACCCTCTCTCTCTCCCCTTTTTGGTTTGTGCAATTTACTTCATGTCTAATCTTGGCCATCCATTCAAATGGAGCAACATCCTCACCACATACCCTCTCATATATATATATATATATATATATATATATATATATATATATATATATATATATATATATATAATCCCTTATCCTAACCCCTTTCCCAATGCCAATCCCATCCCAATGAGGCACATGGCCGGCCCTAATCCCTAGGCTAGCATCATCATCATCTCCCTCATGCAAACCTCTCATTTCCTCCATTATTTCCATCACGACCTATATCAAACAATAACTCAACCCTAAACCAACCCTAACCGAATAGTCCCCTTCCCCGGCCATCTCCCTGGTGATCACTCGCCGGATCCCCGTACGTCACCCACTGAACATTACCTGCCATTCCCGACCGTCTCCATCAGTCGTCCTTCGTCGAGCACCACAGAGCCACCACCGAGTCCCCCGCCTTCACAGCAGAACTCCCCGTCTCTGCAACCGCTCGACCCCGATCATCCCCGAGCCACGACACCCACACCGTCGTGCAACTCGACGAGCCCCGCCTCTACAACCACCTCCCACCTCCCGTCGACTCACCCTCGTCGACTTCTCCTCCGTGTTCTCTTCTTCCCTCATCCAGATCGCCTGAATATCACCCACCGGATCCCCGACCTTCTCCACGACGAAACGCAGAGCACCACCGCCTCGGCCTCCATCGTCCCCTCTTTACTGTTCTCCTCCCCGACTCCCCGGCCAGTCCTCCACTGGAGCACCGACTGCACACGACCTCTCCCCGACTTCCTTCACCCCCTCGACACAGCCACCCTCTTCATCACCACCACCGCCTCCATCAGCCCCCTCGTCTCATCTCTGCCGGACCTCTACGACATCCCCCCCGCTGTCAACAGCCACGACCCCGAGACTTTCCTCCGCCGGAGCCCGACAGCAGCCATCAACTTCCCCCGTCTCCACCATCATCACGACCTCCTCTCCCTCACCGTTGACTCATCCACCCCGCGCCGACTTCCCTCCACATGCAGCAACCTCGCTCACCTTTCCCGGCCATCCACGAAGAGCAACCCCGCCTTAGCACAACACTACCTTCCCCATCACCATTTCCAGTTCGGCCATGATCTCGTCACAACAGCCTCGCCGAGCCTCTTCCCTCTGGCAGTCATCTTCAACATCATCATCATCATCATCATCATCACCACCACCACCATCATCATCTTTACCGTCGATCTCCAACTCGGCGTCATCGTCGACCCATCCCACCTCGCCGGAGATGACCTGCAGCAGTCACCCTCGATCCCGTGCACGTGCACGCTAACGCACAGGTTCGAACTTCCCTCTCATGATTTTATGTATACATGTGTGAATGGTATTAGTTTTAGCATGTTATTTCATGGGAGTTTGTTAAATGTGGTATCATGACCCTATGTTAGTAAACCTAGTAGCTAGTTGCGTGTGCATGCGTGTGTGTATAATAATTAGTTCAATATATATATATATATATATATATATATATATATATATCGTAATTCATGGAAAATCAATTGCTAGTAGGGGGTATGACTGTAATATATATATATATGTAGTTGCATATGACCATAAGTGTTAATTATGGATATCCCGTATTTATATTTGACTGTATGACCTTGAAAATTTTATTGACTGCCTTGTGTACACCAACGCACTGGCTTAGACGTGTTAGTGAGTCGACTGTCTGATTTTGTACAGCATTTGAAGACGTGACACCCGTGCAGTAAGACGCACACTTGACCCTGCTAGTTGACCAGTGTCACCCCTAGCGTAGTCTCTGAGTTCAGTGTATTTATGATTGTGTGTTAGTGAAATGACTGATGTTTTATTATTATTAAATGATGTCTATAGGACTGTTGGATTATTCAGACAAGACTTCAGAAATAGGATATTGGTATTGCCAGCAGAGGACCACAGGCGAGTATATTCTCTGACAGTTTTTATTATGTTGATCATCTCTATGATTCTAGTTGTATAGCATACATGATTCTGACACTATGTATACACGGGTTAGCATCATAGAGACCTGTCACGAGGAGTCATGATTGGAATCCATCATGCTAGCTGGGGATGGGAAAATATTAGTAGATTATGTGATCATACCTAACTCTACATGAATCATAGCTCACTCCACACCTCACGTCGGGTGCAGCCTGACCATTACATGCCTCATAGCCTGTTATGTATGATTAGCCTGACTATTGCTTGCATCATAGCTAACTGGATGGTTAGCCTGACCTTACATGAATTATAGCTAATCATATGTTACAAGCATGATCAGTCCCAAGCCGATCACATGATAGACTGATGTTTCATACACTTAGCTAGATAGTCTATACATGTATTTCTAGTTTATTGATCTAGCATTTCCCTATGTTTTAGTTATTGTTTTAGCATTCACTTATATTTCAGTTCATTGTTCTAGCATGCACTTGTATTTCTGTTCATTGCTAGTTATACCATTGATGATGATATGTTCTCTAAAATTTCCTTATTCCAGAATTTTATTATCTCAAGTATTTCTTATTGCCAGTATTTATATCCATCTTGTATTTCTTTACACTGTATTATAGTTTTTGTCAATATACATGGAACTGCTATTAGTGCTTGTACTTCGCTCCATCCTGACTAGAAATATTTTTCCAGACTGCGACTTAGAGGACTTGTTTCCGGCACACTTGGAGATTTGGATGTTATTTTTTGCAGGTTAGACTATTTTTTTGTTTAGACTTGTCTTATATTTCGTTTATTTTCTCCGATATCTTATCGTGCTTTAGTTCTGTGATTGAGTATTTATATATTATATTGTGATATCTGTGTCTCCTTATGGAGTTGGATATTCATGTGAGATTGATTAGCTAGTATTGTGACCTAGACAACGTTCTACCGTCGATGCTGCGGCGTAGGCTGGACGTACCCACGTACTCGTACCCCTATATCGGATGCGGGTTGTGACACGACGACCGTCCTTCTTCGGTCCTTCGCTGCTCGCCACCAAGCCGAGGTTCCTTGAGTCTTTTGGTTAGATTCTGATAAGCACCTGACCAACCTTGGCTCAAAATGGAGTATCATTGGACTGTTGCCAAGGCTCTGCACAACATGATTATTCACTAACAGTGCCTCTCCATGACATCATGGCCATATCAGCTCTCCACTTTACTGCCAAGTCACCCAATTCGGTTAGCCAGCTCAGCTACCATTCCTAACTGCCAAGCTTGCTTAAGAAGGAAGCCAAATGCTATAAATAAGTAGGAAGATGGGAGATGAGGGGAGAACCTTGTATAATGTTCCTATATTTTGATTTTGATTTTGAATTTGTATTTTAATTTTAAATTATATTTTCCCGCTCTTTCTTTCCTTTCCAATAAAGAACCCTAGTTTATTCCCAAAATCTCCATGATATTCTTTAATTCATCACTATTTTTGCACAGAATGTCAAATTACAGACGAGTTGATGGAAATTCTAGGTCGATGAGATTTGGAGCTCATCAATTGGTATCAGAGCCACTCGATCCAGTGCTCGAGAGCAGTAATGAGGGAAGCTTCGGCCATGGCAGATCGGGAGGAGTGTCGTCAAAAGGAAGGCGAGCTTCAGTTAAAGAAGAATGAATTCTTTCTATCGAAGGTACTTTGGGAGCATTGTTAGGTACGGTTCTGGATCTTATTGGCAGATTTAGTAAAATTGAAGACAAGTTCGATAAAATTGAGAAAAAGTTAGAAGAACTCAACTGATCTAGAAGAGAACCTGAGTGTTCAATTCAAAATCTTGGTCAAACACTATCCCTGCACCATCTAATATCCAAATCGAGTTCTCTTCCACATGTTCAGATGTCAGTCACCGAGCAAACACCTGTGGGAACTCTGATCTCACAGCAAAACCCTAGATCACTGCCTATAGGATCTATGACCAATGGACACGAATGCATGTTAATGTCTCCGCACAAGGAATATGAGACAAGGATTTAGAAATTTACTGCAATAGCTCAGAAATATGAAGTAAAAGGAGATTCAAAATTATTTGAAAAGTAACTTCAAATATTAACTTCAATAGCTCAGAAATATAAAGAAAAAAGGGGTTCAAAGTCATTTGAAGTAGTGGAGACTACAACAGAGAAATTACAAGTTACTGAAGAACCAATAATTTCTGGATCGATCACCAACATAGAGAAAAATAAAGCAAATGTAGTCACCATAATTAGTAAGTCAGGAACGTCTCCAACTGGTAGTGTTTATACTGTCAAGCATGAAGAGGTTATCATGAATGCTGGCTACCTTGCATTATTTGTAGGAGGAATGCTATAGGATCCCGGTGTCAAAGAAAATATAACTATTGATGTTATTAATCCATAATGGGAAATACTTGCCTGTGACAAACAATTTAAAGCATCCGAAATCAAAAACTCAGAATTTTATCTACTCAATGGAACCCCTGTGCAAGTACCCTTCATGACTAATGAAGAAAAGTAGTTCATCTCTCCCTATGATGATTTCTCAGTCCTCAGACTTCTCTACAAGCAAGGTGAAAATAAAAGACAGTTCTTGATGTACAATTTTTTACCGGATACACGAGAGGGCCTGTGGTGTTTATTGGAGAAGTTGAGTTTTAAGCCCGGGTTCCTAGATCATCACCAACCTCGACAGAAGGTCTTGGTGGAGAAATTCAAGATGGCTTTTACTACAGGGTGTGATCTGTCTGAGGTGGTGGATTCTCTTGTGGGTGGTAGCCTCCTTGTCTCTTCCATTTACCATCAATCGATTATTATCCCACCCAGTTCCAGATTTAGTAATTCTTTAATTTCTAGAATTTAATTTTTTCTGATAATGTATTCCTACTGTATTTTCTCAGTGTTGGTTCCGGTCATTTTATTTATTGTTTTATTTTTTCTGTTGTCACCCGAGACTATTAGAATACCTATTGGCATTACCATAGACCCGATTTAGGATCCGCATATAGAATGGACCATTGATTCGGTTCATTTTGGGTGAACCCATGACTAAATCATTTTCTCTCCTCTCTTAGCATATATATGAGAGCTTTTCTCTCTCTCCTCTATTTTTTCTTCATTTTTTATTTCCTTCTTCCTCCTCTCCCTCAAGCTCCCCCTAACCCTAAGGGAAAGTTGCTGCGACTTGGACCGTGAGAGGTAGAGGCTAGGAGCCACCTAAGGCAAGTACATCTTGCTCAATGGTGAAGTCATGAATTTTTAAATTTTTATAAATCTTCTTGTTTTAAAAATGTATTTGATAGAAAATGTTCTCCTTGAGTTGCGGATCATGTTTAGTTCTTATATTTTTGGATTTTGATGTATAAATTTTTGTAGATCTGAGTTTCAAGTTTAGGGTTTCTATGTGTTCCATGAGTTTTTCTTAGTTTTGATCTATTAAAACTTAGTATTTTTAAAACTAGTTATTTCTTATGTTAGAGCATTTCATTTCGTACAATTTGGCTTTTGTTTCACTTGATTTAGAGTTACAATGAAGTTTTTATGAAAAAAAAATAAAATTTTGGTTTTTGGAGCTTTCGGCCATGGCTGAACTTACTGTTGGAGAAGACGAAGTCTTCATGCGGCCAGCGAGCTATGCAGTTGAGTGTGCTATGCGTCCCGAGATGGGTTATGCGGCCTGATCTCTTGCCGCATCCTGACAGCACGTATCCATCTTGTTGGATGCATGCCTGCTTATTTACACAAGGCTCCTTGAATACCTCATATTTTTACTCGCTGAACGAATAAAAAATTGCCTAAGTCCAAGAGGAATGCATGCGGCCAGTGAGTCCATGCATCCAGGAATTCTTGTGTGCATTTTGTATTCCCTTTAATTATGTTCATTTAGAAATTCCTTTCAGTGATTATTATTGTATGCTTCATTATATCGTTACAAGTTTATGATACTAGACAACTCGACGACCAATATTAGTCGCATGCGCCCAACCAATTTCCTCGACACGAAGATATATTTTTAGCAAATTCTTGGCTTCAGGACTTTGAGGCTATCCTGGATGCAACCAAGACCCCAGATGATGACAAGGTGGCAGTCGTAAAGCTAAAATTATCAGATCTTGCCCGAGATTGGTGGGCAGCACAAGAAATGTTGCTTTCGAAGCCTATTGATTGGCAGACGTTCAAAGAGCCCTTCCAGGAGAAGTATTTCTATACCACCGTCAAGTTTCAGCTTCAACAGTAGTTCATCAACCTCTGCCAGAACACCAGACCGGTCAACCAGTATGCGGCCGAGATTTGCAGACTTAGCCGATTTGCTCCTCATATGGTAGCTTCTGAGGAAGACCGAGCCAAGAGATTTGAGCAAGGGTTACATCTTGAGCTTCAGCAGTTTACGGTGGGTCATTATTATACCACCTATGATGCAGTACTGAGGGCAGCTAGATCCCAAGAACTTTTCGGCCAAAGATTAATAGCAAGGATCGGAGGCCAGAAGAGGTCACACTCATGCCTGAGAAGCACCGGTATTCAGTCATCACCCCCATTACCAATAGTCAGAATACTCGCCCGCCAGCACCTTCAACCTCCATAATAACCTTAGTACAATCTACCAGGCAGTCTATATCAACAGGTTATAGCCACTGCGGTAAGCCAAGGCACACCAAAGAACAGTGTAGGAGGGCCAATGGCCAGTGTAACACCCCGCAACCGCTCAGAGCGTTACGCTGAGTCGGATCGAATGAATCAAATGCTGGTTACATTTAAAATATTGGATTTTGGGGAGAAGGATTAATCGAGTTAGTTTCAATGTGCAGATGGCTAGCGGGTTCGATAGAAATCAGGTGTTCGTTCAGAACAGTACTGAATAGCTGGATGGAAGCGATAATGCCGTCTTCCTTAATCCTATCGGTCGGATAATTTGGAGAGCACGGCCTGCTCGCACGGTCATACCAGTTGAGTAGATCACGCTTGCATCGGACCACGGGTTCAAGGGATTGGCCGTATCGGCAGGACAGGATGCCTAACGGGATCAATCATTGTGAGTGGGCTCTTTCCCTTCTCCTCTACTCCTTCATGCCTAATAATATGGAAACACATAAAAAGGCTTGAACACTTGGGCTGAAATATTGGGAATCACTACACTGAGGCGTGCATAGAGTGTACGTCGTTGGCTTGGTAGGATTGTGGCTTGAATGATTTACGCGTTGGATAGTTGGTACGATGGTGGGATTATTTATTTCAGGCAGTCGATTGGAAATATTAGGATTATACTTGGACGGTTGGAATTATACGAGTTGGAATGATACGATGGAAATATCGGGAATCCGGGCGAGCGAGCGTGCATCCGTGCACGAGTATCACTGGGTCGCTTTGTCTTGCAAAGCGAGCAGTTGTGGTTCAAAACCGAACAACTGCATCGACGAGGGTATTGTCCCACTGTTGGGGTATTGTGCCATGGGATTATTCGGAGTGTGGGGTGTTGCACCCAATGTGAAACACTGTGTTGGTAAGCGGCAATGTGAAGCGTGGGCATAACTTGGGCACAACTTGAGATATTGTGTTTATGAGTATTTTGGTGCCTTGGGATATATATATTGAGGTCGAGATTTGGACTCCTTGGTTGGATATGTTGAAAGAATGGTTATGGATGCTTTGCTTAGATATTCGGTTAAAACGAGTCTAGGATCGCTTGGTGCGGCGAGAATGTTCGATCCTCTCGTCATACCTACTTTCTGCATGTCACGGACAACCTGTGTACACAGGGTTTGACATTTCCTCGAAACGGCTTCCCGGGGCACTGGGACCGTATCGATCCGGAGGGAGATATTGATTCGTGCTAGTCACGATGCATTACGGGACCTCCAGCGGGGCTCGCTACCTGGGTTGATAGGGAGCCCCGTTAATGCTTGGATTTTGTCCTTTATGGCTTTGCCAGTGACTTCATATAGATAAGAGTTGGCTTGCTTTTCTTTTGTTGGTTTGGCTTTCGTGTAGGCGCGGCCACCTTGCCTCGGCAAGAGTGTGCACTCGATATTGGGAATATAAACTTTGGATGAGGATGGATACTTGAGGCTTGGGAATGGTTCGATATGTTATCGTGCAAGCGATGGCATTGAGTTAGACGGGTCGGATATATATAAATGCTTGTCGATTGGTTTGAGTTGAATGCTTGCATGCTTAAACTGCTTTACATCTTTTCTTAACATGTCATCCCTATGCCATGAAAAGAATCTAGGATTCAACTAGAAAGATCACCATATAACTGCTGCATTCACTATTTTTACTTAGTGTCGGCTTAGACGAGTGGGTTACCCCGCTCACCAGTACGGTTGTGTACTGACCCACGTTTGTGGGCATTATTTTAGGTACACAGGCGTAGTGGCGCTGCTTGGATATACGGGACAAGATGTATGAACTGTAAGTACCTTTGTGGGCTAGAGAAAAGAGCAAGAGCATTTCATCGTCTTCGTGGCATCGCCTTTGTGGCATTGCCTCGGGGCATTTTATTTGGACCCTATCGTGAGCTTCGCTGCGTATTACTCTGATGTGTGCTTGGTACACAATACTTGACTTTCGCTGCAACTTGGTTGATTCAATGATAACATTTGGTGTTTGACAACATCACCTTGTACGAGCGCAACTTCAGGCTCGTACGGCATCACGTTCCGATTAGAACGATTGTCCCGCGGGAGAGCTGCAATGTGGTGATTTCACGTTCAGCGGGGACTGTCGAGCTTGTGGGAGATTGGGCCATGACAAATTGGTATCAGAGCGCCCGGTTCATTTCTTCGGACTTGGTCCTTCGCTTCATCACAAACTCTAAATAGCTTCCGCGTGTCGTTTAGCTCTTGACTCTACTCGGTGCCGCATTGGATGTTTCATGCAATAAGTCTATTTATTGCTTGTTGTGGCTACATATTATTCTATGTTGGGTTGCCTTGGTTGGTTTTCGTAGGATCGCTTAGCCTCGTTAGGCGTTGTTGCATTTGTGCAGCAAGTTGGTTGGCGTTGTTGCATTTGTGCAACAAGTTGTGGGCTTTCGTTGGGTTGGCTTGGCTTATCGTTCAGGGAGATTCTAATTGCCTCAATGGATCAGTTGGTTGACTAACGAGATTTGGTTATGCGGCATGTTTTGAGTAGAACTTTTGATGAGAATGAATCCTTGCACGAGTTGCTCGTCTAGCGATTGTGTTGGATAGAAGTTGGAATTTTGGCTGTGGCGCATCGGTTGGGCAGATTTGAGTTAGGCTTGAGAAATATCAGATAAGTTGGCATGAGTTGCTCGTACAACAAACGTGTAGAACCGTTGGGTATTGGGTTGGACTACTTGGAATACAATCGTTGCACGATTGCTCGTATTGCGAAAGTATCAGACGGTTTGAGAATAGCTGGGAGCATCGAGAATGGAACATAGCACAAGTTGCCTAACGAGATTGATGGTTAAAAAATTGGCTAAGTTTTGTGTCAGACTTAAGATGGGAATGGCAGGATCACGCATGAGGGATGGTTCGAACGAATTTTGGATAAGTACGAAGAAATCGTAATGTGAGTAGCAACTTGATTCGAAGTGGTATATGGGATCAAACGTGTTAAGCAAGGCATTGGAAATACTTTGGTTGGACATCTATGGGAATTTCCTGAACGGACTAGAAAAACGAGAATACAAGTTGGTTGGTGCACGTCGGCTGAGTTGAAAAGAATGAAAATAGAGCAAGCGAATATTGAGTTATGATTCGACAGAATCACCTCGGAATAGTCGGTTTGGGATAGACGCTGGTTGACGCAGGTTTCGCACGAGGGCAACTATATTTCTAAGTGGTATAAAGTGCAATAGAATTTGACTCGGGTATCCTTCGATACATTAGACTTGAGAACTCAAGGACGGAATCGTGCAAATGGAAGTATCGTTGGGCTTAAGAGATAGATGAGATCGGAACGAACATTTGGGTTATGCTTGAGCAAAGCGATGGGATTATCGGAAGGATAGCGAGCATGAACTACGATTTTGGGCAACACATTTGAGCTGTTGGTTGAGCAAAGAAACACGATATTGGTCTGGAGGGACAATGAGATAGATTCACACAAACTTGAAAGATTATGAATATTGCTGCTCGAGAAGTCGACTCAGGTTTAGCGCAAATGGAATTTTGGACAAAATGGTGCAACAATGGTAGACGGATTCTCCGGAAGACGTGGACGGATTGTGGCGACAACAGAAGGCAAAAGATTTTGGCGGACAGACTTTTAAAGATAGCTAAATGTGGGAGCAACGTCGGAACAAATAACTGTGCTGCTCGAGTAAGTTGGACGTGCATTGTGGGACGCAGCAAATGGATAAGAATTGGAGCAAGTCTTGGGTTTTGAGAATCATTGCAATTTGTAGTGCGAGAATCGAACATGCAATTCGGAAATTTGATGGATTCAGGACAGAAAGACGGATTGATGGAAGACGGTTTCAACGAGCGCGGTTCTCGGTTTCGAAAACTTCGCTCGGGTGAATGGTTGGATTTTGATTCAGAGTTGGAGATGAGATATAGCATGGTTTACAATAACTGTCCATCGTGATGATTACGATTATCGAGCGTAGCTTCGGGACAGCTGACCCTAAGCGACCTTGCCCGTCGAATCGGATATGAATATGGTTGAACCATAGAACGACCCTTGAGGCAGCGTATTTGGGGATGCGTCGAGGGCAGATGTGAGCAATGAGATTTAGCTTGTTGACTGAGTGTTGGATTTTGAGAGATCCTTGGGATAGTCTTCAGCTGAAGATGCAGCCAGAAGATCGAAGCGATGGTGGAAGGTAGCCTAGTCAACTGATGAGATTCAGAGTCGCAGATTTTTATCGATGGCATCGCCTCTGACTCATCGTGCTCTGGAAGGGAATAGCATTTATATGAATGGACGACTGTGGCGGCTCGTTCAAATCAAATTATTGCGAATACTGGAAGGAACAGATGTGCCTCAGATTTACAAGATGTCTCGGAACTTAGTCTGGGAAACGTGCTCGTTCGGAAGGCAAAGGTGATATTCTATGCTTCGAGGCAGTGGAAGCAGCGCGAAAAACTATTCCATGCACAACCTAAGAATTGTGGCGAGTGTGTCCACGTTGAAATCGTGGCGACACAATCCCTTTGGCGTGGCAGCGAGATCTTCGTGGATCACACGAACCTCAATATAGATGTTCACCCTGTAAGATTTTGAGATGGCAGGAAATGTGTTGGACTGAGCTGATCTAAGCAAAGTTGATATTTGGGTAAGTCGCATAGCTGGGGTAGATCAGTTGAGATGATCGTTCGGTACACGAGATAATATTTGGAGATGTTGCTAGTACGAATTTCAGAAATAGTTGGATGGATTGAGTTGGAACACGAACTGATTGAGTCAGTGGGAAATCATCATATTTGTGAATGGTGCTCGAGTGATTATGTTGGAATGGAAATAGTAATTTGGTTCAATTGGGAGCAAAGCAAACGGACGCCTCGAATATAAAGATACCCTTGTAACTTGTTCAAATTTGCTGTCATAAAGCTCGGCTGAAATACATGTATTTTAGGGATGCCTTAAATATATGTACGATCCAAAACTAAGCGATACGAAGAATTCGTATTGAGTTGCAAGGAGGATGTGGAAATTCGTAAAATTTGTACGAGCGTTCAGCAGAGTGAGATATTGAGTCAGAAATAGGGAATATGAGAGTTGCATAGAGCAGATCTATGGAATTGGATTATGGCATGCTAGTAAGGAATGAGTACCAGCACGGTTCGTGGACGAACTTGATTCTAAGTGATATATTATGTAACGCCCCGCAACCGCTCGGAGCGTTACGCTGAGTCGGATCGAATGAATCAAATGCTGGTTACATTTGAAATGTTGGATTTTGGGAAGAAGGATTAATCGAGTTGGTTTTAATGTGCAGATGGCTAGCGGGTTCGATGGAAATCAGGTGTTCGTTCAGAACAGTACTGAATAGCTGGATGGAAGCGATAATGTCGTCTTCCTTAATCCGATCGGTCGGATGATTTAGAGAGCACGGCCTGCTCTCACGGTCATACCAGTTGAGTAGATCGCGCTTGCATCGGACCACGGGTTTAAGGGATTGGCCGTATCGGCAGGACAGGATGCCTAACGGGATCAATCATTGTGAGTGGGCTCTTTCCCTTCTCCTCTACTCCTTCATGCCTAATAATATGGAAACACGTAAAAAGGCTTGAACACTTGGGCTAAAATATTGGGAATCACTACACTGAGGCGTGCATAGAGTGTACGTCGTTGGCTTGGTAGGATTGTGGCTTGAATGATTTATGCGTTGGATAGTTGGTACGATGGTGGGATTATTCATTTGAGGCAGTCGGTTGGAAATATTGGGATTATACTTGGACGGTTGGAATTATACGAGTTGGAATGATACGATAGAAATATCGGGAATCCGGGCGAGCGAGCGTGCATCCGTGCACGAGTATCACTGGGTCGCTTTGTCTTGCAAAGCGAGCAGTTGTGGTTCGAAACCGAATAACTGCATCGGCGAGGGTATTGTCCCACTATTGGGGCATTGTGCCACGGGATTATTCGGAGTGTGGGGTGTTGCACCCAATGTGAAATACTGTGTTAGTAAGCGGCAATATGAAGCATGGGCATAACTTGGGCACAACTTGAGAGATTGTGTTTATGAGTATTTTGGTGCCTTGGGATATATATATTGAGGTCGAGATTTGGACTCCTTGGTTGGATATGTTGGAAGAATGGTTATGGATGCTTTGGTTGGATATTCGGTTGAAACGAGTCTAGGATCGCTTGGTGGGGCGAGAATGTTCGATCCTCTCGTCATACCTACTTTCTGCATGTCACGGACAACCTGTGTACACAGGGTTTAACATTTCCTCGAAACGGCTTCCCGGGGCACTGGGACCGTATCGATCCGGAGGGAGATATTGATTCGTGCTAGTCACGATGCATTGTGGGACCTCCAGCGGGGCTCGCTACCCGGGCTGATAGGGAGCACCGTTAATGCTTGGATTTTGTCCTTTATGGCTTTGCCAGTGACTTCATATAGATAAGAGTTGGCTTGCTTTTCTTTTGTTGGTTTGGCTTTCGTGTAGGCGCGGCCACCTTGCCTCGGCAAGAGTGTGCACTCGATATTGGGAATATAAACTTTGGATGAGGATGGATACTTGAGGCTTGGGAATGGTTCGATATGTTATCGTGCAAGCGATGGCATTGAGTTAGACGGGTCAGATATATATAAATGCTTGTCGATTGGTTTGAGTTGAATGCTTGCATGCTTAAACTGCTTTACAGCTTTCCTTAACATGTCATCCCTATGCCATGAAAAGAATCTAGGATTCAACTAGAAAGATCACCATATAACTGCTGCATTCACTATTTTTACTTAGTGTCGGCTTAGACGAGTGGGTTATCCTGCTCACCAGTACGGTTGTGTACTGACCCACGTTTGTGGGCATTATTTTAGGTACACAGGCGTAGTGCCGCTGCTTGGATATACGGGACAAGATGTATGAACTGTAAGTACCTTTGTGGGCTAGAGAAAAGAGCAAGAGTATTTCATCATCTTCATGGCATCGCCTTTGTGGCATTGCCTCGGGGCATTTTATTTGGACCCTATCGTGAGCTTCGCTGCGTATTACTCTAATGTGTGCTTGGTACACAATACTTGACTTCCGCTGCAACTTGGTTGATTCAATGATAACATTTGGTGTTTGACAACATCGCCTTGTACGAGCGCAACTTCAGGCTCGTACGGCATCACGTCCCGATTAGAACGATTGTCCCACGGGAGAGCTGCAACGTGGTGATTTCACGTTCAGCGGGGACTGTCGAGCTTGCGGGAGATTGGGACATGACAGCTAGTGTCTAAGATATGGGGCATCCGACCACATGATTGGTTCATGTCTAATCCTGTACACAGAGACTTATTCAGTTCGACAGTTACCAGCTCTTCCTCGGGCAGCAATTGAAGTTCCGCGAGGACCAATGTTAGCAGTTTGACCCATAGCCCAGCGTCCTCTCCCGTGGCATACTCAACAGTTCTAGTAGAAATGTTCGGCGCAGTATGCGCAAGTTCAGCAAGCCCAACCAGCAAGGCAGAACCAACAATAAGTCAGAGCCACAGCCCCTGGACGATGGCCTGATAAAATATTTGGCAACCTGGAGCAGTTGTTAGCCGAAGGTTCTACAATTGTGGGTAAGATTTTTGAGCTCTCTTTAGCTTGTCTCATTCTTATGTTCTTGTCGAACGATCTCATGTTCCGACACGTTCGATACGATAGTCGTTTTGATCCTTTCGTTGAGCAAATGGCGAGTTCATCGCCCCACTCTTCTACCTTCATGACTCGTGGCACGTGGTGCCTATCATATGTTCCGACTACGAAGGTATGTCTTGGGTTAGAGTCATATCCTCGATATAGTCGTTGGTACCGACTTACCTCTAGGCTTGGATCTTGTCCATTTGTGTGAGTCAGCATAGGCAAGCGAGGACGAGTTCCTATTTGACTGACTCAGGAGTTTATGTATCCATATGCCTCCATTTCCATATGTGTTTCTTTTAGGCATTTATTCATTAGTTACTTCTGCAGTTATCTTTTCTATTTTAGTTACTTGCTTAATGTAATCATTGAATTATGATTTGATTTCTTGAGCCTTCTCGTGTGTTTCAGCTCGACAAGCCTTGGTGAAATTTTGAGGATAAATTTTTCTAAGGAGGGTAGAGATATCACACCCGAATCCAGATTTAGTATTTCTTGAATTTCTAGAATTTAATTTCTCCTGATAATGTATTCCTGCTGTATTTTCTCAGTGTTGGTTCCTGTCATTTTATTTATTACTTATTATTTTTTTTGTTGAGAGAGACTACCCGAGACCTGTAGAATATCCATTGGCATTGCCATAGATCCGGTTTAGGACCCGCATGTAGAATGAACCCTTAATTCGGTTCATTTTGGGTGAACCCATGACTAAATCCTTTTATCTCCTCTCTTAGTATATATATGAGATCTTTTCTCTCCCTTCTCTATTTCTTCTTCATTTTTTATTTCTTTCTTCCTTTTCCCCCTCAAGCTGCCCCTAACCCTAACCCTAAGGGAAAGTTATGGCGACTTGGACCGTGAGAGGTAGAGGCTAGGAGCCACCCAAGGCAAGTACATCTTGCTCAATGGTGGAGTCATAAATTTTTGGATTTTTATATTTTTTTTCTTTTTTTAAAAATGTATTTGATGGAAAATGTTCTCCTTGAGTTGCTGATCATGTTTAGTTCTTGAAGTTTTGAATTTTGATGTATATATTTTTGTAGATATGAGTTTCAAGTTTAGGATTTTTATGTGTTCTATGAGTTTTTTTTGGTTTTGATCTATTAAAACTTAGTATTTTTGAAACTAGTTGTTTCTTATGTTAAAGAATTTTATTTCGTGCAATTTGGCTTTTGTTTTACTTGATTTGGAGTTAAAATAAAGTTTTTATGAAGAAAGCAAAATTTTGGTTTTTTGAGCTTTCGACCATGGCTGAACCTGCTGTTGGAGAAGACGAAGTCTTCATGCGGCCAGCAAGCTATACGGCTGAGAGTACTATGCGGCCCGAGAGGGTTATGTTACCTGAACTCTTGCCGCATACTGACAACATATGTCCATCGTGTTGGACGCATGACTACTTATTTACACAAGTGTCCTTGAATACCTCATGTTTTCACTCGCTGAACGAATAAAAAATTTGCTAAGTCTAAGAGGAGTGCATGCGGTCAGTGATTCCATGTGGCCAGTGAGTCCATGCGGCCAGTGGGTGCATACGGCCAGTGAGTTCATGCGGCCAGTGGACGCATGCGGGCAGGAATTCTTATGTGCATTTTGTGTTCCCTTTAAATATGTTCATTTAGAAATTCCTTTCAGTAATTATTTTTGTGTGCTTTCTTATTTCGTTAAAAGTTTAGGATACCAGATAAGTTTTGCATGTGAGTTCACAAGACAATTTTATGTATAAGTTCTCTATTCTCACGATACCGTGAAAATTGTTTGTGAATGAAAATCCATTATATTTGGCATCGGGCAATCGAGTGTGAGTATTGTCCAATGTATCACGTGTTGTGAATATGATGACCCATAAAAAGCTCGTACTCACGACTCATCATTTTAGGGAGTTCTCCAGTGTCCACGACTCGAGAACTCAGAATAGACTATTAATGATTAAACAAGATAAGATTTACCTAGAATATTGAGAGGGAAGAATATTGCGCTACCGGCTACCCCGATCTCCAAGGGCCCCATGCGGCATGGACAACTGCAAACCCCCTGATTTTTTAAAATTTTTTAAAAATAATTTTCTGTAATTTTTCTGGAATTAAAACTAAGGTAATTTAAAATTAAATAATTTTTAAATAATGTTAATAAATATTAAAATATTATGGAAATAATATTTTCTGGTGTAAAATGAAAAACTAGACAGAGCATAATTTTTCGGGAATTTATTGGACCCCGGAAACATTTTTAAAGACCTAGAAACTAAGTTGTATTTAAACCAAAATAAACCCTAAAATTGAACCCGGTTTATTTTAAATAAACCAAACCGACCCGAACCGAACCGAACCAAGGAGAACCGAACCGAACCGAACCCAGCTCTTAACGGGTCGGGTCGGATCCAAATTGAACCCGACCCGGACCCGTTAACCCGGTCGAACCCTAATCCTAATCCTACCGCTTTTACTGTTTCGGCGACCCTTATATATAACCCCGCTCCGCTCCTGAACCCTAGCTCCGCCTTCCCTCCTTCACCGTCGTCTCACCCTCCGCAACAACAGTCGCAGCTCCTCCCCCGGCCGTGCAGCCCTGGTGAGTCTCCGGCCGTCTAAACCCTAGCCCGGACACAGCAGAACCGTGTCGCAGCGTCGTGTCGCCTCGAGGACACGAAGAAACCCCGTTCTGCGTAGCCCCGTTCAGGTAACCCGTTCTCTCTCCTCGTTACTCCATTTCCCGTTCCGTCAGTTGTGACGCGTAGGCTGTGTAACCCTCTTGATGTCCGTGCAACCCGCTCGGTGCGTCGCGTCCTGTGGCGATCGCGAATCGCGATCCAAAAACAGGAAAGACAATACCCTATTTTTCCACGAAACTGAGTGCGCCCCGCCAAACGGGACGACTTGGTCGCATGCGGTCTTCACCGAAAGGTGCGCGCCGTTGATACGGACGTGTGGAATTTTGCAGAAGTTGATTTGGATGTGCGTGCACACCGAAATCAACGCGCATCCGCCGACAACGCCCCGTATCCGTCTATTCTGGAACTCGTTGTAACTTTGTGTACACACGTCGGATTGAAACGAAACTTGTACCATCAGACTCATAGTAATACGCTGGTCCTGTGACCCAATTTTGGTTCGATTCTGAGAACGTTGACAAAATCGCGTATCGCGGGCCCCACGGCTCCACTTGACGGGCAATTTTGTGACCGGCTCATCGGAATCCAATTCTGGAAGTTCTGTTGGGTTCGTATCATCGTTTTGGATTTGTCGACACTAAGTTTGACGAATTTGGAGACCATTGGTTCTGACACATTTTTCGGTGCAAAGCGGCCCACATGTGGACCCCGCTTTGACCAAAAAATGTGATTTTTGCCCTTGTGTCCAAATTGGACTTAAGGACAGGCGTTTTTAGTTATTTGATATTTTCTGAGCCTGTTGGTGCTGTTTATTTCAGCTTTTGGAGGAGTACCTGCAGGTTCCACTGATACAGGGACAGCTGTTGGTATTCAAACTCCAGACAAGTGTACCTTGCCAAATCTTGCAGTTCTTGTTACATAATTTCTTATTTTATTTATATTGTTGTACATGCTTAACCTAGGACCGTGTGACGTACTTAGCGTCCGATTAATAGTCGGGAGCCAACCCCGCACGCGGAGTTGTGTAACGTCACCCAGACATGGATATCGTGACCCTTTACATTCTCGTACTTGTCTTATCAAGTACATTATAACCCAGGACACTTGACACTATTCATGAGACAGAATTCTCCTGAGATATTCATGGTGATTCTGTATAGGATACAGGTTTTGACATAGACATTATATTCATAGATTTTATATGACTTGTTGTATTAGCTATGATCTTGCGTGACATGTACATGAGACGTTGTGGACATGAGACGTGCGGTTATATTGGATGGGGAGAGACACACAGGCTACAGGCTGTTATATATATATATACTACTATTGTGAGGTCATAGACTCTCCAGCAGAGCTAGGCGCATTACATGTTATTACTGCTACCGGCTCCCCGACACAGAGCTTGTAGTGGTCTCAGCCTGAGTACTAGTGATGCTCTCACTAGCATTTCACATAGATGGTCACATACTTACCCTATTTATTTTATTTATTGCTGCACTGCTTATATTTTGGCTTGTATTATTTTGTACCTTGCTATGTCCCTGAGGATCTGGATCCGGATTATGTCCCCAGGATTTGCAGACGAGATCTATCCCGAGGTATACGGAACCGCAGCAGGAGCTGATACAGGAGTTGTACCGACACCCGAGGGTGAGGTGTTAGCTGAAGACTTTTTCTGAGCATATGTGTTTCATGCTCAGTATTTACTTTATTTAGATATTTATATTTTGGTCTGTTGAACCATTGTATCAGATTTTTATCGGGTTATTCCCCGAAGTACTTTATTGAGACAGGCTGATGATTTACATTTCTTATTCTGTGGATCATATTTTATCTTGTATGGATGAGATTAGTTGTGACATATTATCGTAGAATTTATTTTTACAGCTTAAGTACGCCCTGATGGATCCATTAAATTAGGTTTGTCCATCGGTGTGTGCTGCTGGCTATTGCCACGTGTCCAGTCCCTCGGTATTTTGGGACTGGGGCGTGACATGGTTTTTGTGGTGGCCCATGCAGGTCAGAGTATATTGTCTCGGTTACGTTAATGTACCAAGCAAGCCTGCAAATATGATTAGAGTATAGGATCTCATCCACATCTGACTATGACTCATCCTCCTTCCAATCCATTCCGTTGAATAATTGCATCCTGCTTGATTCATGTGCCTTCCTATTAGTTCCATGAGTGTAGCCTTCTCCAAGAATATAGAAGTCCCAGTTGATAGAATGATAAGTAGGGTAACCTTCCTATTAAGAGTACAGCTAGGATATTGCCACACCCCTAAGTAGAACGCTTAATGAACCCTAGCGTCCCTCACCTATAGAATAATTTATTATTATTTCTTGTTATAGTCATGAATGACCTAAGAGTAGTATAGGCACTGCTAAGAGCTAGTTAGAGATTTGACCCTAATGTTTGACCCCAGTCTTGAGGAACCAATAGAAATCCGAGATCGAATGTTAGGACTGAACCTAATGTGCATAGTGAGATAGTGTTAGGATATAGGTTCGTGTCGTGATATTAGCAGACAGTACCTCAGGAAGCCCAGAGCAACGAGAATGACATTCCCCATGAGATCATACCTCAAACACGGAGAATTGCTCGCCACCTTCACCTTAGGAAACCATGATATTATCTAGAGCCCCATATTTTAAATTTCATATGTTGTTCATCTGCGACCTTAACGTTCGCTAATGCGCAACGACTAAAATATATTCTTCTTTTCTCCGTCTTTCAATTTGTGCCACCTGACACTTCTGATAGTAGGCCAAGTAATTTTATTCCTTGTTAAGGACCCATAGTTTGCTAGGATTATAGCTATAGTCTTGAATTTAAAAATTTTGTGCTTGGTAGTTAGAGTTCGATAAGTTTGAGTTAATCTTTTAGATTGTGACCCGATGATTATCTCTTAGTGTTAAATCACGTAATTTGTACCCCCACCTCGATACAAGTTATATTTCCTATCCCTTGAGACCAGTAACCCCTCCATTCATACTATTGATACTTGTATTCTAGGAACACTATGATTAAGACTTAGGATGACCATTACTTACATGATACAATAGGAGACCCTAATAAGTACTAAGATCCGTTCCTCGTATAACCCAATAAGAGTTGTACTTTATTTACTAGAACCTTATTAATTTGTAGGATCCCCTTTAGACTATCACAGTACTAGTTTATAATTATTTATAAGTTGGGTAGTATGCCTCACAACATAGAATCACATAGCCCTATTGACCCATTGATGAAGTATAATAGGATGCCACAACTTTAGACTTGCGTAAGATGACAGTGGTTACTCAGAATGTAGAAATTATAGGTCCATGCCCCTATAATTGGTCGACTAGCGACTTAGATAAGGAGTAGTATGACAACTAGAGAGACTGTAGAGTCTTATTTTTGTTGTTTGTGAATTCGAACTATTTTGTAATTTCTCTCATCATAATCTAGCGTGCTTATCTTTTTGTACTGCCTTGACTTATGTTGCTATTTTATAGCCTAGTTTTGCAAGCTTATTCTTTATCGAGCTTTTTCATGACATATGTATTATTGGGGAGGCCCACAATAATACATTTCAGAATCAGTGTATTACGGTCTGATCAACCATAGTGCGCTTGATTCGCCTTTCACAATAATACTTTACGTAGATTGCGATATATAGTTGACTAGTAGACACCTGTACTTGCCCTCTAGATATGTCTGAGCAGATCGTATCGGTTACATAACGGTACTAATACGAGCATGTGAATAGAAATTTCTAAAATAGGATTTCAATCCACAACTGCCTTGACAATTTCCATTTGAATTCTTTAAACGCCTTGATCCCGATACTTCTATTCTATTATCTCTCCCTTGAACTCTTTATTATTGATCTCCGTCTTCCCTTATTTCGGAAAGACGAAACCTCGTGCTTGGTATAAGTTTGATATACAGAGAGTACTAGATATACCCCATAGGCCGATCACATACTTGAGGATTATTCTTTCGTAATTAAGGACATATCATATATGATATAATCGGCATTGAAGTTTTGAGGATTGAATGACATGAGTAAATAAATTAAGGAATATTTTTTTAAAGTATATAGCCTGATGCGATAGATGGGTAAATTCTAAGTTGGGTAGCAGTGCATTGTCAACTCGAGAGGAATTTCTTTTAGATTGTGATCGAGTATGATTAGATTGGGAGAGGTTCAAGCCATTTTAATTTTGAGAATTTTAGAAGAATGACTAAGATGATGAAGATTAATGAATTTCAAAATCTTGATATTAAGGACCCAAAATTTATACCTTAAGTACATGATTTAAATTTTTGAATAATGAAGGTAGAATCATCCATTTGAATTTGGAGGATAAATATAGAGTTTCAGACTTGAACATTGGTGGACTGCATTTAAATTATTTTTTAATTTGATGATTTGAATTAAAATAAAAATTTGATGGTTGGACTACCTATTTGAAATATTGAGGATGTGAATAGAATTTAAAAAGTTGAAGCATACAAAAATTTATAAGTGAAAATAGGAATAATAATGGACTCGAATTACTTCTAGAGGAGATTATGATAGTTGGAGATCGTGAGGTAAAATTTATATGCGTATTTAAATCTTGAAGATGTTATATGGATTTAATTTAAATTTGGATGTGGATAATTTGAAACAAGTGAGAAGAGATAACCATAGGTTGAATTTTGATTGGAGCAGTGATCATCTTAACCTTGAAGTGATTGCGATGGATATGATTAGGATTTTAATTATCGCAAGAAGATTGCGATTGACTTGCCTTATTGTACATGAAGGATTAATAAATTATTATTTATTTTAATTTTGAGGACGAGATTGTTTTAAGTTGGCTGGATTGTGAAACCCCCTCCCCCAAGAATTAGATATACTTGGCTTAGATAGTGAGACTGGGGCTAGCTCGAATCCACCTAGAAATAGAACACGGTATTTTTATTTAGTTTTACAATATGGAATCACTTGGCGCACCTTACCATTGCTTCGATAATTGGAGCACTTTACTAGTCACTGCCTTCCTACAAATTCTACATCCTTGTCCTAGACATGCCCATCTTCAATTTCCATCTTTGTACAACATTTCAATGGTTGGGCATTTTTATGCAAAAGAGCATTTAGGTGTCCACATCATTGACATGACACATGAAGAAACCAATTTTTCGCTCATATAGATTTTCCCCATGATTTTTGGAATATGCAACGCGCAACATCGCCCACTCCGTTAAACCTAGCCTTGCATTTTAACCAATGCAAATCTTATACCATCCTTGACTTCTACCGTGGCTTAATTTTAATTTCGAGGACGAAATTTTTATAAGTTGGGTAGATTGTAAACCCCCTGATTTTTCAAATTTTTTTAAAAATAATTTTACACAATTTTCTATAATTTTTCTGGAATTAAAACTAAGGTATTTTAAAATTAAATAATTTTTAAATGATGTTAATTAATATTAAAATATTATAGAAATAATATTTTCTGGTGTAAAATGAAAAACTAGACATAGGATAATTTTTCGAGAATTTATTGGACCCCGAAAACATTTTTAAAGACCTAGAAACTAAGTTATATTTAAACCAAAATAAACCCTGAAATTGAACCCGGTTTATTTTAAATAAACCAAACCGACCCGAACCGAACCAAGGAGAACCGAACCGAACCCAGCTCTTAACGGGTCGGGTCGGATCCGAATTGAACCCGACCCGGACCCGTTAACCCGGTCGAACCCTAATCCTAATCCTACCGCTTTTACTGTTCCGGCGACCCTTATATATAACCCCGCTCCGCGCCTGAACCCTAGCTCCGCCTTCCCTCCTTCACCGTCGTCTCCGACGAGCCCCACTGCCCTGCGCCGTCCTCTCCTCCGCCCCTCTCCCTGAGCCGCGCCTCGACCCGAACGTCCCCGCCTCACCTCGCCACCTGAACCCTAGCCACCCCAACCACCGAGTAACCCGCTGCCACCCAGCCGTCTTCTCCAACGACAAGCCACCACCACCTGTCACCCTCCACCGTCTCTCCCGTCGAAATCCCCCGACAAGCTCCGCCTGATCCCTAACCCCTCCGCCTCGACGACCAGAACTCCCCTCTCCCCTCGCCGTCCTCCGCCGTCTCCCCGACCCACAGCCCTCGACGACCCTCGACCAGCCACCGTGCCACCCTCCGTAACAGCAGTCGCAGCTCCTACCCCGGCCGTGCAGCCCCGGCGAGTCTCCGACCGTCTGAACCTTAGCCCGGACACAACAGAACTGTGGCGCAGCGTCGTGTCACCTCGCGGACACGAAGAAACCCCGTTCTGTGTAGCCCCGTTCAGGTAGCCCGTTCTCTCTCCTCGTTGCTCTGTTTCCCGTTTCGTCAGTTGTGACGCGTAGGCTGTGTAACCCTCTTGATGCCCGTGCAACCCGCTCGGTGCATCGCGTCCTGTGGCGATCACGAATCGCGATCCAAAAATAGGAAAGACAACGTCCCATTTTTCCTCGGAACTGAGTGCGCCCCGCCAAACGAGATGACTTGGTCGCGTGCGGTCTTCATCGAAAGGTGCGCGCCGTTGATACGGACGTGTGAGATTTCGCAGAAGTTGATTTGGATGTGCGTGCACACCGGAATCAACGCGTATCCGCCGACAACGCCCCGTATCCGTCTGTTCTGGAACTCATTGTAACTTTGTATACACAGGTCGGATTGAAACGAAACTTGCGCCATCGGACTCGTAGCAATACGATGGTCCTGTGACCCAAGTTTGGTTCGATTCTGAGAACGTTGACAAAATCGCGTATTGTGGGCCCCACGGCTCCACTTAACGGGCAATTTTGTGACCGGCTCATCGGAATCCAATTCTGGAAGTTCTGTTGGGTTCGTATCATCGTTCTGGACTTGTTGACACTAAGTTTGATAAATTTGGAGACCATTGGTTCTGACACGTTTTTCGGTGCAAAGCGGCCTACATGTGGACCCCGCTTTGACCAGAAAATATGATTTTTGCCCTTGTATCCAAATTAGACTTAAGGACAGGCGTTTCTAGCTATTTGATATTTTTTGAGCCTGTTGGTGATGTTTATTTCAGCTTTTGGATTAGTATCTGTAGGTTCCACTAATACAGGGACATCTGTTGGTATTCAAACCCGAGGCAAGTGTACCTTGCCAAATCTTGCAGTTCTTGTTACATAATTTCTTGTTTTATTTATATTGTTGTACATGCTTAACCTAGGACCGTGTGACGTACTTAGCGTCCGATTAATAGTCGGGTGCCAACCCCGTACGCGGAGTTGTGTAACGTCACCCAGACATGGATATCGTGACCCTTTACATTCTCGTACTTGTCTTATCAAGTACATTATAACCCAGGACACTTGACACTATTCATGAGACAGAATCCTCCTGAGATATTCATGATGATTCTGTATAGGATACAGGTTTTGACATAGACATTATATTCATAGATTTTATATGACTTGTTGCATTAGCTATGATCTTGCGTGACATGTACATGAGACGTTGTGGACATGAGACGTGCGGTTACATTGGGTGGGGAGAGACACACAGGCTATAGGCTGTTTTATATATATCTACTACTATTATGAGGTCGTAGACTCTCCAGCAGAGCTAGGCACATTACATGTTATTACTGCTACCGGCTCCCCGACACAGAGCTTGTAGTGGTCTCAGCCTGAGTACTAGTAATGCTCTCACTTGTATTTCACATAGATAGTCACATACTTACCCTATTTATTTCATTTATTGCTGCACTGCTTATATTTTGGCTTGTATTATTTTGTACCTTGCTATATCCCCTGAGGACCTGGATCCGGATTATGTCCCCAGGATTTGCAGACGAGATCTATCCCGAGGTATACGGGACAGCAGCAGGAGCTGATACAGGAGCTGTACCGACACCCAAGGGCGAGGTATTAGCTGAAGACTTTTCCTGAGCATCTGTGTTTCATGCTCAGTATTTACTTTATTCAGACATTTATATTTTGGTCTGTTGAACCATTGTATCAGATTTTTATCGGGTTGTTCCCCGAAGTACTTTGTTGAGACAGACTGATGATTTACATTTCTTATTCTATAGATCATATTTTATCTTGTATGGATGAGATTAGTTGTGACATGTTGTCGTAGACTTTATTTTTACAGCTTAAGTACGCCCTAATGGATCCATTAAATTGGGTTGTCCATCGGTGTGTGCTGCTGGCCATTGCTACGTGTCCAGTCCCTCGGTATTTTGGGACTGGGGCGTGACAGCAACCCTGCTAGGCAAGGGCTCCATGACATACCATGTTTACTCATGCTACGGCACTTACAAGACAAGTTTATATTCAAGTTTATGTTTGTAAAGCAAGTTCACGATTACAAGTTCAAGTTTATGCTTTTGAGTTCAATTTCTATTTATGACAAGTAACTAGTTATGTTATTATTGAATGTGCATTTAATTTACTAGACAAGCGTACCCTTGGCCATCCGGGTTCACTGCAGTGCCGGTGGTAGCAATATTCTTAGCAATGCATTTATAGTAATTATGGCTTGTGATAACCCTAGTTAGTTAATTATAGCATGCCTTAGGCATGTTTGGCCGTGAATTGGATGTTTGTTATTCGTATAGCTCGCTCTTCTAGTTTATTTTCTCCCAGCGCATGGCTAGGGTGCTAAGTTATGCTCAGATAAAGGTCTGCAATCCCGGTCCTTGTTTGGTTTAAAGGTTGTGATCCCGATCCAAAGTAGTTCCTATGCTCTCTTGCCGCTAATCGTCTTACTTTTATTTATGCACTTATTATCAGTTCTTTCAGTATTATTCTTGAGACAAGTACGTTAGTACCGTACAAGTCTCGATCTGTATTCATTTCTTATATGTCTCGTTTGCTTATGTTGTGATATGTTTGGCCTATCACCTTGAGCTTTTTTGTGGTACTTGTTGGTTGGGGTTCTGACCCCACTGGCTTTGCATGGCCAGGTTATCCCGAAGAGAACCATGATCCACCTCACTTCCAGTTAGATGGCTCACACTCGTAGGACTGTGGCCGAAGCTCTCAAGTGGGTTTCCTTCTTTCACCCCTTGTCTTGATTACTTCATTTTGTGCTGTTTAGCAAGGAGCAGAGTTATCACCTTATATTTTTGAGACTGCGGTCAACACGATGTATATGTTAGACCTTGACTAGTATATTTGATCATGTATATATAAACTCTGCTAGTGCAGTATTTTGTATTCACTAGCATCATAATCATATGTGACATGTAATTTGGGATACCTCTTTACTTTCATGTATGATATACTCTTGTACTTGTGTTGTTGGATTGAGATAATAGGGTTTGTCGGCCTTAGAACTGACGTCATAGCATGCTAGAGTTCACCCATCTGTCTTCTAGACAAACTTAACACATTGAGGCTTACTTTGGTATTCTGCAAGGTGCGGTTCACCATGTCAATCCCCGTATTTATCCAGTATTCTAGGAGTGGAACGTGACTGTTATTGTAATTAACAAGGAAGGAACTGAAGCTGTTGGTATTTGGGAGTCATTCAAGATGAAAGTATGGGATCCAGGTATTAAGATTATCCATTCATTGACCTTGGGACAAGGTCAATTTGAATGGGTGGGTATTGATAAGTACCTGGCCAATCTTGGCTCAAAATGGAGTATCACTGGACTGCTGCCAAGGCTCTACACAACAGGATTATTTAGTAACAGTGCCTCTCCACGACATCATGGCCATGTCAGCTCTCAACTTCACTGCTAAGTAACCCAATTCGGTTAGCCAGCTAAGCTACTATTCCTAACTGCCAAGCTTGCGCAAGAAGGAAGCCAAAGGCTATAAATAAGTAGAAAGAGGGGAGATGAGGGGAGAACCTTGTATCATGTTCTTGTATTTTGATTTTGAATTTCTATTTTACTTTTGAATTATATTTTTTCGTTCTTTCTTTCCTTTCCAATAAAGAACCCTACTTCCCCAAAATCTCCATGATATTCTTCAATTCATTACTGTATTTGCACAAAAATGTCAAATTACAGACGAGTTGATAGAAATTCCAGGTCGATAAGCTCTGGAGCTCATCAGATTCCGTCGACCAAGCTTCAGTGCCACCCTTCTTTGCTCGGTGAGTAATCACAACTCTGCTCTCATCTCTTGCTCTCTCTACGTTTTCTTGATGGTTGGGAAGTTGATAATAGTAAGCTTTATTTTTCTTCCTCTTTCCCTCTTTTCCTGTTGTTTTCCTTCTTTCTTCATTTGCTTCTTCTCTCTTATCGTCTATAGTAGTGATATCGGTTTCTTCTTAGAGCATCTCCAACCTATTGTCTTGTTTTGTGTTGTGATTCCTATGTGACATGAGGCACAAGACAATATCATTTCTATGTGGCAAGATTATATTCACACAATACAATGGGATAGAAAATTATTTTTCAATGCAAAAATATTGAGAATACAATAAAAACTACTTTTTCCAACTTCTTAGACAACTTTTCCACTTTTTTCTTTTTTTTTATAAATATTTTTATTCATAATTGATGATATAGAAGTGAAACATTGTAAAGTCCATTGTCTAGATTTAGAGCATCTACAACCCTGTTGTGAGTTTGAAAAAAATGGTTGCCACATAGGAATCACAATTTCTTATTTCAAAATTTATTCTCTAAGACAATGTGAAGTTGGTTGTCTAAATCTAGACAATGGACTTCACAATGCTTTACTTTCATATCATCAATTATGAATAAAAATATTTATAAAAAAAGGAAGAAATGAAGAAGTTGTCTTGGAAGTTGAAAAAAATAGTTTTTATTGTGTTCTCACTACTTTCGTATTGGAGATCATTTTTCTATCTCATTGTCTTATGTGAATATAATTTTGTCATATAGGAAATACATTGTCTTGTGCCTCATGTCACATAGGAATCACAATATAGAATAAGACAATAGGGTTGGAGATGCTCTTAGACAACCAACTTCATATTGTCTTTGACATGTCATTGCCATGTTAACTTCACAATTTATTTCACATTTGTAATGGAGAATTCTTTTTGAAATAAGTTGTAATTCCTATGTGGCAACCAATTTTTTTCAAAACTCACAATAGGGTTGAAAATGCTTTAAGTAATTCTATATATGTGTATATTGTGGGCTTAATAATGTATTAGAACTTGGGAAATTGAGCCTTGGTTGAGAATGAACTTTGGGAGATGAGAACAAAGTATCTGCTTCGATTATTTCTTTCTCTTGTCCGAAGATGGGTTAAGATAGAGTTGATGTTGGGCTTAATATAAAGATTGACTTTAGGATATAAGCAATGGTTTCGTTGGGTTGGTCCAAGCGAGGGTTATCCTTAATAAAGCAATAAGTAATTGAACTAGCTTGGGCATATTAGAGGCGTTGATATTTAGTATTAGCATGTGAACAATTAGACTTTGCCTCAGTTAGAAAAGAACGAGGGAGTGAGTGGAATTTTTAAAGCACATAAGTTTTGGAATAAATGTAGTAACTATTATTGGAAACGAAATGCGAAAACCGTTCTTCAAATTAGAGAGTCCTGCGAGAGAACCGAGTAAAAGCACACAAACCAAAAATGTCAAATACAAATCGCAGATACAGAAATTTTTACGTGGAAAATTCTTCCAGGAAAACTTTCGGGACAATCGGAGTCCAACCCTGAAGAACCTCCACTAATGAAATAAAAAAATTACACTCTCTACAAGATCTTCACCGATCCAACATGGATCACCGCAACTCTTTGGAACAAAAAATAGATTACAACCACGAAGAATAAAGACAACGAGAAATACCCGAAACTGATCTACTTCTTCGAAATGGTCTCCAATCATTCTTTCTCCTCTCCAATGTTGCAAAGCACTCTTGACACCTTTTTTTTCTTCTTCTTGTTGTTATATATTGCATGAGCCTTTTATAATCCCTTGCATGAATTAGAGTTTTCATGTATTGAAAATCTATATATGGAAGCCAAAAATATTTATGAAAATCCAATTACATTTAATCATATATTTAATGGAAATCAAATCATAAATTGACTTGCCATAAATAAAAAATCCAATTATATGGAATGTTAATATATGAAAGATCCAATCATAAATATATAATTAAAATCAAAGATGAAAATCCAATATAATATTTGCTTGCCATAAATGTTACAGTACACGACGCTCGATGACTCTCCGAGCTTTTCCGACACACAGATGACGCTCATCGCACTCCGGGGTATTCTCTACATAGGTTGGGAACCCCACCCACTCCAACAAATCTTTTCATTTACAACTATGTGGAGGGGGTCGTCATCCCGACGATCCGCCTGCAATACTCAAACTTTTTTCTTGGAAGAATCTTTGTGAACATGTCTGCTCCGTTGTCATTTGTATGAACCTTCTCAAGCACCGCTTCCTTCTTTTCAACTACATTCTGTATCCAATGATATCGGGTATCAATGTGTTTGGACTGGCTATAAAACGTCTGGTTCTTCACAAGGTGAATTGCACTATGGCTATCACAAAGCAAAGTGTACTGCTTTTGCTTTAGCCCCATTTCCAGCAACAACTTCTTCATCCACAACAACTCCTTGTAAGCCTCCGTCGCCGCAATGTACTCTGCCTCTATGGTCGATAAGGCAACACACTTCTACAATCGCGTCTGCCACGATATCGCTTCGCCACCAAACATCATCACGATATCGCCTCATGTCTACATCTCCAGCCATATCAGCATCGGTATACCCAACCAGTTTTGGCTCGTCACCACCAAAAGAAAGTCTCCAATCGGCAGTGCCCTAAAGGTATCGTAGGATCTACTTGACCGTACTCTAATGTATCTTTTCAAGATTAAAAGTATACCTGTTAATTGTGCCAACTTGTAAACCCCCTGATTTTTCACGATTTTTAAAACTGGATTTTTCAGAATTTTTTAGAATTTTTCGGGAATTTTTACTAATTAAAAACAAGGTATTTTTTGGCATTAAATAAAATTAAATATTTTAAAATATATTAAAATATTATGAAAATAATATTTTTGGGTGTAAAATAAAATATTGAACTTAGGATAATTTTCTGGGAATTTATTGGACCCCGAAAATAGTTTTAAGGCCCAAAAACTATTTTTAAATAATTAATTAAATAAACCCAAAATAAATCGGGCTGAACCGGGTTCAAACCGGGCTGAACCGGTCTGAACCCGGTCCCGCTGAACCCGACTGAACCGGACCGCTGACCTTAGAGGGTCGGGTCGGGTCCGCCCGACCCAAACCCGCACCCGCCACCCGCGAACCCGCCTAACCCAGTCCCCCCCCACGACCCGCTCGCCGCCCGCGTCTCCCGCCGCCCTCCGCGCCTCGCCGGCCACGTCGCCGCCCCTCCGCCTCGCCCGGCCCACGCAGCGCCCGAATCCGCCTCGCTCGGCCTCCCCTCTCCCTCTCCCCTCCCTTTATAAACCCCCTTCCTCCTCCCACCGGCCACCGCCTCCCTCACAGCCGCGCCACCGCCTCCCTCACCCGCTGCAAGCGCCGACGATGACGCCCCGCCACGCCGCATCCTCCTTCCTCCTCCGTCAGCCTCAGCCGCAGCCGCCAAGCCCCGACCCAGCATAAGCCGACGCCTCCGGCCGCCCACGCCCTGCGCCGCCGGCCGCCTGCACCGCCTCCCAGCACGCCGCCGCACCGCCTCCGCTCCCCCAGCCTCCCTCCGGCCGGCCTCCCTCCGCCGCAGCTACGGCCGCCGCAGACCCAAACCCTAATCCTAGGCGGACACGGACACGACTCGGACACGGGGAAATTCAGTTTTCGGAGCCCTGTTCAGGTACCCGTTTCTCTCTCCTTGCTGCCCCATTTTTTATTCCGTCAGTTGCGTCGCGTAGACTGTATGACCCTCTCGGTGCCCGTGCAACCCGCTCGGTGCATCGCGTCTTGTGGTGATCGCGAACCGCGATCCAAAAATAGGAAAAACAACGTCCTGATTCACCCCGGAACCGGGTACGCCCCGCCAAACGGGATGACTTGGTCGCGTGCGGTCTTCACCGATACGTGCGCGCCGTCGATACGGACGTGCGAGATTTCGCAGAAGTTGATTTGGATGTGCGTGCACACTGGAATCAACGCGTATCCGCGGACACCGTTCCGTATCCGTCAGTTCTGGAATGCGTTGTAACTTTGTGTAAACACGTCGGATCGAAACAAAACTTGCGCCATCGGACTCGTAGCGATACGGTGGTCCTGTGACCCAAGTTTGGTTCGATTCTGAGAACGTTGACAAAATCACGTATCGTGGGCCCCACAGGCTCCACTTGACGGGCGATTTTGTGATCGGATCATCGAAATCCAATTCTGAAAGTTCCGTTGGGTTCGTATCATCGTTCCTGACTTGTTGACACTAAGTTTGATGAGTTTGGAGACCTTTGACCCTGACACGCTTTTCGGTGCAAAGTGGCCCACATGTGAACCCCGCTTTGACCCGAAAATATTATTTTTGCCCCTGTGTCCAAATTGGACTTAAGGACAGGCATTTCTAACTATTTGATATTTTCTGAATCTAATAGTGATGTTTATTTCAGCAACCGGAGTAGTACCTGCAAATCACACTGAGATCAGAGCTACAGTTGGAGCTAGAACCCCAGGCAAGTGTACCTTGCCAAACTTGCAGATCTTGTTATTTATTCCTTTGACTATATATATATTTGTGCATGCTTGACCTAGGACCGTGTGACTTACTTAGCGTCCGATTAATAGTCGGGTGCCAACCCCATACGCGGAGTTGTGTAACGTCACTTAGAGATGGATATCGTGACCCTTTACATTCTCGTACTTGTCTTATCAAGTACATGATGACCCAGGACACTTGACACTATTCATGAGACAGAATTTTCTTGAGATATTTATGGTGATTCTGTATAGGATACAGGTTTTATGACATAGACACTATATTCCTAGATATTATATGACTTGCTGCATTAGATATGATCTTACGTGACATGGACATGGGGCCACATGGACATGAGACGTATGATTACATTGGGTGAAAAGAGACACACAGGCTACAGGTTGATTTTATATTATGCCGGCGTCTCAGTCTCACGCTGAGCTAGACGACCACATGATATCACTGCTACCGACTCCCCGATACGGTGCTTGTAGTGGTTTCAGCATGAGTTCTAGTGCTGCTCTCATCTTGCATATCACTTAGCTGGTTATATAGTTTACACTATTGAGACACACAGGCTACATGTTGATTTTATATTATGCCGGCGTCTCAGTCTCACGCTGAGCTAGACGACCACATGATATCACTGCTACCGGCTCCCCGACACAGAGCTTGTAGTGGTTTCAGCCTAAGTTTTAGTGATGCTCTCAAATTGCATTTCACATAGATAGTTATATAGTTTACCCTATTTATTTTATTTATTATTACACTATATTTTGGCTTGTATTATCTGTACCTTGTATATCCCCTGAGGACCTGGATCCGGACTATGTCCCCAGGACTAGCAGACGAGATCGACCCCGAGTTACGAGCATTAGCAGGAGCTGGAGCTGGAGCAGACACTGGAGCAGTACCAGATCCAGTAGACGAGTGATCACCGAGGGTATCTTCTGGGTATAGGCTTTACCCATACTCAGTATTTGCTGTGGTTATCTTTATTCTTGTATCTTGACAGATGTATCAGACTCATTATCGGGTTATTTCTCCGAACTTATATTATATTGAGATTGATCTTGCTTTATGATTCTGATATTGTTGTATTCATTTCTGTGGATGAGATTAGTATATCTAGACCCTTATTGTTGTATTACAGCTTAAGTACGCCCCGATGGATCCATTAAATTGGGTTTGTCCATCGGTGTGTGCTGCTGGCCATTGCCACGCGTCCGGTCCCACGATATCTTGGGACTGGGGCATGACATGGTTTTTGTGGTGGCCCATGCAGGTCTACGACTAAATTGTTCGGTTTCAACTTAGGGACCGAGCAAGCCTGCAATAAGAATAGGATAAGTTTTTGATCTCATCCACTTGCTTGAATCGTTCTTGACATCTATATCGGATTCGAATTAATTTCTAGACTTGCATCCTGCCTTGATTCCTGTGCGCCTCTTATTGTTTATTTTGGTTGTTACTCTAAATTTTTGCTGTGTGATTGGTAATTAGAACTTGACAGTTTAAGTTATTATTGTAGATTATGACCTAATAATTATCCCTTAGCATTAAGTCGCGTAATTAGTACCCCCACCTCGATACAAGTTAGATCCCTTACCCTTGACGGCCAGTAACTCTTCTTTCCTCACTATCGACACTTGTCCTATAAGCACTAAGACTAAGGCTTAAGACGACCATGACCTAAGTAATATAGGAGGATACCCTAATAGGTACCAAGACCCCTTCTCGTAGACCTTAACAAGAGTTCCCACGGTATCCTTAAGACGATTTCAGTATTAATTATTGTTTTAAGTTGGGTAGTATGCCTCAGAACATAATACCACCTAGCCCTATTGACCCATTGATGAAGTAAACTAGGATGACACAACTTTAGACTTGCATAAGAAGATAGTGTTTATTCAGACTGTAGAATTTAGAGGTCCTTGCCCCTATTTGGTCAACTAGCGACTTAGACAAGAAGGTTGTATGATGACTGTAGAGATTGTGTGGTCTTTATTTATTATTGCTTATTTTGTTTTTGTCTTTGTGAGCTTGAATTAATTTGTACCTCCTTTCATCATCATCTAGCGTACTTATATTTATTGTACTACCTTGACTTATGCTGCTAATATAGCCTAGTTTTGCAAGCTTACTCTTCTATCGAGCTTGATCATGATATATGTATAAGTGGGTTAACACACTGATACATTTCAGAATTAGTGTACTACGGTCTGATCAACCATGGTGCATTTTGGTTCGCTCATCGCACGACTACTTTACGTGGATTGAGATATATAGTTGACTAGTATACTTGCCCTGGACATGTCTGACATATCGTATCGGTTACATAACTGTATTAATACGAGCATACGAGCGAAGAATTACTAGAATAGGATTTCAATCCACAACTGCTCTGACAAATTTGAATTCTTTAAACGCCTTTGATCCCGACACTTCTATTATATTACCTCTCCATTGAACTCTTTATTATTGATCTCCGTCTTCCCTTATTTCGGAAAGACGAAACCTCGGGCTTGGTATAAGTTTGATATAGACAGTACTAGATATACCCCACAGGCCGGTCGCATTGTTTGATGACCCTTTTATAAATGACTAAGGGAATACCATAGGTGATATGTTTGGTGTTAAAGACTTTAAGAATTCAATAGCATGATTAAATAATTTGGGGCATAACTTTCTTAGATGTATAGCCTTAGATGATAGATGGGTAAATTCTAAGTTGGGTAGAGACCGTAATGTTCACTTGAGAGGAATTCTTTAGACTGTAATCAAGTGAGATGTGATAGAGAGACCCTACCATATTTTAATTTCGAGGACAAAATTTTTATAAGTTGGGTAAATTGTAAACCCCTTAATTTTTCAAGATTTTTAAAACTGGATTTTTCAGAATTTTCTGGGATTTTTAGGAATTTTTACTAATTAAAAATAAGATATTTTTTGGCATTAAATAAAATTAAATGTTTTAAAATATATTAAAATATTATAAAAATAATATTTTTGGGTATAAAATAAAATATTGGACTTAGGGTAATTTTCTGGGAATTTATTGGACCCCGAAAACATTTTTAAGGCCCAAAAACTATTTTTAAATAATTAATTAAATAAACCCAAAATAAACCGGGCTGAACCGGCCTGAACCCGGTCCAGCTGAACCGGACTGAACCAGACCGCTGACCTTAGAGGGTCGGGTCGGGTCCGCCCGACCCAAACCCGCACCCGCCACCCGCGAACCCGCCTGACCCAGTTCCACCCCCACGACCCGCACGTCGCCCGCGTCTCCCGCCGCCCTCCGCGCCTCGCCGGCCACGTCGCCGCCTCTCCGCCTTGCCCGGCCCACGCAGCGCCCGAATCTGCCTCGCTCGGCCTCCCCTCTCCCCTCCCTTTATAAACCCCCTTCCTACTCCCTCCGGCCACCGCCTCCCTCACAGCCGTGCCACCGCCTCCCTCACCCGCTGCAAGCGCCGACGACGACGCCCCGCCACGTCGCATCCTCCTTCCTCCTCCGTCAGCCTCAGCGGCAGCCGCCAAGCCCCGACCCAGCATAAGCCGACGCCTCCGGCCGCCCACGCCCTGCGCCGCCGGCCGTCTGCGCCGCCTCCCAGCACGCCGCCGCACCGCCTCCGCTCCCCCAGCCTCCCTCCGGCCGGCCTCCCTCCGCCGCAGCTCCGGCAGCCGCAGACCCAAACCCTAACCCTAGGCGGACACGGACACGACTCGGACATGGGGAAATTCGGTTTTCGGAGCCCTGTTCAGGTACCCGTTTCTCTCTCCTTGCTGTCCCATTTTTGATTCCGTCAGTTGCGTCGCGTAGACTGTATGACCCTCTCGGTGTCCATGCAACCCGCTCGGTGCATCGCGTCTTGTGGTGATCGCGAACCGCGATCCAAAAACAGGAAAAATAACGCCCTGATTCACCCCGGAACCGGGTACGCCCAGCCAAACGGGACGACTTGGTCGCGTGCGGTCTTCACCAATACGTGCGCGCCGTCGATACGGACGTGCGGGATTTCGCAGAAGTTGATTTGGATATGCGTGCACACCGGAATCAACGTGTAACCGCGGACACCGTCCCATATCCGTCAGTTCTGGAACGCGTCGTAACTTTGTGCACACACGTCGGATCGAAACGAAACTTGCGCCATCGGACTCGTAGCGATACGCTGGTCCTGTGACCCAAGTTTGGTTCAATTCTGAGAACGTTGACAAAATCGTGTATCGTGGGCCCCATAGGCTCCACTTGACGGACGATTTTGTGATCGGCTCATCGGAATCCAATTCTGGAAGTTCCGTTGGTTTTGTATCATCGTTCCTGACTTGTTGACACTAAGTTTGATAAATTTGTAGACCTTTGACCCTGACACGCTTTTCGGTGCAAAGTGGCCCACATGTGGACCCCGCTTTGACCCGAAAATATTATTTTTGCCCCTGTGTCCAAATTGGACTTAAGGACAGGCATTTCTAGCTATTTGATATTTTCTGAATCTAATGGTGATGTTTATTTCAGCAACCTGAGTAGTACCTGCAAATCACACTGAGATCAGAGCTACAGTTGGAGCTAGAACCCCAGGCAAGTGTACCTTGCCAAACTTGCAGATCTTGTTATTTATTCCTTTGACTATATATATATATTTGTGCATGCTTAACCTAGGACCGTGTGAATTACTTAGCGTCCGATTAATAGTCGGATGCCAACCCCGTACGCGGAGTTGTGTAACGTCACTTAGAGATGGATATCGTGACCCTTTACATTCTCGTACTTGTCTTATCAAGTACATGATGACCCAGGACACTTGACAATATTCATGAGACAGAATTTTTCTGAGATATTCATGGTGATTCTGTATAGGATACAGGTTTTATGACATAGACACTATATTCCTAGATATTATATGACTTGCTGCATTAGATATGATCTTACGTGACATGGACATGGGGCCACATGGACATGAGACGTATGATTACATTGGGTGGGGAGAGACACACAGGTTACAGGTTGATTTTATATTATCCCGGCGTCTCAGTCTCACGCTGAGCTAGACGACCACATGATATCACTGCTACCGGCTCCCCGATACAGAGCTTATAGTGGTTTCAGCCTGAGTTCTAGTGCTGCTCTCATCTTGCATATCACTTAGCTGGTTATATAGTTTACACTATTGAGACACACAGGCTACAGGTTGATTTTATATTATGCTGGCGTCTCAGTCTCACGCTGAGCTAGACGACCACATGATATCATTGCTACCGGCTCCCCGACACAGAGCTTGTAGTGGTTTCAGCCTGAGTTTTAGTGATGCTCTCAAATTGCATTTCACATAGATAGTTATATAGTTTATCCTATTCATTTTATTTACTATTACACTATATTTTGGCTTGTATTATCTGTACCTTGTATGTCCCCTGAGGACCTGGATCCGGACTATGTCCCCAGGACTAGCAGACGAGATCGACCTCGAGTTACACGGGACAGGAGCATTAGCAGGAGCTGGAGCAGGAGCAGACACTGGAGCAGTACCAGATCCAGTAGACGAGTGATCACCGAGGGTATCTTCTGGGTATAGGCTTTACCCATACTCAGTATTTGCTGTGGTTATCTTTATTCTTGTATCTTGACAGATGTATCAGACTCATTATCGGGTTATTTTCCTAAATTTATATTATATTGAGATTGATCTTGCTTTATGATACTGATATTGTTGTATTCATTTCTGTGGATGAGATTAGTATATCTAGACCCTTATTGTTGTATTATAGCTTAAGTACGCCCCGATGGATCCATTAAATTGGGTTTGTCCATCGATGTGTGCTGCTGGCCATTGCCACGCGTCCGATCCTACGGTATTTTGGGACTGGGGCGTGACACAACTGCGTGAGTGATGTCTGGCCTCGTACACACCATATCATACATGAGACTTTCCACAACTGAGGCATATGGAACCCGTTCCATATCTTTCTTCTCATCCTCGGTAGATGGACACTGTTCCTCAGTGAACTTAAAGTGAGCCTCAAGGGGGTTACTCAATTCCTTCGACCCGTCCATCCCGAAATGCTGAAGTTTCTGGTGAATATACTTCTTTTGGGACAAGTGTAGCAGCTTGGACTCTCTCTCGATTGATCTCCATCCCAAGAATATTCTTCGCTATGCCTAAATCCTTCATAGAGAAGGCCGCGCCCAGTTGGCGCTTCAACTATGCTATCCTAGTGGCATTCTGACCCACCAGTAGCATATCATCAACATAGAGTAGTAAAATGATAAAATCATCCTCGGCAAAGTACCTCATAAATACACAGTAGTCCAACATCGTCCGTACATAACCATGCTCCCCCATAAATGACTCAAACTTCTTGTACCACTGCCTCGGAGTCTGCTTCAGACCATACAAGCTCTTCCTCAACCGGCAAACCAAGTGTGACTTGCCATTCTCACAGAATTTCTCTGTCTTCTCCATGTACAACTCCTCATCAAGATCACTGTAGAAGAATGTCGTCTTCATGTTCATCTTCTCGACCTCCAAGTCAAAACTGGCTGCCAGTGCTAGCACCACCCGAATAGATGATTGCTTGACGATTAGTGAAAAGATCTTATCATAATCTATGCCCTTCCGCTGATGGTAATCTTTAACTACCAGGATCAATTTGTATCGAGGGTGAGCAACATTATCTGTCTGCTTTACTCTGAACATCCATCGATTTTTTAAAGCTTTCTTGCCCTTTGGCAACTGCACCAGATCATAAGTGGAGTTGGCATGTAAGAAACTTATCTCCTCCTGTATAGCCTCTATTCACTTCTGCTTGTGTTCGTCTTCCATAGCCTTTGTAAAACTTTTGGGCTCTCCCCCGTCAGTCAGTAGCACATACTCTCCCGGTGAGTATCTCGTAGATGGTCGACGCTCTCTATCGTTCCTCCTCAACGGAACCACTAGTGCTGGTTGTATATCAACAACCTCCTCCCCTTCAAGAACTGACTCCTCGACATGCTCATCCTCCTAAGGGCCATCCTGACCACTATCAGGAGGCTGATGATCAAGGTTGGAAGCATTTCCATGTACTGGTTCCCCCGTATTTGGATCCTCTGTAGTATCCTCTGGAAACGGCTTGAAGAAAAATGACTCTAACTCAGGCAAATCCTCAGCCTCAGAAGGCATCTCGGAATCCCGAGTGTAGGTCATGGTCTGATCCTCAACGAATATCACATTCCTGCTTCTGTAGAGCTTTCTTCCCACTGGATCGTAGAGTCTATAGCCAAACTCATCCCGACCATAGCCGACAAAGACGTACTACCTTATTTTTGGCTCAAGTTTGGATCTCTCGTCCTTCGGTACATGCACAACGGCCTTACAACCAAATACTCGCAGGTGATTGTATGACGGCTCTTTGCTGTAAAATACTTTGTCAGGCATATCACCCTGCAAATGAGCACTAGGAGATAAATTAATAACATAAGCAGCAGTGTATAGAGCCTCACCCCTATAACTGTCCGGTAAGTTTGCCTCTGATAGCAAATATCGTACACGCTCCATCAATATTTTGTTCATTCGTCCCGCTACACCATTGAGCTGAGGTATTTTGGGTGGAGTCTACTAGTGTCATATCCCTTGCTCTCTATAATAAGTATCAAAGGGATCAATGTACTCACTGTCGTTGTCGGACCGAAGACATAATAGCTTCTTGCCCGTATCCCATTCAACAGAGGCCTGAACTCTTTAAAAGTGGATAACACCTGATCCTTGGTCTTTAAGGCATAGACCTAAACCTTACTGGAACAATCATCAATAAAAGTCACAAAATAAAAAGTACCACCAATGGACTTTACCTTCATAGGACCGCAAACATCTGAGTGAATCAACTCGAGCAACGCCGGCTTCCTTGAACTTGAATAACTTTGAAAAGATACCTTATTTTGCTTCTCCACTAAACAGTGCATGAATCTCTCCAACTTTGTAGACTTGAGCCCTGGAATCACCTTTTTGTTCACCATGTAGCTCATCCCCTTCTCGCTGATATGGCTGAGCCTCCTATGCCATAACTCGGTAGACGCATCAGTAGCTGCGTTCACCTCATGTTCTCCATATACGCTCCCTTCCATATAATAGAGTTCAAACCTTTTTCTTCCTCTGGTAATCACTATTGAACCTCTGAAAAGCTTCTACTGATCATTCTAGAAGAGATTTAAGAAACCCTCGTCATCCAACCTTTCAACCGACACTATGTTGAAATGGATATCAGGGATATGACGGACATATTTGAGAATAAGAACTGCATCCGTCTTTGTCCTCAAATGCACATCTCTAATAGCAATATATTTTGACACATCTCTGTTGCCCATCTTTAACACTCCACAGACACTGGTTTGTATAAGTAGCAAATAGTGCCCTGTTGTGAGATACGTGCACTGAAGCCCCTGAGTTCACCAGCTAAGACTTATCATCGCAGGCGAGGTTCATAACTACTTTATCACCTACAATAATCACATTGTCTCTATGTGCCGAAGCTGCCGCTGTTGTGTTCTCAATTTGCTTTCCCTTGTCGCCCTTCTTCTCTCTCTTCCAAGCGAAACAGTTCCGCTTGATGTGTCCCTTCTTGCCATAATGGTAACACTTTGAGTCCTCGTATCGACCCTTGGACTTGCCTCTGCTCTTGTCTGCCACTGCTTGGACCCTGCTTTTGCTCCTTCTACGGCTCTCTGAAACTAGCGCCTCTAAATATGATGAAGAAGACGTGACCTGAGATTTCCTCCGCATCTCCTCATTCAATATCCCGCTCTTGGCAAACTCCAGACTGACTAAACCTTCCAGCAGAAGCGATCATAGACACTCATACGATCCCCCACGAGTCTGACAAAGTATACAGCAACCATAGTCCCTGAACTTCATCATCGAACTTGACTCCCATCGAGGATAACTGGTCAACCACGTCCTGAAACTCACTTATGTGATCCGTAATAGATGCACCATCTTTGTACCGCAGACCCATTATCGTTCGGATCAGGAACAACTTGTTTACCCCGGTCTTCTTCGCGTACAAAGATTCTAGCTTCTACCACAGCGTCTTCGCGTGCTCAATATTGGAAACATAGTTGTACACGTTCCGTCAATGAACTACCGTATATACCCACACACCTGTATATGCTCGAAGTTTCAGTCCTCATTGGATTTGTCACTAGGCTTCTCGGACGCAAATACTGGAAGATACAGCTTCTTGACGAACAACAAATCCTTCATCTTGCTCCGCCAATAATGATAGTTGTAATCATTCAGGTTTACCATGCGCACCGGCTTCGCGTCCATCTCTTCTTTCTGGTTTGATTGTCAACTCCTGACACCTCTCTGAATTCCAGAACCTGGCTCTGATACCACGTGTTGGGAATGAAATACGAAAATCGTTCCCTAAACCAGAGAGCTATGTGAGAGAACAGAGCAAAACCACACAAATCCAAAACGTCAAACACAAATCACAGACACATAAATTTTTACGTGAAAAAATCTTGCAGGAAAAACCATGGGACGATCAGAGTCCAACCCTGAAGCACCTCCACTAATGGAATAAATAGATTACACCCTCTACAAGATCTTCACTGATCCAACACGGATCACCGCAACTCTTTGGAACAGAAAATAGATTACAACCATGAAGAAGAAAGACAACAAGAAATACTTGAAACTGATCTCCTTCTTCGAAACGACCTCCAATCCTTCTTTCTTCTATCCAATATTGCAAAGCACCCTTGCCACCTTTTTTTCCCTCTTCTTGTTATATATTGCATGAGCGTTTTTATAAACCCTTGCATGAATTAGGGTTTCCATGTATTAAAAATATATATATGGAAGCCAAAAATATTTATGGAAATCCAATTACATTCTATCATATATTTAATAAAAATTAAATCATAAATTGGCTTTCCATAAATTGGAAATCCAATTATATGGAAAGTTAATATATGAAAGATCCAATTATAAATATATAATTAAAGTCAAAGATAAAAATATAATATAATATTTGCTTACTATAAATGTTCCAATACACAGCGCTCGATGCACTCTCCGAGCTTTTTCGACACATGGATGACGTTCGTCGCACTCTAGGGTATTCTCTACATAGGTTGGGAACCCCACCCACTCCAACAAGTATTGGGCTCTAAGTCGAGTTGACTAAAAAATTGGTTGGAAGGGATCATTACTCACTATGGACTTGAGGGAACTCAATTCAGAATATGGAGCTTTGGGGCTAATAGATTAGTACCTTGGGTTGAACTTTGACACATAACTATGTCAGGATTATCTTTAAAGATTCTGGAAATTAAGTATGAGTTCTAGGAAGTGGAAGTCTGATCTATATTGTATCTTGATAGGTTTGGACTAGGAGAAAATTTAAGCAAGTTGGATCTAAGGCAAGTACTCCGTATTTATGTTTCTCCATACTTAATAAATGCAAGTTCTTTATTTTCTAGTCTGGTCGCATTTTACATATTGTGACATGATTCTGACACGATGGGATTATTGTACTTGATTTTGCATCCATGATATGTATCTGATTCTGATTTATGAACCATGGGGAGGGAAAATATTAAGTAGATATGGGCTAAACCTATTGTTGTACGAATTATAGTTCGACATGCACTGCACGTATGTTCGAACCTGACCAAGTCTGAATCTAACCTTAGCCGGCCACATATTGAAAATGATATTTTAATTCATGTAGGGATTAACATGATTATTGTTATTATTTCATGGTCTGATTCTTATGACTTATAGTGTCGCAGGTTGCATTCCATTGCCGCATTCAGTTGCATTTGTCTGGTTCAGTTTTCTGTATTTATTTTATTATTTTATTTTGTATGGTGCAATATTTCGTACGGATATGTACTTTGCTCATTTTCTGATTAGATCGTTGACAACTAGATGGCAGATTAACATTGATGGTGACTTCGGTGGATCCCAAAAGACTTAGTTGGATTATATATTCAGATGTATTATTGATGTACTATTCGATGTATTTGAGGATGTATCATTTGTGTTGATGGTTTACCAGATTTGTCTTCGAAGAGAGATTGACATGTATGATGTAACAAAAGTCTAGTGGACTAGGTAATCGTGTGTGTGTGTGTGGATTTTTGTTCTCGTCTTTTCTCGTGCTTTAGTTTCTGTGATTGAGCAAAGATCGAATTACATATGACATTGGCGATTATTGAGGTCTAGACAGCTGACTACAGTCGATTTTGCGGCGTAGGCTGGGTGTGCTCATAACTCGTACCCGATATCGTGGGTGCGGGCCGTGGCAAATTCAACAAGCTCTTCAAGTACCTCTTCTTTCCTACTGCCATCAAATTCAAGTTACAAGAGAAGTTCACAAGTTTGTGCCAAGGCACGATGGCCGTAGATGAGTATGATACCGAGTTCAACTGTTTGAATAACTTTGCGCTTTCACTAGTTCAGATAAAGAAGAGAAAACGAGAAGATTCCACAAGGGCCTAAATTTTGAGTTAAGACAATTGACGGGACCATAGGACACACGATACATGCCATTTATGTTGGTATTTGAGCTCAATTCAGGGTAGTTAAAATTGGACCTATTCCTTGTCGACACATTCGTATCTAAAACGTTGACTTCAGATATTATTCAGGTAAGTACAATAAACTCAATATTTCTCATTTATAGTATATATGCATTCTCTATGCTTACATATTTAGTATTCATATAATTGCGTCAATGTACACGAGAGATAGAGTACGACTCGTATTGTATTGTTATTGCATGATCGATATTGTTAGTGAGACATTGGATGGGAGAATACCAAGTAGGTTTGTGGTCAATCCCTATATTGTTGATTGTTGATAGCCGTCATACACTACACGTTTCGATGTGACGTACCCTTGATTGTGGATAGCCATCGCGTGTCGAGGATCTGTATTACCCTAGCCGACCACATACTGAAAACAATATTCCAATCATACTAGTCATAGGTTGATATTCCTATATATTAATGTTTCTTTCACATTGTTAGATTGTACTCATATTCATAGATCATAGTTCATATCATGTTCCTACAGTTTCTTAGTACCTGATTCTTACTATTTACTGCTCTTGTTTCCATATAATTTTATTTTGTACTTGAGTAACTTTATGTGTTCATGTACTTTGCTCAAATTCTAACAAGATACATTGACATTTTAGACGAGAATGACACGTACCTTTCTATACTATGGTCCTCAGTAGGACATAGTAGTCGATGTGACTGTAAATACCGAGTTGGGACATGACGAGTCTCATGGAGCTAGAAGCATAGTAGTAGTTTCTGGTACTTAGAATTTTTCCTTAGTTATATTTGACCAGATTTGTTCCCGAGACACTTTTATAATATGTACTTATTATCTGAATTTGGAATGATCTTAGACTTAATAGATTCTCTGGATATGACACATTTGAGATTTTGGACGATGTACCTAGTTGGATATTTCCTTCTTGTCTTTATCTGCTATTATATTATTCTCTGAATTTGAGTCAGCTAGTTTGTCTGTGATTATAATTTATGATGGATGAGATATGGATCAAGGTATGGACACCACACTATTCGTACGTACGTAGACTGATCGTACTCACGTATTCGTATTCAATTATTAGGAAGCGGGACTTGACAGTCGGTTATTTGCTACTGTTGGAGGGGAGAAGTCCCTTAAATTGATAGATATCGGAAGAAAATGATTCAAATAACCTGTGTCCAAAAGTTTTGGCATAAATATTTGTTGTTGTTGTTGTTATTCACACACAATGAAACCATTTCGCGCAGCACCATTCACGTACGTACCACCACATATATAGCTAGGTGATGTCGTGATCACATGCATTCTTCAAACACTGACATGAAAGGCACCATTGGACTTTATTCAACCACAACCAGGACTCCTCACACTGCCCTCTCCACCACAAGTTGCATGCCGTGTTTAGGCTCGAGAGCCATCCCAAGGACCACCGAGTGGCGGTAGTTGGGCGAAGGGGACACCTTGAGTCTTGCCAGCATCATGGAAAGAAGAACTTTCAGCTGTACCATGGCGAAGTTCTGGCCCAAGCACGTGCGGGCCCCCATGCCGAACGGAACGTACGTGTGTGGATGCTCGCACGCGCCGGCCGCGCCGTTGGCGAACCTCTCTGGGTTGAATTGGTCGGCGTCGGATCCCCACAGTGCGGTGTCGTAGTTGAGCTGGATTGCTGGTATCCAGAGGCAAGTGCCCTTCGGGAGATGCAGTCCCCCAAGCTCCATGTCTTGGTGCACCTGCCGAGCCAGCAAGGCGGCTGGTGGGTACAAGCGAAGTGCCTCCTGGATAACTTGTGTGAGCTGCATAAAGAAAGCTTAGAGATATTGTCCAGACTAGAATTTGATTCGTCCTAACAGTTGTTAACTTGACCGGCCGTCCAGAATGGAGACCTAAATGCAAAATTTGAATGCTATACGAGACCCATCCTAAAACTAAACAGAAATATGTGGCGGCTGTGTGACTTGGGATAATTTAGTTTTTTTATTTTTTTATGACCAATCGAGAATTAGACATATGATATTGTTGTTTGTTTGTCTGTCTCTATCCTAATTTCATCAGCGACACGGCGCTCCGAGGATCCGGAGTTGCAACCATCCAACAATGCGACGTCCGGGACGATGGATATCCGACGATGCACGATCGACATATGCCTATGAAGTCGTACCCGACAAAATTGCCGCAAAGAGGCTTGTGCGCACTGCTGAAATCAGGATAGAAGCAAACAATAGTGTCAGAAGTCTCATTACCCCCACGATGCAAAACTAAATAACCCAAGTCGCACAACTCTCGCATCTTTTCGTTTAGTTTCAGGGTCTCGTATAATATTCAAAATTTGCGTTTAACTCTCCAGTTTGGACAATCGGTCAAGTCAAACTGTTAGGACGAGACCCGGATCCAATTATGGACCTAAAAGCAAATTTCTTATTATATGATACCCCAAAACTAAATAACCCACTAATTAACCTCTCTATATATAATTATGGCAGCTAGTTTAGATTTTGAAGTCTTTAAAAATGACTTACCAAGGTCATCTTTCCTATCATCTCTGGAGTTGGCCTATGGCCCCCAGAGACTTTCATCACCTCGGAACGAACAAGGCCTTGCCAGTCTGGATGGTAGGCAAGGAGCAGCAGCACCCACTGGGCTGCATTAGCTGCACTCCCTCCCCCTGCAGTGTATATTGTCTTGCAGCTGTCGATCATGAATGACTTGGGAAGTCCTGCTTCATCTCCTTTGTCTATCATGGCTTGGAGGAAATCTTTCTCCTTCTTAGCTCTTCCCTTTGTTTTGCTCGAGCAGAGATACCATGGCTCATTTCAAAAACGAACAATCAGTACATGGTGAACTTAAGTATCGTTTGCTATCGAACATGTCTAATTTCTATTTAAACTCCCATTAGAGGTAGTCGGCAGTGAAGAGAGTATTTACTCACCTGGAACTCAGTTTCGATCGATCGATCGATGGCCGCGACGATCGTGGTGGTGGGTGTGGCGACGTGGCTGCTCTTCTATCTGTACAACATTCTGTGGCGAAGGCCGGAGAAGCTGCGAAGGGCTCTCAGGAAGCAAGGCATCACCGGGCCGCCTCCTGTCTTCGGCCTAGGAAACATCTGGGAAATGAAACATAAAATTGATAATTTTTTTGTTTTAAAATGACCAGAAATATTTAACTCGAAAGCAAAAGTTCAGCGGAAACAAATGTCTCTACTCGTCCTATGTACCATAAATCTTGCGCCAACGGCGTAAGAAAGGTAAGAGAGCCAATGCGTAGTCGTTGACTAGTACTCCGCTTCCGGCGGCGGCATTGTGTCCTTGGTCTGCGATTCTTCCTTCTGGCTTGATACTCTTCATTTCCCAGATGTTTCCTAGGCCGAAGACAGGAGGCGGCCCGGTGATGCCTTGCTTCCTGAGAGCCCTTCGCAGCTTCTCCGGCCTTCGCCACAGAATGTTGTACAGATAGAAGAGCAGCCACGTCGCCACACCCACCACCACGATCGTCGCGGCCATCGATCGATCGAAACTGAGTTCCAGGTGAGTAAATACTCTCTTCACTGCCGACTACCTCTAATGGCAGGTTCAGAGTTTAAATAGAAATTAGGCATGTTCGATAGCAAGACGATACTTAAGTTCACCATGTACTGATTGGACGTTTTTGAAATGAGCCATGGTATCTCTGCTCGAGCATGCTCTTTGTGTACTAGCTATTTTGATGCAAACTGATATTTAGAAGGGACAAGCCATGACAACGACGACAAGAGAGTACTGATATCTAATGATTAATCTAACGGCCGTCGGAGCTTGTATAGATTCTTGAAGCTCACCTCAAACCAAGCTGGCCTCGATGTCAAAAGACGTACGGAGAAAAATATTGATTTTATTCCTCTCCTTGTTGGTTAGACTCCGTCGAGTCATGGAGCAAGTCAAGAAGAAGAAGCAGCCGGCAAGACGAGAGAACCGGCTAATCAGCATATATATATATATATATATATATATATATATATATATATATATAAAAGGAGATATTTAGGCTTTAGGTTCGGATAAGTTTCGAAATTTGTGTTTTGGTCTTCATAATACATATAATTAGTGTTTGAATCTTAAAAGTGTCATCAAAAGTGTTACTAATTATTTTTTGTGACCCAAATACTAATTATGTATATTATGGAGATCCAAATACAAATTTCGGAACTTATCTGAGATCCAAAGTCTAAATATCCCTAAAGAAAGAATAATGCTATTTGTACCTTCAAAATATTTCTTCAAACTATTTCTCCTTATGTTGCAGACGACGTGACGGTTAATGTGGCAGCTGAAATGAAAACTTATAAAAATTAAAATTAAAATTAAAATTAAAATTAAAATTAAAATTAACGTTAATATTAAGGTTAATATTAATTTTAAAATTAATATTAATTTTAAAATTAACATTGAAATTTTTTGGACGATTATTGTTTGGGTTAAAATTTGCCATCTCAGCCGCCACATAATGCTATTTAGCATGCCACGCTAGCCACCACATAAGGAGGGATGGCTTGGATGGATATTTTGTAGGTACGAATATCATTACTCTAAAAAAAATTAGATAATCCAGTTGGTGAATGATACAAGGATAAAATATTAGAGTAATGATATTTGTCCCTCCAAATTATTCTTCCTTATGCGGCAGCTAGCGTGTCATGTTAAATAACATTATGTGGCATCTAACATGATAGCAGCTGTCGTGGCATGTTAAATATCATTATGTGGCATCTTACATGACAGCTGACATGACAAATTTTAGCCCAAAACATTAATTACCCAATTTTTTAATATTAATATTAATATTAATATTAATATTAATGCTAATGTAATATTAATATTAATTTTAGTATTAATTTTAATATTAATATTAATTTTAATGTTAATATTAATATTAATGTTAAGTAAATCTTGTCTGCCATGAAATTGAAGTTTTGACATCGAAAAATTCTCATTCCCACTTCGCGCATTTGGTTGGAGGAATACTTTATCTCTACTTTAATAAAAAGAGATTTACTAGCTATTCATGTTATTTTTTACACTTTCCATTAACTTCAACCAAGGCCGGCCTGTGCTCATGGATGCCCAAGACGAACTTTCAAAATGGTCCACATACATAATATAGATTTTTTTTTAAGAAACTAAAATTACATAATTAATATAACAAAAAGAAATATTATTGTCACCAAAATTTGAACTAAAAGCTATAGAATGTAAGACTAATATGTTAATTACTACATCACAAATATTTTGTGATGCGATCAGTAATCCATGATACATACTATTACTATGTTATATATAACCATATTTATGCCCCTTTAATTGTGGGCTCTTAGTCGTGCCCTGGCTGTCCTAGGCTAGGGCAGTCTCTAACTTCAATAATCAACCAAACACAAAATTTTAGAATTTTTCACTTCTAACCTTTACTTCTTCAAAGCACCCAACCAAATAATTTTTTACTTCTTTCCACTTCGCTCCACTTCGTACGCAGAACGTCGATTTTCAGATTTTTTAATTCCCTCTACTTCACTGAACCAAACAGTCCCATAATGTAATCGGCATTACATTGTGAATCTAACTTTAGTGTTTGCATGTACATATTATTTGGATGTAATGTAATCACGATTACAAACTTGATTACTGTCACATGCATTCTCGAATTTTCGTATTTCTGAATTTTCGTTATTTAAATATTTTTTTGAAAATATATTTATACTATGTTCTATATATATATATATATATATATATATATATATATATATATATATATATATATATATTTATATCTTATTTGCTATACTTTAGTGATTTAGATTTTTGTTTTATTATGAGAGACTACCATGGACCAGTAGAAAATCCATTGGCAATCGCCATAGACCCGTGCTAGGACTCGCACATAGAATGATAATTTTCTTGGTTAATAACCACATCATCCTTTTATCCAAAGGACTCATGTGTTTCTTTGGCTGATTGAGATAGATTGGAGGGGCATGGATTAATGAGGTTGCGATTTGGATGGATGGAGTAAATCCCACTTCATATAAACCCATTTTCATTTTCTCTCTCCTCTTCTATTCACTTTCTCTTCTCTTCTCTTCTCTTTCTTTCTTCTTCCTCTCCGCACTTCCTCTTCCCTCAAGCAAAGCTTGCAGCTTGACTTGGAGCTTGGCCTTGAGGCCTAGAGTGTGGTTTACAGAACCCCTCTTGGTGGTGGAGTAGAAGACTAGGCTTGGATAGCTAATCTAATTAAGGCAAGTAAAACTTGCTCAAAGTAAAATTTTTTTTTGATTTTCATTCATATCTTGTTTTTCTTGAATGAACAAAATGTTGAATTGAATCGTATCTTACATATTTTGTTCCAAAATGTGTATCTTTAAGTGTCTTCATCTCTTGTATATGTCATTTTTTATTTTGGTTGTTGGTTTGAGTATATTTAAGTTTCTAAAATAGCATATTTTGGGTATTTCGTAGAATTGATCTATCAAATCTCAGAATTTATGAATTATAATACTCCCATGTTGTAGTGAGTTTAATTTGATAAGTTTTTGACTTTTGAAACGGAGAATTTTAATTTAAAATAAAAAAAATTTATGTCCAAAACAAGTTTTGAATTTTTTTATGTCCTGACTGTTGTTTTTTGTTTTCTAGCGCAGACCAAAATTTGTGCGTTTATGTTTTCAGACCAAAATATGTGCGTTTATGTTTTCAGACCAAAATATGTGTGTTTATGTTTTCAGACAAAAATATGTGCGTTTGTGTTTTCAGACCAAAATATGTGTATTTATGTTCTCAGACCAAGATATGTGCATTTATGTTTTCAGACCCAAAATATGTGCGTTTATGTTTTCAGACCAAAATATGTGTGTTTATGTTTTTAGACCAAAATATGTGTGTTCATGTTTACAAACCAAAATATTTGCGTTTATGTTTTTAGACAAAAATATGTGCGTTTATGTTTTCAGACCAAAATATGTACTCTTATGTTTGTAGACCAAAATATGTGCGTTTATATTTTCAAACCAAAATATGTGTGCTTATGTTCTCAGACCAAAATATGTGTGTTTCTGTTTTTAGACCAATTTTTGTAATTTTCTCTTTCCAAATCATTTTTTTTGTGCGTTTGTGTGCAGAAACCATTTTATCAGTGTTTAACGTGCAAACAGTTTTTTTTGCACGTTTGTGCACAAAAACCATTTTGTGTATTTGTTCGAAAAAAACCATTTTATGTGCGTTTGACATGTAGAAACCTTTTTGTGCGTTTGTACGCAGAAACCACTTTTTGTGCATTTGTGCGTAGAAACCATTTTATGTTGTTTGACGTGCAGAAACCTTTTTTTGTGCGTTTGCGTGCATAAACTATTTTATGCAAAGACTTGCCTATTTTTGGCTGATTTTGGTTTTTTGTTCGTTTTTACTATTTTTTTGTTTTGATTCGTTACTATTGTCTTGTGATTTTGTATGTTATATTGAATTTAAGGACTTATGTTGTTCCAAATTACTGGGATGATGATCATTGCTTAATGCATTCTACGATAGAGTTATAGGCTTAACTATTAACTTGATAGACTTTTACAATAGAGATATTGGCATGAAAATGTCGCTAAAATATTTTAATTGATTGTATACCTGATCTGATATACTTACTACGATGTGAGTTGAAGATTTTAGACAACTCACTCTGAAGATGCCTCATGGCATTATAGAGTCCATGCTTATGGACACTTGCAGATATAATCTTCTACCGACGGTGAAGTTCTGTTTAGGACCAGCCAAATACTACTAGTAGTCCACCTTCATCGAAATGCTGACACTGCCGGATTGTTAGTTGAGATCTTAAGGCCCTTGGGATCAAATTTTTGAACTTTGGTGACAGGGGCAAGGCAAAAACAACAACAACAACAACAACCGCAATGGCAAAGAAAATGAGGCCCTTGTCTTGGACATTACCAAGGGTGGTCCATAGTCGAAGCATAAGTCTTCAGATAACCCGAAGCTTAAGGAGACATTATCCTTCGACGATGATAATGTGGTCGACATCTTCAACATACTGATGAAGAGCAACAAACTCAAATTGACAGATATCAGGAGGCCAAAAGAAGTGGATCGAACCAATGACCCCAAGTACTGCCTATTTCAATAGTATGTGCACCATCTTACCAAGTAGTACTTCATATTGAAAAGTGGAATCCAATAATTGGTGGACTCCAAGGCTATCACCCTCCACTTAGATCTGAAAAAGGTCACTGCAAACTTGGTGTCCCTTTAATTTGATGACTTTCCATCGCTGGAAGTCCAAGACGGCGTTGTTCCAATCCCGAGAGCAACCATGGAAGTTGTCAATCTTCTACTGGCCCATAACCAAGCAACAAGGTTGGTACCACTCACTACTTCTCGTGATGAGATTATGTGGGTTCACCCAGATATTATCCCAGACAAGAAGCAAGAAGCAGAGCCTTCAAGTTCCAAACAGAAGATGAAGAGGAAGAAAAATATATCATGTCACATGGTCCTTCCCTTATCAACTGATGAAGCATTATGTAGCGAGACAAGGTCTGATAAGACCTATCTTTGAATCTATGATCCTGTTCAGTCATTGAAGAAGGTCCATCCAAAGCCCTATATGGGTCCATGCGCATGGTTTCTATGCGCGGGCCTACTCATTCAATAATCTGGGCTAGTGAAAGCCAGTACTATGTGAAAAACCCTATGCGCATTGAAGGCCGAAGATAGTAAACTTTGGCATTTTATGAAGAAGACAATGCGCTATACGCTAAAAGCTATATTGATTCTAAAGAGGTTTATGCAGAAAGAGCATTGGGCGCATACCACCTTACCATATAAGTCAGACTGACACCGCATTAAAAGTCGTTACGCTTAGTAATGCGTGCAGTCGATGATTACACATAAAATATCATTGCTTATGTCAGAGTAATTATTAATTTTGTCTATATACAACAGAGCAGCGCTATGTACTATGCACGATCGATCAACTGAACCATGCGCATAAAGATATATGCGTATAAAAATCCTTGAAGTTCTCTCTCCTCATCCTGCGAGATTGGTAGTGACAGTTACAAATATGAGGAGATTATGCGCATTTAATATCCAATTTAATGTGCAAACATGCTTATTAATATGCACATATTTATGTTAACAACAGTTGTATTAATGTGGGGTTTTGAACCATTGTAATACATGTCACGCGTTGGTTAAATCATGATGCGCGCATATGTTCAAATCCACTTTATGCGGTGAAGTTATTATATAATCTTATGTGCAAGCAAGTTCTTATGCACATGAAGTAGAAAACAATGTCTTTTCAGTTTCTATGCATGCATAGCCATTATGGTAAGAATGGTTATAAATAGCTGGGACGTGCTTCCCAAACCATTGAACGTTGAGTGCTTTTGAGCCTAACTGCTGCCCAAGTCTGATAGTGAGCCCGAGTTAGCAAATTTTTTCCAATCTTCGTCTTCGGATCATCAACGAAGTAGAGAAGTAAGCTGTACGACTTATCTCCATTGTCATATTTTCCTAGATTTTTGTACTTAGAGTTCTTTGTTCTTAGAATTCTTTGTATTATTTTATAATTTTTAATGAAGAAAAATACTCTATTTTGTAATGTCTACCATCTCGTGCACTAATGCACTCCACAATTAAAGCCATTCAATATTCTATTTTCAGTGTTATAACATGCATGGTGACTTTCATTTATTAGTTACAATCTACCAGGCATCATTGATCTAAGAACGTTGTAAGAAAATAAAGGAATTCATTTATTAAGGACGTGAAGGAGTAGAAAAGAAGGGCCAAAGAACCACCCACCTAAATCAATTTGCATACCTGCTCCGATCGAGCCAATACCGTACAAATTCTTAAAGACATAATTTGACGTGATGCACGATCTTCTTAACTGGTATAACCATATGAGCAAGCTATGCTCTACAATCATCCAATATGACCATATTAAGCAAGTCTGTATCACCACTCAAATCTTGTAATTTCTTGCACAACACTCAACTAACCAATTGATTCAAACCATGATGCCAACATAATGCCTCCAACCGCAGTGGAGGTAATACCCCGATCACAAAAAACTTCGTATAATACCTGCATATGAAACCAAGTCCAATCAAGCCTTTTCGTGCCAACAAACCAATCCAATGCACCATGCGGAGTAGGGTATTACATAATATACCACTCAAAATATAATATACCACTAAGAAAAAGTTGTCCTCAAAACTTAAAAGAATACTCATTGCACGTCATCACATATAATATACCACTAAGAAAAAGTTGTCCTCAAAACTTAAAAGAGTAGTTCTGGTTCAACATCCCACTCGTCTCTCGACAATTTAAAATTATGCTCAACACGTAATTTACATATCGTTGATTCCAATCCACCTTCTTTGTTCTTATCAAAAATACTTGCATAAGTTCTTTAGTCCACCAAAATTCTCCCTGCATCTCTATGTGGTCGCAGTTGATTACTTGCCTTGTATCATGTAGTTACTTCCAAACTTGTGGGATTTAGAAGCATCGTGCACTTCAGTCAATGCCAGTGGTGGTGTAATTTGATAGGCTATAGATGCAACTTTTTTTTAACCATCTAAGGAATCAATACTTTTGGTCCAACTTGCTCTGTAGTACCCAATCTCACAAGTCTTTCACATAGGCTATTCCTTATGAATACATGCTTTCCCACAAATTATCTGCAAAATTCAAGAACCATAACCATATCTTATCCACATATCCTTTATATCAATACTCCATCGTACTCGCTGTATCAAGCTCTCGCACATCCAGACATAAGGAGTTTCCACAACACCTTCTTATTCCATATTTGCACACATCTTGTATACGCAAGTTTATGTTCAACCATTTCTAAAGTTTTACCAATATCGTCTGTATCCAACATATCCAAAAAAATTGTCTTCAATTATACCGTACCTCACATGGAACTATTTTTCCACAGTAGTCATTCTCTTAAACTATATATACATAAATATTTTTGACTACCCAAGCTAAGCAACTCACCCAGACACTACACCTAAATTATTCTGACACAAGGGGCTAACTTAAAACTGACAATATCAGAGTTCTCAAAACCCGCAATGTAATTCCATTCCTAATAATAATTCTGTCTATTTACTCTCTCACGAGTAATCGAGATATTATTACATTGTTTCGATTTATTCAACTATCATTGATCAAATCGAGAATAAAACCAACTGTTCTTTGATCCCGTCTCAAACTTAAAAACGACACATGATCCAATAATTTCCTTTAATATTTCAAATTTTCACTTCGAAATCTCTGTCAACTTTTCACGCTTAGTGATGTCAAGTTTTTAATTAATCCAATTCCTACTAAGTTTTCTTTCAACCATATTATATTGGTCCATACTATTAAAATCAACGATGCTCAAAGGTAACAATCTATCCAATACAAAGTATCATCAGTCACATCATATATCCAACTTACTACTGAGTATAAAATTACTAACAAAATTTCCAAAGGATTAATTTTAAATCATAACTTGCTTATCTATATAAATTCAATAATAAATCTAATACTCAAAAGTGAAACTGTTACACACAAGTCCAACTTATTCACCAAAATAATATTCTCTCGTTGAGGGTCAATCAAAATCTAATAATATTTTAAATTCGAGGGTCACTCCACTATCAATCACTCTTGCCACGAGCAAAATTTTTACGCAATATTCCATATTTATCATAATAAGTTTACCCGTCAAATTTTATCTTGATTATCAATCAACTAAACCATTCAAGTATTCATTCAACCAACCAATCCAAATATGTTATTTTTAACTGAAGGCCATTCAATCAAATTTATGAAACCAAATTCAAATTCAATCTCTTAGACTTATCACTTAATATACACAACTTAAATCTCCATCCTCATCACAATTCCATATTCAACATTATTAGGTTTATCCTATGGGCCTCCAACAATTATCTTACCTCTTCGACCAAGTCTCTAAGACCAGCTGTTGCAGAATCTATACTCAATCATTCTGGTAACTCATCTAAGATAGGCGGCTACAAAGAACTATACATATTTTTTATCCTAGGGCCAAACCATAACCCAACAAATCTAAGGGACTCTACCCAAATCTAAGAAAGTACTTCCAACTCGCACAACTGATACGTTATTGCCAACCCACAAACTAATCAGGAAAACATCCAACTGTTTAGGGTCAAGTCTATCAACCCAATATCATTATCGAAATGCTACACTCGCCGAAATTATTCTCCATTTAATCACAATATATGAAACTCATCCAAATAACTTTCATATTCCAAATCCTGAATCCATCATGTAAGTTTTATCAATCCTAACTCAGAGTCCTTAGTTGGTCACTTTCATAATCCTATAATCATAAGCTTACTCTAATTTGTATCCTTATATCACACTTGAATTTTTGCGTACCCAATTTGTTCACGCAACACGATAACTAATTATGTCATGTCCCACTCACTCCCAGAATACTGGGTAAATACGGGGACTAACATAGCCAACCGCACCTTGCAGAATACTGAAGTAAGTCGCAATATGTTAAGGTTGTCTAGAAGAGAGATAGGTGAACTCTAGCATATTATGATGTCAGTCCTAAGGCTGAAAAATCCTATTATCTCAATCCCACAATACAAGTACAAGAGTATATCATATATGAAAGTAAAATGACATCCAAATTATATGTCACATATGATCATGAAGCTGGTGAATACAAAAGTGCTGCACTAGCAGAGTTCAATAATATATGATCAAAATATACTAGCCATGATCTAATATATATATCATGTTGACCGAAGTCTTAAAAATATAAGGATCTAACTCTACTCCATGCTAAATACCATAAAAGAAGTAATCAAGACAACGGGTGAAAGAAGGAAACCCACTCGCGATCTTCAGCCGCAGTCCTACGAGTGCGAGCCATTTTGCTGAAAGCGCAGTGGATCCTTGTTCTCTTTGGGGTAACCTGGCCATGCAAATCCAGTGGGGTCAGAACCCCAAGCAACAAGTATCACAAAGGAGCTCGAGGTGATATCACAACATAAGCAAAAGAGACATAAGAAATAAATGTTGACTAAGACTTGTACGGTACCAAGGTACTTGTCTCGACATAAAACTGAAGAATTGATAATAAGTGCAGAAATAAAAGTAAGGTAACGAGCGACAAGAGAGCATAGGAACTACTTTGGATCAGGACCACAATCCTTAAACCAAACAAGGACCGGGGTTGCAGACCTTCACCCGAGCAGAACTTAGCACCCTAACCACGCGCCGGAAGAAAATAAAACTAGAAGAGAGAGCTATACAAATAACAAACATCCAATTCACGGCCAAACATGTCTACAGCTTGCTATAATTAACTAACTAGGATTATCACAAGCCCTAATTACTTTAAATATATTGCTAAGAATATTGCTACCACCAGCACTGCAGTTAACCCGGATGGCCAAGGGTACACTTGTCTAGTAAATTTAAATGCACAGTCAACCATACAATAGCATAACTTGTTACTATCACAAACATGAATTGAACTTATAAGCATAAACATAAACTTGTGAATCAAAACTGGTCTTGTAAACATAAACTTGTCTTATAATCATAAACTTTTCTTGTAAGCATTAAGCTTGTCTTGCAATGTGCCACAACACGTGTAAACTTGGTCAGTCATGGAGCCCTTGCCTAGCAGGTTGTCCATGCCGCATGGGGCCCTTGGGGATCTGGGTAGCCGGTAGCGCAATATTCTTTCCTCCAAAAATGCTCTAGGTAAATCTTATATTATTTAATCATTAATAAATTATTTTAAGTTCTCGAGTCGTGAACACTTGAGAACTCCCTAAAATGATGAATCATGAGTACGAGCTATTAATGAGTTATCCTATTTGCGATACATGATATATTGGACAATGCTCATACTTGATTGCCCGATGCCAAATGCAATATATTTTTATACACAAATATTTTCACGGTATCGTGAGGATTTTCAACTTGTACATAAACTTGTCTTGTGAACTCACATGCAAAACTTGTCCGGTATCATAAACGTGTATTGACATAAGGAAGTATACAACAATAAATCACTAAGGAATTTATAATCAATAGGGAACACAAATGGACACAAGAATTCCTGGCCGCATACGCCCATTAGCCGCATGGACTCTTTGGTCGCATGCACTCACTGACCGCATTGACTCTCTGGCCACATGCACGCACTGACCGTATGGACTCTCTGGCCGCATGGACTTACTTTTGGATTTAGCAAATTTTTATTCATTTAACGAGTATGGACAAAAAGGCAGTCATGCATCCAACAAGATGGACGCATGCTGTCAGCATACGGCAAGAGTTCAGGCCGCATAACCCTATCGAGCCATATGGCACTCTCGGACGCATGGCTCGCTGACCGCATGAAGATATCGTCTTCTCCAACAGCAAGTTCAACCATGGCCGAAACTCCAAAAATCAAAAATTATTTTCTTCATAAAATATCCATTTTAACTCCAAATCAAGTGAATCAAAAGTCAAAATACTCGAAATAAAATTCTCTAACATAATAAAAAACTATTTTTAAAATACCAAGTTTTAGTAGATCCAAAACCAAGAAAGACTCATAGAACATATAAAAATCCTAATCTTGAAACTCAGATCTACAAAAATCTATACATCAAAATCCAAAACTCCAAGAACTAAACATGATCAGCAACTCAAGGAGAATATTTTCTATCTTAAATATTTTTAAAATAACAACATATATAAAAGTCCAAAAATTTATGATTTTACTATTGAGCAAGATGCACTTGCAGCAAACTTTATTTTAGGGTTAGGGTTTTGGGGGAGCTTGAGGGAGAGGAGGAAGGAGAAAAATGAAGAATAAAGAGAAGAGAAAGAGAAAAGCTCATATATATACCTAGAGGGGAGAAAAGAGGGTTTAGTCATGGGTTCACCCAAAATGAGCCAAACTAAGGGTCTATTCTACATACGGGTCCTAAAATAGGTCTATCGCAATGCCAATGGGTATTCTACTAGTATCGGGTAGTTTCTATCTCAACAACAAAAATAAAACAATAATAATTACAGGAACCACCAAATAAAATATCGCAGGAATACATTATTAGAAAAAAAATTAAATTCTAGAAATTCAAGAAATACTATATTTGGGATTGGGTGTGACATCTCTACCCTCCTTAGAAAAATTCTGTCCTCGGAATTTCTCCAAGGCTTGTCGAGTTGTAACACACGAGAAAGCTTCAAGAAAATGAATCACAATTCAAATGATTATACTAAGCAAATAACTAAGATAGAAAATATGTTTGCAGAAGTAACTAATGAATAAATGCACAAAAGCAACACATAGGGAAATAGAGGCATATGTATACATATGCTCCTGAGTCAGTCGAATAGGAACTCGTCCTTGCTTGCCTATGCTGACTTACACAAATGGACAAAAGCCAAGCCTGGAGGTAAGTCAGTACCAACGACTATATCGAGGACATGAATCTGATCCACGATATACCTTCACAGTCGGGACACATGATAGAGACCATGTACCAAGAGTCACGAAGGCAGAAGAGCGGGGGCGATGAACTCGCCTTTTGCTCAACGAAATAATCAAAATGACTATTGTATCTCGAACGCGTCAGAACACGAGATCATTCAACAAGAACCCAAGAATGAGAAAAGCTAAAGAGAGCTCAGAAATCTTATCTACAATTGTAGCGCCTTCGGCTAACAATTGCTCTAGGTCAGTAAATGTTTCGTCAGGCCATCGTCCAGGTGCTGTGGCTCTGACTTGCTGCTAGTTCTGTCTTGCTGGTTAGGCTTGCTGGACTTGCATATACTGCGTCGGATATTGCTGATGGAACTGCTGGGTCTTTATTGGGAGAGGATGCTGGACTGGTGGTCGAATTGCTAATGCTGGTCCTTGCTGACCTTCAATCGCTGCCTGAGGTTGAGCTAGTAAGTGTCGGACTGAAGAAGATTTTGGGTACAGGTTTGGGCATGAGCCAATCATGTGGTCGGATGCCTCATATCTGAGATACTGGCCATTGGCCCTCCTGTACTATTCTTTGGTATGCCCTGGCTTGCCGCAGTGGCTGTATCCTGCTGATACACTGCCTGGTAGATTGCACTGAGGTTACTGTGGGGATTGGAGGTATTGGCGGGTGAGGTATTCTTACTGCTGGTGCTGGAGGTGATGACTAAATAATGGTGCTTCTCAGGGATGAGTGTGACCTCTTCTGGCCTCCGATCCTTGCTACTAATCTCTGGCCGACAAGTTCTTGGGACCTAGCTGCCCTGAGTACTGCATCGTAGGTGGTATAATTATGACCCACCATAAATTACTGAAGCTCTAGATGTAACCCTTGCTAAAATATCTTGGATCGGTCTTCCTCAAAAGCTACCATATGGGGAGCAAATCGGCTGAGTCAATAAAACTCGACCACATACTGGTCGACCGATCTTGTGTTCTGGCGGAGATTGATGAACTGATCTGGAGTTGGAACTTGGCGGTGGTGTAGAAATACTTTTCCTAAAAGTGCTTCTTGAATGTCTGACAGTCAATGGGCTTTAAAAGTGCCATTTCTTGTGTTATCCACCAATCTCAGGCAATATCTGATAATTATAGCTTTACGACTGCTACCTTCTCATCGTCTGGGTCTTGGTTGCATCCAGGATGGCCTCAAAGTTCTGGAGCCAAGAATCTGCTGAAACTATATCTTTCGTGCCGAGGAACTTGGCTGGGCGCATGCGACAAACATTGGTCGCCTTATTGTGAGTATAATGGCCACTGTTATCGATTGCTACTCTAACTCCCTGGCAAAGAGTCGTGTTGGTCCGTTCTTGTCCTTGCTGAAACTGCTGGTAGAGTTGGATCACTTGTTGCTGAAGCTGGAGCTGTTGTTGCTGTTATTGTTGTTGTACCATCATCATAGCTTGGATCATTTCTAACATAGCCTGAGAGCCTATCTGTCCTGGTTGTACTGGTAGGACTGGTGGTATTGTCTGGGCTGGTTGGGCTGGTATGAATGACGGAGCGGGCTGAGCTGGATGTTGAAAAGCTACTGACACTTGCCTTTGGTTCAATATAGGGATCTGGCCCTGGCCTACTGGACCTACTGGAGTTATTGGTACAATGGAACCCTCGTAAGGAGGAGCATGTGGGTATCCTAAAGGATAAGGACACAAGGATATCAACAAGAGACGAGAATGGAACAATCATGTCAAGCAAGTTTGAAGTCCAAGGAGAGCGAGAAGTGCATGTTGCAAGTGGAGTTCAATCAAAGATAAGTAAAGGATTGAGATTATAACAAGATGAGTCCTCCAACAAGTCTAAAAAATAGATCTGCATTGGCCACCAAAAAAATCTTGTCATGCCCCGCTCCCAGAATACTGGCTAAATACGAGGACTAGCATGTTCAACCGTACCTTGCAGAATACAGAAGTAAGCCACAATGTGTTAAGGTTGTCTAGAAGACAGAAGGGTGAACTCTAGCATGCTATGACGTCAGTCCTAAGGCCGAAAAATCCTACTATCTTAATCCCACAACACAAGTACAAGAGTATGTCATACATGAAAGTAAAAAAGGTATCCCAAATTATATGTCACATATGATCATGAAGCTAGTGAATACAAAAATATTGCATTAGTAGAGTTCAATAATACATGATCAAAATATATCAGCCATGGTCTAATATATACATTATGTTGGCCGAAGTCTCAAAAATATAAGGAGCTAACTCCGCCCCTTGCTAAATACCACAAAAGAAGTAATTAAGACGAGGGGTGAAAGAAGAAAACCCACACGATTTCTTTAGCCACAGTCCTACGAGTGCGAGCCATCTTGCTGGAAGCGCAGTGGATCCTGGTTCTCTTCAGGGTAACCTGGCCATGCAAAGCCAGTAGGGTCAGAACCCCAAGCAACAAGTACCACAAAGGAGCTCGAGGTGATATCACAACATAAGCAAAAGATACATAAGAAATAAATGCTGACCTAGACTTGTACAGTGCCAAGGTACTTTTCTCGACATAATACTGAAGAACTGATAATAAGTGCAGAAATAAAAGTAAGGCGACGAGCGACAAGAGAGCATATGCACTACTCTCGATCAGGACCACAACCCTTAAACCAAATAAGGACCGGGGTTGCAGACCTTCACCCTAGCAGAACTTAGCACCCTAACCATGTGTCGGAAGAAAATAAAACTAGAAGAGCGAGCTATACGAATAACAAACATCCAATTCATAGCCAAACATGCCTACGTCTTGCTATAATTAATTAACTAGGGTTATCACAAGCCCTAATTACTAGAAATGCATTACTAAGAATATTATTACCACCAGCACTGCAGTTAACCCGGATGGCCAAGGGTACGCTTGTCTAATAAATTTAAATGCACAATCAACCATACAATAGCATAACTTGTTTCTATCACAAAAAGAAATTGAACTTATAAGCACAAACATAAACTTGTGAATCAAAACTGGTATTGTAAACATGAATTTGTCTTATAATCATAAACTTTTCTTATAAGCAAAAACTTGTCTTGGAATGTGCCGCATAACGCATAAACTTGGACCGTCATTGAGCCCTTGCCTAGCAGGTTGTCCATGCCGTATTGGGCCCTTCGGGATCGGGGTAGCCGGTAGAGCAATATTCTTTCCTCCAAAAATGCTCAAGGTAAATCTTATCTTGTTTAATTATTAATAAATTATTTTAAGTTCTCTAGTCGTGGACACTTGAGAACTCCCTAAAATAATGAATCACGAGTATGAGCTATTCATGAGTTATTGTATTCGCTACACGCTATATATTCGACAATGCTCACACTTGATTGCCCGATGCCAAATGTAATAGATTTTTATATACAAATATTTTCACGGTGTCGTGAGGATTGTGAACTTGTACATAAACTTGTTTTGTGAACTCACATGCAAAACTTGTCTGGTATCATATACGTGTATCGACATAAGGAAGTATACAACAATAAAATCACTAAGGAATTTCTAATCAACAGGGAACACAAATGCACACAAGAATTCCTGGCCATATACGCCCATTGGTCTCATGGACTCTCTGGCCATATGCACTCACTGATCGTATGGACTCTCCGACCGCATGCACTTACTGACCGCATGGACTCTCTGGCCGCATGGACTTACTTTTGAACTTAGCAAATTTTTATTTGTTCAACGAGTATGGACAAAAAGGCAGTCATGCGTCCAACAAGATAGACGCATGCTGTCATCATGCGACAAGAGTTCATGCCGCATAACCCTCTTGGGCCGTATGACACTCTCGGTTGTATGTCTCGCTGAACGCATGAAGATACCATATTCTCCAACAGCAAGTTCAGCTATGGCCGAAACTCTAAAAATCAAAAATTATTTTCTTCATAAAATATCTATTTTAACTCCAAATCAAGTGAATCAAAAGCCAAAATGCTCTAACATAAGGAACAACTATTTTTCGAAAATACCAAGTTTTAGTAGATCAAAACCAAAGAAAACTCATAGAACACATAAAAACCCTAATCTTGAAACTCAGATCTACAAAAATCTATACATCAAAATCCAAAACTCCAAGAACTAAACATGATCAACAACTCAAGGAGAACATTTTCCATCATAAATATTTTTAAAATAACAACATATATAAAAATTTAAAAATCCATGATTTTACTATTGAGCTAGATGTACTTGCCTTGGGTGGCTCATAGCCTCTTCCTCTCACGGTCCATGTCGCAGCAATCTTTCTTTTAGGGTTAGGGTTTTAGGGGAGCTTGAGGGAGAGGATGAAAATAAAGAAGAAAGAGAAGAGAGAGATAAAAGCTCATATATATACCAAGAGGGGGAGAAAAGAGGGTTTAGTCATGGGTTCACCAAAATGAGCCGAACCAAGGGTCCATTCTACATGCGAGTCCTAAACCGAGTCTATGGCACTGCCAATGTGTATTCTACTGGTCTCGGGTAGTCTCTCTCTCAACAACAAAAATAGAACAATAATAATGACAGGAACCAACATATATAATACAACATGAATACATTATCAGAAAAAAATTAAATTATAGAAATTCAAGAAATACTAAATCTGGGATCGGGTGTGACAAATTCAGACATCAAAAATCTACTTTAGTTACCTTCTATATTCTATCGCTTACAATCTCTCCGCTTCCTTTTTTTACTAAATCTGTAATTAATTATCATGCGTTCAATGCTCGTACAGTCCAGCCGACTTACTCACCAATCCATAAGATAAGGATATTCCATAATACATTAAAATTTTGCCTTTGCAACATATATTCCAACATTTAAGTAATCAACTTAGAAATTAATATTAACAATGGACTTTACTTGCATAACATCTATCAGAGTTTCATAAGGAACTTCCACATTTGTTAAATCGGGTTCATAATTATCCAGACCTACCATACTCCGATCACATAACCAAATTATAGATCATCCAACATCAACAATCATACCATCTTAGTTTATATGACGAGAATCATATAACTCAATCAAACTCTAACGCGTCTATTAAACCAACCATTATCCTTCGGCTACAAAATTAATAGTCTATGTTTAGCACTTCTCGATACACCTTAAACCATCAAGCATACATGTACACATACGAACTATCCATTACATTATGTTTAATCTCCATATCAGCAAATATTCCAAAGAACTTTCAATCGTGCAACCAAATCACTGTATCCCAAATACCAATTCTATCCCACCGATCCAATTATCATTCCATAATTGACCTACATTATCTTTCCAATAAATCTCCAATAGTCATACTTTCCAATAAATCTCCAATAGTCATACCAACCATTTGTTCCAAGTTTACACATTTCATACAACTAATTCAAGCCACCGTCCCAATGTATAACTCATTTTATTGTTCTCAGCCAAATCATCTATCTTATACTTTCTAACTTACCAGCATAACATTAATTTAACAAGAGCTTGCTCCTGATTATTTGAACTCAATACACTAAGGAACACTCAAAATTGAAATACAATAATTCATAACTCTCAACCGAGTCTCGGTACTACCCCATCCTCCATAGGTAGACTTATCGGTATCAATACGAAAAGGGTCTGAAGCACATATCATCACTACGAGGGTCGAAGTATATACCACTCAGATATCAAGCTATTCCCGATACCATACCTCTGTCCACAATGATCCAACGTCCATTCCAGACTATCCATCACGTGGTGGCTCTGCCGACGACAAACATAATATTCACTTCTTCAAAGTTGAAAACATGACCAAGTCAATACCTATGAATCAACATACGATTTTTATTGATCCATTTATTGAAATTCATATAATATTTCTTTCTGACATAACCACTACTCACAACTGTTATACTACATATGTTATCATTCATTTATTTCCACATACAAGATATCCTTCACATACTATCTTATTACCTTATTGCAATAAATTATCTCTTGGTGTTTCTTGATATCATTACTAATTAGAAAATACACACAAAATATCATAATTATAGACTTATTGTATGGAACATCAAATGGAGCATCAAGAGGGATAAGCAAATTTTGATTAAGGAAGCAACTTAGGATTAAAATAAATTAAAATAAGATTACAAGAAAGTAAATCCATGCTCTGATACCATTTGTCACGCCATAATTTTGTAGAACCAAAAAACAGCCACTGAACATGATATCATACAAGTATAGAATGTACTTATACATGGCATAAAGATTAATAATTGTATCTTAAAACAATAACATTGTAGCAGAATAATCAGAGTCAAATTGAAGTCACAATAGAACATACAAAAATAATATATTTTTATTGATAATTATAGTGGAATGCAAAGTCTTACAATAAAATACAAAGGCTCTCAATAACCAACTGATTATGCCAACTTGTCTTATAACACACACACTGTGGTGCCCCGTTCTCCCTTTTCGGGGAGTGCGGCTAAGAAATACTTTTGGTATCGTTCAATCGAGATAGTTTGAATCAAGATATTTTTCTCATTATGGATTTGCTTCTGTCACGATCCACACCCAAAATTTGGGCATGAGTCGTGGGTACGTCCAGCCTACGCCGTATCATCGGTGGTAGAATGCTGTCTAGGTCTCAATACTACTAAACATAACTCACAAGATAACCTTAAATGATCTCAACTCCATAAGGAGGACAATAAATAATGCATTGATCAACAATTCATAATGTACTCAATCACAATAACTATAAGAAATAGATGGCACGATAAGATATAAAGATAAGGAAGTACTGACATAAGTCAAGCATAACAACTCTAATACAATAGTAATTTAGAGTCTAGCTAACATAAAATAGTCTCAACATTAATACAAACCAAGTCTTAAGTTTAGAACAATTTAATACATTGATAGATCTATCTAAACGACTGCGGGTGATGTCTCCTCTAAGGAGAGTGACTCCTCTAGAATCTTTGGTATATAGTCTTCCTCTACTCCTGGGCCATAATGAGTAGGACATAAGTCCTCAAGGTCCTCTGAAAAATATTATCCAGTCAAGATTGGAGCGAAGCACAAGCACTAAACAAAAGTTTTATTTATATTGACAAAAACTATAAGGCAGTGTAAGAAAATACATGAAGAGAAAATACTGGAAATAAGAAATACTGGAGAATATGTAATCAACAATAGTCTAATTAGCAATGAACAAAAATATGTGAATGATGAGATAAGTGAACTGGAATAAAGAAATGGAAATTTTAGCTAACTATTTGAAATATCAGTTTGTTATGTGATCGGCTTGGGACTAGATCAGGCTTGTTATATATGATTGGCTATGATACATGTGAGTTCAGGCTATGATGCAAGCAATAGTCAGGCTAATCATATATAACAGGCTATGAGACATGTAAATGGTCAAGCTATACCCAACGTGATATGTGGGGTGAGCTATGTTGCATGTAAAGTGGAGTATGATCACATAATCTGCTAATATTTCTCCGTCCCCAGCTAGCACGATGGATTCCAATCACGACACCTCATGACAGGTATCTATGATGCTAACCCGTGTACCCACAGTGTCAGAATCAAGTATACTCTACAACTAGAATCATAGAAATAATCAACATAATAAAAACGATCAGAGAATGTACTCGCCTGTGGTCCTGAGCAAGGTGTGAGGATCGATGTCCAAGATGGAATCACGATGACCTATATATATATATATATATATAGTAGTTGCATCAATACAAAGTTCAAAAATAAAAATAAGTTAAATTGATGTAATTCTAGGTCAATAAGCTATTTCTAGATCAAACCAATTAAATCTAGGTTGCAAGAGTCTAACACTAAGACACTAAGTCAATGCACTATGAAGCTAAGCTATACTAGCTAATCTACAATACTAAGAACACACAAAAAAGGGCCGTATCTAAGATACACAAGTTTCTATATATGAAATTAATAGTTTATATATATATATATACAAGTCAATACACATAATAATAGAATAAAACAAATAAAATAGGATACCTTGGCCTTGCACCAATACGTATCGCACCAATCTTGATACCCAAACTCAATACCTTGGGTATCGACCCAATACCTTGGTATTACTTTGGTATCCTGAGGTAATCTAAAACACTGAACATATAACTAATACTAATAGATATATAAAACCAGAAACTAATATACTAGCTATGAACTAACACTATATATATATCAATATAATATAGAAACTAACTACTTAACTATATTCAACTACTAACTCTACAGTACTAAATACCTTAACATATATATCTACTACTAAAAATACAATACTACTTATATACATAGATACATATATACTAATTATATACTAAATATTCTAAGTAAAGTAACTAACAACTAATCTACTAACTATGACCCAAATACCTTGCTAACTCAACCTCAACTAAACCAAAACATTAATACCCAGGAAACTGAAACTGAACAGTGACTATATCTGAAACTGATACTGCACAGTGAACTGACCAATCTTGCTGATACCTTGATTGCCCGTAGCTGCTGTGCATATCCTACACTGTGCAGATACTGCACTTGCTCGATGCTTCCAGTGCTGTTGGTGTCTAGCACTGGCTGCTGATGCCCCTCTTTCTTGGCTGCACGAGCCAATACACTGGCTGTGCATTGCTGCACAGTTGGTACTGCACTTGATGCAGTTGCTGTCTCCCTTCTTGCACAGCTGCACACTTGAGTTGTTGCTGCCACTGAGTGCACAACTGTTTCTGCTAAAAACTGCTATTGCTACTGTCTCAGTTTGTTGTATGGATGCCTGACCCCCTGCTGTAGCTGCTGAAGCCCTTTGCACATGCTGTGCATCTCTGCTGCAGGGAGTTGTGTTGCACTGCTACACTGAGCAGTGTGCTCGAGCACTCTTGCTCGAGTAGCCCTCTTTCTTGCTGTAGCCTCGAGTCCCCTTCTACTGCCACTGTACTGGGCCTCCCTGTTGAATAAGCACTGATGCTTTCACCACTCACTCACAATACACATACACTCAAACACAATCACCTACACACACTAGTACTCCTATATAATATAAATCAGTCTATATATATATATATATATATATATATATATATATATATATATATATATATATATATATCAACATACATAAGTATCTAAGACACACACAATATCAGTGGCTCGATTGATATACTGAGACACAGTGGTTGAGGCACACTGTGCACACCATATTGACATAAATTCCCTGCACACACTGCTCTCAGTGAGAAACCCGATTACTACTCCCTGAAGCTACTGCCAACTCCTATCACTCACACACACAAACACATATGCACACTATCACACCTACAATAACTCGAGCTCATAAACGCAGACACACAGTGTCACAGTGAACCCGATACTCCAACACAGTGATACACAGTTCGCTATATCAGTGAAAAACCCGATACTCCAACACAGTGATACACAGTTCACTGTATCAGTGATACTCTACTAACACATACATACCTCACATACCTAATGCACACAGCAAGCTCACATATACACACACACACACACGTGCACAGTTGCACACTGAAGAACCCGACTGCATAGTGCACAAACACAGTATCTCAGTAAACCTAGCTCCCATATACCTCTCAAATACATATATGACATTGATACGTATACGTACACACACACACACACACACACACATATATATATATACACACACACACACACACACACATATATACACACACACACACACACACACACACACATATATATATATATATACACACACACACACACACACACACACACACACACACACACACACACACACACACACATATATATATATATATATATATATATATATATATATATATATATATATATATATATATATATATTAGATCGTATTAATAGGCATACATCCTATTAAATATTTCATCAAGCACCTAGTGTGCAAAATCTAGGATACTCATGATACCCCATGAATACTCATGCATAAATCCCCAAATTGCAAGTAAACATCTACGTATATTCCATAAATATACATGTATACTTATAATAATTAGAGTTACAAAAATTAGGAGAAATGCATTATTGGATCATAAAACCCCTAAATATACCTATGATACCATGGAGAATCATCATGCAACTAAAAGAGACTCATTCTCTCCCTTAATAGTCATCCCTAAATCAATGGGTGGGCTCCAAATGGCCAAACAATTAATTAAAACAGAATTAAATAAGGGTTTTTTTCAAATTTTTACTTATTGGGAGATGAATTTTTAATGTAGCTTCCTCTTCTCCAAGTCTCCTTGTGCCCAAGCTTCTAGGTCTCCTTGAATGAGGGAAGAATGAGGGATTTTGGGCTAGAAATTATGAAATTTGTGGAGGAAAGAATAGTTTTTCTTGGAGGCTATTTTTTTAGGGTTTCTTCATGAAGGATGGGACTTTGAGGGAGGCTCCCTCTAGTTATATAGGCCGGCCATAGGGTTAGTGTCACGACCCGCACCCAAAAAATTGGACATGAGTCATGGGTACGTCCAGCCTACGCCGCAGCATCGGCGGTAGAACGCTGTCTAGGTCAACTATCTAGATAACTCACTAAAAATCTGCCATGACCTCTCCAAAAGGAGGGCAACCACGCAATCAATATATAAACCTGTCAAGATCTTAACTCCAAACGGAGGAGCAATATCACAATGATAATCTCAAGTACTCAATCACGAATCTAAGCACGATAAGATTACAAAGAAGACTAACAGCTAAAAATTCTAACCAACAACAACGACTAAAACCACCACAACATCAAATAATAATACAACAAAATCCAAACTAATATACAATACAAGGTCTCAATCCAAAATCGGAGACAAATCCGGTGCTAAAAGCTAATAAAACAACAACAAGATCCTAGTGATCCCGGCTACCAACTCGGAAATTACCCCTAAACTAGAGGGTCCCTGTCTGCACCATCGACAGGCTCAGGTCCATAAAACGTTGGACACCACTCCTCCGGATACTCTGAAAAATATGTCCAGTCAGGACTGGAGCAAGTACATCTCTAACAGCAGTTCCATTTAAATGATAAAAACTATAAAACAGTTATAGCAAGTAGCAAGAAGAATGAAGCAACTATGAAACAAAAAAATATAAATCACTGGTGCAAAAAGGTAAAGATGCATGGATATCAGAGCAAGATAGTAATAACTGCAAGATACAAGAATCTAAGCTAAGATCAAGTCCGTGCACAAGAACGTGTAGTGAGTCCAGCATGAAAAACATGTAGTGAGTCAAGTCCAGAAATATGTAAGTGAGACAAGCAAGAAATGCAAGAGAGTCCAGACTAGAAAGAATAAACTCGGTGTCTTTGAAATACTTATTTCGACATATAAACGGCTAGGGGTAAGTACGGCTCACCGCGCACTGGGTGCGCGGCTGCTATCATTCCAGATTAGACCAGAGGGAGTGATTCCTGATGATTCCAAATAAGAATTTTTACATGTCTACTCGAGTATTTCTCCGCCCGACTAATACAAGTGGATCCAAGACCCGACACGCAAATCAAGATAAGTCCAGCCTGAACATGAATGATGCCTGTAGTGATGCCTGTAGGTGATTCCAGTAGTGATTCCAGAATAGAGGCCAGAAACATAAAATATATGTGTCACAAGTAAATGAATCCAGAAATACCAGTCAGTATCCCGTGTTGTGCCAGAATAATCATATGATACTATACTAGAAGCTAAATCATAATAATCATCAGATAATGAAAACTATCAGAGAATGTACTCGCCTGATGTCCTGAGCAACTGCCGATCCGAACTGGTATCGCAAGGACCTATTGCGAAAAGCAAGGTTAAACAGGGTTCTAATAAGTTAAAGAGATATAAAATAACTAAAAATAGGCTTCTAGGATCGTTCTAGGTCAAACGGGTCAAACCGGTGAAATCTGGGTCAAAAAGTCAACTCTAGGTCCAAAATGTCAACTCTGGGTCAAAACTAGGTCAAAAGTTGACTTTGGCGGTCAACCTAGTCAACTACGGTCAAGTCTAGGTCAAACTAGGGTGCTCCTGAAATTCTAGGTCAAACCGAGGTCATTAAGCTAGAAAACTCTCAAACTCGCCTCCTTGAGATACCGGGATACCCTCGGTATCCGATACCTCGTCCTAGGCCACGCACCCTGCCTATACCCGCTAAAACCTATGCTAGCACGCGTAAATATATACACATAAGCATATAAAAATTACTCCAATACTATACCTAGGCTATTGCTCAAATACCCGCTCGAAACTCAATACCTTGGTTATCTCAAGGTATTGAGATACCTCTCTAAACTCAACCCGACTACCCCTCTAGCTAACTAACTATGCATAAACCTATATATATATCTAGCTATAATCTAGGCTAAAATATAGATATCTAATATATATAGGCATATACATATATATCTACCTATATATCTCACATATCTTACATATATACCTTACATATATACCTTACCTTACACATACCTTACACATACCTTACATATATATATATATATCTATACCTAGATATCTAACTATCTATCTAGCTATGTATATATCTATATATATATCTATGCATATAGATATAGATATCTAACTATCTATCTAATATCTAGCCATCTATCAATCTATCTATCTAACTATCTAATACCTATCTATCTATTTATCTAGTATCTATCTAGTATCTATCTAACTAATATCTATCTAGCTATATATCAATCTATCTATATCTATATATATATCTAACTAAAATTCTATCTAACTATCTAGTTATCTATCTAACTATCTAACTAGTTATCTATTAATCTATCTAACTATCTATCTAAGTATCTATTAATCTATCTATCTACTTATATATCTATATATCCATAAATCTATCTATCTATTTATCTAACTATGCATCTATATATCTATCTATACATTTATCTATCTACCTACTTATCTATCTATCTAACAATCTATATATCTATCTAACTATCTAACTATCTACCTATCTCTCTAACTATCTATACATCTACCTATCTATGAATCTATCTAACTAGGCATCCATCTATCTATGTATCTATTTATCTAACTATCTATAGATCTATCTATCGACTATCTATGTATCTATTTATCTATTTACCTATCTATAGATATCTATCTATCGATCTATCTATCTATCTTATACATATCTATATATCTATTAGTCTATCTATCTATTATATCTAGCAATCTATCTACTTAGCTATCCATCTAATATCTACTAACCTATCCACAATCAACCTCGCTACATGCTTCGCTGCTACTGCTGCATGCTCTCTTGCATTGCATTGCAGCTGCTACTAGCTGCGCTGCAGCGAGCTGCTGCGCCCGCGCTCTCTGCTGCAGCCTGCTGCGCTGCTGCTGCTGCTGCCGCGGCGCTGCCTCGCTCGAGCGAGCTGCTGCCGTGGCGTTGCCTCGCTCTGCTGGTTGCTGCAGCAGCTGTGTGCAGTCCGCTGCCTAGCTCTGCTGCACCCAGACACAAGCACACACACACACACACACGACCACACACACACAATCATACGTACACACACACACATACACACACACATACACACACACACACACACATATATATATATATATATACACACACCAACATACATACATATATATATCTACACTACTATATATAAATACACACACACACACTAATATATATAGGTACGCACACATATATCTATATATATATACACACACTAATATATATACACATATACATATACACACATACACACTCAAACATATATAAATATATACACACTCACTCACACAAACTCACTCTCACACACCCTCACACACACACTCTCACATACACTAACACACACTCTCACAAACACACAACCACACACACAAATATACATATATATATATATATATATATATATATATACACACCAACTCATATACATATATGTATATCTAAACACTCACTCACACTCACTCACACTCTCACCTACACACATACATTAGCACCAACACACTCACACAAGCACTCACTAACACACTCTCACCTACACACATACATTAGCACCAACACACTCACACAAGCACTCACTAACACACTCACAAACACATAAAAACACACATATATAAATATATATATATAGAACACACACACAAATATATATATACACACATATATATATATATATATATATATATAAACACAACACACACGCAACACACAACAACACGCCCCACTCACGCCCAACGATCCCGACACGCATAAACACCTATAAATATATAAAATATAGCCCAAGAATTCTAGCACACACTCCCCGATACTAACCCAACGCGCGCACAAGCCCGAAACTAGGAAACCATGTCGAAATGGCCGTTCGGTCATTTCGACGAACACGCGGTGCGCGGTTCGGAAAACCTCCTGAAACGCACACCAAACGAACTCGAAATCGGCCTAAAATTTACCCACATGCTCTAAACGATGCCTAGATCCTAGAAAAAGTGCTCCCACGTCGATTCTAGGTCCGTGGCAGAAATGCGCACGCACTTAGAATCGGCGACGACGAAAAGCCCAAATTCGCCCGAAACGCCCGTTTTTCTGCGACGCGGCTTCCCGTGTCCGAACGGAGACACACATTTACCCTCAAGACACCCAAAAATGTCTACCTAGGTCCGTCTAACCTAGGGCATCATCCAAAATTGGGCCAAATTCGGATTTCACCCAAAATTGACACAAAACCTAGTGTTAAAGTCTCTAAACTCAACCAAACTAGTTCCAACTTCCTCCCACGGGTAGGCTTAGGGTCTAGAAAGGTTCTAAACTATTAATTACACTATATAAAAATAATTACAAGGGGGAAAATTAGGGTTTACCTCTTAGGAGTTGGAATCCCAAGCCAAAATCTCCAAAATGCTCCAAATCCACCAAACCAAGCTTCCAAGCTCCCAATCCAAGCTCCAACACCAAATCCAAGCTCTACCCACCTAGGTTGGAGAAGAATATAGGGTTAGGGTTCAAAACCATAGAGAATAGAAGAAGAAGGAAGAGAAATAGGATGCTTACTTGAAGTTGGGAGGAGGAAATAAGAAGAAAGAGTGGAGAGAAGAAGAAGAAGAAGAAGTGAAATGGGGAGGGAGAGCTACTGTGATCGACTGGAAATGAGGGGAATAGGGTCGGGTCTCACATAATAAAGGGTTTACAAGTCTCCAAAATACCCAAAATGCCCTCATAACTTGGGTTTTGGGTTTCGGGGTTCCAAAAGCACTCAAACTAACTCCAAATCTCTCCAACTAACCCACTAAAAATATAATAAATATTCTAAACCCAAAAATAGGTCTCACAAGGGTGTGGGCTGGGTCGGACATGGGTCCACTAGGGTCTGACATGGGTCCAGGCTAGCCAAAATCCTAAAACAATCAATAAAAATATAATACAATCAATAATTAATTATAAATACAATTAAATAAAAATAATGCACAATTAACTAAATTAAAAAAAAATACCCTGCTCTAGAAATGGGGTGGTAACAAGCCTATCCTCCTTAGAAAATTTTGTCCTCAAAATTTAAAGTCAATTGCACTCCTTCTAGGTCAAACCCCCAACAATCACAGTCAAGAATTCTACCTAAACAACATATAAGATCAGGGTCCTACTGGTCGTGTTATCACAGTCTCAATCAAGGTCACTACACTATCTACCACAGCACAAAGAAAAGTCTAACAGGTACTAATGAAGCACACCACAAGGAATGGAAAAGGACAGGAAGAAGAACAAAGAGACAGACCTGCTAACCCGACACCCGTAGCATCGGCCTCCTCGACCGTCAACGCATAAGCCCTGCCCTGCTGGGGTGTATCCCTCTGCTGGTGCGGGGCATGATGCTGTGCCACAGGTGGCCTAGCTCCAACTCTCTGATCCTGTGCTCCACCCAATGGAGGTGCAGTGGGGCAAGCTCACATCTAGTGAGCAGCGGATCCACAGAACAAACACACCTTCAGCCTCCTCCTACAAACATCCCAAGTGTGTCCTGCCTTCCTGCAGTAGGCACAAGTGGGCACCCTCTGATCCTGACCCTGCTGCGTTATCTTCTACACATAGGGACGCTTAGCCGGTCCCGCACTACCACTCGCACTGCCAGAATCATCCCTGCCTCTCTTGGACTTGAGCTCCAAGTCATCCTCTGCTCTCTGAGCATCTCCTACTATCTGCTCGAAAGTTGCCTCGCGGTCGCTCCTGGTCAAAGACTTGACCGCCATAACCAAACCCTTGCGAAACTTTCTCGCCTTAGCTGCCTCACTCAAGCCATCCACAAATCTGCCCAGACGGCAGAACTCCGCTGCGTACTCGTCCACCGTCATGCTCCCTTGGACGAGTGCCTCAAACTGGCTCTCCAAAGCACTGAGCGCCACATCTGGGAAAAACTTTTCCTTAAAAAGCCTCTTGAATGCCACCCAAGTAAGCCCTGGCGCCGCAATCCTCGTATCAGTATGATACCATGTCAAAGCAAGGTCGAACATCTGACTGCCCGCTGCCTCTATCTGCATACTGTCTGGAATCTGTGCCAGCCTGAAGATCCCCTCGATCTGCTCTATCCAGTCATCCGCGTACATGATCCCTTCTGTACCACGGAACTCCTTGGGCCGCATCCTCTGAAAGTCAATAATACTGCCCGACCTCGGTCGCTGAATCTTATTTGCCTGTGGCCGAATCTGTGCCACCCTATCCACTGCTGTCATGGCCACCTGGTGGGCGTTCTCAATGTCCAGCCTCATCACATCCACCTGACGGTGCTGCGCGTCCATCATCTCCCTGAAGAACACAAACAACTGTGCGGCATCTACTGGAGCAGGAAGTGGTGGAGGAACCACCGGAACGACTGGGGTAGTCCTCGGATCGACAGGTGAAGGAGGATCCCCGAGAGAAGCAGATGCTCCCTCAACCGCAGGAGTGGTGAGTGGAGCGGTAGCAGCTGCCTGAATACGAGCTGGACGAGAGGTAGCAGACCTCTCAGTGGCAACTGCTGGGGCGGTACGATGAGATCGTATCTTCGGAGGCATCCTGAACACAGATCAAAAGAAGTCAATACGGTGCAAGATACTATATCATCAAAGAAGGACAGTAATATTTTTAAAAGAAAACAATTTCAGAATAATTGGATTAGAATTGTTCCTAATCGTGATTGAGTACACTCTCATCTTAGATCCTAGATCCTATAGCAGGCTCGCAGCAGTACAACTAAGTTGTTGTACCACCACGACATCGCACTAATTATGAATCGAGACCTGCATGGGGCCGCCACCAAAAATGTGTCACGACCCGCACCCGGAAAATTGGGCATGAGTCGTGGGTACGTCCAGCCTACGCCGCAGCATCGACGGTAGAACGCTGTCTAGGTCAACTATCTAGATAACTCACAAAAAATCTGCCATGACCTCTCCAAAAGGAGGGCAACCACGCAATCAATATATAAATCTGTCAAGATCTCAACTCCAAACGGAGAAGCAATATCACAATGATAATCTCAAGTACTCAATCACGAATCTAAGCACGATAAGATAACAAAGAAGACTAACAGCTAAAAAGTCTAACCAACAACAACGACTAAAACCACCACAACATCAAATAATAATACAACAAAATCCAAAATAATATACAATACAAGGTCTCAATCCAAAATCGGAGACAAATCCGGTGCTAAAAGCTAATAAAACAACAACAAGATCCTAGTGATCCCGGCTACCAACCCGGAAATCACCCCTAAACTAGAGGGTCCCTGTCTGCACCATCGACAGGCTCAGGTCCATAAAACGTCGGACACCACTCCTCCGGATACTCTGAAAAATATGTCCAGTCAGGACTGGAGCAAGTACATCTCTAACAGTAGTTCCATTTAAATGATAAAAACTATAAAACAGTTATAGCAAGTAGCAAGAAGAATGAAGCAAGTATGAAACAAAAAAATATAAATCACTGGTGCATGAAGGTAAAGATGCATGGATATCAGAGCAAGATAGTAATAACTGCAAGATACAAGAATCTAAGCTAAGATCAAGTCCGTGCTCAAGAACGTGTAGTGAGTCCAGCATAAAAAACATGTAGTGAGTCAAGTCCAGAAATATGTAAGTAAGACAAGCAAGAAATGCAAGAGAGTCCAGACTAGAAAGAATGAACTCGGTATCTTTGAAATACTTGTTTCGACATGTAAACGGCTAGGGGTAAGTACGGCTCACCGCGCACTGGGTGCGCGGCTGCTATCATTCCAGATTAGACCAGAGGGAGTGATTCCTGATGATTCCAGATGGGAATGTTTACATGTCTACTCGAGTATTTCTCTTCCCGACTAATACAAGTGGATCCAAGACCCGACACGCAAATCAAGATGAGTCCAGCCTGAACATGAATGATGCCTGTAGTGATGCCTGTAGGTGATGCCAGTAGTGATTCCAGAATAGAGGCCAGAAACATGAAATGTACGTGTCGCAAGTAAATAAATCCAAAAATACCAGTCAGTGTTCCGTGTTGTGCCAGAATAATCATATGATACTATACTAGAAGCTGAATCATAATAATCATCAGATAATGAAAAATATCAGAGAATGTACTCGCCTGATGTCCTGAGCAACTGCCGATCCGAACTGGTGTCGCAAGGACCTATTACAAAAAGCAAGGTTAAACAGGGTTCTAATAAGTTAAAGAGATATAAAATAACTAAAAATAGGCTTCTAGGGTCGTTCTAGGTCAAACGGGTCAAACCGGTGAAATCTGGGTCAAAAAGTTAACTCTAGGTCCAAAAAGTCAACTCTGGGTCAAAACTAGGTCAAAAGTTGACTTTGGCGGTCAACCGAGTCAACTACGGTCAAGTCTAGGTCAAACTAGGGTGCTCCTGAAATTTTAGGTCAAACCGAGGTCATTAAGCTAGAAAACTCTCAAACTTGCCTCCTTGAGATACCGGGATACCCTCGGTATCCGATACCTCGTCCTAGGCCACGCACCCCGCCTATACCCGCTAAAACCTATGCTAGCACGCGTAAATATATACACATAAGCATATAAAAATTACTCCAATAATATTCCTAGGCTATTGCTCAAATACCCCGCTCGAAACTCAATACCTTGGTTATCTCAAGGTATTGAGATACCTCTCTAAACTCAACCCGACTACCCCTCTAGCTAACTAACTATGCATAAACATATATATCTAGCTATAATCTAGGCTAAAATATAGATATCTAATACATATAGGCATATACCTATATATCTACCTATATATCTCACATACCTTACATATATACCTTACATATATACCTTACCTTACACATACCTTACACATACCTTACATATATATATATATCTATACCTAGATATCTAACTATCTATCTAGCTATGTGTATATCTATATATATATCTATGCATATAGATATAGATATCTAACTATCTATCTAATATCTAGCCATCTATCAATCAATCTATCTAACTATCTAATACCTATCTATCTATTTATCTAGTATCTATCTAACTAATATCTATCTAGCTATATATCAATCTATCTATATCTATATATATATCTAACTAAAATTCTATCTAACTATCTAACTAGTTATCTATTAATCTATCTAACTATCTATCTAAGTATCTATTAATCTATCTATCTACTTATATATCTATATATCCATAAATCGATCTATCTATTTATCTAACTATGCATCTATATATCTATCTATCCATTTATCTATCTACCTAGTTATCTATCTATCTAACAATCTATATATCTATCTAACTATCTACCTATCTCTCTAACTATCTATACATCTACCTATCTATGAATCTATCTAACTAGGCATCCATCTATCTATGTATCTATTTATCTAACTATCTATAGATCTATCTATCGACTATCTATGTATCTATTTATTTATTTACCTATCTATCTATCTATCTATCTATCTATCTATCTATCTTATACATATCTATATATCTATTAGTCTATCTATCTATTATAACTAGCAATCTATCTACTTAGCTATCCATCTAATATCTACTAACCTATCCACAATCAACCTCGCTACATGCTTCGCTGCTACTGCTGTATGCTCTCTTGCATTGCATTGCTGCTGCTACAAGCTGTGCTGCAGTGAGCTGCTGCCGTAGCGCGCTGCCGCTGCTGCCGCGGCGCTGCTGCGCCCGCGCGCTCTGCTGCAGCCTGCTGTGCTGCTGCTGCTGCTGCAGGCCGCGCTGCAACGAGCTGCTGCCGCTGCTGCGCCCGCGCGCTCTGCTGCAGCCTGCTGCTGATGCTGCTGTCGCGGCGCTGCCTCGCTCGAGCGAGCTGCTGCCGTGGCGCTGCCTCGCTCTGCTGGCTGCTGCAGCGGCTGTGTGCAGTCCGCTGCCTCGCTCTGCTGCACCCAGACACAAGCACACACACACAAACGACCACACACACACAATCACACGTACACAGACACACACACACACATATATATATATATATACACACACACCAACATACATACATATATATATCTATACTACTATATATAAATACACACACACACACACTAATACATATAGGTACGCACACATATATCTATATATATATATACACACACTAATATATATATATATATACATAAACACACACACACTAGAACATATATAAATATATACACACTCACTCACACAAACTCACTCTCACACACCCTCACACACACACTCTCACACACACTAACACACACTCTCACAAACACACAACCACACACACAAATATACATATATATATATATATAAATATATATACATATATACACACCAACTCATATACATATATGTATATCTAAACACTCACTCACACTTACACACACTCTCACCTACACACATACACTAGCACCAACACACTCACACAAGCACTCACTAACACACTCACACAAGCACTCACTAACACACTCACAAACACATAAAAACACACATATATAAATATATATATAGAACACACACACAAATATTTATATGCACACACACACACACACACACACACACACATATATATATATATATATATATATATATAAACACAACACACACGCAACACACAACAACACGCCCCACTCACGCCCAACGACCCCGACACGCACAAACACCTATAAATATATAAAATATAGCCCAAGAATTCTAGCACACACTCCCCGATACTAACCCAACGCGCGCACAAGCCCGAAACTAGGAAACCACGTCGAAATGGCCGTTCGGTCATTTCGACGAACACGCGGTGCGCGGTTCGGAAAACCTCCTGAAACGCACACCAAACGAACTCGGAATCGGTCCAAAATTTACCCACGTGCTCTAAACGATACCTAGATCCTAGAAAAAGTGCTCCCGCGTCGATTCTAGGTCCGTGGTGGAAACGCGCATGCACTTAGAATCAGCGACGACGAAAAGCCCAAATTCGCCCGAAACGCCCGTTTCTCCGTGATGCGGCTTCCCGTGTCCGAACGGAGACACGCACTCACCCTCAAGACACCCGACAACGTCTACCTAGGTCCGTCTAACCTAGGCATCACCCAAAATTGGGCCAAATTTGGATTTCATCCGAAATTGACACAAAACCTAGTGTTAAAGTCTCTAAACTCAACCAAACTAGTTCCAACTTCCTCCCACGGGTAGGCTTAGGGTCTAGGAAGGTTCTAAACTATTAATTACACTATATAAAAATAATTACAAGGGGGAAAATTAGGGTTTACCTCTTGGGAGTTGGAATCCCAAGCCAAAATCTCCAAAATGCTCCAAATCCACCAAACCAAGCTTCCAAGCTCCCAATCCAAGCTCCAACACCAAATCCAAGCTCTACCCACCTAGGTTGGGGAAGAATATAGGGTTAGGGTTCAAAACTATGCAGAATAGAAGAAGAAGGAAGAGAAATATGATGCTTACTTGAAGTTGGGAGGAGGAAATAAGAAGAAATAGTGGAGAGAAGAAGAAGAAGAAGTGAAATGGGAAGGGAGAACTGTTGTGATCGGCTGGAAATGAGGGGAATAGGGTCGGGTCTCACATAATAAAGGGTTTACAAGTCTCCAAAATACCCAAAATGCCCTCATAACTTGGGTTTTGGGTTTCGGAGTTCCAAAAGCACTCAAACTAACTCCAAATCTCTCCAACTAACCCACTAAAAATATAATAAATATTCTAAACCCAAAAATAGATCTCACAAGGGTGTGGGCTGGGTCGGACATGGGTCCACTAGGGTCTGACATGGGTCCAGGCTAGCCAAAATCCTAAAAAAATCAATAAAAATATAATACAATCAATAGTTAATTATAAATACAATTAAATAAAAATAATGCACAATTAACTAAATTAAAAAAAATACCCGGCTTTGGAAATGGGGTGGTGACAGTTAGGGTTAGGGTTTCTAATGCATAAAGTCTATTTTACCCTCCATGACTTGTCATGAAGAACCATTTAATAAGGGATTTGAAAATTTAAGTGAGGGATTTAACTAGATAATAATTAATTGAATATGGATTTGTCTAGTGGATTTTAGGTCTAGTCTACTGCAAAGCCCTTGGTCACATCAAGTCTAGTTTATTAACCCAGGTTATTCATGAATACAATATAATATATATTACATATCATGCAATTATTAACATAATAAATAAATATGGTAAATGATAATAAATTTTCTATTCTAGAAATATGGTAGTGACAAGTCTACCCTCCTAAAAAAATTTTGTCCTCGAAATTGAATTAAACTAGCAGAAGAATACAATCAGACAAAGAATTATACCTCAAGTCTCGAAGAGATACGGGTACTGCTCGCGCATTTCGTCCTCTCTCTCCTAGGTTGACTGTCCTGGAGAGTGATATCTCCATGCAACACGAACCAAAGAAATAGTTTGGTTCCAAAATACCTTCTCTCTGCGATCCAAGATCTCTACGGGCTACTCAGGATAGCTGAGAGTCGGACCAACCTCTATCTCCGAGTGATCTAGTACGTGACTAGGGTATGCCAAGTACCATCTCAACTGTGATACATGGAACACGTCATGTACTCCCTCTAGTGCAGGCGACAATTCTAGTCTATAGGCCACTACACCGACCATGGCAAGAATACCAAAAGGCCCGATGTACCATGGACAAAGCTTTCCGCCTCTACCAAAGCGAATCGTGCTCCATGTCAGAGAAATTCGTAAGAATACCAGATTGTCAACCTAGAACAAAATAGTCTTAACATGCAATCCAAAACAAAATAACCACAAGCCAAAAAATAACAAAACCTATACCTCAAACACCAAGGGTCTACGATGGCTGTCGGCCCAATGCCGCTGTCTGTCCTGTGCCACTCAAAGTCTGTCTCTGATGATTTTTACCTTTTTGCTGCATCCACGACCATCTCTGGTCCTAACAAGGCTCTTTCTCCAACATTATCCCATGATAACAGTGTGTGACACCTCCGTCCATATAGAGCCTCGAATGGTGATATCTCAATGCTGGCCTGGTAGCTGCTGTTGTAAGAAAACTCTACCAGGTGTAGATGATCCTCCTAAGAACCTCCGAGATCTAGAACGCAAGTGCGTAGCATATCCTCGAGAGTCTGAATAGTCCTTTCAGACTGCCCGTCTGTCTGAGGGTGATATGCGGTACTGAACTTGAGCTGAGTGCCCAAGCTAGACTGTAAACTCTTCCAGAAGTGGAAAGTAAAATGACTATCCTGATCTGAGACGATGCTCACAGGAACCCCATATAATCTGACAATCTGTTGCACATACATCTCTGCTAGCCTCTCTATCGACGTACCCACTTTGAATGGTAAGAAGTGGGCTGATTTGGTCAACCTATCCACGATGACCCAAATCGCGTCCTTTTTTCCTAGATAACGCGAAAGATCTGAAACAAAATCCATAGTCATGTGCTCCCACTTCCACTCTGGGATAGGTAAAGGCTGAAGCAATCCACCTGGCCTCTGTCGATCCGCCTTTACCTGCTGGCACACTAAATATCGGGATACAAAGTATGCTATCTCGCGCTTCATACCATACCACCATACATGCTCCCTTAGGTCTCGATACATCTTGTTGGCACCTGGATGCATCGAGTACTGAGAGCGATGTGCCTCCTACAAAATCTTCTCGTGCAGCTCCCCGCTCGGCACACATATCCTCGAGCCGTGCCGTAAAGATCCATCATCAGCAATAGTGAAGTCTTCTGATAATCCTGTCCGAACCTGTGCCCAGATACTCCTCAGAGCCTCGTCATCATACTGCGTAGCTCTAATTCTTTCCATCAACTTGACTGTATCTGCAATCCCCACATCTGAATCTTGATACCGGGAACTAGCACCTCAATTCCCAAGCTCTCCAGATCAGCCAACAAATGTCTATCTGTCGTCAAGTACATAGCCATCGGATACCTGCTCAAGGCATCGACAACTACATTAGCCTTTCCTGGGTGGTACTGCAATAAAATATCGAAGTCTTTTATAAACTCCAACCACCTCCTCTGTCTTATGTTCAACTCTTTCTGTGTAAACACGTACTTCAAGCTTTTATGGTCTGTACAGATCTCCATACACTCTCCGTACAGAGAGTGTTTCCACAGCTTTAGAGCTAAGATAACCACTGCCAACTCTAAATCATGGGTGGAGTAATTCTTTTTATGAGGACATAATTGCCTGGAAGCATAGGTAATCACCTTTTCGTGCTGCTGAAGAACGCAACCCAAACTCTTCTCTGAAGCATCACTGTAGATAGTGAATCCACCTGTCCCCAATGGCAACGTCAAAACTGGAGCTATCATCAATCTTTTCTTCAGCCCATTAAATACGGCCTGACAATCCTCCGTCCAGACAAAATCCACATCTTTTCTGGTCAGCCTAGTCATTGGCTCTGCAATCCTGGAGAAGTCTTGTACAAAACTCTTGTAGTAACCTGCTAGCCCGAGAAAACTTCTTATATCAGCTACTGAACTGGGAGTGGCCCATGACTCCACTGCCTTGATCTTCTTTGGGTTAATTGAGATTCCGTCATCCGTCACCACATGCCCAAGGAATTCAAACTTGTCAATGAAGAACTCGTACTTTGAAAGATTTTCATAGATCTTCTCCTTCCTGAGAGTCTCCAAGACCATCCTCAGGTGCTCTTTGTGCTCCTCTGGGGTCTTCGAATACACAAAAATGTCGTCAATGAACATCACCACAAACTTGTCAAGGTACTGGTGGAACTCCTTGTTCATCAAGTTCATGAATACTGTCGGTGCATTGGTTAAACCAAACGACATTACCATAAACTCAAACTGGCCATATCTGGTCCAAAAAGCTATCTTCGGAATGTCTTCTCTTTTTACCTTCACCTGGTGGTAGCCTGACCTCAAGTCTATCTTTGAAAATACCTTCGCTTTGCTCAACTGATCGAAGAGATCATCTATCCTCGATAGCGGATATTTGTTCTCGATAGTGAGGTTGTTCAGATCTCTATAATTGATACACATGCGTACCATGCCATCCTTCTTCGGTATAAATAATACCGGTGCTCCCCATGGTGATGAACTGGACTTGATGAAGACTTTGTCTTGTAACTCCTTAACTTGCTTTTTTATTTCTTCCAGCTTGCTATTGTTGACTCTATAGACGTGTTGTGAAATAGGCTCCGCTCCTAGCACCAAGTCTATAGATAATTCAATATCTCTGTCTGGCGGCAAGCCTGGCAACTCCTTTGGAAAGACATCCAGGAACTCTACTATCAAGGGATGTGGCAACCCCTCTTCTTCCATCCTGGCTCCGTAAAAAGTGCCCCTTCTCTGGTGCGCTGCTCCTCTGGCGACCTCAAACACTGGCTCTCCTAGAGGTCAAAATATTACTCTGCCTCCACAATAATCTATAGTAGCATGGTGCCTACTCAACCAGTCCATTCTAAGTACAATATCGTATCCCAGAAGTGGCATGACGAGTAAGCACGCGCTCAACTCTCGGCCTCCCAATGATACTCTCCGATCCTTGCAATAATCACTGACTAGGATAATGCCTCCGCCAGTCGTGATCTTGCAATTCCTATCTAATGGTTTCGCCTCTAAACGATGCTTAAGAGCGTATCATACAGACACAAAACTATGGAAAGCTCCAGAATCGAATAATGCAAGTGCTGGAATAGAGTCGAGAAGAATTGAACCTGAAATCACGTCTTCGGCTGGCTCGGCCTTCTCGATCGTCATGGTGTATGCTCGTCCCAGGGATGCACCTCTCTGCTGCAGTTGCTGGTAATGAACAAACCTTTGCTGTTGTGGCAGAAGTGGAGGTCCCCTCTGCTGGCCACCTGGTATAGTAGGTACCCTGGCTGGTTCCCTCTGAGCGGCTGCTCCACCCTGACCTAGACGAGTTTGAATAGATGGACAGTCCCTCAACTGATGTGCTAACGATCCACAGGACAAGCATGTACCCAAACTCTTTCTGTGGATGTCCCTCGTCTGTCCTACCTTCCCGCAGTATGCACACTGGATAGTGGGCTGAGTCTGCCTCTGAGGCTACTGCTGTTGGGTGTGTCCCCGATCTGGTACCTGGTGCTGCTGATGCTGATGCTGATTCTGATACAGCCTTTATTGCTGCTGAAAGTGTGGATGCTTGGCCGGTCCTACGCTACCACTTGCTCCTCCAGAAGTATCATATCCTCTCTTGGGCCTGAGGTCCAAGTCATCCTCAGCAATCTGGGAATCCATCAGAATGCCCTCGAAGGTAGCAGTACGACGTCCCAAAGTGCGAGACTTGATCTCTCTCGTCAGCCCATTCCTGAACTTTCGGGCTCGGTCTCCTGGGTCCCGAATTATTGACGGTGCAAAATGACTCAAACGTCAAAACTCTGCGACGTACTCGTCGACCGACATATTCTCTTAGACCAACTCTTAGAACTGACTCTCCAAGGCTCCCAGGGCTACGTTGGGGACGAACTCCTTGAAAATCTCCTTGAAAGACTCCCAAGTAAGTCCTTCAACAGCGAGTCTCGGCTCCGTACGATACCATGTCAGTACGATTTCAAATATCTGACTGACGGCGGCCTCTATCTGTAGAATCTCTGAAATCTGCGCCAAGCGCAAGTTTCTCTCTATATCCTCTAGCCAGCCGTCGGCGTAGAGTATCCTTTCGATACCCTTGAACTCCCGAGGCATCATCCTCTTGAAGTCTACTATGGTACCTGACCTCTGGTGCTGCTGGCCAGTGTGCTGCTGACCAGGGTGCTGCTGGTGCTGTACAACTCTCTCCACAGCCTGGAGAGCCATCTAATGAGCATTCTCCATGCTCTCTCTCATCAGCTCCGTCTGTGCCTGGTGCGCCTCTGCCTGCACCCTCTGAGCCTCAGCCTGAACTCGCTGAGCCTCCGCTAACGTCCTCTAAGCATTTACCATGCCCTAGATCAGCGCAAACATTTGTGCCCTATCAACGGACATACCTCCGGGAAATGGAGTTGGTGGTGGTGGAAGGTGCTCCGTAACAGCTGAGGCAACCCTCTGGACAGGTGGGGGAGGAGGACCCCCAAAAACTGCAGATACTCCTACATGAATCGTAGAGGTAGGAGGAACTCCAGATGTCTATCCGTCAGGTCGAGAGGTGAAAGACCTCTCTGAAGCTGTGGGTCCCAACCTCAATGACCTAGTCTTCGGCGGCATCCTGAAGACAGACCAAAAATAATCAATTAAGGCAATATATACGATATCATCAAGGAAGGACAGTAAAATTTAAAGGAAACAATTATTCAGAATAATATTTAAAAATTAGAAGTTTTCTAGTTGTGATTTAGCATACTCTCATCCTAAATTCTATTTTCTAAAGCAGGCTCATAGCATTACTCTAAGTGAGCACTACTATGACATCGCTCTAAATGCAATCTAGATCTGCATGGGCCACCACTAAACATGTCACGACACGTACCCAGAATTTGGGCATGAGCCGTGGGTACGTCCAGCCTACGCCGCAGCATCGGCGGTATAACGCTATCTAGGTCTCAATACTATGAAACATAACTCACAAGATAACCTGTCAATAATCTCAACTCCATAAGGAGGACAATGAATAATGCATTGATCAATAATTCATAATGTACTCAATCACAATAAATATAGAAAATAGATGGCACGATAAGATATAAAGATAAGAAAGTACTGACATAAGTTAAGCACAACAACTCCAATACAATAGTAATTTAGAGTCTAGCTGACATAAAATAGTCTTAACATTAATACAAAGCAAGTCTCAAGGTTGGAACAATTTAATACATAGATAGATCTGTCTAAACGACTGGGGGTGTTATCTCCCGTGTGTAGTCTTCCTCTATTCCGGGGCCATAATGAGTAGGACAAAAGTCCTCAAGGTCCTCTGAAAAATATTATCCAGTCAGGATTGGAGCGAAGCACAAGCACTAAACAACAGTTTTATTTATATTGACAAAAACTATAAGGCAGTGTAAGAAAATACATGATGAGGAAATACTGGAAATAAGTAATACTAGACAATATATAATCAACAATAGTCTAACTAGAAATGAACAAAAATATGTGAATGCTGAAATAAGTGAACTGGAATAAAGAAATGGAAATTCTAGCTAAGTGTTTGAAATATCAGTTTGTTATGTGATCGGCTTGGGACTAGATCAGGCTTGTTATATATGATTGGCTATAATACATGTGAGGTCAGGCTAACCATCTGGTTAGCTATGATACGAGAAATAGTCAGGCTAATCATAAATAACAGGTTATGAGACATATAAATGGTCAGAAAACACCCAACGTGATATCTGGGGTGAGCTATGATGCATGTAAAGTGGGGTATGATAACATAATCTGCTAATATTTTTCCGTCTCCAGCTAGCACGATGGATTCCAATCACGACTCCTCATGAAAAGTTATCTATGATGCTAACCTGTGTACCCACAGTGTCAGAATCAAGTATACTCTACAACTAGAATCATAGAAATAATCAAAATAATAAAAACTGTCAGAGAATGTACTCGCCTGTGGTCCTGAGCAAGGTGTGAGGATCGATGTCCAAGATGGGATCACAATGACCTATATATATATGGTATATATTGGTAAGATAGTAAGTAGTTAGTAGGTAGTTAGTAGTATTGTATTAGTTAATGCATGTTGGTTATAGTTTAGAGTTTTGGGTAGTTAGTTATATGTTAGAATTCACATTACCTTGTGATACCAAGGTAATGTCAAGGTGTTGATGGATACTCAAGGTATTGGGTTTGAGTATCAAGATGGGTGTGTAGGGTTGTGATACTGCATTGGTTCAAAGCCAATGTATCCACTTAGCATTAGTTTAGTTAGGAATATTATATAGTGTTGATGGTATATACGTATTATAATATTTTCTTATCTAATTAATTGCATATCTTAGGATACGGTATCTTATTGGCTTTCTAGTATCTTAGCATAGCTAGTGTGGCCTAGTTACATAGTGTATGGACCCAATATCCTAGAGATAGACTCATGCAACCTAAAAATAGCTAGTTTGATTAGTTTGACCTAGAGTTAACCTACTTTGACTTAGAAATGGCTTTTTGACCTAGAAGTTGACTAGTTTAACTTATTTTCATTCCAAAATCTTGTATTGATGTAATATTTCATATTTAGGTCTTCGAGGCACAGTATCAAATATCTTTGATAATGTTTATCGGATTTCAGGCGAGTATATTTTTTGATAGTTTCTCATTTATGATATCCTCTATGTCTTTTGTATCTAGTGTAGATATCCTAGATTTCTTGACACGATGGTTATACGGATTGGTATATATAGATCTCGTCATCAGATTTTATTCCTTGGTATGTATGGTATATCTTGTGTAGGCCTTGTTTCCTTGTTCTTCTTGTACATGTACATACATTGATTCTTGGGGAGACTTGCTACCTTCCCAGAGAATCCTGTGTCATAACGTACCATGATTGGATCCACTATACTAGTCGGGGGCGGGGAGTATATAGTGTAGATATGTGATCATACCCTCCTTTTATCATGTCTTGTTCATTGAATATTATTAATCATACATCGCACGTATGATTAACCAGGACATAATTCTTGTCTCAAGTTTCCAAGCCGATCACATATTAAAGCTGGTACTCACTCACTTAGTCATTAGTATTTTTTGTTCATCATATTGCTCATTCTTGTATTTATTTTCAGTATTTTCCTTTATTGCATATCTCTTGTTTCAGTATATTGTATCTTTTATATTCATATTTATTTACTGTTACATTATTTATATCATTTATTAGAACTGCTGTTAGAGATGTACTTTGCTCCTTTCCTAACTAGATATATTTTTTCCAGATAACACTGAGGAGTAGTTGTCACACCCCGGTCCCGCAGGGGCCGATCGTCCTCGCTTGGTCCCTACAGAACCGATCATCCTCGCTTGGGTGCAATATCGTGCAAGCCTAAAGTGCACTTGTACAAGGCCAAAGCTTTGAACAAGGAAAAGTAAGTTATTCAAGACAGGAGCAGCGACACATATATTGCAGAAAAGTAAAGAACACAATTGTATAAAGAAATAAGCATCTTTATTGATATTCAAAAGTGTTACAAGCGGCGCTTGACCGTGGTTACAATTTGCTCAAGCACTCTCTTCTCTCGATTACAATGACATCATTCTATACATTATGTACCTCTAGACAAAAGCATCTCAAAGCAATCTCGATACGGCTCAAGGTATCGACTCCAGATTTTTTGGGTCCTGGGAATGAGGCACGGCTATCGCTTCCTCGGACGATCCAGCACCTGAGAACAAATATTTGGTGGGTCAGCACTTTATAGAAAGTACTGGTGAGTATAAAATCAACGAACAGAAGCAACATCCCCTGAAATCCACACTAAGTAAGCATGTGGCAAAATATTACATTACTAGTGATCTTGCTATTTTACATAAATTTATTTCATGCAGCACAGGATTAGAGTCAGTTTACTTCTTTTTGAAAATATAGCTTGAAAACAGTTTGCATATTCAAATAATAAGCATAAAATCGGGACAGTGTTCTATCGTGCAGTCCACAGCATGTATCGTGCACCATATTCTAACTCTGAGAAACAAAAGTTATCTCTAGTGGACTGTTCATCTCAAATCCAAACAAGTTCAAGTGGACTGTTCAATTCAACACAATAGGGGCAACAACATATTCAATGTAAAACATATATATCTCTTTTAACATTGATGATAAGGAACATACGGAGATACAAGTGATCACTTATTCAGTGATCCTTATCCAAGGCTAAACGGTTATCCCTACAGAAGACGTACAATTTAGCAACATATGCATATATATAAATAAGGCTCTCTTTCCATGTTCGTCTCTACATCAAACAGTTAGGTATACAAAAAGGTAAACCTAGCATGTGCCCTAACTACATGATGGTCCATGAGTCTACTTCCTCATGAATAGGAGCAGTTGGGAATACAAGTCCAGGCTTACTATTAGACATGACACCCTCCTAATCACGAGGACTACAAGCCTCAGGGTGTATCAATTATGTCCCCCGGGAAGAATGATTTCCAGTGTCCCAGGAATCCGTTCGAGAGACAGTACCTTATGCACAAGTTATCCAAAGACCAATACGATGCATGCAATTTTATCAAATAGAAGACTATATAATGCATAAGTCCATAAACAAGCAAATATCATATCAAGCGATAGAGGCGGAGCCCTTCATTCTCTTCTTTCAATTGAGTCGATAGGTTCTTTTAGTTCAATCCATTCGATAGGTTCAAAATTCTTTCTTCTTTTAATCGAGAGGTTCAATAGCATATGATACAAGTGGTTCAAACAGTTCCATCTCTTTTCAATGTGATCAATGAAACATGTTCAAGAATCTAGTTCTTTTAACAAGTAACAGGCAAGAACAGTTCTATATATCTAGCATGCAAATTCTATCTCTAGTTTAGCATATGATACAAAGATAAGTACAAGCAATCTTTTACTCTTTCTTATTAGCATGGCAGCGGTTTGTTCGATAGTTGTGTCTGTGTAACTAAGCATGCAATATTTCTATCTTTTCTTAGCATAAAAATTATTCTATCTTTCTTAGACAAGCATTCAAGTTCTCTAGTTAGGCAAGCAAATTTATTTTAATGACAAGCAATACGAGTTCTCTTATTAAGCTTGCAGAGTCAGATTCTATCATTCTTCTTATAAAACTATCTTCTTAGAACAAGCAGTAGAAAACTCAGATTCATTATTAAGGCATGCAAGAATCAGAGAATGTAGTTCTGCCACTCATATTAGATCAATCGTCTTATGGTTTGGTCAGAAACTCTCCGAGAAGACTTCCACTCGAGCAAGCAAAACGATATCACTTGTACATAGTGCCTACGTAGAGCGGAGCACTACATACTTACCCACCAAAAAAGAGTTTCATCCTAGAAACTCAAGGAGAAACTTATAAAAATAATCCAGTGCAACGATAGTCCTCATCCCTCACCATCCTCAATCGAAAACACAAGCAAATCACAAGAACAAAAGCATAACTCTCAAGCAACAAATCAAATCTAGATAACTTTTGCGTGAATCTTTAAGAATATCTATGGACTTATTGTATGGAACGTTTATTGGAGCACAATATTGGGCACATATCAGAGTCGGAGGAAACAGAATGGACAAAGAATCGAGTTGCTCAGATACCATTATTTTATGCCCCGGTCCCGCAGGGGTCGATCGTCCTCGCTTGGTCCCTGCAAAACCGATCGTCCTCACTTGGACATGATGCCGTATAAGCCTAAAGTGCGCTTGCACAAGGCTAAATCTTTGAACAAGGGCAAGTAAGCTATTCAAGATAGGAGCAGCGGCACATATGTTGCAGAAAAGTAAATAATCCAATGGCATAGAGAAACAAGCATCTTTAGTGATATTCAAAAGTGTTACAAGTGCCGCTTGGCCGATGTTACAATTCGCTCAAGCATCTTTTCTCTCGATTATAATGACACCGTTCCATACATTATGTTCCTCTATACAAAAGCAGCTCAAAGCAATCTCGATACGGCTCTAGGCATCGACTCCAGATTTCCGGGTCCTAGGGATGAGGCACGGCTATCGGTTCCTCAGACGATCCAACACCTGAGAACAAGCAAATTGTTGGTGGGTCAGCACTTTGGAGAAAGCACTGGTGAGTATAAAATTAACGAGCAGAAGCAACACCCCCTGAAACCCACACTAAGTAAGCATGTGGCAAAATATTATATTACTAGTAATCTTTCTACTTTTACCTAAGTTTATTTCATGCAGCACAGGATTAGAGTCAGTTTATTTCTTTTCAAAAACATAGCTTGAAAATAGTTTGCATATTTAAACAATAAGCATACAATCGGGACAGTATTCTATCGTGCAGTGCGCAACATGTATCGTGCACCATATTCTAACTTTTAGGAATAAAAGTTATCTTTAGCGGACTATTCATCTCAAATCAAGACAAGTTCAAGTGGACTATTCAATTTGACACAATAGGGGCAGCAACATATTCAATGTAAAATAGATATATCTCGTTTAACGTTGATGATAAGGAACATAAGGAGATACAAGTGATCACTTATTCAGTGATCATTACCCAAGGTCGAATGGTTATCCTGCAGCAGACATACAAGTTAGCAACATATGCATATATATGAATAAGGCTCTCTTTTTCTATCAGTCTCTACATTAAACAGTTAGGTATACAAGAAGGAAAATTTAGCATGCGCCCTAACTACATGATGGTCCATGAGTCTACTTCCTCATAAATAACAGCAGCTGGAACTACAAGCCCAAGCTCACTATTAGACAAGACACCCCCTAATCGCGAGGACTATAAGCCTCATGGTGTTTCGATTATCTCCCCCGAGTATATTCATATTACGTTGGTGGCATGATTATGTCTTGATTATTAGATAGATAGTTTACCCAAACAACGTTCTACCGCCGATGCTGCGGCATAGGCTGGGCGTTGTTCACTACTTGCATCCCTACACCGGGTGTGGATCGTGACATATTTTTAGTGGTGGCCCATACAGGTCTTCGAGGTCGCAATTAGTGCGATTCATAGTGGTGCTCTGAATTTAGTGCTATTACAAGCCTGTTTTAGGATATATGATATAGGCTATAGGCTGAGAATACTCAATCACATCTAGAAAAAACTCTATTAATTCATTTCAACTGTTCTTCCTTGATTTTGGTATTTAATCTTTAATTGCCCTTATTTGAGTGCATTATATCATGTTCCATATTGATTCTTTTCTTTCGCTTTGCCTCAGGATGCCGCCTAAGACTAGATCACAGCAGGGGGAGCAGCTTCTGAGAAATCTGCGATTTCTCAAGGGCCTGCACCAGTCACTTTTTTGGTAATTGGCGTATCAGATGTGTTTGGGGTCCACCTCCAGCTTAGAGGACTATTTCGGCTGTATCTGAGGGACTTCCACCTCCACTTTCTGCACCAACAGATGCGACTCAGGTGTTCACACTGTTTTGCGATATGTTGGAGGCTCAGATGGCCAAGTCTGAGGCACACCAGAGGCAGACCGACGTGTTATGGCAGGGCATTGAGAGTGCTCATCAGCTTGCCCTTGCCATAGTAGAGAGAGGAGTTTTGGTCTAGCAGCAGGTTGCCCAGCTTCAGCCATGCAATATTCAGGACTTCAAGAAGTTGGAACCTCGGGTCTTCAAGGGGATAGAGGGCATCATCTACGCTGATGATTGGCTTAAGAATATTGAGCGTCTCATTTGGGTGTCCCATTTTGCTGAGAATCTGAAGGTTGAGGCAGTAGGACTTTAACTGTTCGATATTTCCCGCACTTGGTTCATGAATGAGCCACTTCTTGCTAACGTGGGGCAGTCTTGGGAGGTGTTCAAGGACCTCTTCAAGTGGAAGTTCTTTGCTCGGGCCGACATGTTAGACTTGGGGAGGCAGTTTGAGAGCCTTACTCAGGGGAGCATGTCTATGGAGGAATATACCGCAGAGTTAGGTAGGCTAAACCATTTTGTAGAGTAATTGGTAAGGGAGACGGAGGTTCGAGCTATCCATTTTTGCGAGGGTCTGAAATAGAAAGTAAAGATCCTCATTCTGTCTTTCTATGAGACCTATTTGGAGATACTTGCAGAGGCACACAAGGTTGAGCGGGAGTTGGGTTTAAAATCCAAGAAAGATCTCGATTTTTTTCTGGGAGCTAATAGCAGCACAGTGACTGCTAAGCGTCCTCATTTTCAGTCCAGGCCTTTTCAGCAGCCGCAACAGCACCAGACTCCAGCTAGGGCACCGTTTTACCAGGCACCACAGCAGCACAGACAGTCACAACAAGATTTCTGCTACTACTGCAAGAAGCCCGGCCACATCTGGAAAATTTGCAGGAAGAGGTTGGGAGTTTTTTTGTATTATGGTATCGAGGGGCATCAACTGAGAGAGTGTCCTTACAATCCCCAACGTGCAGTTAAGGGAGCAACTCTAGCTTCGAGGATACAAGCGAGGCCACCTGCAGTACAGCCAAGAGGACCGTCGCTTCCGATCCAGCAGCAACGTTATACCTAGCACCAGCATCAGAGAGGTGCACGTCAGGGACGAGCATTTATTATGACAGTCGAGGAGGTCGAGCCCACCGGAGATGTCATTGTAGGTTCTATTCTTCTTGATTCCATTCCATCTTTAGCTTTGTTTGATAGTGGTTCTTTCCATAGTTTTGTATCTGTTTTTTTTGCTTTGAAGCATCATTTAGTAGCTAAGTCTTTGCTTAGGACTTGCAAGATCATGACCGGGGGAGGCATTATCCTGGTTAGTGATATTTGCAAGGATCATAGAGTTACTCTGGGAGGCCAGGAGCTGAGTGCGTGTCTACTTGTAATGCCACTTCCGAGCTACGATATTATACTCAGGATGGATTGGTTGAGTATGCACCATGCTAGTATAGATTGTAGAAGAGGTAGAGTTTTGTTTAGCCCGCCAGGAGAGCCAGAGTTTGAGTTTGCTAGAGGAGCTGCAGAGCAGGGAGAAGGTATTATCTATGGAGCTATGGTAGAGGACAAGGAGTTCTCTCATCCGTTGATAGCAGAGTTCTTGGATGTATTTTCTAAGAAATTGCTAATATTATCGCCAGATCGAGATGTTAAATTTCTTTATAGACTTAGTGTCAGGTATAGAACCAATTTTACAGCATGTCTATAGAGTGAACAGCAATGAGTTGGTCGAGCTGAAGAAGCAAGTGGATGAATTACAGGATAAGGGATTTATCAGATCCTGTTCTTCACCATGGGGAGCCCCGGTATTATTTGTACTGAAGAATGATGGATCGGGGTACATGTACATCGATTACAGGGCATTGAATAATCTCACTATTAAGAATAAATATCTGTTGCATAGATTGATGACCTGTTCGATCTGTTGAGTGGTGCCAAGGTGTTTTCCAAGATAGACTTAAGATCAGGCTACCACCAGGTAAAAGTGAAGCCGGAGGACATTCTGAAGACTGCTTTTAGGATTCGATATGGCCAGTATGAGTTTATGGTGATGCCATTTGGGTTGACTAATGCCCTGGTGGTATTTATAAATTTGATAAGCAAGGTGTTCCATTAGTACCTTGACAAGTTTATGGTGGTGTTCATCGATGACATACTCATATACTCGAAGACACCGGAGGAGCAGATGAGCATTTGCGAATTGTGTTGGATGTGCTGAGGAAGGAGAATCTGTATGGGAAGCTGTCCAAGTGTAAGTTCTTCCTGAACAAAGTAGAGTTCTTAGGACATGTTGTGACTGGTGATAGAATTTTAGTAGATCCGAAGAAGATCGCAACAGTGGAATCTTGAAAGACCACAAGTTCAGTAGCAGAGATCAGGAGTTTCTTGGGTTTGGCAGGCTACTACAGGAAGTTTGTGCAAGATTTTTTAAGGATTACCGAGCCGATGACCAGACTTACCAAGAAAGATATAGAGTTTGTTTGGTCAGAGGAGTGCCAGGTTGCTTTTGAGGAATTAAAGAAGAGGTTGACGTCTGCTTCTATTTTGACATTGCCATCAGGGTCTGAAAGTTTTACTATTTATATTGATGCATCGGGAAAAGGTTTGGGTTGTGTTCTTCAGCAGAATCAAAAAGTAATTGCCTATGCATCCAGGTAATTACATCCTCTTGAGAAGAACTATTGTACCCATAATTTGGAGTTGGCAGTAGTTATCTTTGTCCTGAAGTTGTAGAAATACTATTTGTACGGAGAGCGTGTGGTGATCTTCACAGACCACAAGAGCTTAAAGTACATTTTTACTCAGAAGAAGTTGAACATGAGGCAGCGTCGGTGGCTGAAACTGATAAAAGATTTTAAAATATCTTTGCAGTATCATCCTGGGAAAGCCAATGTAGTTGTCGATGCCTTGAGCAGGTATCCGGTAGCTATGTTGTTGACGTAGGATTGGTATTTGTTGGAGGACTTGGAGAGCTTGGGCATTGAGGTGATAGTTCTTGGTTTTGGTATACAATTGTGGGGGCTGCAGATACACTCAAGAGTTGATGGACAGGATCAAGGAAGCCCAGTATAATGATGTATCTCTGAGGAGCATCAGAGCTCAGGTGAGAGCAGGATTGGAGGGTGATTTTACCATTTTTGAGGATGGTTCTTTGCGGCATGGTGTTAGATTATGTGTACCTAGTGGGGAGCTGCGTGAGGAGGTGTTATAGGAAGTGTATCGCTATCAGTATTCCATACATCCGGGTGCCAACAAGATGTATCAGGATATGCGAGAGAGTGTGTGGTGGTATGGTATGAAGAGGTAAGTAGCATAGTTTGTATCCAGATGCTTAGTGTGCCAGCAGGTGAAAGCCGAGAGGCAGAGGCCAGGTGGTTTACTTCTGTGTCCAGACTTCCACGATCTCCAGGAGGGAAAGACGCAATTTGGGTCATCGTTGACAGGTTGACCAAGTCGGCCCACTTTTTGCCTTTCAAGATAGGTTTATCTATGGAGAAGCTGGCTGAGATGTATATGAGGCAGATCATCAGGATACCTGGGGTTTCCATCATCATAGTCTTTGATCGGGATAGTCGTTTTACTTCTTATTTCTGGAGAAGTTTGCAGGCAAGTTTGGGCACCTAGCTCAAGTTCAGTACTGCATATCATCCCCAAACAGATGGGCAGTCAGAGAGGACCATTCAGACTCTTGAGGATATGATGCACACCTGTATACTAGATTTTGGGATATCTTAGGAGGACCATCTCCATTTGGTAGAGTTTGCTTACAACAACAGCTACCAGGCTAGTATAGAGATGTCACCATTTGAGGCTTTGTACGGTCGAAGATGTCGTAATCCTTTGTCATTGGATGATGTTGGAGAGAGAGAGAGAGATCTTTTCTAGGGCCAGAGATGGTTATGGATGCAGCGGAGAAGGTTAAGTTGATCAGAGACAGACTTTGAGTGGTGTAGAACAAACAACGGCATTGGGCCGGTAGCCACCGGAGACCTTTGGTGTTTGAGGTATAGTTTTAGATTTTTTTTTGTGCTTGATATTGGTTGTTTGTTATAGATTAAGTTCTTAAGGTTGTGTTTTATTCTAGGTTGGTGGTCTAGTATTTCTGAGAATTTCTCCGAGACGAGGCACGATTCGCTTCGGTGGAGGCGGAAAGCTTAGTCCGTGATTCATCGAACCTTTCAGTATTCTAGAGAGGGTCAGTGCAGTTGCTTATAGACTATACTTGCCACCTGCATTAGAGGGAGTGCACAACATGTTTCACGTATCGCAGTTGAGACGGTAGGATCCTAGTCACGTGTTGGATCACTCGAAGATAGAGGTAGGCCCTACTCTTAGTTATCTAGAGCAGCCGGTTGAGATTCTGGATCAGAGAGAGAAGGTAATGAGGAATCATACTATTCTCTTGTTATGCGTCGCATGGAGGCATCAATCTCTGGGAGAGTCTACATAGGAGAGAGGATAAAATGCGAGAGTGTTATCCATATTTGTTTGTGCCTTGAGGTATGTTCTGTTCTTTCCTGATTCTGTTCTATTTTATTTTCTGGGGTAGTTTCGTCTTTGAATTTTGAGGACAAAATTATTTTAAGGGGGGTAGACTTGTCACTATCATATTTTCTAGGAAAGGGTATTTTGGTTATTTCATAATTAATTAAATATTGTGTATATTGTTTATTTATTTATTATATATTTATTTATTGTTAGATGTTAGTATATTATTTTGGACTTGTGTTAGTGGACCTAACTAGTTTAGATTATATCCATGGACCAACATTTAAATCTAGTTAGAATTAAGCCCAATTAGAAGCCAATTCATTAGGAGAATGATTAATTAAGTTAAATCTATTAGAATAGAACCTTCCAAGATAGAGGTAAGCCACTTCGCCAACTCGTTCCAAGATGTCAAAAGGCCCGATATACCTCGGACTCAGCTTGCCTCTGCCTCCGAATATGATGGTACCATGAGTAAGCGATATCCTCAAAAATATATGGTCACCCTCTTTGAACTCCAACGGTCTGCGGTGCACATCAGCCCAATATTTCTGTCTATCCTGTGTTGCATGCAGGTGGCTCTGAATCTGCTTGACCTTCTCCATTGTTTGTGTCACCAACTCTGGACCAAGTATCTGACGCTCTCCCACGTCACTCCAATAAACTGGCGACCTGCATTTCCTGCCGTACAGTGCCTCATAAGGTGCCATCTGTATGCTAGACTGGTAGCTGTTATTGTAGGAGAATTCTACCAAGTATAGGTGGTCCTCCCAAGATCCTCCAAAATCAATCATGCATGCTCTCAACATATCCTCTAATATCTGTATCGTGTGCTCTGACTGGCCATCAGTCTGTGGATGATATACAGTGCTGAATTTAAGACGAGTTCCTAGACTCTCCTGCATACTCCGCTAAAAAAGTGACGTGAATCTGGAATCACGATCCGATACAATGCTGACAGGCACTCCATGTAGTCGTACTATCTGCCTCATATACATGTCAGCTAATATCTCCGTGGACTGCCCAACTCTGAAGGACAAGAAATGTGCAGACTTGGTGAGTCTGTCTACGACAACCCAAACTGTGTCCTTTCTGCTAGGGCTTCACAGAAATCCTTTGACAAAGTCCATGGTAATGTGTTCCCACTTCCACTCAGAAATGGAAAGCAGCTGCAATAGTCCTACAGTTCTTTGTTATTCAGCCTAGTCTTGCTGATATACCAAGTATCTTGCCACGAATCTCGCAATCTCTCTCTTTATCCCATGCTACCAGTAATGTTGCCTCAAATCTCGGTACATCTTCGTACCCCCGGGATGAATAGAATAAATCGAGCTATGAGCCTTGGTCATCAATTCCTGGCGTAGCTCGCCACTCGGAACGTATAGGCGATCTTCACACCTCAATATTCCGTCTTCATGAATCCTGAGTCCCGTTTGCATGTCAGCCTCTGTCATTTCTCGTAGACGTCTAAATCTCGTATCTGTAGGCAAGGCTGCCTTGATCCTCTCTATAAATGTGGACTGAACCTCGAGACTGGCCATTTGTCCATCTATGCCTGGTAATACAATCTCAATCCTGGGTTCCTGAAAATCCTCTAACAACTGGCGCTGAGTTATAAAGATATGCCATGGGCTTCCTGATTAAGGCATCTGCTACTATATTCGCCTTGTCAGGGTGGTACTGCAACTTGATATCATAATCTGTCATCAACTCTAGCCAGCGCCTCTGTCTCATGTTGAGCTCCTTCTGCGTGTAGACATACTTCAGACTTTTGTGATCTGTATAAATCTTAACACGCTCTCCATAAAGGTAGTGTCGCCATAGCTTTAGTGCAATCATCACTTCAGCTAGCTCTAGATCATGCGTCGGATAGTTCTTCTCATGAACTCTTAGCTGTCTCGATGCGTAGGCTATTACTTTGCCGTGTTGCACCAGTACACATCCTAATCCTCTCCCAGACGCATCACTGTACACTATAATCCTCCTGATCCTGAAGGTAGTATCAAAATCGGTGCTGATGTCAGACGCTTCTTCAGCTCATCGAAAGCTGTCTGGCACTCTTCGGTCCAGATAAACTTCTCGCCTTTATGCGTCAGTCGCGTCATAGGTGCAACAATCCTCGAGAATTTTCTACGAACCTCCGATAATAAGTCCGAGGAAGCTCCTAGTCTCTGTAACAGGTGCAGGGGTTGGCCATGTCTCAACTTCAACTATCTTCTCTGGGTCAAATATTAGTCCATCTCCGGTGATTTTGTGTCCCAGGAAGGGTACTCTATCCAAACATAACTCACATTTGTAGAGCTTGGCGTACAGCCTCTCCTGCCTCAGCGTCTCCAACACGATCCTGAGATGTCTCTCGTGCTCCTCCTGGCTCTTAGAATATACCACGATATCATCGATAACTACCACCACGAACTTATCCATGCACTGGTGGAAAATATTGTTCCTCAAGCTTATAAATATTGTTGGCACGTTGGTTAAACCAAACGGCATGACTAAAAACTTACAGTGTCCATACTTCGTCCGAAAAGTCATCTTCGAAATGTTCTCTTTCCGTACCTTGATCTGATGATAACCGGATCTGAGATCGGTCTTCGAGAATACATATGGGCCACTTAGCTAATCAAATAAATCATCGATGCACGGCATAGGGTACTTGTTCTTTATCGTTACAGTCCTTAACGCCCTGTAACCGTTATGCAAGGTACCGTCCCGTCCTTCCTTGGTACACTATGATGGGTACTTCCCATGGAGAAACACTAGCCTGACTGAAACCCTTGTCTAAGAGATCCTCTACTATGGACCTTCAACTTAACCAACTCTATCGGTGCTAGTCTGAAGACGGGAACATAACCGGCTCAACTCTTGGAGTCAACTCTATAGCACATTCTATCTCTCTGTCAGGTGGCAGGCCGGAAAGATTCTCTAGTAACACATCATCAAACTCAATATAATGTGGGGGTATACTGATTCACCCGTTGCATTGTGTGTCGCTAAGGTTGGACACCATGCTCTCGGGCTCCCTGAAGAAACTCAACTCAGGGTATCCTGGTGGTTCATGTCACGACCCGCACCCGGTTTAGGGGCACGAGTGCGTGGGTACGTCCAGCCTACGCCGCAGCATCGGCGGTAGAACGCTGTCAAGGTCTTGGTACTATCTAGCCAATCTCACACAAGCATCAAATCTCCATAAGGAGGCACAGATGACACAATAAAATGGACACATACTCAATCACAGGATTACAACACGATAAGATATCGAACAAAAATTAAATACAACACAAGTCAAAAAGTAATAACTTAACTCAACAATTATTCAAGTCTCAATAAAAATGCCGGAGACAAATCCGGTACCAAATATTATACTAAAAGAACTAACTAGAAGATTGGTGATTCCGGCTAGACCTCCCGGAATCACAACTAAACTACCAAGTCTGCAGCTACTCACCATATGGTCCATAAAGTGTCGGACAGCGGTCCTCTAAGGCATAGTCTGGAAAAATGTTTCCAGTCAGGAAGGAGCAAAGTACAAATCTTAAATAACAGTTCCATTAAATTGATAAGGACTATAAAGCAATAAACATGTGATGCTAGCTACTGAGAAGACAGTAAAATAAATACAATGGCAATTAAAGAGAGACAGGCAATATAAAGAGACAGGCAATAGGCAATATGATATAGTCAGTGCATGTATGAAAATAAAAAGAACAAGGAACAGTATCATATACGGGTGATATAGTATATGATTTAAATAGAGAACTGTAATCTATTCTAAGTGTTTGAAATAGTAGTTTCAAAATGTGATCGGCTTGGGAACATGTACGATAGCTATAGGGCCTGGCTAATCATGGGTGAAGAGCATGATTAACACTTACATTGTTCTACACTACAATAAGAGGTTATGATCACATTTCTTACTAACTACTTCCCCGCCCCCAACTAGTAATGTGGATCCAACCATGACACGTCACGATACACGAGCAAGTCCAATCTATCATGTACGATGTCTAATATACATGTCGTGTACAATGTCAATGCGATAATCAATGTAACATCTCATGACTGCAGATCCAAGCTATACTAGTCCGTGTAGCACAGTGTCAAGGATTCAGATGTAACATTTCATGATTATTGAACTTATAGAAATTATCAAAGAATTAGAAATTATCAGAGAATGTACTTGCCTTGGGTCCTTAGCTGGTAATTACTGGTGTCCTGTTCCAGAGTATCCCCTGGACGAAGCAACAGTCCTATAAATATATCACAATAACACTTGCATCAGGTGCTACCCTAACACACAGTCTATAAACACTGGCCTCAGGGCCATGCCAGGCAGGGCACTAGTCAACTAGGGTCATCTAGTAGGGATACGCAAAACACATTACACCTATTAATACTTACATTATTTATTCATGCACCAATTTAAATGTATTTACAATATATATATATGCCTTTTTAAATAAATATTTGATTTATACTAGTTGAACATTATATATGTGTACTCATATATATGCCAAAAATATATTTTAGAATATATATATTGTCAACATTATCATTTAAATATACTAGTACTAATACACCAAATTAAATTTATACTAGCATATACTTTTTATTAAATAGATATTATATAAAAATAAACCAACATATATACATATATACAAACCAATTAGAAATATTGAGAATATATTAAGTATACAAAATATGCATATATACACATACCAAATTAATTATATATACTATATATACGTATTTACATGTATATCAGTTATTAAATATACAATACGTATATACATATTAACACTATATGATACATAATTAAGATACATACATATACTATTAAATACATATACATTAAACTAATATACATACTATACTTATACAATTAAATATTAATAAAATAATACTATACACATATGTATATAGTATTAGTTAAATAAATACTATACATATACCTACACATTAATATATACAAATACATATACACATTGCATTCATATACTAAATATATATATATATATATATATACTATATATATATATGCGTATTAACATTAATTAAATAAATGCTATACGTATATATATATATTAATATATACTCATACAATATACGTATATGTCTACACATTATACCAATACATATAGTATATATACTCATACGTATATAAGTATATAGGTATATATATACATATATATATATATATATATATATACATATAGAGGAAGAAAGAAGAAGGAAGAAGGAAGAGGGAGAGAAGAAGACTCACTGTGAGTTGGGGGCTTGGCCGGCCGGACGGAGGGGAAACCGCTGGCCTGCCGGAGTAGCGGAGCAAGGAGGGTTGGCCGCCCAGAAACTGCTGCGGCGGAGGGGATGCAGATGCCGGCGGTGGTGGTGATGGTGGTAGTTGATAATGCTGGTGGTGGTGTATGGAGAAGATGGAGGTGTTGGTGGTGTATGGAGAAGATGGAGGTGGTGGTGTGCGGCCGGCGCAGCGGCGATGGCGGCCCGAGCAGCAACAGCCGGCGGCAGCGGCAGCTGAGCACCAGCGGCCGGAGAGATGTGGATGGCCGGAGAGATGTGGATGGATGGATGGATGGATGGATGGATGGATGGATGGATGGATGGGGAAGAGCGGGGCCGGCTGTACACAGCAGGGGAGGGAAGTCGGGGCCGGAGTTGGCAGCGCCGCCGGGCGTGTCGAGGCAGCGAGGATAGGGGAGTTGGGAGAGCGGGGAAGCGGCCTGACTGAAGTAGGCCGCCGGAGGAGCTGTGGGGAGGAGCAGGTGAGGTAGAGCTGAGGAGGAGAGTTGAGGGAGAGCCGCCGGGAACAGGGAGCAAGGCCGCCGGAAAGCTGTATGTGGGGGGGGGTGAACAGTGTTCCCCCTTCCTCCTTTAAATTCAAATGAAAAGTAAATAAGAAGGAGAAAGGAAGAAGGAGAAGGAAGAGAAGAAGAAAAGAAGAAAATGAAAAGAAAAATGAGGAAGAGAAAGAGAGCTACGGTTAGGGAATTGGGGAGGTGTGTTTCCTAGGTTTTCTAGGGATTAGGGTTTGATGTAGATAGGACATTAAATAGGATGAGGGTGTGGGTAAATCAAAGGTGAGGATGCACCCAATTAAATGGGTGATCCAGATTAAACCTGAATAAATTTCATGTGGGGATGAGGGTGAGGGGCTAGTTAAATAATTAGGGATTCCTCATTGTTTTTAAACAAATAAGGTGATGACAAAAATGCAAATTTGCAAATTAACCCCCTTAAATTTGGGTATTTGCACAGGCGCATGAAATGACGAAAATTTGACGGGCGATTCGGTGTCCGGTATTTTGTAGGATCAGGGGGTGCTGTAAGATCGGTATGGGCTCAATTTGCAGGGCACTGGAATTAAATTGGGATTTTCAGAATTGGTTTAAATAGTATCCTCAATTTAATTTGAATAAAATGCAAGTTGTGTTCTAAAATTAATTAGGAGTACATGGGGCCAAAATCAGGTCAGGTCATCAATACCAATAATGAAGAAGACTCAGAACAGAATATTACCCTAATTTGGGCCGCACGAAAAATAGGTCAAGATTGCCTCCAATTTCAATTGGAACGCACAACGATACAAAAATAGGAATTTATTAAATAGCGTTCGCGACGATTTTTGTGCGGCTAGAAACAATGCACAGAGAGCATAATTATGAGTTACAAAAATAGCAGAATAGAAGGCGGGCATGTCTAGGTCAAGATTGTGAAATTTGTTGGAAGACAAAAGTCAGGATAGCGCTCCAAATATCGAAGCAAAGGCAATGTGCAAAAATATTAAATAAAATACGGTAATTAATTACAAACTCCAAGAATTAAATTCTAACTAAATAATTAAATACAAAAATTCCATAATTCCGACAGGTGTTCATCTACTAGGCTTCTAGGTCAAGTCTACTGGCTTAAAATTAAATAAACACTGCATATAATATTATATTTAAATTACACATCACACATTTATTTAAAATCAAATATACTATCATGCAATTAATTAATTGTAACTACCATAATATTATAAAAAGTCAAAAATACCCCTGTTTTCGGAATGTGGTAGTGACAAGTCTGCCCTCCTTAAAAGAATTTCGTCCTCGAAATTCAAAATCCTCAAAGTAGCGTTTAATCATACTCATTATTATTTTCCTTAAATTTTAAATTCTTCCACCACGAAATCAAGTAATAATCCACAATGTCTTTTCACAATTTTCAAAAAAATTTGAAATTATTTGTATTCCTGAAAATCCTCGAAATAAAATCAAAGTCCCTTTTTATTAAAAATTTTCCTTGAAAGTTTTAGTTAATAATCCGATACTCAGAATTTAATATCCACTCCTCAAATTTGATTTTAAATCAATGCACATATATAAAATGTAATCTCGTCCAAAAAGTTTAAATTTAAACATTTATCCATCAAAATTTTTATTTCTTAATTTTCTCTCCTTAAAATACTCAAAATGCGATACTTAAGGATTCTCTAATTGCAACATCCAAATATAAAATTTTAAAATTCATAACTTGCAATCAAATAAATATATTGATAATCTCCCAAAATTTCCAAATTTAATAACCAATATATATGTCATAATCTTCCTGGAATTAATAAACCACCAATTATGCAATATTAATTTCTTAACCCTCTATTTAAATCAATGGTTATCCTCGAATTTAATCATCTTGTCTCTCTTGTCAAGTCATAACTCCTTCATGAATCTTCGTCATGGCCAAACCCCAATAATCCTGGTCTAAAAATCTTTCCTATAATCATACAACATGCAACCCAAGGGGAATATGTACGGTCGTGGTGTCTTTTGTCATGGTATTGCAGTCTCTGTATCAGGGTGTACTACTAACTACATTATAACAAGAAAATCATGCATACAACTTGTACTAAGGAATCAATCAATCAATCAAGTAGAGAGGGACAGAAGGAAGGATAGAACAAAACCTGCTAACACATTACCTGTAGTATCGGTCTCCTTGACCGTCATCGCAAATGCCCCGCCCTGCTGGGGTGGTTCCCTTCGCGGGTGCTGAGCATTATACGGTTCCACAGGTAGCCTAACTGGATCTCTATAATCTGAAGCTGCGCGCTGGCCGGGAAGATAAGGGGCTAGAAGACAATCCTTTACTCGATGTCCCGCAGCGCCGCAGTGTAAACAAAGTCCTAGTCTCGTTCTACAGCTCTCCCAAAGGTGACCTGGCTTCTTACAGAAATGACAAGTCTGCTGTGTCTCTCGGAGGCTGTTGCTGATTCTGCTGAACACGGACTGGTGCCTGGTACTGTTGTTGATACTGATACGCCCATGGATGTTGCTGGATAGGAACTGGTGCTAGGTACTGCGGTGGATGCTGAAATGTCCATGGTTGTTGCTGAATATGAAATGGTACTTGGTACTGCTGTTGGTACTGAATACGGGGGTGCTTGGCTGGTCCTGTGCTACCATTCGTATCTCCAAAAGTATTGTGACTCCTCTTAGGCCTGAGATCCAGATCCTCTTCTGCAATCTGGGCATCCATCAAGATAGCCTCAAAGGTAGCGGTACGACGACCAGAAGTGCGTGACCTAATCTCTCTCGTCAGCCCCTTCCTAAATTTCTGGGCTCGATCTCCTGGGTCCCGAATCATAGATGATGCAAAATGGCTCAATCTACAGAATTCTGCAGCGTACTCGTCGATCGACATGTTTCCTTGAACCAAGTCATGAAACTGACTTTCCAAGGTTCCCAATACCATGTCGGGAAAGAACTTCTCCTTGAAGAGTTCCTTGAAGGTCTCCTAAGTAAGTCCTTGCGCAGCAATTCTCGGCTCCGTGCGAAACCACGTGAGTGCGATATCGAACATCTGACTGCCAGCGGCTTCTATCTGCAAGTTCTCCAGAATCTGGGTCAATCGCAGGCTCCTCTCTATATCCTCTAGCCAGTCGTCAGCGTAGAGTATCCCTTCAGTGCCTTTAAACTCTCGAGGCATCATCCTCTTGAAATCCACTATAGTGCCTGATCTCTGCTGCTGGCCAGGAAACTGCTGGTACTGTGCTACTCTCTCAAAAGCTTGGAGAGTCACCTGATGAGCATTCTCCATGCTTTTTCTCATCAGCTTGGTTTGTGCCTGATGCGCTTCTGCTTGCACCCTCTGAGCCTCAGCTTGAACTCGCTGAGCGTCTGCCGTCACTCTTTGGGCATCTACCATGCCCTGGATCAAGGTAAACATCTGCGTCCCGTCCATGGGTAAACCTCCAGGAATCGGAGTCGGTGGAGGAGGAAGGTTATCCGTTACAGCTGCGGCAATCTTCTGAACAGGTGGGGGAGGAGGATCCCCGAAAAGTGCAGACACTTCTACGTGTACCGGAGATGTAGGAGGAACTACTACTGTCTGTCCCTTAGGTGGAGAGGTGGCAGACCCCTCTAAAGCTGATGTTCCCGCTCTCATAGACCGTGTCTGCGGCGACATCCTGAAGACAGATCCCAAAGAATCAATTAAGGAAAAAATACGATATCATCAAGGAAGGACAGTATAGTTCTAAAGAGCAACATTCAAGGTAAAAGATTGGAAATAAATATTCCTAGTTGTGATTGCACAGGTCAAAGATACATCCATGGTCTGATACTTCTATCCCTCTAAGTACCACAGTTCTACTACAAGCACACTCACTGCTAGCTTCCTTACCTACTGCAATCGCTGATACTAGTTATCCTTGTCACTCAAGTGCATATCAATTGCAACACACCATACTAAGTACTGCTCTCTCTCCAATACAACCCTAGATGAACAACTAAGCCAGTTGGCAGTGAAATCTCAATCATGCTCAAGCCAACATATCCTTACACATGCATCTCATCTATTCTATACTAGTATATCTCTCCCCCTATAAAATCTTATCCTCAAAATAAAATTCCTCAAAAATAACTCCTTGAATAAATTTTAAGTAAAATGCATATACTTCCCTCAAGATCAATTATCTAAATACTGAAACAAAAAAATTTTATCACTTCCAAAAATCCTTACAGTTTGTCTAGGTTCATCAAATTGAATCTGAATTCCTCAAAAATAAAATTTTTATAACATAATATCTTGACTTCTCAAAATTCAAAAATGCAATTCATTTTCAAGCTTCAAATTAAAATTTAAATCCATATCTTGTAGTCCAATAGCCCTAGTGTTATCTTCATCGCTGTCCTCTTCGACATGTATCATCAAATAATACCATAAATCAGTCTGCAAATTCATCTTAATATGAAATCAAACTATACGATGAAACCAAGATCCTAATTTAATACCTAATTAACAACAATCAAATTCAACATCAATAAGTAAGAATGGACGGAACAAGGGAATGATTTTAAATTGGAAATTATAACAAGATTCTCAGGGGTCATCCCAGGAATCTCTCAAGAAATTGTGATTGAGTATTCGCTCTCATCCTAGTATCCTATGTCCTAGATCCTATCGCAGGCACGCAGTAGTGTAACAAAGATGCCATACTACTACGACATCGCACAACTCGCGAAGTCTGACCTGCATGGGCCACCACTAAAAACGTGTCACGACCCGCACCCGGTTTAGGGGCACGAGTGCGTGGGTACGTCCAGCCTACGCCGCAGCATCGGCGGTAGAACGCTGTCAAGGTCTTGGTACTATCTAGCCAATCTCACACAAGCATCAAATCTCCATAAGGAGGCACAGATGACACAATAAAATGGACACATACTCAAACACAGGATTACAGCACGATAAGATATCGAACAAAAATTAAATACAACACAAGTCAAAAAGTAATAACTTAACTCAACAATTATTCAAGTCTCAATAAAAATGCCGGAGACAAATCCGGTACCAAATAGTCTACTGAAAGAACTAACTAGAAGATTGGTAATTCTGGCTAGACCTCCCGGAATCATAACTAAACTACCAAGTCTGCAGCTACTCACCATATGGTCCATAAAGTGTCGGACAGCGGTCCTCTAAGGCATAGTCTGAAAAAATATTTCCAGTCAGGAAGGACCAAAGTACAAATCTCAAATAATAGTTCCATTAAATTGATAAGGACTATAAAGCAATAAACATGTGATGCTAGCTACTGAGAAGACAGTAAAATAAATGCAATGGCAATTAAAGAGAGACAGACAATATAAAGAGACAGGCAATAGGCAATATGATATAGTCAGTGCATGTATGAAAATGAAAAGAACAAGGAACAGTATCATATACGGGTGATGTAGTATATGATTTAAATAGAGAACTATAATCTATTCTAAGTGTTTGAAATAGTAGTTTCAAAATATGATCGGCTTGGGAACATGTACGATAGCTATAGGGCCTGGCTAATCATGGGTGAAGAGCATGATTAACACTTACATTGTTCTACACTACAATAAGAGGTTATGATCACATTTCTTACTAACTACTTCCCCGCCCCCAACTAGTAATGTGGATCCAACCATGACACGTCACGATACACGAGCAAGTCCAATCTATCATGTACGATGTCTAATATAAATGTCGTGTACAATGTCAATGCGATAATCAATGTAATATCTCATGACTGCAGATCCAAGCTATACTAGTCCGTGTAGCACAGTGTCAAGGATTCAGATGTAACATTTCATGATTATTGAACTTATAGAAATTATCAAGGAATTAGAAATTATCAGAGAATGTACTTGCCTTGGGTCCTTAGCTGGTAATTACTGGTGTCCTGTTCCACAGTATCCCCTGGACGAAGCAACAGTCCTATAAACATATCACAATAACACTTGCATCAGGTGCTACCCTAACACACAGTCTATAAACACTGTCCTCAGGGCCATGCCAGGCAGGGCACTAGTCAACTAGGGTCATCTAGTAGGGATACGTAAAACACATTACACCTATTAATACTTACAATATTTATTCATGCACCAATTTAAATGTATTTACAATATATATATATATGCCTTTTTAAATACATATTTGATTTATACTAGTTGAACATTATATATGTGTACTCATATATATGCCAAAAATATATTTTAGAATATATATATATATATATTGTCAATATTATCATTTAAATATACTAGTACTAATACACCAAATTAAATTTATACTAGAATGTACTTTTTATTAAATAGATATTATATAAAAATAAACCAACATATATACATATATACAAACCATTAGAAATATTGAGAATATATTAAGTATACAAAATATGCATATATACACATACCAAATTAATTATATATACTATATATACGTATTTACATGTATATCAGTTATTAAATATACAATACGTATATACATATTAACACTATATGATACATAATTAAGATACATATATATACTATTAAATACATATACATTAAACTAATATACATACTATACTTATATAATTTAATATTAATAAAAATAATACTATACACATATGTATATAGTATTAGTTAAATAAATACTATACATATACCTACACATTAATATATACAAATACATATACACATTGCATTCATATACTAAATATATATATATATATATATACTATACATATATGCGTATTAACATTAATTAAATAAATGCTATACGTATATATATATATTAATATATACTCATACAATATACGTATATGTCTACACATTATACCAATACATATAGTATATATACTCATACGTATATAAGTATATAGGTATATATATACATATATATATATATATATATATATATATATATATATATATATATATATATATATATATATATATACAGGAAGAAAGAAGAAGGAAGAAGGAAGAGGGAGAGAAGAAGACTCGCTGTGAGTTGGGGGCTTGGCCGGCCGGACGGAGGGGAAATCGCTGGCCTGCCGGAGTAGCGGAGCAAGGAGGGTTGGCCGCCCGAAAACTGCTGCGACGGAGGGGATGCAGATGCCGGCGGTGGTGGTGATGGTGGTAGTTGATAATGCTGGTGGTGGTGTATGGAGAAGATGGAGGTGGTGGTGGTGTATGGAGAAGATGGAGGTGGTGGTGTGCGGCCGGCGCAGCGGGGATGGCGGCCCGAGCAGCAGCAGCCGGCGGCAGCGGCAGCTGAGCAGCAGCGGCCGGAGAGATGTGGATGGATGGATGGATGGATGGATGGATGGATGGATGGGGAAGAGCGGGGCCGGCTGTACACAGCAGGGGAGGGAAGTCGGGGCCGGAGTTGGCAGCGCCGCCGGGCGTGTCGAGGCAGCGAGGATGGGGGAGTTGGGAGAGCGGGGAAGCGGCCTGACTGAAGTGGGCCGCCGGAGGAGCTGTGGGGAGGAGCAGGTGAGGTGGAGCCGAGAAGGAGAGTTGAGGGAGAGCCGCCGGGAACAGGGAGCAAGGCCGCCGGAAAGCTGTATGTGGGGGGGGGGTGAACAGTGTTCCCCCCTTCCTCCTTTAAATTCAAATAAAAAGTAAAGAAGAAGGAGAAAGGAAGAAGGAAAAGGAAGAGAAGAAGAAAAGAAGAAAATGAAAAGAAAAATGAGGAAGAGAAAGAGAGCTACGGTTAGGGGCTTGGGGAGGTGTGTTTCCTAGGTTTTCTAGGGATTAGGGTTTGATGTAGATAGGACATTAAATAGGATGAGGGTGTGGGTAAATCAAAGGTGAGGATGCACCCAATTAAATGGGTGATCCAGATTAAATATGAATGAATTATATGTGGGGATGAGGGTGAGGGGCTAGTTAAATAATTAGGGATTCCTCATTGTTTTTAAACAAATGAGGTGATGACAACAATGCAAATTTGCAAATTAACCCCCTTAAATTTGGGTATTTGCACAGGCACATGAAATGACAAAAATTTGGCGGGCGATTCGGTGTCCGGTATTTTGTAGGATCAGGGGGTGCTGTAAGATCGGTATGGGCTCAATTTGCAGGGCACTGGAATTAAATTGGGATTTTCAGAATTGGTTTAAATAGTATCTTCAATTTAATTTGAATAAAATACAAGTTGTGTTCTAAAATTAATTAGGAGTACATGGGGCCAAAATCAGGTCAGGTCATCAATACCAATAATGAAGAAGACTCAGAACAGAATATTACCCTAATTTGGGCCGCACGAAAAATAGGTCAAGATTGCCTCCAATTTCAATTGGAACGCACAACGATACAAAAATAGGAATTTATTAAATAGCGTCCGCGACGATTTTTGTGCGGCTAAAAACAATGCACAGAGAGCATAATTATGAGTTGCAAAAATAGCAGAATGGAAGGCGGGCATGTCTAGGTCAAGATTGTGAAATTTATTGGAAGACAAAAGTCAGGATAGCGCTCCAAATATCGAAGCAAAGGCAATGCGCAAAAATATTAAATAAAATACGGTAATTAATTACAAACTCCAAGAATTAAATTCTAACTAAATAATTAAATACAAAAATTCCATAATTCCGACAGGTGTTCATCTACTAGGCTTCTAGGTCAAGTCTACTAGCTTAAAATTAAATAAGCACTGCATATAATATTATATTTAAATTACACATCACACATTTATTTAAAATCAAATATACTATCATGCAATTAATTAATTGTAACTACCATAATATTATAAAAAGTCAAAAATACCCCTATTTTCGGAACGTGGTAGTGACAGTCCAAAAAATAATGCAACCACGTCGACATTCTAGCGTCGCGTGGTATTGGCTCAACCAATCCATGTCTAGGATAAGGTCATAGTCTAGACTAAACTTTATAACAATTTCTCCCGTTCTGTTTTCAACATCAATCCTCAAAAGAAAAAAAATTTCCTTGCCTAATGTATAATTTCTCTTCTCCTCAAGGTTTTCCCTAAAATTTTATTCCTCGAATTTCTTCTTTTCGTTATTTATCTCTCTAAGTCACATAGTACAATAATGGTATCACTCAAGCACATACTAGAATTCCTGGAATCAGATCATTATCTTCCAAGTGAGAGCCTGAAATTTTATCTTCTCTAGTCCATAATATCATTCCTGATATAGCTATCATTTACAACAACTAATTCCTAGCATCGGGCTATGCACTTCCATAAATTATTCTAGGTCATGATCAACAATCCTTCCAGCTCCCCGTACTTCCAAGATCACTGCTATCTCAAGTACGAATAGGGTACTACTGGTTCCATTGCTACCCTTCTATACTAGTTCTAGAATCCAAAAGAACCTATCAATCTATCCTACTCAGGGTAACAATCTTCTCAGAGAATGTTATATGAATTCTGTCTTCTGTCGTCTGGGCTACGATCTTCTTCTGGAGGAAACCATCAGGCACAAACGTCCGTCTTCCCGAATAATAGGGGATGAGAAACAATGATAACGATATTGACAGAAATTGAACGAATACAAATTGGATGTCCAAGGGCGATAATCACATACAAAGAGAGTTTTTAAAATCGATTATGGATTGAGATCCTATTCAACAAATATAATATCTATTCCTAATTTGCAGGCTCGCTTGGCACAGTTAGGTGACCAAGATGATTTAATTCGAGGACCTGCATGGGCCACCACAAAAATATGTCACACCTCGGTCCCAAAATATGTAGGACCAGGAATACGTGACACGCCAGCTACGCATTCGACCAGACTCTGGTCTGACTCGAATACGTATAAGCTGTATAATATAAAGGGCACTATCTAGATATCCCATAAATATAAACCTCTATGTCTCAATCCACAATGTACATCAGTATACAAGAAAGAGCTATATGTTCTAAAGTCGGCCGCCCAATAACACACAAACTCGAATAGACTCGAGAAGAGATGAGTCTACAAAAACTAGGCTACAACAACAGATGAATAATCAATATGAAATAAGTAACCATAATGCCTGTAGAAATAATATGAGTACCTGGTACAGTGCCCGCAAGACATGCAGCTCCATCAACAACTCTAAATGCTCCTTAATCGTCTATGCTGCAAAACTGGCAGGGGACCAGGTCCTCAGAGGGACGTAACTAGGTACAAAAATATAGCATGCCAAGTAAACAGAAAGTACAAGTGCAACGACAGGGTACTCTATCATAACCAAACAAGTGTGACACAGTTTAAAGACAATGTTTGACGCGTGGGCTATCCAAAATAAAATCGTAGCTCCGAACACAGAGACACACGGGGCGTACCGTAGCTCCGAGCACAGAGTCACACGGGTGATACACTACTCTAGAATATAGGATCACTACATATACATATATAAGCGCGTGTAGAGGAGCCCAAAATATAGTAACTGTCTTTCCCTTCCCAAGCGGTCAACGATGGTGCGCTGAACCTGAACCTCTATCTAACCATCTCGACACACAAAAATAACTTAACAGACGCGACCCTAAGGTCGTCCCAGTCTCTGGTCATGATGTCAGTATCAGAATACAGGAATCTGGCACGATCATAGTATATGAATGTGTCCTGGGGTGACGATATACTTAGGTACATACATTGAGGTGTTACGAATATCTAACAATCACTCTAAAATGTTATGATGAACGTCTGCACCCGGTTGTGATCTGGACGTGAAGTATCGAACGTCAACATAAATACGTGCACAATATACATAAAGAAACAATAAATATCTGTAAACTGAAATACAGGGTGGCAAGGTACACTTGCCTGCGTCCGGCTACTGGTGACGGAGATCCGGTACCACGTCCAAGTCCTCAGGTCCCGTAGTACCTAGAGATGAGATACAAACTTAATCAATAAACTATCATGCGGCAACAGGGGTGTGACACATGTCTAAACATATACTACAATCTTAGTTACTAGACATATAGACACGACGCTAGAGGGTTGACCAAGGTTGACTATTGGTATGCTACATTGAATCAAACCAATCATCTGTATACTATCATCGAACCATCCTCAATCCCTCTATATTCAGCATAGTGTTTATCAGTATTTTGAGCCATAATAAATCCTCAAATTTACCTCAGTGTTCACAGGTGTTAACATGCACCTTGACGTGTCTCAATCTCAAATAATTAACTAATATTTCATAGTACTCAATCTCTGACTCATGATTCGATATTATACCTATTTCAAAATTAATCACCTGCTCCCAATGTCCATCAACCTTTTAATTATCATTTTATTTTTCAATAATAGTTTAAAATAGCTAAACAATAACCAATGCGCGTTTAATAATTAGGATTTCACCCTAACCGTCTTATATGGCACTAACATCCAACCTCATTATATCTCACAATTCCCATCCTCGCATGTATATATTTTATATCCTCAATCAAATTATATTTAAAACATAAATAATTGATTTAGCATTTATTTTTCAACCATGTATAATATTTATATCCTCTAGTTAAAATCAAACCCTAAACTCCCAAGCAATTAAACATCACTAACATAAGCCTTAACTAATGTACACAAAACTACATATAACAATATATAACCCTAACTATAAAACACATTATAATATATATCAATATATAGAGGGGGGGAGAGTGGTATACCTCGACGACGAGGTGGTATTGAAGCTGGCCGGAGCTAATGGTGGTCGTGGCGGGGTGACGTGAAGCTGGAGGTGGTGGTGGAGTATACAGCAGTGTGGAGTGGTCGATGTTGGTGCTCGAGCGAAAGAGATGGGGGTGTGCGGTGGTTGAGTGGTCGATGGTGGGAGGCTGCACAGCTCGAGGGGTGGAGGAACAAGAGTCTCGGGGATGACTGGCCGAAGTAGAGTCGATGGGGATGAGGCCGGGAAGGACAGGTGGGTGGTTTGGCTGGCCGGAGTTGAGGGAACTCGCCGGGGTGGGGCTCGGGTGGACTGAGGAGTCGAGGGCTCGAAGCTGGACGCGGCTCGTCGGAGCTACGGGTTGCACAGTGTCGGAGTTGATGGAGATCGGATGGGGTGATGCAATGGTGGAGGTGGAGGTGAAGGTCGGCTAAGGTGGCGGTGGAGGTGATACAATGGTGGTGATTGGACTGAGGAGTCGAGGGGGGCAATGCCGGAGCCGCGGGGTCTGTCGGAGTGTCTCGGCGAGGGTAGCAGGGACAGATGTGGTGAACTGCGGGGTACGGCGCTGCACTGTCCGACCGGAGTGGCTGTCGGAGAGCAGCAGGTTCGTCGGGGGAACAGCGGGCTGGAGCGGGTTGCAGCGGGCCGTCGGATCTCGCCGGCGTGGCCGGAGGGAAGGTCAGCCGCCGAAGCTCCTCTCTAGGAAGAAGAAAGAAAGAAGAAGAAGAAGAAGGAAGAATAAATATGAATATGTATGTAGGGGGCTCGGTTTTCTAGGTGGAGAAGGGAGGAGAGAGATGAGAGGGTGGTTTCCGATGTGCCTAGGGATTAGGGCCTGCATTGGGGAGAGGGGTGAAAGGATATTTTATAGGGAGTTGTGTGGAGGATGGATGGTTGTGATGCTCCCAATTCAAATGGAGGGATGGGATTTTACATGAATGGATTAGATTTTCTTTATGAAAAGGAAGGGGAAAGGGTTGACTACCGTCAAAGAAGGGGTAGCCTCTCCATTTGGCCTTGGCCAATGAGGTGAGGGCACCTAATTCAATAATTGCAACTAAGCCCCTTAAATTTGGATAATTGCACAAACACATGAAATGATGGAAAAATTATGGGAGAATTTGTTTTTGGTGTTTTGTAGGATGAGGGGGTGTTGTGTGTTTGGCATGGGCTTAATTAAATGGACATTGGGATTAATTGGGGATTAAAATAGGATTAGTCAAAATTGGTATCCCCGATTTAAATAGAATTAAAGTGTCCCGCCCTTTTAAATTAAATAGGGGCACTTGGGGTCAAAATTTAGAAATGACGCAAAGGTCAAAAATGGTGGGGCTTGGAGTCAGTCTTGGACCCTTTAGTTGGTCCGGCTCAACAGGTTAAATTGGTATCTCAAAATTGAGGGTAACGACACAGGGGTCCGACACGGAATTAAATTATGGGATTTAGGATACAGGAAATTGTGTAATTAATTTAAGTCACAACGGATTTGATTTTTGTATGACGGAAAAGTCCAGTGCATAAATTGGCGAATCAAGTCAGAAGTACAATAGTCCGATAGAATTTATGGGCTGATATTGGGCTCCGAATAAATCAACAATGGTAGGGCACGCCAAGGGTCTAATTAATAAATAACAGACATATGCAACTCTACTCTAAACCTCAAACATCTGCTGCTAAACCAAAATTTTCCAATCCATACCTGACTGTCTATAGAATTAATTGAGGGGGTTTACACTTGTCTCTTATCTGAACGATATCCAAATCTCGTTACAACTTAGTTTACACCAAAAGGTTCTTGGCACACGATACTCTACACAACTTAGCCGAAAGGCTGTGTGCATAGTTAACCGTTTGAACGATATTCTATTTCACATACTAACCAGCTGGATAATTATGTATAGGTATTCGGTTTCGCACATAACTTACAAACTCTAGCACAAGTCTATTCCAACCAACGCCTAACATAGGTTGGCACAATGACCTTCGCATTATGATTTTGTACAAGCAATCATATTATTCATATGCAATTTTTGAAAGTATTTAGACTAATTATTTGGAATATTACATCGGGTCAACGAGAGAGAGTGTATGCACATAATCCACGAACGAACTTTCAAAATTAAGAAAATCTAAACGAAGTCCAAAGGCGTAAAGCCATGCTCTGATACCAATATGTCACGCCACGATCTCCCGCAGACAATCAACCGTTCCTACTGGGCACGAATCACCGTGTCAGCGCTCCCGCAGGACGATCGTTTGACCCATCTGGGTGTGATGTCGTACGAGCGTGAGCCACGCCAGTGTAAGGCTGAGGTCCATACAGGCGGTAAGAGGTCTAAGCCACAGAGTCGCACTGATTGTCCGAGTGCAGCTGAATAAGAAATGCACAGGCGATTGGTAACAAATTCACAGAGTTGTCAATAGTAGAGGCATTGAATAACACAAGTATAGAAATAAAATAAGCTCTTTATTGATATTGAACAAGTGTTACAGGCGGTGCTAGGCCAAGATTGCAAGTCACTCAAGCCTCTCTCTCGCTGAAACAGTAAAAGCGTATCAAATGGCTATATTTGTGGAATGATACATAGGCGATGTTCCAATATTATGTCTTGTATATGTGCTTTAGTTTCGGACTCAATGCTCCAAGGCTTCAGAGTGAACTCTACGCCTTAGCACTCACGAAGGGGGCATCCACGCCGAACGATGTTTCCCCGTACCCTGCAAGAAAACTGGTGGGTTATCAGTATATGAATGCACTGGTGGGAAGGTTTCTTGCCCGCTCCACAAATTCAAACACGTTATATAGGTTTCGTGCACCATCTATTAAGTTATCTTTCTAGTCTTGCCTTAGGATCAGTTTCATGGCAATGATGAATAGCCTATATGGTGTGGCAGTGCGTTGTGCAATATAAGAACATGACGAGACTTACCAACTTACCATCCCTCCTTTCCTATCCAAGGCAAACCAAGTTAAATCATGCACGAGCGTATATAATGAAACCCAGGAAAAATAGCATATACAAACACAAGTGTTGTGAGCGAGATTATATTTCGGTGCACGATTACACAAATTATAAGGTATTTTGCATTGGTTGTTCAATGTGTTCAATTATGCACAAGTGTTTCAGGTTCATATACATTTAGGTGTTCCGATGCAGTTATAAGTATATGTGTGTTATACAGAACAGTTGCCTATAATGCAATGACTCGCACACGGGTTGCCGCTAAGCGAGGATGACTTATCTATATGAACATGAGTCACTGTCATAGCTATAAATGACGAGTTATAGTCTCAAGACGAGAACGATATGCAACGCAGGTGGCGAGCCATGCTACATAATATTTTATCCATTACAAAAGACTATACGATTCATTCCGTCCTGATCGGATCGGTCCCAGCGCCCCTACGACCGTCCGCGGAAACCAGAAACCTTGTGCACAAGTTGTCCGCGACATGCAAGTCTTGGTCTTCTAGATTTATAACTTGACATGACAATCCATAATTCTTGTTCTGAATGAGCATTGCTCCATGAGCTGTGATTCTTGATTTGCTTGACATGATTCTTGTTCAAATTTACACTTGACATAATTCTTTGTTCACTGTTCAACTTGCCTTGATGCATTCTCCTGGTTCGGGGACTGCCTTGGCGACCTAACGATCCTGTATACTTGCAGGTTCAAATTGCACCAAGGGACTATTTGATAGTCTTCTGGCTAACAGGATGCATGCACGATACGGATATTGTTACTTGATTGTGGCATAATTATGTGACAAGCATTAAAATGAGGCAACGAGTACAAACTACAGTAAGCAGGCAAGCATGCATTTATATTTAAAACTTAAGCATTCATGTTGGCACGGTCTAAGGGTAAAGCGAGAAGTAAAACCATAAAGGAACATATTGAGCGATATAATCTAGGGACGTGCAGTGTAAACAAGTAAACTGTGCACTACGAAGAGTATATGATGATATATTGGAGGCATAACGGGGTATAGTTCCATAAGGCAAATGTAGCATGCGAGGGTCCATTTATAAGCAAAGTTTTATTTTTATTTTCTAACACAAGCAATTAAAGTTAGGATTATTCTCTTAGCTAGGTGCATTATATTCTTTATTAGCATATAGGGGGTGAATCACCTAACGACTAGCATGTATCGTCCATATTTTAAGTATGCTGGCTAAGCAAAGACAAGTTCATCGTAGCCACCTACCTTAACGATGATTCGCCTCGGTCGAGCGATACTCTGAGCGAGTCTTTGAAAGTCTAAGTCCGAACTCCTGAAGGGCTGTCACCCTCATATTTTGGATTAGGGGTATTTTTGTCTTTTCATGATTAATGTATAAAATATTGCATGATATTTAATTATATTTATATTGTCATAATTTTATTTCATTGTTGCGCTTTACCGTTGCTTCGATATTTGGAGCGCTACCCTAGCCATTGCCTTCCAACAAATTTCACAATCTTGTCCTAGACATGCATGCCTTCTTTTCTCACTTTTGTGCAATTTTCCAATTGTTGGGCACTTTTGTGCAAAAGTGCATTAAGGTGTCCATCCCATTGAGCATAATACGTGAATAAACCTATTTCCTCTTCATTGGTATTTTTCCATGATTTTAGGAGTGTGAAATTTAACATCCACCTCCTTAAGACCATGGCCCTCCACACCTTGAACCAATTGAACCCTAGTCCTTCATTTTTAACCCATAGAATCATGGCCATTGAATATTTCCATGAGAGGCCCAAACCCAAGAGGGCTTGACCAGTCAACCAACTCTAGGTCACCCACACCCCTATATATATATAAATTATCTCTTCTATTTTCTTTATTTTTCCTTTATTTCCCTTTCACCAAGTCCCAACCGACATCCCCATATCCCTATTCACCCATCATCCCAACTCCGGCGTACCCCGGCCTCAGTCCGGTGATCACCGCCGTCCTCCCCTTCATCCCGAGTTCCCCGCTTGACCGCCGGGCTCGACACTGTGCTCGACCTCACCTCTCCCCGCCTCAGTAGATACCCTGACTGCACTCGTCGACGACAGCAGCGCTCACGCCGGTCGACTTCCTCCAGCCCACCGGAGACCCTCCTCCATACGATGTCGCACTCGTCAGAGACGACCGGAATGACCCGCTGTCCACAGGAACGCTGTGCTCCACCACCTCATCGACCGAAGCAGCAGAAGCTCGACCCCGACTGCAGTTGACTCTTTCATCTTCCTACTCGTCTTCTTCTTTCTCCTCATCGATCGGAGCCTCGACCACTCGACCCCGCCTGGATCAAGCCCCGCCTGGATCCGCTGACTGAAACCTCCCCCAAGTCGCCGGAGCACGACCCTGACTGCACCCACCGCATCATCATCCCCATCGTCATCCTCGATGACCTGTCACAGTCGAACCTCATATGAGACCCACCGAGCCACCTCGCCTCGTCATCTCCTCCCCGTCCTTGTCGCCACAACCTCGCTGGAATCACCATACCAATCATCACCATCGTCGACATCGTCGTCATCAACATCGTCGATCTCGTCGATCCCGTACGCAGGTTCGTTCTTGCCCTCGTTCCCGTCATTTCATGTGATTATGTATATGTAATTGTATAGGTGTACGTATGTACGTATTAGCATACATATTAGTATATTAAAGTGTATATTGGTATATATATATATATATATATATATATATATATATATATATATATATATATATATATATATAAATATAAAATATATTTCTCAACTAGTATATATATACATATGTATACGTATTGCATATCAATTGATTTAGTATATGAATATAATTGATTAGTATGTATATGTATACATATATAAATATATATATAATATAAATTCTATTTAAATTATATCTAAATGCATATATCTATTGTAATTTTAATTGTAATTAGTTAGAATTAATGTTTGTGATAAATAATAAATAGGTATTATATGCATGTGTATTAGGTGACCCTAATAAAATTACGGATACCCGTAGCCATCTGGACCTGTGACCATGTAGCATGATTAGAAGATTGCCATAGGTACACCGACGTACCGGCAAGACCCGTATCACTGACTGTCTGATTGCACAACAATTGCAGACACGACACCCATGCAATTTGACGCACACTTGACCCTAGTTGACCAGTGCTCTGCGTCCAGTATTTTATGACTGTGTGTTAGAGTAATGTCTGATGCAATGTTGTACTATATGTTGTCTTTAGGACTGTTGGATTTTCAGACAAGATTCGGAAACAGACATTGGTATTGCCAGCAGCAGGACCCCAGGCAAGTACATTCTCTGACAGTTTCCATTATGTTGATTATCTCTATAATTCTTATTGTATAGCGTACATGACTCTGACACTGTTCTTTATACGAGTTGGCATCATTGAGACCTGTCACGAGGAGTCATGATTGGAATCCATCGTGCTAGCAGGGGAAACGGGAAAGTATTAGTAGTTTATGTGATCATACCCAAACTTTACATGCAGCATTAGCTCACCCACATTTCACGTCGGTGCAGCCTTACCCTTACATGCCTCATCGCTGTTACATCTGGTTAGCCTGACTTGTTGGGGATGATCGCTAATCAATGTAATGAGTCATATAGTCCCAAGCCGATCACATGATATACTAATGTTTCACACACTTGGTTAGAGGATCATTGACATGCATCTCTAGTATATTGATCTAGCATCTCTACATGTTCTAGTTGTTGTTCTTGTACACACTTATATACCAGTTCATTGTTCTTGCGTGTACTTGTATTTCTATTTCATTGCTAGATGTATATTGATGATGATGTTCCAGTATTTCTTTTTCCAGTATATCCATGCTCGTCAGTATTTCTTATTGCCAGTATTCCTATCTGTCTTGTATTTCTTTACACTGTGTTATAGTTTTTGTCAATATATGTGGAACTGCTGTTAGAGGTGTATTTTGTTCCAATCCTGACTGGATATTTTTTCCAGACTGTGACATAGAGGACTTGTTTCCGGCATACTTGGAGACTGGATGTTATTGATTGCAGGTTAGATTATTTATTATTGTTTAGACTTGTCTTGTACTTTATTTGCTTGCTTCGATATCTCATCGTGCTTTAGCTTATGTGATTGAGTATATTCCATATTATATTGTGATATCTGTGTCTCCTTATGGAGTTGGATATTCATGAGAGATTGTTTAGATAGTATTATGACCTAGACAGCGTTCTACCGTCGATGCTGCAGCGTAGGTCGGACGTACCCACGCTCTCGTACCCCTATACCGGGTGCGGGTCGTGACAAGGGCCAAGTCTGGAAATCTTTTGCCTCAAACGAGTCATCTCGCCGAGCAAAGCGGGTCAGATTATTGCACTTGCGCCGTTTGAATTGGCTGTTCGCTTGAACAGAACAGGTCATCACACCAAGGGATATTTTAGACTTTATATAGTAGCTTGGGGAGAGGGCTAAGTGGCCGACCATGTATTAAAGGGAGAAACAGTTTCTCTTTCTTTATTTTTATTTCAAATCTATATCTAAATTTTTTTCTTCCAAATTTTTTTATTCCTACATCAAATTCTACCCAAATACCTTCCCAATTCCTTTCCTAATTATCATTAGAGGCTATTAGAGCAAGGATCTACAAGGAGAAAGCAAAGATTTACAAGGTGGATCAAGGATCTACAAGTTGGAGGCTCATTTCACCCATTTTGGAAGTTTTATTGGGAATCCATCTCCCAATAGGTATAATTCAATTTTTTTTCTCTCTACTTAGGCTCTAAATCTGTGTTTTAATCATTAAGAACCACCCCATATGCTAAAGATATCCATAGAAATTAGAATTAGGTTCATAGGAGGCCTTTGGAGGAAGTTATGTGTTATTTTGTGTCAATTTTGGAGGCATTCCGAGATTGATACATCTTGTATTTATCAATTAGTCAATTAGATCAAATTGACATGTGTTTGATTGTGTGTGGCTAGTGTCGTGTCCATAATTGGATACATGTAGGTCGTATCCCGATAATTTGGAGATACGGGTTGATTTGGGGGTTTTCTTCCGACACGGGGGTTTGACTATGTCATATTTTGACACGGATACGCAGATGTGTAATTAGCTCTTCGCATTGTTCACAATTATTATTTTAGACTTGCTCGTATCCTTTAGGGTATGTTTGGTGGTGTGGTGGACTCGTATCGCAAGCGTATCATAGATCTAGTGTGATACGGGTGCGATGCACTCCACGTGTTTGTTTCCTTGCATTTCAATATACTTGTTTATAGCTATTAGAGTATTATAATTATATAGTTATGTATATATATATATATGTATAGTGATATTGTGTTTATATGTGTATATATATATCTATAATATTATATAGATATGTATATATATATATATATATATATATATATATATATATATATATATATATATATATATATATATATATATGATAATTTGTGTGTATATGTATATGTATCTCTATTGTATATTTAGATATGTATATGTATCTCTAAGTTTTATGTATATATGTTTGTACATATATATTGATATGTATATATGTATATATGTGTGTTGTATCTAGTGTTATATATATATATAAGTATATAGATGTGTGTGTGTGTGTGTGCATAGATGTATGTGTGTGTGTGCTAGGAAGGGGGGTCGGGCAGTAGCTCAATTGCAGCAAGGAGATGGAGAGGCAGCAAGTAGCAGCTAGCAGCAACTTAAGCCAGCATGCAGCAGTAGGTACCAGCAATTGCAGTAGCAACTGCAACAGCAGTTGCAACACAGCAAGCATAGAGCAGCAGCAAGTGCAGCAGCTAGCTAGCAGCAGCAATTGTAGCAACATGCAGCAAGAACAGCAGCTGCAGCACAACAGCAAATACAGCAGCAACAACAAGTGCAAGAACAGATGGCAGTGTGCACAGCTGCAAGGTAAGTTAGTAGGTAGTTAGTTCATTAATAGTTTAATTAGCTAGTTAGCTTGATTTATAGTTTATTAGTTAGTTCATTAATAGTTTAATTTAGTTTATTGATAGTTTAGTTAGTAGTTTAGTTAGTTAGTTACTTTGTTGTATATATATATATATATTGGTAAGATAGTAAGTAGTTAGTAGTATTGTATTAGTTAATGCAGGTTAGTTATAGTTTAGAGTTTTGGGTAGTTAGTTATATGTTAGACTTCATATTACCTTGTGATACCAAGGTAATGTCAAGGTATTGATGGATACTCAAGGTATTGGGTTTGAGTATCAAGATGGGTCTGTAGTGGTGTGATACCGCATTGGTTCAAAGCCAAGGTATCTACTTAGCATTAATTTAGTTAGGAATATTATATATTGTTGATGGTATATACGTATTATAATATATTTTTATCTAATTAATTGTATATCTTAGGATACGATATCTTATTGGTTTTCTAGTATCTTATCATAGCTAGTGTGGCCTAGTTACATAGTGTATGGACCCAATATGCTAGAGATAGACTCATGCAACATAGAAATAGCTAGTTTGACTAGTTTGACCTAGAGTTGACCTAGTTTGACTGTTTTGACTTAAAAATAGCTTTTTTACCTAGAAGTTGACTAATTTAACTTATTTTTATTCCAAAACCTTGTATTGATGTAATATTTTATATTTAGGTCTTCGAGGCATCGTACCTGACATCTTTGATACTGTTCACCGGATTTCAGGCGAGTACATTCTTTGATAGTTTTTCATTTATGATATCCTCTATGTCTTTAGTCTCTAGTGTAGATATCCTTGATTTTTTGATACGATGGTTACACGGATTGGTATATCCGGATCTCGTCATGAGATGTTATTCCTTGGTATGTATGGCCTATCTTATGCAGGTCTTGTTTTCTTGTTCTTCTTGTATATGTACATACATTGATTCTTGGGGAGACTTGCTACCTTCCCAGAGAATCCCGTATCATAACGTACCATGATTGGATCCACTATACCAGTCGGGGGCGGGGAGTATGTAGTATAGATATGTGATCATACCCTCATTGTATCATGTCTTGCTCATTGAATAGTGTTAATCATACACCGCACATATGATTAACCAGGCCATAATTCTTGTATCAAGTTCCCAAGCAGATCGCATGTTAAAGCTAGTACTCACTTACTTAGTCATTAGTATTTTTTGTTCATTTTCATATTGCTCATTCTTGTATTTATTTCTAGTATTTTCTTTATTTCACATCTCTTATATCTGTATATTGCATCTTGTATATTCATATCTATTTACTGTTACATAGTTTATATCATTTATTAGAACTACTGTTAGAGATATACTTTGCTCCTTTCCTGACTGGATATTTTTTTTGGATGACACTGAGGAGTGGTACCTCACTTACTATGGGCCTCAGGACGTGGTTAGCTTAGAGCCAAAGATCTTGGCTCAGGAGGGTCTCATCCCGACTGAGATAGACAACCCCATGACTCGTAGCTTAGTAGTTAGTTTTGTTTTGTACTGGATTTGTCTCCAGCATTGTTATTAGTATTTTCTTTGGCTCATTGGATATTATTTTGTCTAATGAGTTATATTTGTGACTCTTCTATTCTTTATCATATTCGTGCTTTATTCCATCTATAGAACTGTGATTAAGTATATTCATATTACATTGATGGTATTGTTATGTCTTGATTATTAGATAGATAGTTTACCCAAATAGTATTCTACCGCCGATGTTACGGCGTAGACTGGACGTTGTGCACTACTTGCATCCCTACACCGGGTGCGGGTCGTGACACATGTGCACCCTTGTGCACTAATACACTATATTTTTTTAGTGGTCCACATGTGCATGACTTATGTAGAAAAATGAGCACTATGACTCATATCTCGTTTACCATATATATATAAACAAAAAAAATAGGCCGGTCCGGCCAGACCGTGAACCGGCCCTGACCCAGATTGGTTCGGCCCGGTCCACCTCGGACCGGGTCACGGGTCTGGGTTGGGTCCTATGCCAATCTGACCGGGCCGGCCCGCTCTCTGCACCGGGTTGGGCCCGGAATGACCCAAACTCGGTCAAACCGGGTTCGGGCCGAGCCGGCTCATTATACATCTTGAGGTTTTGGAAAAAAAATTCAACCGACTGTTTATGTAGTGTTTTAAAAATTCTTGCTTGTTAATTTTTTGGATACACGAGTTTTGGTCGGCTCAAAAATCCTTCAAAACCGATGTAATATACTTTTGGGTATCTTCATAAATATCCCAAATCGGTAGATTTTGAATGATTTTATTATTTTATTCCTTTATATCCTCACCAAAAATATATAATTATAACTACTAATATATCTTTTTTTTTTCTTATATGTGTTTCTCATCTACTTATTCCAAACTACGACTATTTTTTCGGTAAGTTTTTTAAATCTCTCTCCTACTTTCATCCAGACATTTTTATTATTTCATGTATATATGTTATTTTGATCAAATATGGACTTCTACATCCTGATCGAGACGTGGACTGTGTGCAATTTTCATGCTCGGGTGGCAGTTCCCCGCGCTCGAATGACAGTTCCCTATCTAAGCAATGCATGGACATATAAATAAATTTATTCGTGTAAAAAACTTTCAGAACCGCTCGTAATTAATGATTTACCAAGCATGTATTAGACTGATTTAAAAGCCGCTCCTTAAAACCATTCAAAATCGGACCGTTCATAACCGTTCATAACCGATACTTTAAAAACATCTTATAACCGCTACGTCTACCTCTACAATTGCCATGCAGACCCTCAAGGTACCTGTGGTCGAGCGTGCATGCTTAATTAAACGTGGTACGAAGCTTGCTCTTTGTATACTAAGGATACGGTTTTGATACAAACAGATATTAGAAGGGACGAGCCTTATAACGGTCAGCTTGTATAGATTATTGAGGTTAACTCAAACCCAGCTGGCTCGATGTCAAAAGATGAGAAAAATTATATTGAAGCAAGTCGAAGAAGAAGAAGAAGAAGAAGAAGAAGGCAAGGCCAGATAGACTCAAGATGAACATGCCACAAAGAACTGGCAACTCAGCATGTTTTTCCTCTCATTAGTGCCGTCTTAACAATTCAAGCAGCATAATGCGATTGGCATTACATTATCAATCTAACTCTTGGTGCTTGGTTGAACAAATTTTTCTTTTTTCTTTTTGGATGTGTTATAATTGCATTTACAATTTTAATTATATTATATCACTTTCTTTTAAAGTCAATTACGTCGTTAGATCCATGTAATTGTAACTACATTACATTACTTTATTTTTATTTTTTATTTTTTTATTTTTTTATGTCTATTTTATTTTCTATTTTCTATTTTATTTTTATTTGTTATTTATAAAGTTTATTTGTTATTTTATTTGTTTTTTCTTAATTTTAAATTTTTTTTTTATATTTATTTTACTTGATTATCTTATTTCTTTATTACTATCACTTTATAAAAAAAATTATAATTCTTTTAAATTTTTCTTTTTTATAATTTTTTACATTTCACAACTTTTTTATTTATTATGTTTTTACTTTTTCCTTATTTTTTATACTTTTATAAACAATAACTTTTTATTTATTTATTTAGTTTTATTTTTTATGATTTACTTTTTATTTTGAATTTAAATTTTTTTATTACATTACATCTTAAACCAAATGTTTGAATGCAATTGATATTACATTTCATGGTTTGATTACATGTTCCAACTAAACATTGTCGTCTTTGCTCTTAGAATAGATTAAGGTGTCATCGATGAACACGTCCATGAACTTGTATAGGAATGATCTGAAAACTGGGTTCATCAAGTCAATAAAGGCAGCTGGGGTGTTTGTCAAACCAAACGGATGACCAAGAATTCGTGTATGACCATATTTGGTATGAAATGCTGACCTTGAAACGTCCTCCTGCTTGATCTTCAGTTGGTGGTAGCCGACTGGTACGGAGCTTCACTAGGGTCGTAGGTTGTCACGCCCCAGTCCCAAAATACCGAGGGACCAGACGCGTGATAATGGCCAGCAGCACACACACCGATGGACAAACCCAATTTAATGGATCCATCGGGGCATACTTAAGCTGTAATATAAGAATAAGTAGGTCCAATGATATAAGTCACAGTCTATGCTAATCTCATCCACAACAGATAATCACAGATCAAATGCCAGAATAATACAAATAGGAATAACTAACAATCTCAATAAAAGTGTCTCGGAGAACAATCCGAGAACAAGTCTGATACATAAATGCAATAGACTGGAAATGTAAAGGAACTGGAAATGGAAATAAATGAGTATATAAAGCAAATACTCAGGAGAAGTCCCCGGGTATGATCTCGTCCTCAGATGTCGGTACAGCTCCTGTATCTGCTCCTGTTCCTGCTTCTGCTCCTGATAATGCTCCTGATAATGCTCCTGTACTGTATAACTCTAGGTGGATCTTCTCTGCTAGTCCTGGGGACAAAGTCCGGATCCAGGTCCTCAGGGGACAGCAAGGTACAGAAAATACAAGCCAAAATAAATGCAGTATAATAGTAAATAATGAAGTAAATAGGGTAAGTAGGTAATCATCTATGTGAAATGCAAGAGAGAACATCAATAGTACTCAGGTTGAAACAACTACAAGCTCTGTGTAGGGGAGCCGGTAGCAGTGGTATCATGAGATGGTCTAGCTCAGCGGAAGACTGAGTAGCCGACATAATATAGTCAACCTGTAGCCTGCGGGTCTCTCCAGCAATAGATGGAACAATAAGGGAATACTAAATAACCAGCTAAGTGATATGCAAGATGAGAGCAGCACTAGAACTCAGGCTGACGCCGCTACAAGCTCTGTGTCGGGGAGCCGGTAGCAGCAGTAATAATGAGTAATGGGCCAAGCTCGGGCTTCAGAGTCTTGTGCCTCACAATAATAAGGGTGTATATATATAGTCAGCCTGTAGCCTGTATGTCTCTCCCCACCCAATGTAACCATACGTCTCATGTCCATGATGCCTCATGTCCATGTCACGCACGATCGTATCTAATGCACAAGTCATATAATATCTAGGGATATAATATCAATGTCAAGTCATGTATCCTATACAGAATCACCATGAATATCTCAGGAAGATCCTGTCTCATGAATAGTGTCAAGTGTCCTGGGTTATAGTGTACTTGATAAGACAAGTACGAGAATATAAAGGGGTCACGAATATCCATCTCTAGATGACAATACACAACACCGCGTACGGCGTTGGCACCCGACTAATAATCGGACGCTAAGTACGTCACACGGTCCTAGGTCAAGCATGCACAGCAATATAATGAATCAAGGAAAATGCAACAAGAAATATAAAGTTGGCAAGGTATACTTGCCCACTGATTTATAACTAAGTCAAGAAAATAAGTAGCAAAGCTGCATGTTTGGCAAGGTACACTTGCCTGGGGTTCTAGCTCCAACTGTAGCTCTGGTCTCAGTGTGATCTGTAGGTACTACTCCGGTTGCTGCAATAAATATCACCATTAGATTCAGAAAATATCAAATAGCTAGAAACGCATGTCCTTGAGTCCAATTTGGACACAAGGGCAAAAATAACATTTCCGGGTCAAAGCGGGGTCCATATGTGGGCCACTTTGCACCGAAAAGCGTGTCAGGGTCAAAGGTCTCCAAATTCGTCAAACTTAGTGTCAACAAGTCAGGAACAATGATATGAACCCAACAGAATTTCCAAAATTGGATTCCGATGAGCCGATCACAAAATCGTCCGTCAAGTGGAGCTTGTGGGGCCCACGATACGCGATTTTGTCAACGTTCTCAGAATTGAACCAAACTTGGGTCACAGGACCAGCGTATTGCTACGAGTCCGATGGAGCAAGTTTCGTCTCGATCCGACATGTGTACACAAAGTTACAGCATGTTCCAGAAAGGACAGATACGGGGCGTTGTCGGCGGATACGCGTTGGTTCCGGTGTGCACGCACATCTGAATTGACTTCTGCGAAATCCCACACGACCGTATCAACGTCTCGTACGGTTCGGTAAAGACCGCGTGCGACCAAGTCATCCCGTTTGGCGGGGCGCACTCAGTTCCGGGGTGAAACGGGGCGTTGTTTTTCCTGTTTTGGATCGCGGTGTGCGATCACCACAGGATGCGATGCATTGAGCGGGTTGCACGGTCACCGAGAGGGTTATACAGTCTACGCGTAGCAACTGACGGAATAGAATCGAAATTACGAGGTGAGAGGAAACGCTACCTGAATAGGGCTCCGTGAACGCTGAATTCACGTGTCCTGAGTCGACTTCGTGTCCAATTTGACACTGCTGTGTCCTGTCAACCGTGTCCGGGACGTGTCCAGGTTAGGGCTAGGGTTCTGCTGTCGGTGGACAAGGCGGAGGCGACCAGGGCTGCTCGGCGAGGCGCTGCTGCTTGTCGGCGGCGAGGTGGAGTCGGTGCTTCGTCGTCGGGCGGAGGCGTCTAGGGTTCAGGAAGGAAGATAAGGGAGAAGGGGGTTTCACTACTGCGGAGGCTGAGCTGGAGGCGAGGGCGGCTCTGGCCGGAGGCGGGGGAGGAAATCGGGGTGAAGCAGAGGAGAACGGCGTGGATGGAGGTCGACGTGGCTGAGGGCCAGGGGTCAGGGAAGTCAGGGTCGTCCGCTGCACGGCGGCGAGGGGCTCAGCGGTGGGGGATGGTCACCGGAGGGAGGCGTTGATGGGAGGAGGTCGTCGGTTGAAGTCACTGTGAACGGGGGTCAGGGAGGTCGTGCTCCGCTGCTGTGGGGAAGTCGACGCTGGCTCGAGGCGGAGCGGTCCTGCTCAGGCGGGGGAAGATCGACTGTGACAGGGTGGAGAAGGAGGCGGGCATTCGCCGGAGACTCGACGGAGGGGTCGGCCGGCGGTCGGTTAGGGTTAGGGTTAGGGATTTGATTTAGGGAAATAGGAATTTGGGGATTTGGGGATATTTGGAAATTTTCTTTTTCTTTTCTGGAGACAACCTAGGGAATCATGTATTTATACATACAGGAATTTGGGCTTGGGTTTGTCCTAGGATTTGGGCTGGGTCAACGCTCCTTGGGCTTGGCTTCGGCTCTCATGGGGATGTCGGACATTGGCACGGGTTTAATTCGGTTTAATTCTACATCGGTTTTCAGGGCTTTATAAATACTTCCGGAGTCCAATAAATTCACAAAAAATTATCCTATGTCCGGTTTTTTATTTTACACCATAAAATATTATTTTCATAATATTTTAATATTAATTAACCGTAAAAAAATCATTAAATTGCCAAAGGCCTAGGTTTTAATTACAGAGAAATTCCGGAAAATTGCAGAAAAAACCCAATTAACAAATTCTGAAAATCAGGGGGCTTACAATCTACCCAACTTATAAAAATTTCGTTATCGAAATTAAAATATGGTAGGGTTCTCTCTATCCAATCTCACTTGATTACAGTCTCAAGGATTCCTCTCAAGTGAACATTGCGGTCTCTACCCAACTTAGAATTTACCCATCTATCATCTAAGGTTATACATCTAATAAAGCTATGCCCCAACTTATTTAATCATGGTATTGAATCCTCAAGCTCTTAACACCAACATATCACCTATGGTATTCCCTTAATCATATATAAAAAGGTCATCAACAATGCGACCGGCCTGTGGGGTATATCTAGTACTGTCTATATCAAACTTATACCAAGCACGAGGTTTCGTCTTTCCGAAATAAGGGAAGACGAAGATCAATAATAAAGAGTTCAAGGGTGAGGTAATATAAATAGAAGTATCAGGATCAAGGCGTTTAACGAATTCAAATAGAATTTGTCAAGACAATTGTGGATTGAAATCCTATTCTGGTAATCCTCTGTTCGCATGCTCGTATCAGTACAGTTATGTAACTGATACGATATGCTCAGACATATCTAGAGGCAAGTCTACTGGTCAACTATATAACTCAATCCACGTAAAGTAGTCGTGCGAAGAGCGAACCAAATGTACTAAGGTTGATCAGACCGTAATACACTGATTCTGAATAGACAATTGTATTAGTGTGTCGATCCAATAATACATATGTCATGAACAAGCTCGATAAAAATGAGCTTGCAAAACTAGGCTATAATATAGCAGCATAAGTCAAGGTAGTATATGAAATATAAGTACGCTAGATGAGGATGGAAGGAGGTACAACTTAATTCAAGTTCACAAAACAACCCAAATTAAGCACAATAACAAAAGACTCTAAAATCTCTACAGTTATCAATTATAAGCAAGTTCAAAATTACATAGGTTAAGGCTAAGGTCACGAACAAATAGGCACGAGATAAAACAAACCTATAAACAGATAACTACGATAAATTACGCGCATTAGCTACTCCATGGGTCTGTGCGTCTTCCAAAGTCATCGATGGAGCTTGTTCACGTTCTTGCAGTTGATTCCTCTGCTGGTGTTGAGCCTGTTGGAAGAGTGTGGCTTGTGGTGCCAATGGTAGCCTCGGCTGATTCTCTCCTGGGGCTGGTGGTCTGACTCCTTCAACTCTCGTTTGCGGTGCTTCCAATGCTGGAGAGGCTGGCGTTGGTGTTGGTGACATTGGCGCTCTTTCTCGACGTTCGGGGCATTCCTTTAATAAATGTTGGCTGGATCCGCAAGCTAAACATACTTTCCTTTTGCGTCTGCACTCGTTCTCTATATGGCCTCGCTTGCGACAATATGGACAGACAGGTAGTACTTACGGAGGTGCTTCTGGTGGCTGGTGCATGTGTGACTTCTTTGCAATTTCTTCTTGTGGTGCTCCGGCTGGTGCTGATGTGGCTGGTTGATGAATCATCAATGCTTTCTCTCGATGCTGAGAACAGTCCCTAGCGAAGTGTTGACTGGTTCCGTAAATCAAGCATAATCCTAACTTGCGTCTGCATTCTTTTTCAATATGGCCTATCTTGCCACAATAGTAACAAGTAGGAAGGAATGAGGCTCTGGGTGCTGCTCTTGGTGGTGGATTAATCTGTGGTCGCTTTGCAACTCTTTCTTGTTGTGCTTGGTCTGGTACTAATGTATACGGCCGCTTCTGGCTGGACCCTATCCTTGTGTCGCACTCCATAGGCCTTGCTGTAGTAAGAACATCCTCGTCTAAGGTAGTTGCAGCGGGGCTGATTAACTTCCGTAACTCTGAGCTGAATCTATCGATGAACTTCTCTGCTTGGATCTGCTGAGCTTCTTCCTGAACCTTCTGATGGGCTCGCATCATCGCGTAGAACATTCGAAATATTTGTTGTTCGTCCATAGCCTGCCTTTGTGGAACGGTAGGCATCGGTGGAGCAAACTGTGTCGATGGTGGAACGTCATCTTGCTGGATTCCTGTGGCATGCTGACTTGCTTGCTGTGATGATGGACCTTCACCAACTAGTATTACTTCATCTTCATTGGTTACCACAGTATCTCGTGGTGATCTTGCAGGAGTCTCATTGTTTGATCGTGAATCCATAACTCTACAATCAAAATAAACAATAAGAGGCGCTCAGGAATCAAGGCAGGATGCAAGTCAAGAATTTAATTCGAATCCGATATAGATATCAAGAACGTTTCAAGCAAGTGGATGAGATCCTAGAAACTTATCCTATTCTTATTGCAGGCTTGTTCGATCCCTAAGTTAAAACCGAACAATTTAGTCGTTGACCTGCATGGGCCACCACAAAAACCATGTCACGCCCCAGTCCCAAAATACCGAGGGACCAGACGCATGATAATGGCCAGCAGCACACACACCGATGGACAAACCCAATTTAATAGATCCATCGGGGCATGCTTAAGCTGTAATATAAGAATAAGTAGGTCCAATGATACAAGTCACAGTCTATGCTAATCTCATCCACAACAGATAATCACAGATCAAATGCCAGAATAATACAAATAGGAATAACTAACAATCTCAATAAAAGTGTCTCGGAGAACAATCCGAGAACAAGTCTGATACATAAATGCAATAGACTGGAAATATAAAGGAACTGGAAATGGAAATAAATGAGTATATAAAGCCAATACTCAGGAGAAGTCCTCGGGTACGATCTCGTCCTCAGATGTCGGTACAGCTCCTGTATCTGCTCCTGTTCCTGCTTCTGCTCCTGATAATGCTCCTGATAATGCTCCTGTACTGTATAACTCTAGGTGGATCTCCTCTGCTAGTCCTGGAGACAAAGTTCGGATCCAGGTCCTCAGGGGACAGCAAGGTACAGAAAATACAAGCCAAAATAAATGCAGTGCAATAGTAAATAATGAAGTAAATAGGGTAAGTAGGTAATTATCTGTGTGAAATGTAAGAGAGAACATCAATAGTACTCAGGTTGAAACAACTACAAGCTCTGTGTAGGGGAGCCAGTAGCAGTGGTATCATGAGATGGTCTAGCTCAGCGGGAGACTGAGTAGCCGACATAATATAGTCAACCTGTAGCCTGTGGGTCTCTCCAGCAATAGATGGAACAATAAGGGAATACTAAATAACCAGCTAAGTGATATGCAAGATAAGAGCAGCACTAGAACTCAGGATGACGCCGCTACAAGCTCTGTGTCGGGGAGCCGGTAGCAGCAGTAATAATGAGTAATGGGCCAAGCTCGGACTTCAGAGTCTTGTGCCTCACAATAATAGGGGTGTATATATATGGTCAGCCTGTAGCCTGTGTGTCTCTCCCCACCCAATGTAACCATACGTCTCATGTCCATGATGCCTCATGTCCATGTCACGCACGATCGTATCTAATGCACAAGTCATATAATGTCTAGGGATATAATATCAATGTCAAGTCCTGTATCCTATACAGAATCACCATGAATATCTCAGGAAGATCCTGTCTCATGAATAGTGTCAAGTGTCCTGGGTTATAGTGTACTTGATAAGACAAGTACGAGAATATAAAGGGGTCATGAATATCCATCTCTAGATGACAATACACAACACTGCGTACGGCGTTGGCACCCGACTAATAATCGGACGCTAAGTACGTCACACGGTCCTAGGTCAAGCATGCACAGCAATATAATGAATCAAGAAAAATGCAACAAGAAATATAAAGTTGGCAAGGTATACCTGCCCACTGATGTATAACTAAGTCAAGGAAATAAGTAGCAAAGCTGCATGTTTGGCAAGGTACACTTGCCTGGGGTTCTAGCTCCAACTGTAGCTCTGGTCTCAGTGTGATCTGTAGGTACTACTCCGGTTGCTGCAATAAACATCACCATTAGATTCAAAAAATATCAAATATCTAGAAACGCATGTCCTTGAGTCCAATTTGGACATAAGGGCAAAAATGATATTTCCGGGTCAAAGTGGGGTCCATATGTGGGCCACTTTGCACCGAAGAGCGTGTCAGGGTCAAAGGTCTCCAAATTTGTCAAACTTAGTGTCAACAAGTCAGGAACGATGATACGAACCCAACGGAACTTCCAGAATTGGATTCCGATGAGCCGATCACAAAATCGCCCGTCAAGTGGAGCTTGTGGGGCCCACAATACGCGATTTTGTCAAGGTTCTCAGAATCGAACCAAACTTGGGTCACAGGACCAGCGTATTGCTACGAGTCTGATGGCGTAAGTTTCGTCTCGATCCGACGTGTGTACACAAAGTTACAGCATATTCCAGAAAGGACGGATACGGGGCGTTGTCGGCGGATACGCGTTGGTTTCGGTGTGCACGCACATCAGAATCGACTTCTGCGAAATCCCACACGACCGTATCAACGTCGCGCACGGTTCGGTAAAGACCGCGTGCGACCAAGTCGTCCCGTTTGGCGGGGCGCACTCAGTTCCGGGGTGAAACGGGGCATTATTTTTCTTGTTTTGGATCGCGGTGTACGATCACCACAGGACGCGATGCACCAAGCGGGTTGCACGGTCATCAAGAGGGTTATACAGTCTACGCGTAGCAATTGACGGAATAGAATCGGAATTACGAGGTGAGAGGAAACGCTACCTGAACAGGGCTCCGTGAACGCTGAATTCACGTGTCCTGAGTCGACTTCGTGTCCAATTTGACACTGTTGTGTCCTGTCAACCGTGTCCGGGATGTGTCCAGGTTAGGGCTAGGGTTCTGCTGTCGGTGGACACGATGGAGGCGACCAGGGCTGCTCGGCGAGGCGCTGTTGCTTGTCGGCGGCGAGGTGGAGTCGGTGCTTCATCGTCGGGCGGAGGCGTCTAAGGTTCAGGGAGGAAGATGAGGGAGGAGGGGGTTTCACTACTGCAGAGGCTGAGCTGGAGGCGAGGGCGGCTCTGGCCGGAGGCGGGGGAGGAAATCGGGGTGAAGCAGAGGAGAACGGCGTAGATGGAGGTCGACGTGGCTGAGGGCCAGGGGTCAGGGAAGTCAGGGTCGTCCGCTGCACGGCGGCGAGGGGCTCAGCGGTAGGGGATGGTCACCGGAGGGAGGCGTTGATGGGAGGAGGTCGTCGGTTGAAGTCACTGTGAACGGGGGTCAGGGAGGTCGTGCTCGGCTGCTGTGGGGAAGTCGACGCTGGCTCGGGGCGGAGCGGTCCTGCTCAGGCGGGGGAAGATCGACTGTGACAGGGTGGAGAAGGAGGCGGGCATTCGTCGGAGACTCGCCGGAGGGGTCGGCCGGCGGTCGGTTAGGGTTAGGGTTAGGGATTTGATTTAGGGAAATAGGAATTTGGGAATTTGGGGATATTTGGAAATTTTTTTTTTCTTTTCTAGAGACAACCTAGGGAATCATGTATTTATACATACAGGAATTTGGGCTTGGGTTTGTCCTAGGATTTGGGCTGGGTCAACGCTCCTTGGGCTTGGCTTGGCTTCGGCTCTCATGGGGATGTCGGACATTGGCACGGGTTTAATTCGGTTTAATTCTACATCGATTTTCAGGGCTTTATAAATACTTCTGGAGTCCAATAAATTTACAGAAAATTACCCTATGTCTGGTTTTCCATTTTACACCATAAAATATTATTTCCATAATATTTTAATATTAATTAACCGTAAATAAAAATCATTAAATTGTCAAAGGCCTAGGTTTTAATTACAGAGAAATCCCGGAAAATTGCAGAAAAAACCAAATTAACATATTCTAAAAATCAGGGGGCTTACATAGGTGGTCATGCCCCCCAATTTTTTTTCTATGTAAAAATTAGATGTATCCCTCTAAAACTATAATTTGCCCCTCTAAAATTTTAACTTGCCCCTCAAAAAATTAGAGTCAAGCTCTGCTAATGGTAGCCAGAACGAAGAAGTATTTTAGAAAATATTGACGCTCTTGTAGTTGATAAAATAGGTTATCTACTCTCGACAATGGATATTTGCTGCAGATTGTGACCTCGTTCAATTCTCAATATGCATAGTCGCATCGATATATCTTTTTTATTAATAAACAAAAATGATCTCCCTACTGAGAGACGTTGGGGAGAATGTATCCACGACCCAACAATTCTTGTAAATGTATCTTGAGTTCTTTTAGTTCTACCTGTGTCATTCTGTATGGAGCTTTGGATATCAACCAGGTATCTAGAAATGTGTCGATAGTGAGCTTTATTTCTTGATCGAGAGGCATGTCAGGTAACTCGTCAGGAAATACGTTAGAAAATTCTGCAATGACTTCAGTCTGAACTATGTCGGCACCATTCTTTCTAATGTCTCGAATAGAAGCCAAGTACCCTTTATAGCAAGAATATAACATCCGTCAAGCCGTTGTTGTAGAATTTACTATAGATACCTTTGACATCGGACCACACGAATAGAAGAATTCAGTTTTCCTGGGTAGACAGATCACCACTCTCTTTCCCACGCAATCATTCGTCGTCGAGCAAGCACCGAGCCAATCCATACACAAAATGATATCATACTCCTTAATATCAAGAACAATCACATCCAGAGACAATTTTCTATCACATCCAGAGACAATTTTCTACCTCCAATACAAATATAGCCATCCATACAAATTAAATTTTTAGGCATCTCCACACCAGAAGGGGTCTAACAGTAAGGTTTAAATCGAACAATGTCAACTTTAATCTATGCTCCTCAGCTAAATCTGTTGATATAAATCTATGGGTTGCACCTAAATCAATAAAATTCTGGCTGGAATATCGCTGAATAGCAATATACCTATAAACCCCTCCCTCAAAAATCATAATTTTGTGTTTAGATTAATTAAAATTATTTATTTTATTTTAATTATATATTTAAGTATAGATTCTTAATATTCTTAGTTAATTAATTCAAATAAAATCCTTTACCGTAGCTTTAACAATTAGAGCATGAGCTTTTTGCTTCCAACAAGCTTTACCCTTTTTATCTAGACTAGCCAACCTACCCTCATGACCTTGGTGTCACACCCAATTGGATTTTTTTTTTTTTGTTTAATAGATCACCTTGACATATTCTTTTAGTTATTAATTGCCAAACTTTCAAATTTTCCCCGAAATAATTCAAATACCCAACCCAAAGCCATGAATTAATTTATTTGATACTAGTGGCTTAAAATATGGTGATTATATATATATATATATATATATATATATATATATATATATATATATATATATATATATATTATGTAGAATTTATTTTAGGAGAATAGAATTTGAAACCTTATAGGGTCAACCTTTGCACCTTATCAACTTTTAGAGCCAATCCAATTCTAATATTTTCATATTTGGAAACCCTCTACTTTAAATATTCTATCCATCCATTTTTTGTAGCATCCACCTATTTAAATTAATGAATCAAACATTTGATTTATTCTCCTACAAATTAGGGTCTTAATTAAATATGTAGTTTCCAAGTTAGCAACCCATAATTTCAATTTCTACCATGAGTCCCCCATGCCAAATTAGGCAACTTTTCTTTTTGTGAAAAATTTGCATAATAATTATCTATTATTTTATTCCTTTAGAATCTCAAATCAAATATTAATTATTAATACCATTGGAATAGTTATTGACCAAATATTGCTACCAAACAAATTAAGAAACCACCAAATTAGGAAACACTCAAACATATTCCTACCCCATAACCGAAATCTCCCTTGACCGATCAAAAATCCCACAAGGGCCCGACCCTCTCTCTCTCTCTCTCTCTCTCTCTCTCTCTCTCTCTATATATATATATATATATATATATATATATATATATATATATATATATATATATATATATATAATCATAACTCAAATTCTAATAAATATAATTATTCTCCACCCCATCTCCTTCTAGCCGCCAACCCCAAGGCCCCCGAGACCCTCCCCCCCCCCCCCCCCCCCCACCAACACAGACACCCCGAGGTCGACCACTCCATCCAAGATCCAGTTCATCATTCCTTCTCCTTGTAGTAAGTTCTTTCTTCAATCCTACTATTCTTCTTTCCCATGATCTTCTTCTTCTCTATGGATTCTTGAAAAAAATTCTAGTTTGCATGTTCTTGATAAAACCCTAATTTCCATGTTGTAGAAAAAAAAATTCTAATTTGCATGTTAATAAATAAAGAGTCAAACCCTAATCTTATTTTTGGTTAATGATAAACTAAGTTTTCTATGATATTTTCAAGAACCAAGATTTATATATTATGGTGGATTAATAACCTATTTTTGATAAGTATATTGTATGTTTAGAACCTATATTGTGGTTGTAAGGTTGAACCCTAATTAGTTCTTGATGGTGAAAAAAAATCCTAGTCTAGGTATTTTTGATGTGCTAAAAAACCCTAATTAATATTTTATAAAAGAAAAAATTATTTATTATTTTTATTACTAATTTTTATATAATATATTCAGATTTATTTTTATTTATAAAAATTAGAATTCTAGGTGTTTTACGTAAAAAGTTGACCTAGTTTTGACAAAAACTTGACCCCGACAATTTCAGACATAAACCCCGACCAAAAACCCATATTTTTAAAATATTAAATTATATTATTATATTTTAATTATAATTTTTAAATATTTATTTCAGATTTACTTATTTGTTAAAAAATAGTTTTTGTGACTTGTCGATAACCCGTGATGACCTATTTTTGGGTTCTGCTTGATTTTTAAATCATAAAAAATTATAGGAGATGAACCTATCACTAAAAACCCTATTTTACTATAAAATTATAGAATTAATAGTTTAATTTAATTAATTATTTAAAAATAATTTTTGGCAATGTTTGTTGACTAGTAATAGTTTGGTGTGTAGCTACTTTCATGTGCAACCATTATAGAATTAATAACTAGATAATAACTTAATTTAACTAGAAAGATAGAGTCTAAATAGTGTAATAATTAATTGGTAGGTGTTCGAGACATTTCTGTGGATAGCTCCGGACTAGACTTGTTGTACTCGCAGCTTAGCTTGGAAGGCAAGTACACCTTGCGTGATTGTATTGTTCAGTTTACATTATGCCTAGTTTTATTTGTTTAGTTGTGTGCACGTGTCTTAGAGTAGCAGACTTACCTGGTATATTGTGAAGGTATGTGGTATCTTCTGACCGGACACTTGTTCAACACGTTTACTGAGTGAGTGAGTGAGTGAGTGAGTACATGGACTAGCGTGTCCACTAATCATCGATACGTGAGTTCGTGTCTTGTGTTAGTAGTTGGTGCTTGGGCTAGTTTTCTAGATTTTATTGACTTTTTTGTATTATGTCTGCACCGCGTATACGGTTCGAATAATACATTGGGAGGAAAGAATCTACTTGTGAGCGTATGAGACTTCTGTTTCTTCTGGTATAAATGGTGTACCCCCGAGTTCTATCGAACCCCCGGTGGGATGACAGATTCTTCTCTTCTCCCACCTCATCAGCCACTAGAGATATCTCAAGTGCATTTCACATAGATGGTTTAATTATCCTATTTATTGTTTACTGCTTTACTTTTATGCATGTCAATTTATTGTGTACTTGTTATTTCCCTCTGAGGACCTGACACATTTTTTAGATCCAGACGAGAACTTGTACTCTACGAACTATGAAGTTAGAGATTTTGCTGACGAGGATCTTGAGGTGGAGCCACATGAGTTTTCTTGAGCGCCATGGATGATAGTTGCTTAGTCTCCTGGGTGTCCATATCTAGTTAGCTGGCACCCGGGCTATTTTATTATTTTCTAGTTGTATTTTCTCTCAATATTCTTTCATACTTATTTTTCGTGGATTATTCTCTACTAGACTTTATTTTGTAGTGGATCTGAGACTTTATTTATTCATTTAGTTTCCTATTCGATGTTATTTGGGGATGAGACTAGATTATTACCTGCCTGTGATATTATGACTTAGTTATATTCTACAGCATACTACGACTGGTTAGGTCCATTAAATTAGATTCCTATACTTGTTTATACAACTGGCATGCGTGCGTATACCTGGTCCAACGTATTTTAGGACTGGGGCATGACAATACCTGACACAACTGTGTTTAAGGTAAATGCCTCTGTAAACCCCCTCGACCAAAATTTAGGGTTAATTAACCTAGATAGCATGATGAGGGTTAATTGGTTTCAATTAGAATTTATGCAAGTATTATAATATTTGTGCAGTGTTTTGATACTTAGGACACCTTACCGTTGTCCCAATATTTAGGACACTACCCTAGCTGTTACCCTGAAATAAATTCTATACACTTGGCCTAGACATACTAACCTACCATAATGACCCTTATGTAACCCCCGGATACTGATTTTTGTGCCTGATTTTAGTCACACAAAAGTCGTTACAAACGTCCGTACGTAAATTAAATTAATTGCATATTTACGTTCGTTGTCCGTTCCAATCAAAATTGAGACCCAACCTCAACCCGTTTTGACCAACCCCGATCATGACATTATTATACTCTAAGCCTACCACGCCAATGACGCTTGTGCCACCCAATTTAGACCCCCTGCATTTATTAAATTAATTTAGGGACACCTGGTGCATTAATTATAAATTAATTAATGTAGTGACCTAGCCTCACTTAAATTAGACCCAACTCCAACCCAAACCCACACACACACACAAGCATCATACAAAATACCATACACCATCCTAGCCAATACAAAATACCAAACATGGTGTTTTGTCACATCAAATCCCCAATTCCAGAATTTGTGCAAATTCTAAATTATTCAGGGGCCTTTGTGCAAATTTGTAATGAGGTGCCCCCTCTCATTGGCCCAACCACATGAAGAAAGGAACCTACATTCTTTGACCGGTCATAATGTATTTTCCCCTCATTTTTCATGTACTTGCATCACTTTTTGGGAAGCAATCCTAGCCCTACATTTGAAATGCTTTAATCCTAGCCCCATGTCTAACATGTGGAGAACCTCCTTACACAACCCTAGGCATGTAGCAGCCGGCCCTAATCCCAAGGCAGCCCCCCCACTCTTTCTCCTACATATAGGGCATATTATATCACATTTAATGGCACACAACCCTAGAAATCCCAAGCAAAACCCTATTTTTCTAAACCTCACACCCACAGCCATCACCCCAACCCGAACCCCCGCAGCCTCCTCCCGGTAGCCACCGCCTCCGGCCACCCCTGCGACAACCCTACCCCCTCCGGCGACCCTTCCCCCACCTACCACCACCGCCCCCGGCCACTGCTCCGCCCACAGCCACCTTCATCACCACCATCCTCAACCCACAAAATTCCCTCCCCGAGCTCGAGCCGACCACCCGAGCTTTGATTGCTCCGCCACTGTAGCACGCCCGGCCGCCCAACTCAACCGACCTCCTCCCCAGTCAGCCTCCTTCGGCCCCGCCGACTCTCAGCCCCGGACGACGCCGCAGCCGGCCGCCCCCGCCCCCGCAGTACCACCTAGCTGCAGGCTGCTGCTGTAGCCGCCGACTCCCCCGAGCGCTGTCGAAGCTCCGCCCGGCCACCCACGCCATCGACGACCAGTCCGGCGGATCGCCCTCGACCCCTCCTACACTCCTGTACGTATACATATACGAATATAATGTAAATACATGGTATATTTAGGTTTGCATTGTGTATATACCTATATATATATATATATATATATATATATATATATATCCTATATTCTACTTAGTATTTAAATACGTATTCTGTATATTATATATATACCTCTGTATAAACAGTATTCTATATATATATATGCTGTATTTTGTATATGTTATATATATACTAGAGATATATATATATATATATGTGTATAGTATATACTATATACTTGTCTTTAAATACCTATTTATGTATTAAATATCTATTGTGTGTATATATATATATAAATATATATATATAAATATATATATATATATATATATATAAATATATATATATATATATATATATATATATATATATATATATATATATATATATATATATATATATATATATATATATGTATGTATGTATGTATGTATGTATGTATATTTGTAATATATTTGGAATATTATGCAGTTAATATATATGGTGTATAAATATATATTCTATATTTTAGTATATTATATGTTGTATGTTATGTACGAGTATTAAAATACATTATACCTATTATTAACATATGTGTGTGTGTATATATATATATATATATATATATATATATATATATATATATATATATATATATATATATATATATATATATATATATATATATATATATATATATTGGTATTTAGTATATTAGAGTATAATATAAATATATGGATATATACATAAATATATTTATACTTTGTGTATTATAATAATATATGTTAGTATATATTATATATGTTTTTACTTCTATTTTGTATATTATACATATAGATACATATGTATACTATATATTTACCTGTTGTATATATGTACTTATATATATAAATGCCTATATAAATATATGTAAATACATGTCTATGTATTAAAATTAATATATATATAGTATTATGCATTTTAAATAATGTAAATATATTTTATGGAAATATGTATATGTACATATTTATTGGATTATTATTAAAGCTATTTTAATGTGTAAAATTAAACCTACGTATTTTTATTATGTTAAATATATATTAATGTGCATATATGTATATAGGTGATATATATATATATAAATATATGTCCTACATGGTCCCACTAGATGTACAGTAGGTCTGCGTCAGTATTTTGCTGCAAGTAGTATGTCTTAGTCATACTATTGTAAGTGTCTGATGTTGTTATTATTATATCATATATAGGATTTCTGGACCGTACAGCCGAGGCTTCAGGAGCAGGACATTGGCTTTCGCAGCTACCAGACACAGGCAAGTATACCTTGCTGGATTACTGTTTAAATTAAATGATAAATGTTGTAATATACATAAACTGTGCGCGTCCGAGATTGACTTGGGTGCAGTCGACGAATGCGTCGATGAGTAGTGTACTTGACCTACCTGCTAGCTGACTCACCTACTACTGTGAGGATATTTTGATATCTTCCTAGACCGTGACACTTTACACGTATCACGATGGTACATTCATATTGGGATGCGGGTCCGCGTACCCGATTCGCTATCGGTGCGTACGACATGCATCACGGACTAGCACGTAATCTAGAGTAATATAATTAGATATGACTTGGCATATAGATACGGGATCCTCATGTCGTATATTCAACTTGTGTATCCACATTGGGCGGGGAGGACAATTGATAACGTCGGACTCCGTGGTATCCAGAGGAGCCATAGACCCGATGACTTCCTATATTCAGATACCACGCTCTTTGGAGTGTTACGGACGTATATACATTGCAGATACCTCATTCTTCGGAATGATGAACATTACATAATCAGATACCATGCTCTTCGGAGTATGGACGTAATGCCTACACCTACCTATACGTTCCGAGGTTGTCCTTACATTGCATTCACTTAGATGGTTAGCACACCCCCTTTGATTTTATTCAGTACTATATCTGGCATGCATATTGTATCTTGTTACGTCCCTCTGAGGACCTGGTTCTCTTCCAGATCTGGACGAGGCATATTACCCTACTGTGTACGGACCAGGAGTGGAGACGAGGTACGCTCTTGAGGAGGATCTAGAGGTCCTACCATCGGAGTTTCCCTAATCATCTTGGTAGGCCTTCCGCCTAGGACTGGAGCTTCTTATCTAGTTAGCAGTTGTTTCAGTCACACTATTTATTCTGTCTTCAGTACTCTATTTCACCATTTGTAGTGGGTTTGTTCCCACCGGACATATTTCGATTTGTACTATAACATTCGACTATGTTCTTATATTCCAATATTTTATTTCAGTATTTCTTGTTGAATTTGTAGATGAGATTAGACTCTGCCTGTTGTTGATATTAGACTTGTTAGATTTAGGACAGCGTGCCACGCTTCGCTAGGATCCATTAAATTGGGATATCCTCGGAGACGTGTCAGCTGTCCAATGCCACGTGGCCTGGTCCCGTATATTTTTGGGACTGGGGCGTGACAGCCTCCTTCTGAGTCATAGCAAACACTCAGCCCTGTATGTTGGGCCATAGTTTCTGAGTGTTTTACAGTGCAGTCTGATTAGCCCATGGCAGCTGCCTATGGTTTTGCTGGTAATGAGGTCGCAGAGAATATTTATTTTGTCATCCATCTTGAAGCATCCCTTATCAAGCACTACTAGAATAAGCGGGATTAGCGACGTTTTTTAGCGATGACAAAAAAAATATCGCTAATTTAGCGACTCCATGTAAAACCGTCGCTAGACGTCGCTAATTGGCGACATTTAGCGACGTTTAGCGACTTTTATTCAGTTTTTAAAAGATTAGTCGCTATAAGTTCAATTTAGTTCGCTAAACGTCGCTAATATTTTTCATTTAGCGACATATTTAGCGACGTATATCTTTCGGACATTTAGCGACGTCATTAGCGACATGTCAGAGGTTGCTAACTAAGCGATGCCAATAATGACGTCGCTAAAACGTCGCTAATTTTTTTACTTAGGGCTAATTTCCCCCATTTCCTTCGATCTCTCCATCTCCCTCTTCCTCTCCCAAATTTCAAACCCGCGTCCTCCCCCTCCGGCTCCCCTCCTCCCTCCGGCACTGTAAACCTCCTCACCCAAAATAGTTATTTTGTGTGTATTTTATATTATTATATTTATTATAGATTATTTTAAATATTGAATTTCTTTAGTGTATTCTCTTAGTTAATTAGAAAATAAATTTCTTGATATATTTACTTATATAAATATTTATTTAGAATTATTTTTAGGCTATTTTAGATTTTTGGAGATTTTTCTAAAATTTTTAGGTAATTAAAACCTAGGGAACGTAAATTTTTAGGACTTCTATGATTTACTATACGACCATACTTGCATGTTGTTCCTACCAAATATTTATTTTAGTTTAAAATATTTAATTACATTTTTTTGTAATTTATTTAAAATTTTAAGAAATTTATTTAGATTTTTAAAATTATTTAGGATTTATTTGGATATATATAGTCTTAATATTAGATAGATGCTAATTTAGTGTTAATAGATATTAATAAGATTTTATAAATTATTTTTATTATCTTTAATTATATTTAATATTATAAATTATTGAGATAAACTCAAACTCTATTTTAAATTAATTTAAATCCTGAGGAAAGCAACTTCATGCATATCCTATCATTATTTAAACTGATCCTAATTATATCCAAATTAGCCAATTCTAGTCGTATTTAATTAAGTAGTGTCCACCATTATAAATAACTCATCCTTCATTTTTTTTTTCTCCAAAATCCTCTCTTTTTCGTCCAAAAAGAGTCAAAATTCGTCATAAATCCAGCCTCATTTTCTATTATGTTATGACGACTTAAAAAGACGATATCTCCTAGCTCCGGACTCCAAACGTGCTCCAATTTTTTTTGTTAGAACCATATCAAGGTTCTAATTATATAATTTATTTTAATAATTTATGAACCTATTTTTCCAGAAAATTCTAAAAGTGCCAGCTGTCCGAAATCATACGCGTTTTGGTATTTTCGAGATTTTGGGAGATCCGAACTCGGAATTACGAACCGTTTGAAGTTTCGGAAAGCTGACATGATGAACTTATAGAAAATTATTTTTGCAGAATTTAAAATATAATTTTAATCTACTGTAAAATTTGTGCAACATAGACGTAAATAGAAAACCACTAAAAACTGTCATCTGTGCGCCCTTGTGGCCATAACTCTTTACCAACTTGTGATTTTATAAAATTTTCGATTACAGTATTCATGTAGCATTGAAATATATAGGATTCCACACACAAATCCAAGATTTGAGTCGGTTGACTTTTTGGTCAACGGATTGTCTCGATTTGCGTGTCACGGATCACAAATCCTTAAAGTTGACTTTATTTTGACCAAAATTAGGGTTTAACAATAAAATCAGATTATAATAAGATTAAAATACTATTTTAGGTTATTTTATTCAGAATTAAAATAGATTAAATGGAGGAACCTATTTACCTACTTTTGTAACCTAACTTGTTTAATTTATGTGACGGGTAGATCGGACGACGCCTTGAGTTGGGACTTCATCTTTTTTAGATCAGACAAGATACCTTGCTAAATTGCTTACAGTACTTTTGCATGCTATTTATATTTTTGTATATTCATTGCATTTATGTATATGCATTGCATGTGTGTTTTTTTCCAGTCATTACTATCTATTATATGTATGTTGACACACACTTGACACTTAGTTTCATGAGAGGACAATCAGCAGGCGTATGGGCTTTAACCACTCTGGTAACACCATAGTCACTAGCACGCACTATGGTGGTCATGTCCGATGGTCGCTACCCCCGCGGTATGTCGATTGATGGAGTCACGAGGGTCGCTACCCCGCGGTATGTCTGCTGATGATGTTACTGACGTATGTGTGAGTTATGAGATTAGATCGAGTAGCCTACTCTTGCCCATACGTTAAAAAGTTATCCTCATTTGCATTCATATAGATTGTCTTGTACATCGTACTTATTTATTTTCAAATTATATGCATGTTTACTGTATTCAAATTGGCTTGTTGTTCTGTATCTTGTTACGTCCCTTTGAGGACCTGGTCCCCTTCCAGGTGTATCTGTTCTTGAGTATTTGCAGGAGCGCAGATTTGGATGGTTATATATGTTTTGTGGATGTCTTCTCTTCGAGCCCGTGGTCGTTAACTGGTATTCTTATGTTGTGTTTATTGTGTTGTACATTTACCTTCGAGTTGGTAGTGGATTTATTTTCATCCAATTATCATTTTTAGATACTCCTTATTAAGATCTAGTTATATAGATGTGGTTATTTATTTATATTAATTTTCTGTGGATGAGATTTAGATTATATCCTGTGACTTGTGATAGATTTATACCACTTGTGTATTTGATATTCATATTACAGCGTACGTATGGGTTTGGTTTCTATATATTGGAGTTGTCATATCCATGCGGCTGACATGCTTATATGTCCTAGTCCTACGTATTCTTGAGACTGGGGCGTGATATATTTTTGTGGTGGCCCATGCAGGTCGAGAGCATATTGTCTCAGTTACGTTACTGTACCGAGCAAGCCTGCACATAGGATTAGCATATAGGATCTCATCCACTTATTTATCACCTCTCTTGATTTCGTTTCGCATTCTCATTTGATTGCTTGTATTGCATCTTTCTTGATCCCTTCTCAACGTCGATCTTCTCTCGTGCTTAATAGAGGTTAGGAAGATAACTTATATTCGGTATATACCCTCTAGTATTCAATAACACTATTAGTTAAATTTTTGTAAGTTTGGTAGTATGTCTTATAACCTAGTATCGCATAGTCCTTCTGACCAAGTAATAAAGTATAAATGAATGACACCAACTATAGGCTTGCATAAGAAGATAGTGTTTATCTAGACTATAGAACTTTAGTGTTTATCTAGACTATAAAAATTTAGTGTTTATCTAGACTGTAGAACTTAGAGGCTCATACACCCATTTGGTTGACTTTAGACTTAGACAAGAAATTATTATGAAAACTGTAGAGGCACAACACCGATCTTCTTGGTGAACTTAGATTATTCAGTACCTTCCTCCATCATAATCAAGCGTACTTATATTTTTACTACCTCGACTTATACTGCTATTATAGCCTATTTTTGCAAGCTTATTCTTTTATTAAGCTTGTTCATAACATATGTATTATTGGGGGCCCACACTAATACATTGTCTAAATCAGAATCGGTGTATTATGGTCTGATCAACCGTAGTGCACTTTGTTCGCTCTTTGTATCACTACTTTATGTGGATTGAGATATAGTTGACTCAACTTGTTAGACGAATATACTTGCCCTCTAGACTGGTTAGAGCATATCATGTCAGGTACAAAACTATTCTGATATGAACATGCATATAGAAATTTACCAAAATAAGATTTTAATCTACAACTGCGTTGGCAACTCCCTTTCAAAATTCTTTAATCCCTTCGAATCCCGTACTTGTATTATATCACCTCCTTCTTGAATTCTTTATTATTGTTTTCCATCTTCCCCTATTTCGGAAAGACGAACGTTCGTGCTTAGTATAAGTTTGATACACGAATAGTACTAGATATACCCCATAGGCCAAGCACTCATGATGACAAACAAGATAACGCAGCCACATGAAGCCATAGATACAGGTATGACCTTAGTTATATGTGTCATTGCATACTCATGATCCCCTTTATGATACGAGATCTTAGGTGCATAGTAGACATAGAATTATATAGGTGTTGGTTTAGCAGTTATGAGGGTACACTGATATTTTACCCAGATGGCATATACGTGATGCTAATAGATGACGTGAGTAGAAGTAGTAGTATTCTTTTTCTATCACCATCTCGTCCCCTTGGGTGGCTCATCTTCTCTTCTCTATCCATTCATTATCTCGTGCTTAATTCTCCCTATCGTAGTTACGTCTTCTTCGTACCAACATGAATTGTTGGTCTACTTCGACCCCATCCTTATTTTTGTTAGTTAAAACGTAAATGGTTTAGTAGATGATTAATAACTAAAGGATGAGTTCTTAATAATAACCCTTATGTATATGACCTATAGAAATATCTGTATCCTCTTATTATTTTAAAAACCATGTATAGCATCCCTTAGGCTAATAGGAATTTATTAGACTGTTTGAACTAGTTTATACTTTTAATAGTTTTATAAGTTAGTCAAGACTTTAACTGTTGCCCAAAAACTTAGACTATGCCTAGAAAAGAATTGAAGGCACTTGTTACGAACTGACAACTATGACAAATCGCTGGCAAAATAGCGACAGCTGCAGCTATACCGTTGTAGTAAAGTAGTCAAAATATTTGCAGACAAATTGGTCAGGTAACATGTCAGTATTAGACTACGATACTTGACGGTTTCAAAGAAAAATCATGGTTGTGAGATTCAAGACAAGTACCCCAAGATTCTCGACCCAATAAATATATTCGTCTTATAACCTAGACAATAGCCTCAAGAGACTGTGACTACTAGTAGAACTTTTGTAAGTTGGGTAGTGTAGACGAGTTAGAGGATAATAGGATAGTGTATGGACAATAAATGAGAAGTGTTAGAATGACAGACCATGACTTTTAGGAAGCACTGCTAGATAGCTATGTAGTGTAATAGCTATAGTGATTATTATGAATATGGGTTAGTGTCAATTTTGAGGATAAAATTTTTGTAAGTTGGGTAGATTGTAAACCCCCTCACCCAAAATAGTTATTTTGTGTATATTTTATATTATTATATTTATTATAGATTATTTTAAATATTGAATTTCTTTAGAGTATTCTCTTAGTTAATTAGAAAATAAATTTCTTGATATATTTACTTATATAAATATTTATTTAGAATTATTTTTAGGCTATTTTAGATTTTTGAAGATTTTTCTAGAATTTTTAGGTAATTAAAACATAGGGAACGTAAATTTCTAGGACTTCTATGATTTACTATACGACCATACTTTCATGTTGTTCCTACTAAATATTTATTTTAGTTTAAAATATTTAATTATATTTTCCTGTAATTTATTTAGAATTTTAAAAAATTTATTTAGATTTTTAAAATTATTTAGGATTTATTTGGATATATATAGTCTTAATATTAGGTTGATGCTAATTTAGTGTTAATAGATATTAATAAGATTTTATAAATTATTTGTATTATCTTTAATTATATTTAATATTATAAATTATTGAGATAAACTCAAACTCTATTTTAAATTAATTTAAATTCCGAGCCTACTAGGAAAGCAACTTCATGCATATCCTATCATTATTTAAACTGATCCTAATCATATCCGAATTAGCCAATCCTAGTCGTATTTAATTAAGTAGTGTCCACCATTATAAATACCTCATACTTCATATTTTTTTTCTCCAAAATCCTCTCTTTTTCGTCCAAAAAGAGTCAAAATTCGTCATAAATCCAGCCTCATTTTCTAGTATGTTATGACGACTTAAAAAGACGATATCTCCTAGCTCCGGACTCCAAACGTGCTCCAATTTTTTTTGTTAGAACTATATCAAGGTTACTTTTCTGATTATATAATTTATTTTAATAATTTATGAACCTATTTTCCAGAAAATTCTAAAAGTGCCAGTTGTCCGAAATCAGATGCGTTTTGGTATTTTCGAGATTTCGGGAGATCTCGAACTCGGAATAATGAACTGTTTAAAGTTTATGAAAGCTAACATGATGAACTTCGAGAAAAGTATTTTTACAGAATTTAAAATATAAGTTTAATCTACGGTAAAATTTGTGCAACGTAGACATAAATAGGAAACCACTAAAAACTGTCATCTGTGCGCCCTTGTGGCCATAACTCTTTACCGACTTGTGATTTTATGAAATTGTCAATTCTAGTATTCATGTAGCATTGAAATATATAGGATTCCACACACAAATCCAAGATTTGAGTCGGTTGACTTTTTGGTCAACGGATTGCCTCGATTTGCGTGTCACAGATCACAAATCCTTAAAGTTGACTTTCTTTGGACCAAAATTAGGGTTTAACAATAAAATTAGATTATAATAAGATTAAAATACTATTTTACATTATTTTATTCAGAATTAAAATAGATTAAATGGAGGAACATATTTATCCATTTTTGTAACCTAACTTGTTTAATTTATGTGACAGGTAGATCGGACGACGCCTTGAGTTGGGACTTCATCTTTTTCAGATTAGGCAAGATACCTTGCCAAATTGCTTACGATACTTTTGCATGCTATTTATATTTTTGTATATTTATTGCATTTATGTATATGCATTGCATGTGTGTTTTCTTCCAGTCATTACTATCTATTATATGCATGTTGACACACACTTGACACTTAGTTTCATGAGAGGACAATCAGTAGGCGTATGGGCTTTAACTACTCTGGTAATACCGTAGTCACTAGCACGCACTATGGTGGTCGTGTCCGATGGTCGCTACCCCTGCGGTATATCGATTGATGGAGTCACGAGGGTCGCTACCCCCGCGGTATGTCGGCTGATGATGTTACTGACGTGTGTGTGAGTTATGAGATTAGATCGAGTAGCCTACCCTTGCCCATACGTCAAAAATTTATCCTTATTTGCATTCATATAGATTATCTTGTACATCGTACTTATTCATTTTTAAATTATATACATGTTACTGTATTCAAATTAGCTTGCTGTTCGGTATCTTGTTACGTCCCTCTGAGGACCTGGTCCCCTTCCAGGTGTATCTGTTCTTGAGTATTTGCAGGAGCGCAGATTTGGATGGTTATATATGTTTCTTGGATGTCTTCTCTTCGAGCCCGTACCAGTTAGCTGGTATTCTTATATTGTGTTTATTGTGTTGTACATTTACCTTCGAGTTGGTAGTGGATTTGTTTCCATCCAACTATCATCTTTAGATACTTCTTATTGAGATCTAGTTATATAGATGTGGTTATTTATTTATATTAATTTTCTGTGGATGAGATTTAGATTATACCCTGTGACTTGTGATAGATTTATACCACTTATGAATTTGATATTCATATTACAGCGTACATATGGATTTGGTTTCCATATATTGGAGTTGCCATATCCATGCGGCTGGCATGCTTACGTATCCTAGTCCTACGTATTTGTAAACCCCCTGATTTTTTAAAATTTTAAAACTTGGAATTTTCACAATTTTCTGGAATTTTTTGGGATTTTTCTGTAATTTAAAAACAAGATTTTAATTTTTAAATGATTTTTAATTGATATTAAACAATATTAAAATATTATGAAAATAATATTTTTGGGTGTAAAATAAAAAACTGGACTTAGGGCAATTTTTCTGGAATTTATCGGGCCCCGGACCTATTTTTAAACACATAAATTTATTTATTTAATTAATTATTTATTTATTAAATTAATTACTGATTTTATTATTATTATTATTATTTATTTTTAATTTTCCCAGCCCGGCCCACAGCCCGCAGCTCGCTGGACCCGGCCCAACGGGCCCAGCCCCAACCCGGCCCAGTACCCGCCCTAGCGGGTCGGGTTGGATCCGCCAGACCCGACCCGCACCCGGCCCGCTCCTCTCCCCCTCACCCACGACCCAGCCCAGCCGCGTTTCCCGCCGCCTCCGCCGCGTCCTCCGCCCGCTCCGGCCGCCCATGCCTCCACGTCCACCCCACGCCCTGCCCTACCCGGCCTCCCCTCCGCCATCCTCGGCCTCACGCCTCCGGCCGACCCCCTATTTAAACCCCCCCCCCCCGTTCTCTTCTCCGGCCACCCCTCGACGAACCCCTCCGCCGCACACCGCCGTGCCACCCCAGCCGCGCAGCCACCCTGCCAGCAGCCGCCCTCCGCCTCGTCTCCACCGCTGCACCCGCCGTCAGCCTCCCCCTGCTCCTCCCTCCTCCCTTTCGTCTCCGGCGAGGCCTCGGTGTCGACAGCCGCAGCAACATCACAGCAGCAGCAGCGGCCACGGCAGCGCTCCGGCCGCCCTGCGCCTCTCCGCGCCGTCAGCGCCGCGCTGTCCCCGGCCGGCCTCCCCCAGCCGCCGTCTCGCCGGAGCTCGGCTGTATCCCTAACCCTAATTTCTATTTCCTGTGTCGGACACGGACACAGGACACAGTGTCCGTGTCAAGTCGGACACGGTGAAACCCCAATTTTTCAGCGGGGTTCACGTACGCGTAACTTCTTACTCATAGCTCTGTTTCCAATTCCGTAAATTGCGTTGCGAAGCCTGTATGACCCTCTCGGTGCCCGGACAAACCGCTTGGGGCATCGCGTCCTGTGGTGATCGCACACCGCGATCCAAAAACAGGAAAAACCAGACCCTGTTTCACCCCGGAACCGAGTACGCCCCGCGAAACGAGACGACTTGGTCGCGCGCGGTCTTCACAGATACGTGCGCGTCATCGATACGGGCGTGCGGGATTTCGCAGAAGCTGATTCGGGTGTGCGTGCACACCGAAATCAACGCGTATCCGCGGACATCGCCCCGTATCCGACCTTTCTGCATTTCGATCTAACTTTGTGTACACACGTCGGATTGAAACAAAACTTACGCCATCGGACTCGTAGCGATACGCTGGTCCTGTGACCCAAGTTTGGTTCGATTCCTAGAACGTTGACGAAATCGCGTGTCGTGGGCCCCACAGGCCCCGCTCGACGGGCGATTTTGTGATCGGCTCATCGAAATTCAAATCTGAAAGTTCCGTTGGGTTCGTATCAGCGTTCCTGACCTGTTGACACTAAGTTTGGTGAATTCGGAGACCGTTGACCCTGACGTGTTTTTCGGTGTAAAGCGGGCCCACCGGTGGATCCCGTTTTGGCCCGAAACTGCCGTTTTTGCCCTTATCTCCAAATTGGACCCAAGGACAGGCGTTTCTAGCTGATTGATATTTTATGGATCTGATGGTGATATTTGTTTCAGCAACCGGAGTACCGCCTGCAAATTCAACGAAAGTCAGAGCTACAATTGGAACCAGAACCACAGGCAAGTGTACCTTGCCAAACCCTGCAGCTTGCTATTTATTTTTTGGGCTTAATTATGCATCAGTGGGCAAGTAAAGCTTGCCAATTCTCAGTAATTCTTGACATAGTAGTTTACTTGATTTCTTGTGGATTTAAATGTAAACTTGTTTTAACTGCTTAACCTAGGAAACGTGTGACGTACTTAGTGTCCGATCATAGTCGGGTGCCAACCCCGTACGCGGTATTGGGTACGTCATTTAGAGATGGATATTCGATACCCTCACTCTTGGTACTTGTCCTATCAAGTATAACAAAACCCAGGACACTTGACACTATTCATGAGACAGAATCCTCTTGAGATATTCACGATAATTCTGTATAGGATACAGGTTATGGCATGGACAGTTGTTCCTAGATACTATATGACTGTTGTATTAGTTATGATCGTGCATGTCATGGACATGAGACGTGTGATTACATTAGGTGGGGAGAGACACACAGGCTACAGGCTGTTTTCATATATATATACTATTAGTGTGAGGTCGTAGACTCTCCAGCAGAGCTAGACCCTTTACGTGTTATTACTGCTACCGGCTCCCCGACACAGAGCTTGTAGCGGTCTCAGCCTGAGTTCTAGTGATGCTCTCAACTTGCATTTATTACTTAGCTGGTTACATAGTTTACCCTGCTGTTTCATTTTATTCTGCTACACTGCTTATATTTTGGCTTGTATTATCTGTACCTTGTTATGTCCCCTGAGGACCTGGAATGGACTATGTCCCCAGGTATAGCTGAAGAGATCCATCCAGAGATACCCCGTACCAGAGCACTTCCAGGAGCTGTACCATGACCTGAAGACGAGCTCGCACCAGAGGACTTCTCCTGAGCATTGGCCGTATATAGTCATTTATTTCTCTTTCCAGTTCCTTTATTTCCTGTCTATTGGCATTGATGTATCAGACATATTCTCGAATTATTTCCCGAGATATTTATTTGAGATTTGATTGTCACGACCCGCACCCGGTTTAGGGGCACGAGTGCGTGGGTACGTCCAGCCTACGCCGCAGCATCGGCGGTAGAACGCTGTCTAGGTATTGATACTATCTAACTAATGTCACGCAAATATCCAATCTCCATTAGGAGGCACGGATGACACAAATAGATAAACATATACTCAATCACAGGATTACAGCACGATAAGATTTCGAAACAGAAATTAAAATTAAACACAACACAAGTCCACAAGAAATAGCTTAACTTAACCATATCCCAGAATCATCAAAATGCCGGAGACAAATCCGGTACCAAATAGTCTACTTAAGAACTAACAATGAATAATAATTCTGACTAGACCTTCCAGAATCAACTACTATCAAGTCTGCAGCTACTCACCATAAGTGTCGGACAGCGGTCCTCTAAGGCATAGTCTGGAAAAATATTTCCAGTCAGGAAGGAGCAAAGCACAATCTCAAATAACAGTTCCATTAATTGATAATGTCTATAATACAATAAAACATGTCATGCTAGCTACTGAGAAGACAGTGAAATAGATGAAATGACAATTTTTAAGAGAGACAGGCAATGTAAAGAGACAGGTAATAGGCAATTATGATATAGTCAGTGCATGTATGGAAATAAAAGAACAAGGAACAGTATCATATACGGGTGATGTAGTATATGATTTAAAATAGGGAACTGTAATCTATTCTAGGTGTTTGAAATAGTAGTTTCAAAATGTGATCGGCTTGGGACATGTACAATTGCTACAGTCTGGCTAATCATACGTGGGGGTATGATTAACACCAATAATATAAACTTGTACGATAGGTATTTGATCACATTTCTCACTAGCAATTTCCCCGCCCCCAACTAGTACTGTGGATCCAATCATGACACGTCACGAATACACAACATTGTCTAATATATTATGTACAATGTCTAATGTAAATGTACAATGTCTAATATCAATGTCTAATATAAATGTCAATGTCGATGTCAATGTAAATGTCGTGTATAATGTCAATACGATAATCAAGGTAACATCTCATGACTGCAGATCCAAGCTATACTAGTCCGTGTAGCACAGTGTCAAAGATTCAGTTGTAACATTTCACGAGCATTGAACTTATAGAAATTATCAAGAATTGGAAATTATCAGAGAATGTACTTGCCTCGGTCCTTAGCTGGTATTTATGGATGTCCTGTTCCAGAGTACCCCCTGGGTAACCCAACAGTCCTATAAACATATCACAAACAAACCACATTTACATCAGATGCTACGCTAACACACAGTCTATAAACACTGGCCTCAGGGCCATGTCAGACAGGGCACTAGTCAACTAGGGTCATCTAGTAGGACTACATATATATTAATATCCCTTAATTACAATAATATATATAAGTAAAATATATATACACTTTAAATAAAACTAATACCTGTATGTATATACAACATCTCAAATTAAATACTAATATATATATGTATATATATATTAAAAATATGCTAAGGTTTTATACAAAATGTATACCAATATGAAAATATAACTCTACATATATACATTGATACCAAAATACGATTATTTACATATTTGTTCATTTATACCAAATTACGTTTTTATTAATACTAATACCAAATTAATTTATATATAGATATATATATAACTACTATTTAACATCAATTTAAAATACATAATTACATATACAGTACATTGATTAATATACCCTTATTCACATTAAATAATTACCTACAATACATATACATTAATACATTCTTAATTATACAATTTATTTGAATGCATACAATACTCATACAATTAAATAAAAATAATTACTATACATATATATTTTAAATACATACATTTACAAAATATACATTTATACATGTATTTCCATTTTTTTTATATATAAAATATATTAAGTATATACGAATATATATTTATTCGTATACCAACATTATATGTACTATTTAATCATTAATAAAAAATAATACTATTCACATACCTACACATACATTAAATAAATATCTACAAATACATATACATATTATATATATATACACCCATACGTATATATATATATATATATATATATATATATATATATATATATATATATATAAAGATATATATATATATACAAAGAGAGAAGAGAAGATGGAAACTTACAGAGGGGAGGAACTTCCGGCCGCCGGAGTGACCGCCGGAGGTGGAGGAGATAGGGAAGAGGAGCGCCGCCGGGAGGGGGAGCTCGCAGCAGGCCGCCGGGCTCGCACAGCAGCGCCGGCCGGCTGAAGATGGTGGTGGAGGTGGTTATGGAGAAGAGGGGGATGGAGAGCAGCCGCCGGAGCAGTCGCCGGGTGACTCGCGAGGGCCGCCGGGGTTGCACGGGGGAGCAGCGAGAGGAAGGAGGAGATGGGAGAGGTGCAGCGGCTGATGGGGAAGGTCGCTGGCGTCGGACTGCACGCCGGAGGGAGGTCGGGGAGAACGAGAGCAGAGAGGAGGAGCCGCCGGGATCGGTGCAGGCAGCCGGACGCACGGGCAGCGGCTCGTGAAGCGGGGCCGCCGTGGAGAGCTGTCCGGCGGGGAGTGCACTGGGCCGCCGGTCCGGAGTCGGCCTGAGAATGGCCGGCTGAACAGCAGTTGGCCGCCGGCCGGAACAGGGTCGGGGAGAGGCACAGTGAGTTCCCCCCTTTTTTTTTAAATTCGAAATTTCAAATTAAGAAAAGAAGAAGAAGAATAAGAAAGGAAAGGGAAGAAGAAAAAAGGAAGGAGAAGAGAAGAAATAAGAAGAGGAAGGAAGAAGGATGTGGTTCCTATGTATGAGAGAGGGGATGGTGGCTTGTGAGGGTGGTGTTTTCTAGGTTGCCTAGGGATTAGGGTTTGAGGGTACAAGTCATTAAATAGGAAGAGAGAGGGTGTGATGTAGGGTGAGGATTTGACCCACTTAAATGAGTGGCTATGATGATTCATGAAGGAAGTTAATTCATGTAGGGATGAGGGTTTTTAATTAAAAATTAATAGGCTCCCTCATTGGTTAAAATAATTAGGTGTTGGCACCTACAATTAAATAATTTGCAACTTAGCCCCTTAAATTCGGGAAATTGCACAAACACATGAAATGATGAAAATTTGGCGGGCGATTCGGGGTTCGGTATTTTGTAGGGTCAGGGGACGCTGTAAGATGGGTATGGGCTGAATTTGTAGGGCACTGGAATTAAATTGGGATTTTTTAAATCAGATAAAATGGTATCCTCAATTTAAATAGAAATAAATGCAAGTTGTGTTCAACAATTAATTAGGAGTACATGGAGCCAAAATCAGGTCAAGTCATCAATACCAATATTGAAGAAGACTCAGAACAGAATATTACCCTAATTTGGGCCGCACGAAAAATAGGTCAAGATGGCCTCCAATTTTTGATTGGAACGCACAACGATACAAAAATAGGAAATTAAAAATAACGTCCGCGATGATTTTTGTGCGGCCAGAAACAATGTACAGGGAGCAAAATTATGAGTTGTAAAAATAGCAGAATGGAAGGCGGGCATGTCTAGGGCAAGATGGTGAAATTAGTTGGAAGACAAAAGTTAGGGTAGTGCTCCAAATATCGAAGCAAAAGCAATGCGCAAAAATATTAAATAAAATACAGTAATTAATTATAAACTCCAAGAATTAAATTCTAGATAAAATAATTAACCTCAAAATTCCATACTTCGGACAGGTGCTATCTACTGGCTTCTAGGTCTGGCCTGCTAGCTAAAATAAAATAATTAACACTGCATATAAATATATTTTTAATTACACATCGCACAAAATTATTTAAATCAAATACACTATCATGCAATTAATTAATTGTAAATAACATAATATTAAATACTGTAAAAATTTGAAAATTCCCCTGTTTTCAGAATGTGGTAGTGACATTGATAGTTATTTCTATTTGCATTACTCTGGCATTTAATCTGTGATTATCTGTTGTGGATGAGATTAGAATAATCTGTGACCTGTATCATTGGTTCTATTTACTGTTAGACTACAGCTTAAGCATGCCCTGATGGATCCATTAAATTGGGTTGTCCATCGGTGCGTGCTGCTGGCCATTGTCGCGTGTCCAGTCCCTCGGCATTTTGGGACTGGGACGTGACAGTATTCTTGGGACTGGGGCATGACAGGCGCCCCCTTCTCCCTCCCGGCGACCCCCCTCCGGCCGCGTCCTCCCCCCTTCTCCTCCTCTAGGTAAACCCTCTCTCTCTCTCTCTTTCTCTCTCACAGGACACACATGGCACTGACACTGACATGACACACACACATGACAAACACTGACATAGACACGACACACACACACACACACGTGACACCAACCCTAACCCAAAACTGACACGACCTGGGATCAGGACCTAGGATTAGGGTTAGAGTTTTTGACCTGGGGTTAGGGTTAGGGTTTTTGACCTGGGGTTAGAGTTAGGGTTTTTGACCTGGGGTTAGGGTTAGGATTTTTGATCTGGGGTTAGGGTTTTTGACCTAGGGTTAGGGTTAGGGTTTTTGACCTCGGGTTAGGGTTATGATTTTTGTACTGCTATGTTGCTTGTTGTGTGTGTCTGGGCAGTATTGATTATGATTGACTATGTCTGTGTGTGTCTGGGCAGTGAAGAGTGGGGTGCCTGTGAGGTGTGATAGAGTATGGTGGAGTAATGGTTGTGTACAAGGAGTTTATTGGGTATACTCTGGGTTCAATTGAACTGTAGGTGAGAGGGCTCGGGTCAATCCAAGGCAAGGGCAAGTGGAGACTGTGGATTGATATCAATCAGTGAGATATAAGGTTGAGTGGTGCTTTGGGAGTGTACTGCAATGTATTCAGTTGCAGGCTTATGGGGAGAAATAAATATGATGGTCTATCCTTGTGAGTTGAGTGATCTCTGTGTACAGATGTTGGAGCCTGAAGAGTGTGCAATATGACCATTCAGTTTATTGGTATTGGGTTGGAGCATATCAGCAGCAGCATCAAGAGGGGTGTCAGTGTGCAGCAAATTCACACTTGTGTACTGCTTAAGTGTTGTAGCATGTGTATACAATATGAGATGGGGAGGCTCTGTTGTAGGCTAGTTAGGAGTGCAGTGCAAGCTTGATTAAGGGCATAGAGGGCTCAGGTATTAGTTCAGTTGAGGGGTAATGAGGTTGTAATGGGAGCTATTGTTTATGAGTTTAGTGAGTTAGTGCGTAGATGTTCAGGTTAGAGTATCATGTATTTCTTAGTAATTATGATGGGTATCAGAGTTGGACCAGTTAGAGGGGGAAACTGTTAGGACTACACTGATATGAGTATGCAGTACATTCATGAGTGGCAGCAATAATTTGCAGGTAGAAGCAAAGAGGAAGGGGCAAACCTGAGTGCTAGCGCATTAGGGTTAGTGTTTTGGTGAGTATGTGAGTACTTGAGGAAAATAAATGGTATCAATAGTATAGATTAGTGATGTATCAGGATATTAGAAGTAGGTAAGTGTTGTGTACCAATGTGAAGTAAGTGTAAAAGTGTTGGTATTTTGAGATACCAAGTATCAAGGTATTAGGGATTGGGAATTAAGGTAAGATATTTGAGATACCAAGGAACAAGTTCTAGATAGGTATATAGTGTGGTGTCATTGACTTGGGATTAGGGTTAGGGTTTTTGACCTGGGGTTAGGGTTAGGGTTTTTGAACTGGGGTTAGGGTTAGGGTTTTTGACCTCGGGTTAGGGTTAGGGTTAGGGTTTTTGACTTGGGGTTAGGGTTAAGGTTTTTGACCTCGGGTTAGGATTAGGATTTTTGACCTGGGGTTAGAAAACCCAACTCATTTTTTCTTACAGAAGTTAAATGCAACTTAGCATCATTAGAAAACCATCACATCCCAAAATTATGATAGATGCTGTAGAAGAAATCAATTTGTGGTTTGAGTTCAAGTAGAGATCAATTTCTTTATCAAATACACTGTTCACAAGCAATTAATTATATAGAAATTTTTAGGTTGCTGGGTCTGCTTTTTTTTGAAAAGCAGTAGCAAAACCAAACCAAGCCTTTAACCTTAATCATATTGTATTCCATTTAGACTTGGTCAGGTTTGTGGATGAGGAAAATATGGAAGACCAGCACATGCATCCCAAAGTTAAGATAGATAGTTGTGGCAGAGATCAATTTATGGTTTGAGTTCACGTCGCTAAAATTTACACAATATTTAATATTAGACAATATATTTATATCTGTTATCAATTATATTCTTTGTTTTCATCTATCTTACCAGATGGCACCCATGACCCGAGCATGTGCACGTCGCTTGAGAGAGAGACCTCCTACTGTTAAGAATGAAGTGATGCCTCCTACTGTTAAGGAGAAAGTGATGCCTCCTACTGTTAAGGAGAAAGTGAATGTTAAGGAGGAAGAGATACCACCTGCTGTTAAATTGGAAGTGGTTGTTAAGGAGGAAGTTGTGCCTCCTACTGTTGGGCAGGCACCAACTAAGAGGGGGAGTTCCAGTCACCCAGCACCTATAGCGGAGATTGATCACATAGACACTGTTTATGCGCAGTATCTGAGGGACTGGTCTATGCCCCAGCATATTGGATATCCTCGAGATTGATACTGTGATGTTTCATATACTTTTATTGTGGTTATTATGTGATTATGATACTTATATATTATGCATTTTTTGTGACTGTGATACTTATATATTATGCATTTTATGTGACTGTGATACTTTTATTTTGTGTATTGTGTGACTATGATATTTTATATACTTTTTGTGTTATTTCGTACGTAGAAAATTCAATGGAGGGTTGCTCCAGGTCTATCTATAATATTTGTGTGTATTATGTGACTGTGATACTTTTTATTCATATTAAATGTATGTTAATTTACCGGTGTTGAGTATTCCACCGAAGGGGTTGGCGAACCCAGAGAATTCAACAGAGGGTTGCTCTGGGTCTATTTTTAATTAAAAATTCATAAATTACAGGAGATTGGTAATTTTTAACATTTTTTTTATTTTTTACTGAAAATTTAGCGACGTTTTGCGACGGTTAGCGACGTTACTGTACGTCGCTGAATACATCGCTAAATACGTCGCTGAATACGTCGCTAATTAGTGACGTTTAGCGACATATGAGCACGTCGCTAATTAGCGATGTTGCGTCACTAAACGTTGCTAATTTAGCGACACATTTAAGTCTATAAAAAAACGTCGGTATAGCGACGTTTAACGACGTTTTTCCTTTCAGCGATGTGCTGAGTTCCGACTTCCGTAAAATGTCGCTAATTACGTCGCTAAAAGTGATTAGCGACATTTTTTTGTCATTTAGCGACTTTTTTTACGTCGCTAATTTAACTTTTTCTAGTAGTGAAGGACATAACAGTCGGCAACCAAGTGTCCCTTATGTTTGTATTAGGCACATAATGGTCCTAGGTTGTATCCTTGGTAGCCGCTGTTGTTCGGACGTTTTTGCGCCTTGTATCCTCCTACCGTGTTAGTGCGCTTATGGTTCAAATTCTGCATAACTCATGAAGCAGCTGGAGGATATTGAGGCTCTAGTGTGAGAGCATGGTTGAGTGACTCCCTCATTATCTTGTATTGTGAGAGCACGACATTGCTTTGTATGGTAGGACAAAGACCCTCTTCGAATCTTCTTGCTCGAATTGCTGCATCTGGTAGCTAAGAACTAGAAAATTTGACGAGTCTGTTGAATTCTGATGAGTACTACCGAAGTTTCATGCTCTCTTGCCTTAGATGAATGCATTCTTTTTCTGTTGGGAAACAACTGGAGGGAGGTATTCCTCCTTAAATGCTATCTTGAACCTTCTCCAAAGAATCGTTATATTCTTATCTTCACTAAGGATAAATCATTTTTGTACATCCCACCAGTTATGCGTATGCCACTCTCTTCGACTCCTAGATGTCGAGTAACTTGAAGTGGTCCTCTCTCTATAAGCTAATCCATGGACACATAAAGGTTTTTGATCCCCTTAAACGATATGTTGCACACTTTTTTAAATTTGTAGATGTCGAAATCGAAACTTATCTCCCCTGCAGGTTGGGCTCCTCGGCTTCGATTTCATTGGGCTCATGTGTGGCATCCATTATTGTTCAGTTATTGACTGCCATCGTCTATACAATCTGTTGCATCATATCTAACTACTTCTGCTGCACTTGGAAGTGCGCTTCGATTCTCGCCTCAAACTGTAATTGCTGTCTGGCTTACTTTTGTTGTGCCTCAGCATGTTTTTGTGCTTCCATTATACTTAACATTCTTTCTATTGGATCAACTGGGACTGCTACCTTGGAGCTACTTGAGCTACTTGAAGTGCCCAAATTGCTACAGTTTGTCATTTATGCAAATAAGAGTAACTCACATCAGTCTTATAAAATATTATGAACTTACTGTATAGAATATCTCATTTTATAACACAAAATCAAGGTTTCAAATAAAGAAAACTAGTGTCTTTGCAAAAATTTTAAAACAAGAAATCCAAGGAAGTGAGTTGTACTCTGATACCATTATGTCATGTCCTGATTACATATATTCGATAAGCCGGCCACTGAGTGGGTAGTTTGAAAATATAGTTGTTATAGACCTCTCATCCTCCTTAGTCTCTTCTTCTCTACATACATATTGCTTTCTCCTCTCTTACACCCTCATGGTGTACTATACCCCATCCCTAGCCATCCATCAAGCGATCCACGCTCACCAACCTTCTATATGAGTTAGCTAATACCCGTCTGCGCAACTGCTCCTATAATAATTTAACTTGAGCCTGATCTAGTATCAACAACAAGCTCTTCTCAAGCTACCGACCACTGTGCTCGCCTCCCCAGCTTATATGCATCCCTGACAGCCACTCGACCGTATGCAAGCAGTCTCTATTTGAGAGACTGCAGCAAATACAGCAGAAACTATGGCAGTAGTTGCTGCTCGGCAGTGCTTCCTTTCCCGTAGATTTTTGTAGCTAAATTTATAGCTTGTAGCAGTAACTTCATGCGATGTTTTTGTGAAATCCAACCATTGGATTTTGCATTAAAACCTCCATGTTAATTCGGATATATTGCCCTATAACTCTGTAAGATTTTACCCGTAAAATCTATTATTTGCTTGACAAAAATTGACATCAAGTTACTTTATTAAAACTGTGTATATGTTTACAGTTTTGGGACATCGACTTTGTAGGCTTAAATCTTCGTCTTCAAAACTTTGATTTTTGAACCACCTTCACTTCTCCACATATGGTATATTCTATTTTGTTCTTGTAAATTTTTGTAGCTTAATTCTATCTTTTCGCAAGTCAAACTCAAGCCCAAAGTTGTGTGCAGAAAATTGACTTTTCATACTTGAAACGCTTGGAACAAACTTTGTCCCGTCAATCTGGCTATTGAATTTCAATTTTGACCTCACTGTTGAACTCGTGGCATCGTTTTAGCCTAAAATGACATATAACATGCCAAATTTGGACACCTGCCATCTTAGCATATTTTTGGGTAAGACGTAGGCCCACATGTTTCGTTTGACCCCAAAAAATAAATTATTTTTGTTGTGTCCAAATTGGACTTATATGTGCTACGACCCGCATGATCGAGCACGAGTACGTGGGTACATCCAGCCTACACCGCAGTATCGACGATAGAACGCTGTCTAGGTCATCAATATCTAGCTATCAATCTTACTAATACAACTAGTTCTATCATATACTCAATCACCATAATCTAATGGCAGAATAAATAAGAAAGATAAACCAAAGGAAAAACTAGACATAATATGGAATAAAAAATATTAGTCTAGATCTCTACAATTGTCACCTCAAATTCCACAGTGTAAGAGCAGTCATATCTATTGCATCATTCTGAAATCAAGGAATATAGAGCACAATAATCACTAAACAATATTATTCAGTCATGATTAGAGCGAAGCACACCTCTAACAACAGTTCCAATAAATGATAAAGACTATGTAACAGTAAATAGAGAAAAATACAAGAAATATAGAACAAGAGCAAAAAATATACAAGATATAGAATATTGTAAATAAATACAAGAGTAATAAGTATCATATACATGAGACAAAAAATACAACTAGCTAAGTGAGTGAGTACTAGCTTCAACATGTGATCGACTTGGGACTTTTGTTCAGGAATCATGGCCTGATTAATCATATGTGTGGTTTATAATTAACAATATACTTGAAAACATGAACTGTAGGATATGATCACATATCTATACTAACACTTCCCACCCCCGAATGGTATAGTGGATCCAACCATAGCATGCTATGACACAGAATTCTATGAGAAGGTAGCTAGTCTTCCCAGGAATCAGTGTCCATATAAATACAAGAACAACATAGCTTGCACAGGATACACCATAAACCACTAGGAATAACATCTCATGACGGGATCTAGAAATACCAATCCGTATAACCATGTGTCAAGAAGTCAATGATATCTACACTACATACAAGAAACATAAAATATATCATAAACAAAAAACTATCGAAGAATGTACTCGCCTGAGGTTCGGAGCAATGAATATCAAATAGTATCTGAACTGGTGTCTAAGTGACCTATATATGATGTATCAAGGTCAAATAATATTTTGAAGTCAATAAAAAATTTAATTAACTCAAAACTAGGTTTTTAGGTCAAATCTAGGTCAACACAGTCAAACTAGGTCATTTCCTAGTTTCTAGGTTGATTTTACCTATTTACAAGGCTTATAAAGTTATACTAGGTCTTAATAAGTCACTATTTGATTTTTAGGTGCTAACTAGGTCAAACTTGTCAATACTAGTTAATACTAGGCCAATACTAGATTTATATACTATACTAATAAGTTACTAGCATATATTATCCTAATATATACTTCTACCTATAATTTCTAGCGATACCTTGCCCTATAGCCATTTATCTTACCCCGTATCACGATATCTTTATCTGTATCACACATTTACCTAATACCGTAGCCCGTATCTCAAATACCTTAACTATTAGTCAATATCTTAGTTCTAGGGTTAATACCTTGGCTAAACTAGGTTTTAAAGTCATACTAGTAAGCTATGATATAATAATATCATATATACTATATAGATATACTAAAATATATATAATAACTTAGTCTAACACTGTGATACTCGTCTCACTATCACGTAATTTTTATGTTCATATCTTGTATATGTGTGCTATTGCTGTATATTGCTTCCCGTATATTTTTCTGTATTTCTCTAGCTGCTCTCACGTAATTTCTAGATTTGTATAAAGTGTTAACCACTCTTGATATATAAGCCCTCTCTTTCTCTCTCTTCCCCATTCTTTCACTTTTTCCTCTTTTTATTTTTTTTCCTTTCCTCACCCCTCCTCTCTAGCCGAGAGGAACCCAGGACCGTTCCCCCTCCCCTTTCCCTTGGTAGTAATGGTAGTAATTAGTGGTGGTTTTAGACAAGTACATCTTGCCAATGATAAAAAATTTATACTTTTTGTTATTGTGAATTTTTTACATTTTATTAGTCTATATTGTGCTCCATGAACTCCTATGCATGTTTACTTCTTGGTATTTTCGATTTTGATAGCTTGGTTGGACTAAATCTATATTTTTAGTTTCATATAATATTGTCATTTTCATGGTTTTAATATCTTAAAACTTGTAGTTTTCCAAAACTAGTTGTTCTATGTGAGAGAGCATTTGATTTCAAGTGATTTAGAACTTTACTTTTCTAGATTTGGGCTGGAAATGAGAATTTTATGAAGAATCATATTTTCAGGACTTGGAGCTTTTTCAGGGCTGAAATTTGCTATTCTGGGACAAATGAGCTCCATGCGGCCTGCTTTGCATACGACTTGGACTCCTCACTCCAAACTCAGCATGCGGCCATCTTGTTGGACGCATGACTGAATCTGCACATGCGTCCCTTGACCAAATGCATGAAACTTGAATGAAATAAATTTCTCTAAGTTCCTGATTCCATGCGGCATAGAGGAGCATGTAGCCCAGAGGATCATGCGATCAAAATTGGCTATGCGGCCCCAAGCTATGCGTCCTTTTTCCAATGCATGACTCAGCGCCGCCTTGGCTCGGTTTCCACTAATTTTGTTTTTTCCTTCTCTAATATGCTTTATTGGCCAGTCACATTGGTCACTTCTCTGACACGCTTTATTGGCTAGTTACTTCAGTCACTTTCTAGCCTTATATTTATTCCCGTCACTCAACCCTTGTCCCGAGGAGTGGACCTTGCGATAATCCATGCGGCCAGCTTTCTACATGCAGTTTCTTGCATGCAACCAGCTTCTTTCATGCAGCTATTTTGATCCATGCGGCCAGTTTCTTGCATACGGTCTGTTTCTTGCCTGCGGCCAGCTCATCTACTGCACTTCTAGTACTTATTATAGCAATATTTTTCTTTGTTATATGTTCTCTTATGGATTATTTACTCCTTGTGCTGGGCCCAATTAGTTAAATTCATATGATGCATGCTATTTCTAATTGCTTATAACCTGGATGCTATACTTACCAGAACATGGAATACCCGGAACATGGAGTGTAATGGCACTGTTAAACTGAGAACTTCCGGCACCTGACTTGTACTGAATGAACCTGATCCCTAACTCCAGATACCTGACATGTATTGATAAACCTGATAGTGGCTCGACGTAGCTCACTCCTGACATGATAGAATCTATAAAACTGAAATGCTTGTACTGATAAGATAAATTTCTGTGGTTGATTGCTTATCCCTGTCCTGATTGTACTTTTTAAGCTATTGTCCTATCTTGTATCATGTCTAAGGCAGATTCCTGAGCACCACGGTCAAGAATTCTTGATAACTTGCCTAAGTTAATAACTAGAATAATTATCTAGAAGCATCTAGAGAAATTTTTTGGCTACATGCAATCCCGGTGTGCCAGCGACACCTGATGGATTTGGACCTCTCCGTCGAGAGGGGCACACTTCCACTATACCGTCGAGTATTACAATTTACCAGAAAAATATTTTATACTTAATCAATTTATGTTTTTTATTCTTACGTTTGGATAACCCGGATAGTCTACAGGGCATGTGGCTTTATGGAATCTCAACTGTATTTGTTAGTAACCAGGATGGTGATAACCCTAGTTAATTAATGGTAGTAATTCGCCGGTCATGATTGACCGTGATTGCAAATTTTTTAGTCTTGTCTTGTCTTATCTTGGATTATCCAACTACTAATCCTGAACTATACCCGTTACTGATTCCTGAAACTGCTTATTTACATATTGCTCTTATTTATATTTTCTTATGCTATTGAATGTTTGCATGCTGGTTTTAGTTCCTAAGTTGGCTCCCTTGTGGTACTTTGCTGTTTTGGGGTCTGACCCACTGGTTTTATATGGCCAAATTTTGGAGAAATACTGCAGGATGTCCCATACATCCCGCCTCCAGATGGTGAACACGAGGAGCACCCGAGGACTTGAATAGATTTCTTCTTTATCACCCACCTGATCTTGTACTTATACTTTTGAGATGTTTAGCCACCGAGCATGTGCTTAGCTCGTATTTTGGTACTTGACATTCTAGCCTGCGGGCCTACATGTAAAGCATATTCTAGACTATAGCTAGAGATGATTATGTAATATTGTACTTTGCTAGTTCTTTATTTTTGTAACTAGCTTCATAATCATCTATGTATGTATAGTTTGGGATACCATACTATTTTATGTTTGGTGATTATACTTCTTGTAACTTGTTGCTTGCTCAAGATTAAGATAACTAGGACTCTTGACTTAGGAATGAATATTGGATTGTAGAGTAAACCCTCACATGTCTAGATAGTCGTGACCGTATCTCGGGATATAGAGTACTCTGGTGTACGCAGCTTAACTCATACCTTGGTACCTAACCCATTACCCAAGCTAGACACTACCCTTACTATGATATCTTAATCAAATACCTAATATCACAACCTTAACTTAGTATCCTAGTATTACCTCATACTAGTTCAAATATTTTGGTGTCTTGATATTCTAAATATCTTGATACATCATAGGATACCATACTCTAATTTACCCCCCACATATCACACTTATTTGTACATGGTACCACAGTACCACATTAGTTATTATATGATACCAATCCCCAAGATACTAACCCATGACCATAACCTACACTTACCTTACATCCAAGATACTTACCCGACCCTTGACACTAGACATACTAATATTACTCATTATCTAGTTCTAATACCCAATATCTTAGTATTCTGGCCAATATCTTATCTTCCTAGATACTTACCCAACTAACTCTAATACTAATACTTAACACCAAATAGGATATCTTACTCAAGCCCCAATACTCACTTACCCTCACTCATGATACTTGAATGTTATGATACCAATATCCTCATGGTACCCAAGTATCACACTAGTACCTTGCCCCAAACTCTAATACCTTGACACATAACTTACATATACTTGGCTCACTTGATAAGCACTTGTATCAACACTAATACGCACACTAACTAACACCTATTACCTATAACACACACACACACACACACACACACACACACACACATATATATATATATATATCATATATATGCTTGGCAACCTATGAAACCTACACTCACTTGATATCCATACTACCTAGGCTCATAGGATACACAAAATGCCTATGTCGTATAGTCAGTTCTCTATTTGTAACCAATACTGCACCTATTGGACCTATTCAATAAATTCTAGGGTTAAAGTATGTCGTAGTCCTTCGTATTAGCTTTCCAAAACTTCAAACAGATTATATTTTAGTGTCTGAAAGCTCCCAAAATCGCAAAAATATCGAAACATATTTATCTTTTGAACACCTGATACTCAAATAGTTTTACAAAAAGTTACAGAATGAATTTAGCCTATTAATTTATATATTTATAAATCTAACTTCTATATGGTTGTTTAAAAAATAGGAGATTAATCAGAGTCCTGAGTTAGGAGTTATGATATTTCTAAGTTGATATTGCTAAAAATGAGACTAAATACTATGACGAATTTGGATTATTTTGGACAAAAGAACAGATGTATACACCCAATTTACCAAATTTACCTATATGTATCATGGTATATCATGATACAGACTCTACGTATCCAATTTTGGACACAAAAACACATTCGCACAATCAAATAAATATTACTAGTCCTCATTAGGACACAATACAAACACTCAATGAACACAATTAGGATTTTTCCCAAATTGAGCCCCAAAATTATGACACTAACTTAGATCTACCAAATTGAGACCTCCTAGTGCCTAGATCTACCATTAGAAAGTCAAATCTAACCATAGAAATATTTCTACATGACCAAGGGGTGTTCCTAACCATAAATTTGATAAAATTGAGAGAATTACCTAGTATTTTGGTAGCCACTTTGGAGAATTCTAAATTTGGATACGGAAGGGATGAGTCGGACATGATCTCCTAGCAAGCTCCTCTCCTATGGATCTTCTTGTGCTCTTCGATGCTCTAGGCCTTTATGATTATGAGAATGAGTGGAATTGAAAGTGGATTGAATAGAATTGGTAGGAAATTGTGTTTGCTTAGGGAAGAAGAAGCTTTAGAAAAAATGAAGCTAATGAGTGAAATAGAATGAATGAATGAATAAATGAATGAATGGGCCCTAAATTGAACTTATCTCTTATAGTAAGGTTTGGTCATTCCAAAGTATCAAATTTGTCCCTCTCCATTTGTCATGAATGTAATCTAATTAACTAAAGGAATAAATCTCTACAACTAAGAAGAATATTCTCTTCATGACAACTAAACTTACTTAATTTTAATTACTAAAGTCATGACTAATAATAATTAGAACTAACTAACACTTACAAATTCTAATTGTCTAGCCACTAACTAACACTAAGATAATTCTAGGCAATCACTAATATAAAATAATATATAAATTTTTAACAATATAAAAAATTATTAAAATATTCCTATGGTGGAAAGTGGTAGTTACAATATGTTGTTATCATGAGTATCTCGTCCATTCTGAAATTGTTGGTGATATTTATTTCAATATCCAAAGACTTCTGTTTCGATTCTCAATTTTTTTGCTAGTACTCCTTTGTTGAGTTTGTATCTGAATTGTTGTTCATCCTTCGACCAACTTTCAGGCAAGAATATATTATCTTATATTTATTGTTTCTTGAAAGAGAGAGAGAGAGAGAGAGAGAGGAGGGATCTATATTCCTTTTTTTTTTGCATCCCCAAGTTATCAACCGTTGGATCTTGTTAAAGTCATCTAATCTTAATCATTGATTTGAATGGTTCAAATCAACGGTTTAGATTAATGACTTAAACAAGATCAAACGGTTGATAACATGGGGATATATATATATATATATATATATATATATATATATATATATATATATATATATATATATATATATTAACGGTTGGGTGGTTTTGAACCATGGCTCTAACATGTAAGTTAGGTGTAGGATGGGTGTGTGAGTAAAAAAAAAGAATATATATATTCTTTTTTTACTCACACACCCATCCTATACCTAACTTACATGTCGAAGCCGTGGTTCAAAACCACCAGCCGCTCCGAATGTCCCATATATATATATATATATATATATATATATATATATATATATATATATATATATATATATATATATATATATATATATATATATATATTACTTGTTGATATTACGAGCATTTTTGAATCACTCTGTAGCAATCGATGATATACGTCATTTTAATTTATTTGTTTGGCCTAGATGTTAGTGGACCACCATCACTCTGTAATGGGATATACGTTTATCTCGTATGACCTAAACACTTATATATGGCATATATATTGGATACTCGTGATAGGGCACGTACTCTCAAATCTGGCTAACGATCGATACAATCAGGTCATGTGAAGGTATAGCTCATACTTGGTTTTATCATATTCTTATTATATAAAGATACTTTTACTGGTCATGTTACTTGATAGACTTAGACTAGTTGTGTCATGGATTCGACACATGTAGTATCATTGGGTGGGGACAGTCACTCGACATATGTAATACTTTACACTTTCTGGTAACCCGACTCCGATGGAGGTGCAAATACGATGGCCCTTGATGTACATAGTTGACCTCCGGTGTCTATGAAACGCTATATAATTTATACAGACGATTGGATATAGTATATGTATCGAGGCAACTAGCCTCTGATGAGCACTATGTCAATCCCATTCAGCCAAACAGTCCATACATGCGAACGTTGTCCTCAAAACTGTATTTCACATAGATTGGATAGTATAGTGTACCATAGGCATGAGTTATATACATGATGTTACAGTTTCACATTTGGCATGTGTATGTGTATTATGTATCTTGCTACATCCCTATAAAGCCTTAGTTTTCTTCCAGATTAGTTGAGTAGATTGCATGAGATCATCTCGGAGGAGTATTTTTTTATTATATTCCCATATTCAAGTATTATTGTATTATTCACACCATAGCTATATTTTTATTTTGTTATATTATCTGATTTTAAAGTCTAGTATTTATAAGCATGTACTATTCGCTTAGCCTATTTGAATGAATGTGCTATTGGGATGCAGACCTTTGATGTATATCGTCCTTCTTGAGATTTATATATATATCATGGATTGAGATATAGTTGGTTAGTTTATCATATAGATAGATAGCTATATACGTATTTTAGTTTGGCTGTGTAGAAAGAAAGTAATTGATTGATTATTTCTTAAGATGGAGTACATATATATATGAGAAGGCTAGCCTCCTCCTTATTTTCTATCCGATGTGGGACTAAATAAGTTCCTATAACTCAACACTCCCCCTCAAGATGGGCGATAGATATCAATCATCCTTATTTTGTTACAAAAGATATCAAACTCTCTATGATCTAAACCTTTAGTTAAATAATCAGCTAGCTGCTCCACTAATTTTACATAGCTCAAAGTCAAAATTCCTCTATTCGACTTCTCCTTGATGACGAACCGATGAATCTTCACATGTTTGGTGCGATCATGCTAAACTGGATTATTTGCAATATCAATTGTTGATTTGTTGTCATACCAAAGTTGCATGAAGTCTCCTCTAAGCAAACGTATCTCAGACAACAAGCTTCTAACCTACATCATCTCGCACAAGCTAACTGACATAGCCCTGTACTCGGACTTAGCTGTAGACCTAGCCACTACATATTACTTTTTGTTGCGCCAAGATACAATATTTTCTCAAAAAAAATACATCAACTTGTAGTGGACCTGCGATCGTCCATACAACTCGCCCAATCGGCATCACTGTAGCCTTCAACTCTCAAACGTCCAGAACTTCTGAACCATAACCCCTTTCATGGGCTTCCTTTAATATACCTGAGAATTCTATGAACTACCTCTATAAGCTGCTCTCTAGGATCATGCATATATATATTCACCACACTTATGACCTAAGTAATATCAGGTCTTGTACGACATAGATATATAAGCCGACCAACTAATCTTTGATATTACACCTTACTCACCGGATCACCACCATCGGCACACAACTTTATGATTCTGCTCGATAGGAGTATAAGCAACTCTGCAACCCAGCATTCATGTCTCTGAAAGAAGGTTCAGAGCATACTTTCGCTTAGAAAGCACTATACCCTTTCTTGACCTTGTAATTTTAATTCTGAGGAAGTACTTCAACTGTCCCAAATCCTTGACTTCAAATTTCTCTCTAAGTTTTTTCTTCAGTCGTATGATCTCCTCAGTATCATCTCTAGTAATAACAATATCATCAACATAGACTGCAAGAACAGTGATGTGAGTCTTAGAGTTTCTATAAAATATAATATGATCTACATTGCACTGCCTATATTCCATACCACAAATTATAAGCCTGAATCTATCAAACCACGCTCTCGGAGACTACTTTAGCCCATACAAAGATTTCTTCAATTTGCATATATTTTTAGTTGTTTGTAAAGTAGCAAAGCCTGGTGGAATCTCCATATGCACCTCATCTTGGAGATCCCTATGAAAAAAGTGTTCTTGACATCTAGCTAATGTAGTTGCCAATTGAAGTTGGCAGCATAAAACACCAACACTCGTACAGTGTTCATCATCGCTACTGGAGCAAAGGTCTCGTCATAGCCGATACCATAAGTTTGGTTGTAGCCTTTAGCAACCAATTTGGCCCTGTACCTGTCAATCTTGCTATCTGGAGTTTGGTTAACAGCTGACAATGGTACCAGCTCCCATGTGTCATTCTTCTTGAAGGCCTGAAGTTTCTCCTGTATGGCATTCAACCACATAGGATCTTTCTTAGCTACCTGCCAGTTCTTAGGTACAAGCACTGAATATAATGATGCAAGGAAGGACTTATATACAGGTGGAATAGATGCATATGAAATATAATGTGCAATGTTAATATCCCAACGGCCAAACTTAGCTGGAGGTTTTCCAACATTGACTCTAGAAGTTCTACGAAGCAAGACAGGAGTATTAAAAGTATCAGGGAAAGAATTATTACCAGGTGACTCAGGTGGAAGGGCTGAAGAAGGTCATAGAGAAGAGGGACTTGGGACATAAACATTTGTGGGTACTGGCATAGATACAGAAGGAGGAAGATCATGCTTCTCATGCTGCTAGTGCAGCTTCTCATGCTCCCTATATACTCTCATCTCTCCCTGACTGTCGGCTCCCCCTGAGACACCATCACTCCTCGATGACTAAAAAGGACATCGAATCATACCAAACATGATGCCACTATCATTCTTTCCCTCTCTATTAGCATCAATAGAGCCATCCTCGAACAAGGAACTTAACTCCGTGTTTTCTCTATAAAATGGTTCAAACTTTCGGAAGGTCACGTCCATACTGACAAACAATCTTCTTTCAGTGGGACACCAACACTTGTATCCTTTCTGACTTGATGAGTAGCCCATAAAGATATATTTAATTGCTTGTGGATACAGCTTGCTCATCATTATTATGTGATTTCGCACAAAATATATGCAGCAAAACACTTTGGGTGGAACAATAAAAATATTAGAGCCCAAGAGCATATCACATGGTGTCTTCATCTGTCACTACCATATTCCAGAATAGGAGTATTTTTGTCTTTTTTATTTATTAATTTAATGTATTAATGATTGCATGACATTTATATATATTTATTACCGTGATTTATTTAATTGTTGTGCCTTACCGTTGCTTCGATATTTGGAGTGCTACCCTAGCTTTTGCCTTCCAATAAATTTTACAACCTTGTCCTAGACGTGCCAGCCTACCATTCGGACCCTTGTGTAACTTATTATTATGCCCTCTTGTGCTTCATTTTAGTCGCACAATATTCGTCATGGACGTTTATTTTAAATTCCAAATAAATCTAATTTTGCATCGTTGTACGTTCCAATCGAAATTGGAGACACAACCTCGACCTATTTTGTGCAACCCAAATTATGATAATATTCTACTCTGAGTCTTCTTTATTTATGACACTTGCGTCCCACCTAATTTTAATCCCATGTACTTCTAATTAATTTAAGAACACCATTTGTATTAGTTTTTATTAAATTAATCCAAAATCTAATTTTGTACAATTTTCTAATTTTTGGGCACTTTTATGCAAAAGTTTATTAAGATGTCCACCCCATTGGACACAACACATAAAGAAACCCATTTCTCCTTCATGTGAAATTTTCCATAATTTTGGAGTGTGTAACACTCTACATCAACCATCATCAAACCATAGCCCTCCATTATTTTGAACCAATGCAATCATAGCCATTCATTTTGAATCCATTGAATCCTAACCCATGTGATACCTATATGACAAGGCCTAATCCCAATAGGGGTTGACCGGCCCAATTTTTTAGGTCAACCTCAAGCCCAACACTATTTTCCATATATTATATAATCTCTTTTCCTTTTTCTATATTTTCCTAGAACCTAAACCACAGCCGACCCTTACATCTTCCTATTCTTTTTCTTCCTCCTCTTCCCCGGTCGAAGCCCCGGCCATCTGACCCGCCGGAGCAGCCCTCTGCTGTGCACCACCCTCGCCTGACCTCATCACCTGAACTCGTTGACCGGAGCAGAACCACCCGCCATTCGCATGAAGACCAAAGCCGACCGCCTACAACAGCTAACCCGCCATCTCCAGTCTGCCCCAAGCCGCCAGCAACCGCTGTTCAATCGCCCGCAGCCGCCTGACCTCGCCTCAATCCGACGTTGTCATCCTCGCCAGAACCACGCCGGAGCCCGCTGTGCTCCGCCTGCCCCAGAGCACGACTGAACTTTGTTGTCCTGTTGTCCTCTTCCCGCTCGCTTGGGCCCCGACCCCGCTACACCCCTGAGCACCCGCTGTGCTGAACACCATCGTCGGATCCTTCTCGCCTCTTCCCTGAGCCTCTTCCTCCGTCCACCTCCTTCGTCCTCCTCCCCTCGACTGAACCACCACCACCATTATTACCTCGTTCACCATCGTTCCCTTCTCCTCCATGTTCTCCTCCTCCAATCAACGCCGGAGCCTGAAGCTGACCCCACTGAACTCCTCGACCGAGCAGCCCCGCTCGTCTACACCCGGAGCACCCCATCCTCGCCAAGACCTGGACCGGAGCAGCCCGTTATCATCGTCGGCATCATCGTCATCAACGCCATCATCATCATCGGCATCGTCGTCATCAACGTCGTCGTCATCGTCATCATCAACATCGTCGTCGTCGTTATTGCCGATCCCGTGCACGTACACACCGAGGCCAAGGTGAGGAGTAATTCTTCTTGTGATTTATTGTGTACGCATATGTACGCGTATACGTATTTTGATGCGTGTATGTATATAATTGGTATGTATATACTACTTATTAGTATATGTTAGTATGTACGTATTTGATATATATATATATATAGTGTGTGTGTGTGTGTGTGTGTGTGTGTGTGTGTGTGTGTGTGTGTGTGTAGCATATGTATTCAATGGTATATGTTAGTATGTATGTATTGGTATATATATATACATATATACATGTATATAGTATATGTATTCAATTGGTGTATATATATATATATATATATATATATATATATATATATATATATATATATATATTATATTCAGTATATGTATTCTTTTGGTATACATATAATTATTGGTTGTTATATACATATATAAATATATGGTATGTATATAAATATTATAAGAAAAAAATATATAAATATTATAAGTAACTAAATGATAAGGTTAATTATGACTGCAATATGTACATGCTGTATGACCCCTAGGTATAGTTGCGGATATTTCGTAGTTACACATGACCCTGTAACCCTGAGTATTTTAAGTTGACTGCCATATGTACACTGACGTACTGGCGAGACCCGTATTATTTTGATTGTCTGTTTTGTACAGCATTTTTATACGCGACACCCGTGCAACTAGAGGCACACTTGACCCTAGTTGACCAGTGTCACCCTAGTGTAGCTGCTGAGTTCAGCGTAATTATGTTGTGTATGTGCTAGTATAATGACTGATGCTATATTGTATGATATTATATGTATATAAGACCATTGGATAGTCCTGCGAGACTTCAGGAGCAGGACACTGGTATTGCCAGCTAAGGACCCTAAGCGAGTACATTCTCTGATAGTTTCTTATTTAAGATATCCTCTATGTTCATTGTATCTAGTGTAAATATCTATATTTTTTGACACGATGGTTACACGGATTGGTATATCCGGATCTCGTCATGAGATGTTATTCCTTGTATATAGTGTATCTTGTACAAGTCTTGTTTTATTGGTTATCTTGTGCATGTACAGACACTGATTCTTGGGAAGACTTGCTACCTTCCTAGAGAATCCCGTGCCATAACGTAACATGGTTGGATCTACTATACCAGTCGGGGGTGGGGAGTATTTTAGTGTAGATATGTGATCATATCCTTTATGTACAAGTCTCGTTCACATGTTAGTGTTGGTCATACACTGCACGTATGACTAGCCAGGCCAGTACTCGTGTACAAGTTTCCAAGTCGATCACATGTTAAAGCTAGTACTCACACACTTAGTTATTAGCATTCTTGTTCATTGACATATTGTTTATTCTTGCATTTATTTCCAGTATTTCCTTTATTGTGTATCTCTTGTACATATATATGCATCTTGTATATTACTATCTATTTACTGCTACATAGTTTATATCATTAATATAGAACTTCTGTTAGAGATGTACTTTGCTCCATCCTGACTGGAAATATTTTTTCAGACTACGACTTAGAGGACTGGTGTCCGACACATTATGGACCAGGTATAGATGTAGACTACACACCAGAGATCTTAAAGGAGACACTACCTGTAGCTTTTTAGACAGTATTTATTTTATGCATTGAGACTTATTTGAAGTTTATTTTTAAGTTTAAATTGAGACTTGTGGAGACTTATTATTGTTAGACAGTTAAACTGTAGTTTATCTCTACTGAGATATTGTGTTAACTTATGTCAGTATTTTTTATCTTTTATTGTGCCATTTATATATTCTTACAGTTCTGTGATTGAGTATATATTATGAGATGTTGAGAGATGTTTATTTTATTGTCCTCCTTATGGAGTTGATATCATTGACAGGTTGTGAGTCATATTAGATAGTATTATGACCTAGACAATGTTCTACCGCCGATGCTGCGGCATAGGCTGAATGTACCCACGACTCATGCCCAAATTCTGGGTGCGGGTCGTAATGTAAACCCCCTCACCCAAAATTAGGCCTACTTGGCTTAGATAGTGAAACTAGGGCTAGTTTAATCCAATTAGATATAGAACACGACACTTTATTTAATTTTATAATATTTATATCACTTAGAGCACCTTACCGTTGCTTCGATAATTGGAGCACTACATTAGCCATTGCCTTCCTACAAATTTTATATTCTTGTCCTAGACGTGCCAGTCATCCATTCTGACCCTTGTGTGACTTATAATTATGCTCTCTTGTGCTACATTTTAGTTGCATAACATTAATCGCAGACATTTATATTTAAATTCTAAATAAATTGGACTTTGTATCCTTGTGCATTCTAATCAAAATTGGAGACACATTCTTAACCCATTTTGTGCAACCCTAATTATGATAATATTCTACTATGAGTCTTCTTCATTCATGATACTTGTGTCCCACCTAATTTTAGCCCCATGTACTTCTAATTAATTTTAGAACACCATTTATATTTATTTTAATTAATTTAAACCAATTTCCATCCTTGTGCAATTTTCCAATTGTTGGGCGCTTTTATGCAAAAGTGCATTGAGGTGTCCACACCATTGGATATGACACATGAAGAAATCCATTTTTCGTTAGTATGAATTTTTCTCATGATTTTCGGAATGTGCAACACACAACATCGCCCTCTCATTTAACCCTAGCCTTGCATTTTAAACAATGCAAATCCTAGCCCTACAAACATCCCCATGTCAAGCCAAGGCCCAATCCCAAGGGTGTTGACCAAGCCCAATCCCTAGGTCAACATCAAACCCTAGGTTCCATATGTATAAATACACAACTTTTCTTTTTCTCTTAATTTTCCACAAAACCCAAACCCCAAATCTATTTCCTAGCCGACCCTTACCCATCTCCCTACTGTTCATCCCCTTCCCCGACCAACCCGTCGTCGGAGCCTCGCCGGAGCCCGACCTCCTCCGCCAGTAGCAACTCCTCCGCCGCTCACGTGGATGACCTCGACCTCCACTCCCTGTTCTCTCCTTCCCCCACCGAGTCTTTCATGAGCTCCTCTCTCGCTGGACTATCTCCATCTTCTTCCTCCTCCCCCTCCGGCCATCTCGACCTACACCCCCGTCCTCGCTATGACCTGGACCAGAGCAGCCCGTCATCTCTCCACGACTCCACATTCCCTCGACCTCCTCAGCCTGCATCCCGTACGAGAGTCCACCACCGACCGGACCATCACCACCATCACCATCTTCTCCTCCTCTCCATCGTTCCTTCGCCGATAATGATCACCACCATCCGCTGACTGATCCCAATCCGACCCCGAGAAGTAGCCATCTCCAGTCGACCTCATCCTGCTGCACCACCACCTGGTTAACTCCGACATCACAAAGCACCACCACCATCGTCTCCGTCACCTCCACATCGAGCCACCCCGAGCCTCCTCTCCCTTCCTTCCTGAGCCGCTCACCACCACCACCACCATCTCCTTCATCCCTGTCAACCGAACTCGCCGGAGCCGGCCAACCCACTGAACCTATCCACTCGACTACCCAGCCTGACCCGAGCCGCCTGAGCTCTCCTCCGTCTGCATCGTCCCTGGCCCCTGACCCGACTGAACAGTCGCTGAACCACGAACTCCTCCTCCTTCCTCCCTGCTCGACTCCTCCTCGACTCCTCTTTGCCGGACCTCCCCCCTGGCCGGAGCAGCATCAGCATCACCATCATCATCATCATCATCATCACCCCATCATCACCATCATCATCATCATCATCATCACCCCATCATCACCATCATCATCACCATCATCATCATTACAATCTCACCATCATCATCTCATCATCTCATCATAGCCTCAATCATCGCCATCATCGTCGTCAACCTCATCATCGTCACCGTCGTCCCCGTACGCGCACCCCGAGGTTCGAACCTATCCCCCTCCTTTCATATTGTGTATGTGTGCTTGTATGAATAGTGTAGGGTTTTAGTATATTGGTTTAGTTTAGATTGGTTGGTTTCAGACTGTGTCGGGGAACCCAATGACTTGTATGCGTACACGTACGTGTATTATAATTAAATTGATATATATATATATATACATATATATATGGATGTATTATATAATTAAATATATGCTAGTAATAGTTATGACTATGTAATTATATTGTACGACCCTAGGATACCATAGATTTTGCTCGCATATTTACCTTGACTTAGTGACCTGAATATTAGGGAATTGTCTGCCTTATGTACATAGACGTACTGACCTAGATGTGTTAGTAAGTTGACTGTCTGATTTTGTACAGCAATTACAGATGTGACATCGGCATAATTAGACGCGCAATTGACCTTGTTAGTTGACCAGTGTCACCTCTAGTGTACCCTCTGAGTCCAGAGTAAATATGGTTGTGTATGTTCAAGGGTAATGACTGATGTTGTATTGTGTTATATTATATGTATATAGGACCTATTGGATTGTTCTGCACAACTTCTGGAGCAGGTTATTGATACTACGCTATTTTTTGCCAGGCAAGTATATCTTGCCATTGTACTGTTATTCATATTCTATATGTTGCATACATCTTTTTTCTGTTATTTAGTTCATGTATTTTAACTGCTATATATAAATTGCACGTCCAAGGAAACTTTGGTGCAAACGTCGGTGTCGTCGTGATCTATTTTTATTATGTATATGCATTGACCTGTTTATGAGATCGCCCCATTATCATGAAGCATCATTAGGTTTTATTGGCCGTGACACAGCTATTCTTACACGAGTATGAGTCTCATATAGGACACAGACTCGTGTACTGGGTTTGCCTCCTGTACGTATGGGCCGTGCGTTAGGGATAACTGTTGTTAGAAACTTTGCATGCTAGTAGACTTGACAGTTATTGGAGGTATTATCATATCATGGATGTGACATACTTAGAGCATGGGGTGGAAAGAACAACAAGTACGACATTTGGGCACCTTTGTACTTTTCTTTTATGTAACCCGTACGCTCCGCCGGAGATACGCGATCGTGATGACCCCTATATTACCTAGCGACCTCTGCCGTTCAAAAGACGACATGCTTTGTAGGCCCCTGATTCTCCGAGAGAATAATGCCAATCCTATTTTATGGCCAGATAGTCCACTTGTTAGAAAGTTGTTCTCAACGTGCATTCACATAGATGGTTAGGCGACCCATTGGATATTTATTTCAGTACTTTATTGGCATGCTTCTATGTATCTTGTTATATCCCTCTGATGACCTGGTCCCTTTCTAGGTGTAGATATTCATGAGTATTCGCAGGAGCGCAGATCCGGACTGGTTACTTATATTTCAAGGAGGTCTTCTCTTCGAGCCTCGTGATTATTAGTGATGTACTTATATTGTGTTTGCTTTTATATTCTAGTTCGGCAGTAAATTTATTTCCATCTGACTGTCGTCCTTAGATACTTCATATTGAGATCTAGCTATATAGATATTGGTTATTTATTTATTTATGTTTTCTGTGGATGAGATTTAGTTATACCCTCTGACTTATGACATATTTACCACTTGTGAATTATTATTCATATTACAGCGTATGCGTGTTATGGTTTCCATATATTAGAGTGCCATATACATGCGGCTGGCATGCTTACGTGTCCTAGTCCTACGTAATTTGGGATTGGGGTGTGACATGTTTTTAGTGGTGGCTCATGCAGGTCGAGAGCATATTGTCTCGGTTATGTTACTGTACCGAGCAAGCCTGCACCTAGGATTAAAGTATATGATCTCATCCACAATTGACTATGACTCATCTTTCTTCCAATCCATTCTATTTGAATAATCGCATCATGCTTGATTCATGTGCTTCCCTAATAGTTCTTGAGTATAGCCTCTGCTAGAATATAGGAATCCATGTTGTTCGGATGATAATTAGGGTAACTTTCCTATTAAGAATACAACTAGGATATTGACATATCATTGAGTTAGAATACTTAATGAACCCGAGCATTCCTTACTATCTAATGAACCCTAGCATCCCTTACCTGTAAATTAATTGACCATTATCCCTTGAGATGTTTACAAAAGACTTGAGAGTAGTATAGACTCTACTAGGGTTAGTTAGAAATTTGACCATATTGTTTGACCCAAGTATTGAGGAACCAATAGAAATCTAAGTTTGAATATTATGACTAAACCTAACTTTCATAGTAAGATAGTATTAGAGAACTATAAATTTAGATTCTTGTCTTGATACTAGCAGAACAGCTCCTTAGGAAACCAAGAGGAATGAATAGAACACTTTCCTTGATCATACCTCGAACACAGAGATTAGCATCCCACCTTTTTCTTAGAGAACCATGATCTTATCAAGAGTCTTTCTATCTTTAATTTCATATCTTGTTCCTCTGCAACCTTAGCGCTCGCTATTGTCATGCCCCGGCCCTGCGAGGATCGAGGGGCTGTTCGAACGGACCGCCGCTTCCTCTCCTCGCCCCCGTAGCCGGAATGAACTGGACGTGAATCATCGCTCCTCGGTGCACCGGACGCGAATCACCGCGCCTGTCCTGCGGGTGTGAGGAAGGGAATGGTTCGTTCGATACTACCGGGACGTGATATCGTGCGAGCCTGGGATTACGCCTGCACAAGGCTTCATCGTTTAAGTGTGTTTGGATATCATCGCATCAATCGAGTAAGCAGCAAAAAGGAACATTGTTGCAATGCAATGCATTTAGCCAACTGAGTATTTTGGAACAAATTGAGGGACTTGGGTTCCTTTAGCAAAGGCATTTGTTCCATATATTATGCCCCCTTATACGATAATATCTCGGTGCACAATCGAAACCAGAATTTCCGTGTCTTAGGGACTGAGGCACGCCTATCGCTCCCTCGGACGATCCAGTACCTGCAAGCAAGTAAACTGTTGGTGGGTCAGCACTTTTATAAGTACTGGTGAGATAAAACAACTGAACAGAAACAAGCATTCACTGCAACCAACACTAAATAATCATGTTATAAAATATTACATTACTAGTGATCTTTCTAGTTTTACCTATGTTTATTTCATGCAGTTCAATAGTTGAGTCATATTACATTGTTTTGAAACATCTTTAAAAATAGAGTTTCATATGCAATAAGCAAGCAAGACAAGCCGATGTTCTGTTTCAGGGTGTGCGCAGCGTGTCTCGTGAGACTCGAGGGAAAAATGCATAGCTAGACACACATGCACATCTTAGGGGCAGTCCATCTATCCAAGCCAATACAATAAACTAGCTATATGCAGGGTGGTCCCCGAGTATCTCAGGATCGGTAGAGGTTGGTCCAGCATACCAATGACTCATTCATCTGATGCTATGGCAGCTGTGACCCATGGTGGCTAATGATACATGCAGTTCAGCTCTACACCAATAGCCATTGTTCGACCGATGCGAATGCATGGAACACTATCAAATAAACTCTAGTATGCAGACAAGACGAACCATCAGAATAATTATCGTTGTTGCGGGGCAATCCGACTTATCACTTGAATACATGTAGGCACAATATGGTTCTCTCAAAGCATAGACGATAATGAACATGTTCTTAAACTCTTAGACAAGCGTTTCAGGATTCTTTTTAGGCAAACTTATCATTTCAAAGACAAGCTAGGTGAGTTCGTTCATTAACATGCAAGGCAGGTTCTATCATTCTCTTATGAAAATATTGCAAGCAAAAACTCATATTATTATTAAGGCATGAAAGAATCAGAGAACGAAGTTCTGCCCACTCACCTGATACACAATGCCGACGCGGAGTGGGGCATTACATACTTACCAACCAACAAAAAATTTCGTCCTCGAAACTTCAAGGATAAACTTCTCGATATTCCGAGTAGCGATAGTGCCATCCCTCGCCGTACTCAATCGAAACAATCAAGCAAATCAAGTTCAGAAAACGTTTACATTTTGAGAATATCTATGGACTTATTATATGGAACGCTCTATTGCAATACCATATCGATAATATCTCAGAGTCATAGCAATGAATTTGGGCCAAAAAATTGATTCCGCTCTGATACCATTATGTCACGCCCTGGCCCCGCAAGAACCGAGGGGCTGCTCGAACGGACCGCCGCTTCCTCTCCTCGCCCCCATAGCCGGATTGAACCGAACGTGAATCACCGCTCCTCGGTGCACCGGACACGAATCACCGCGTCTGTCCCGCAGGTGCAAGAAAGGGAATGGCCCATTCGATACTACCGAGACGTGATGCCGTACGAGCCTGGGATTGCACCTGCACAAGGCTTCATCGTTTAAGTTGTGTTTGGCTATCATCGCATCAATCGAGTAAGCAGCGGAAAGGGACATTGTTGTAATGCAATACATTTAGCCAACTGAGTATTTCGGGACAAATCGAGGGACTTGGGTTCCTTTAGCAAAGGCATTCATTCCATACATTATGCCCCCTTATACGATAACATCTCGGGGCACAATCGAAACCAGGATTTCTGGATCTTAGGGACTGAGGCACGCCTATCGCTCCCTTGGACGATCCAGTACCTGCAAGCAAATAAACTGTTGGTGGGTCAGCACTTTTATAAGTACTGGTGAGATAAAATAACTGAACAGAAATAAGTATTCACTAGAACCAACACTAAGTAATCATGTTATAAAATATTACATTACTAGTGATCTTTCTAGTTTTACCTATGTTCATTTCATGCAGTTCAATAGCAGAGTCATATTACATTATTTTGAAACATCTTTAAAAATAGAGTTTCATATGCAATAAGCAAGCAAGACAAGCCGATGTTCTATTTGAGGGTGTGCGCAGCGTGTCTCGTGAGACTCGAGGGACAAATGCATAGCTAGACACACATGCACATCTTAGGGGCAGTCCATCTATCCAAGCCAACACAATGAAGTAGCTATATGCAGGGCGGTCCCCGAGTATCTCAGGATAGGTAGCGGTTGGTCCAGCATACCAATAACTCATTCATCTGATGCTATGGTAGCTGTGACCCATGGTGGCTAATGACGCATGCAGTTCAGCTCTCCACCAATAGCCATTGTCCGACCGATGCAAATGCATGGAACACTATCAAATAAACTCTAGTATGTAGACGAGATGAACCATCAGAACAGTTATCGTTGTTGCGGGACAATCCGACTTATCACTTAAACACATTCAGGCACAATATGGTTCTCTCAAAGCATAGACGATAGTGAACATGTTCATGCACTCTTAGACAAGCGTCTCAGGATTCTCGTTAAGCAGACTTATCGTTTCAAAGACAAGCTAGGTGAGTTCGTTCATTAACATATAAGGCAGGTTCTATCATTCTCTTATGGAAACATTGCAAGAAAAACTCATATTATTATTAAGGCGTACAAGAATCAGAGAACGAAGTTTTACCCACTCACCTGATACATAATATCGATGCAGAGCGGGATATTACGGCTATTAGTGCGACGACTAAATTTCTTTTCATCATCCTTTAATTCATGCCACATAACCTTATGATTGTAAGCCAAATGAATTCTTTTATGATAGGATATATAGTTTGCTAGAATTATAGTTGTAATATTAAATTTAAAATTATGTGCTTAGTGGAACTTGATAGTTGAGTATTCCTTTACATTATAATTTTATGGTTATCCTTTAGTTTTAAATCACGTAATTTGTACCCCCACCTCGATACGAGTTATATCCCCTTTCCCCTTGAAGGCCAATAACTTTTTCATTCTTACTATTGACACTTGTTCTATAAGCACTATGATTAAGACCTAAGATGACCATTACCTATATAATGTAATAAGAGACCCTAATAAATACCAAGATCTTTTCCTCGTGTACCCTAATAAGAGTTTCTAGTTTATTTGCAAGTGCAAGATTATTTTATAGAATTCTCTTTAAGGCAGTTATAATATTAGCTAATTCTTGTAAGTTGGATAGTATGCCTCACAACCTAGTATCACATAGTCCTCTTGACTCATTAATGAAGTTTAACTGAATGACATTAACTGTATGCTAGCATAAGAAGATAGTGGTTATCCAGACTATAGAACTTAGTGGTCCATGCCCCTATTTGGTTGACTAGCGACTTAGATAAGGAGTTAGTATGACAACTGTAGAGACTGTAGAGTCTTATCTTCTGGGTAAACTTGAATTATTATGTACCTTCTTTCATCATAATCCAGCATATTTATATTTTCTGTACTACCTTGACTTATGCCGCTATTATAGCCTAGTTTTGCAAGCTTATTCTTTTATCGAGCTTGTTCACGACATATATATTATTGGATGCATACACTAATATATTACCTAATCAGAATCAGTGTATTAAGGTCTAGATAACCTTAGTGCGCTTGATTTGCTCTTCGCATAACTACTTTACATGGATTGAGATATATAGTTGACTAGTAGACGAATGTACTTGCCCTCTAGATATGTCAGAGCATATCATATCAAGTACATAACTATACTGATGTGAGCATGTGAATAGGAGTTTACCAAATTAAGATTTTAATCCACAACTGCCTTGACAATCTCCTTTTAAATTCTTTAATCGCCTTGAACCCCATACTTGTATTCTATTACCTCCCCCTTGAACTCTTTATTATTGTTTTGTCTTTTCCTATTTCGGAAAGACAAACCTTGTGCTTGGTATAAGTTGATACACAGAGAGTACTAGATATACCCCATAGGCCAATCACATTATTTGGTGACTATCTTTTGTAATTAAGGCATATCATATGTGATATATTTGGTGTTAAAGTTTTGAGGATTGAATAACACGATTAAATAATTTGAGGAATAATTTTCTTAAAATGTATAGCCTTATGTGATAGATGGGTAAATTCTAAGTTGGAAAGAAATTGCATTGTTAAACTTGAGGTAAATTCTTTTAGATTGTGACCAAGTAAGATTAGATAGAGATACCATGCCTTATTTTAATTTCGAGGACAAAATTATTTTAAGTTGGGTAGATTGTAAACCCCTTCACCCAAAATTAGGCCTACTTCGCTTAGATAGTGAAACTAGGGCTAGTTGAGTCCAATTAAAAATAGAACATGACACTTTATTTAATTTTACAATATTTATATCACTTAGTGCATCTTACCGTTGCTTCGATAATTGGAGCACTACACTAGCCATTGCCTTCCTACAAATTTCATATTCTTGTCCTAGACGTGCTAGTCATCCATTTTGACCTTTGTGTGACTTATAATTATGCTCTCTTGTGCTATATTTTTGTTGTACAATATTCGTCACAGACGTTTATATTTAAATTCTAAATAAATTCGACTTTGTATCCTTCTGCGTTCCAATCGAAATTGGAGACACAATCTTGACCCATTTTGTGCAACATTAATTATGATAATATTCTACTCTGAGTCTTCTTCATTCATGACACTTGTGTCCCACCTAATTTTAGCCCTATGTACTTCTAATTAATTATTTATTTTAACTAATTTAATCCAAATTTTATTTTTGTGCAATTTTCTAATTGTTGGGCACTTTTATGCAACCACACCATTGGACATGACACATGAAGAAACCCATTTTTTGTTCATACGAATTTTTTTCATGATTTTTGTAATGTGCAATACACAACATTACCCCCTTATTTAACCCTAGCCTTGTATTTTAAACAATGCAAATCCTAGCCCTACAAACATCCCCATGTCAAGCCAAGGCCCAATCCCAAGGGTGTTGACCAAGCCCAATCCCTAGGTCAACTTCAAACCCTAGGTTCCACATGTATAAATACACAACTTTTCTTTTTCTCTTAATTTTTAATAAAACCCAAACCCCAAATCTATTTCCTAGCCGACCCTTACCCATCTCCCTACTGTTCATCCCCTTCCCCGGCTAACCCGTCGCCGGAGCCTCGCCGGAGCCCGACCTCCTCCTCCAGCAGCAACTCCTCCGTCGCTCACGTGGCTGACCTCGACCTCACCTCCCTGTTCTCTTCTTCCCTCGCCGAGTCTTCCACGAGCTCCTCCCTCACTGGACCATCTCCACCTTCATCCTCCTCCCCCTTCGGCCATCTCGACCTGCACCCCCGTCCTCGCCACGACCTGGACCGGCGCAGCCCGTCATCTCTCCACGACTGCACCTTCCCTCGACCTCCTCAGCCTGCATCCCGCACGACAGTCCACCACCGACCGGACCATCACCACCATCACCATCTCCTCTTCCTCTTCATCATTCCTCCGTCGAAAACGATCACCACCATCTGCCGACTGATCCCCATCCGACCCCAAGCAGCAGCCATCTCCAGTCGACCTCACCCCGCTGTACCACCACTTGGTCAACTCTGACATCACAAACCACCACCACCATTATCTCCGTCATCTCCACATCGAGCTACCCTGAGCCTCCTTTCCCTTCCTCCCTGAGTCGCTCATCACCACCGCCACCATCTCCTTCATCCCTGTCAATCGAACTCCCCGGAGTTAGCCAACCCACAGAACCCATCCACTCGACCACCCTGCCTGACCCGAGCCGCCTGAGCTCTCCTCCTTCTGCATCATCCCTGGCCCCTGACCCGACTGCACAGTCGCTGAACCACGAACTCCTCCTCCTTCCTCCCTGCTCGACTCCTCCTTGCTGGACCTCCCCCCTGGCCGGAGCAGCATCACCATCACCATCACCATCATCATCATCACCCCATCATCACCATCATCATCATCATCATCATCACCCCATCATCATCATCACCATCATCATCATCATTCTCATCATCATCATCATCACCATCATCATCATCATCATCTCATCATCTCACCATCATCATCTCATCATCTCATCATTATCTCATCATCTCATCATAGCCCCAATCATCGTCGTCATCGTCATGGTTGTCAACCTCATCGTCGTCACCGTGGCCCCCGTGCGCGTACCCCGAGGTTCGAACCTGTCCCCCTCCTTTCATATTGTGTATGTGTGCTTGTGTGAATAATGTAGAGTTTTAGTATATTGGTTCAGTTTAGACTGGTTGGTTTCAGACCGTATCGGGGAACCCAATGACTTGTATGCGTACATATACGCGTATTATAATTAAATTGATATATATATATACATATATATATGGATGTATTATATAATTAAATATATGCTAGTAATAGTTATGACTATGTAATTATATTGTACGACCCTAGGACACCGTAGATTTTGTCCGCATATTTACCTTGACTTAGTGACCTGAATATTAGGGAATTGGCTGCCTTATGTACACAGACGTACTGACCTAGATGTGTTAGTAAGTTGACTGTCTGATTTTGTACAGCAATTACAGACGTGACACCCGCGTAATTAGACACACAATTGACCTTGTTAGTTGACCAGTGTCACCTTTAGTGTACCCTCTGAGTCTAGAGTAAATATGGTTGTGTATGTGCTAGGGTAATGACTGATGTTGTATTGTGTTATATTATATGTATATAGAACCTATTGGATTGTTCTGCGCATCTTCTGGAGCAGGTTATTGATACTACGCAGCTTTCTTGATAGATAAGTATACCTTGCCATTGTACTATTATTAATATTTTATATGTTGCATGCATCTTTATTTTTGTCATTTAGTTCATGTATTTTAACTGCTATATACAAACTGTGCGTCCAAGGAAACTTGGGTGCAAACGACGGTGTCGTCATAATATATTTTTATTATGAATATGCATTGACCTTGTTTATGAGACCGCCCCATTATCATGAAGCATTATTAGGTTTTATTGGCCGTGACACAGTTGTTCTTACACGAGTGTGAGTCTCATGTAGGACATGAACTCGCGTACTGGGTTGGCCTCCTGTACATATGGGCCATGCGTTAGGGATAACTGTTGTTAGAAATTTTGCATGTTAGTAGACTTGGCAGTTATTAGAGGTATTATCCTGTCATGGATGTGACATGCTTAGAGCATGGGGTGGGTAGAACAACAAGTACGGCATTTGGGCTCCTTTGCACTTTTCTTTTATGTAACCCGTACGCTCCGTCGGAGATACGCGATCGTGATAACCCCTATATTACCTGGCGTCCTCTGCCATTCAAAAGACGACATGCTTTGTAGGCCCCTGATTCTCCGAGAGAATCATGCCAATCCCATTTTATGGCCAGATAGCCCACTTTTTAGAAAGTTGTTCTCAACGTGCATTCACATAGATGGTTAGGCGACCCATTGGATATTTATTTCAATACTTTATTGGAATGATTCTATGTATCTTGTAATGTCCCTCTGAGGACCTGGTCCCTTTCCAAGTGTAGATGTTCATGAGTATTCGCAGGAGCGCAGATCCGGACTGATTACTTATATTTCGAGGAGGTCTTCTCTTCGAGCCTCGTGATTATTAGTGATGTACTTATATTGTGTTTGCTTTTATATTCTAGTTCGGCAGTGGATTTATTTCCATCCGACTGTCATCCTTAGATACTTCATATTGAGATCTAGATATATAGATATTGGTTATTTATTTATTTATGTTTTCTGTGGATGAGATTTAGTTATACCCTGTGACTTGTGACATATTTACCACTTGTGAATTGTTATTCATATTACAGCGTATGTGTGTTATGGTTTTCATATATTGGAGTGCCATATACATGCGGCTGGCATGCTTACGTGTCCTAGTCCTACATAATTTAGGACTGGGCGTGACACGTGACATCATCCCTAATACTCTTGATGACATCTTGTTGATTACACTACTAGAAAAAGAGGGATTAGCGACGTATTTTAGCGACTCCAAGTAAATACGTCGCTAAATTAGCGACTCCATAAAAAACATCGCTAGACGTCGCTAAATGGCGACATTTAGCAACGTTTAGCGACTTTTATTATGATTTTAAAAGATTAGTCGCTATAAGTTCAATTAAGGTCGCTAAACGTCGCTAATGTATCTGATTTAGCGATGTTTAGCGTCGCAATTAGCGACGTACGTATCAAAAATATTTAGCAACATATTTAGCGACGTCTTTGACGTCGCTAATTTTTATTTTAGCGACGTTTTTATTTGACGTCGTTAAACGTCGCTAAATTTTGGTTAATTATGGCTTAGTTTTCTTTTCCCCCATCTGTCAAAAAATTTGAAACTTTTCAATTTCCCCCGCCCCCCCCCCCTCTTCGGCGACCTGCTCTCCGCGGCTGCGGCTACTCCGGCATCCCCCTCCTCCTCCTCGAGCTCTAGGTAATCTCTCTCTCTCTCTCTCATGTGACACTGACACAAGACACACTTGACAGACACGACACACGCACACACGATACACACGACACACACACATACAGAAGCAGATACACACACACACACACACACACACACACTCACACAGACACTGACACTGACACAGGCACGACACACACACACACACACATACTCACATAGACACTGACACTGACACTGATACTGACACAGGCATGACACACACACACACACACTGGCACACACACAATATTTGATCTATTGGATGTGTCCATGTGAATTGAGGGTTGGTATCATGGTGGTGTGGTGTATGGAGGATGTATCCTAGAGTATCTTGGTGTTGTACACCAAATATTTGTGAATTGGACTAGTGGTTGTGTGTGTGTGTGTGTGTCTATTTATGCCTTAGAGTATCATATGATATGTATATGTAAATTGGTGTATTATCTATTTGCATATGAGAGAGTGTATGCATATATAGGTGTATCTCGATATATATATATATATATATATAGGTATAGGTATATAGCTACTGTTATCTGTGTTGGAGTTCATAGTGTCTTTTAGCTGTGCTTGATGTGGGAGATGGTAGAAGAGTCGAGTTGTGTGTGGGTGTCACTACTGAACTATGAGGCTTCAGGAACTGAACTCAATTCAGTTTGGCCTAGTGCATTAGGCAAGCTGATAATGTGTTACAGTAGTATCGGATTGGCACTGTAAGGAGGGTATTGGTTCCTGTCATCTTCTGCAGTGGGAGAGTGTTGGTGCACACTTGAGCAGCATCAAACACATGCATGCTTGAGCAATGGCAAGGCAGCAACAAGCACTGCTGTGAACCATGGCAGTAGCTAAGGGCAGTTAGAAACAACTAAGTGAAGGAAAGATTTAGCCACTGCAGAATAAGTGCAAAGTATCAGAGGTTGCAGACTTAGTTAGGGTTTGCAGGCATGTGTTTGGGTTAAGGTATAGACAAGTATCGGGTAGGTGTTCACCGGTCACTTGTTGCATGCCAATACAACCCTTAACTGATACTGTGGTATCAGGGATTTAATTGGCAATAGTGATCAGTGCAGTGCAGTTCAATTAGAGCACAAAAGTGCTGTGAAGTGAACTGATACTGTGGTATCATGGAGTGACTGCTATAGGTTGTAGTCCAGTGAGCAAGTATAAGGATGAAGTACAAAGTGCCAGGCCAAGGGTTCGGTACATTCATTATCAGCATCCTCACTCTACAAGAACTTCGGTACATTCATTATCAGCATCAACAACTTCTAGTAGATGCATGTTCTTGCGTTCAACCACTACATTCTGAGCAGGAGTATTTGGACAAGTAGTTTGATAAAGAATTTCCTGATTAGAGATACAATTAGCAAACTCCTTGTTGCTGTACTCGGTCCCATTATCTGTTCAAAAAATCTTTACATGTACTCCAAATTGGGTCTTCACATACGCCGAGTGACACGCCCCAGTCCCAAAATGCATAGGACCAGGAATATGCAACACGCCAGCTACGCATTCGACCAGACTCAGGTCTGACTCGAATACGTATAAGCTATAATAAAAATGGTCACTATCTAAGTATCTAGTAAATATAAACATCTATGTCTCAACCCACAATAAACAGAAATATACAAGAAAGAGCTACATGTGCTAAAGTCGGCCGCCCAATAACACACAAACTCGAATAGACTCGAGAAGAAATATGAGTCTATAAAAACTAGGCTACAACAGCAGATGAATAACAATATGAATGAAACAACCATAATGCCGATAGAAATGATATGAGTACCTGGTACAAATGCCCGCAAGACAAGCAACTCCATCAGTAACTCCAAATGCTCCATAATCGTCTATGCTGCAAAACTGGCAGGGGGCCAGGTCCTCAGAGGGATGTAACAAGGTACAAAAATACAGCATGCCAAAGTATAACAGAAAGTACAAGTGCAACGACGGTGTAATCTAGCATAACCAACTAAGTGAGACATAGTTTAAAGACAATGTTCGACGCGTGGGTTGTCCAAAATAAAACTGTAGCTCGGGACACGAAAACACACGGGACGTACCGCAGCTTCGGGCAAAGAGTCACACGGGTGATACAACTACTCTAGATACAGGATCACTACAGAAATAACACATATACATATATAAGCGCGTGCAGAGGAGCCCAAACGTCTAGTAACTGTCTTCTCCTTCCGAAGCGGTCAATGATTGTGCGCTGAACCTGAACCTCTATCTAGCAGTCTCGTCATACTAAAGTAACTATCAGTCAATGCGACCCTTAGGTCGTCCCAGGTTCCGGTCATGATGTCAGTATCAGGATACAGGAAATCTAGCATGATGACAGTGTCTGAATGTGTCCTAGGGTTACGATATACACAGGTACGTACATCGAGGTATTACGAACATCTATCATTCGTTACTAAACGTTATCGACAAAAGTCTGCACCCGGTTATGACCCGACGCGAAGTAACAATTCTAATCAAATACGCGCACAATGTATATAATGAAACAATAAATATCTGGTAACTGAAATACAGGATGGCAAGGTACACTTGCCTGGATCCGGCTGCTGAAGATGGGGATCTGGTACAACATCCAAGTCCGCAGGTCTCGTAGTACCTAGAGACGAGATACAAACTCAATCAATAAACTATCACGCAGCTAAAATAAGGTGTGACACACGTCTAACATTTGCTCAAACTCAGCTTTAACTCACATGGACACGAAGCTAGAGGGTTGACCAAGGTTGACTCGGGGTATGTTACATCTAATTAAATTAATCATCTGTATAATATCATCAATCCAAACCTCAATCTTACTATATTTATCACGGTATTTCGTGGTTCAAACCATCATCCTTTGTTTCCTCCTGGTGTTCACAGATGTCAATATGCATATTTAAATATCATCCTTGAATAATTAATTATTAATTATCCAAAACCTCAATTACTAATTCAGATAGTAAATTATTTGAACACCGCTTCTCAATAGCCACTCCTCAATTAAATTCATCATAAAAAAAATAGCTCTCAATATTAACCAATACTTTGATATCACGACATCATTCTACGATACTTAACTTTGCTCATCATTAATATTCAATATTTTAATATCACCATCAATTTCACAACCCTTTAAAATTGCATACATAAACTCAAACCTTACTCAATGCATTTATCATAAACCCTAAACATTAACTTAGGCTATTAACCATTAATTTTACATATTAAGATATAATAAACCTTAAACTCATGCATCCTAAAATCCTAAAATCTCAATGTATAGCAAACCCTTAAATAAATCTCTATCATTTACAACCATTCATGCATTTTATATCATGTAATAAACCCCAAGATCTCATATGGCATTTAAAACTCTAAACTCAATATTTACACATAAACCCTAACTAACTAACTAAGTTACTTGTAACCCAAAGATAATATATGAAACTACACTACAAGGAGAGGGGGAGAAGTTCACATTGGCGGCGTGTGGTGGCCGTCTCTGGCCGGAGTAGACTGTGGTGGTCACGGTGGGATGTTGATGTTGATGCTGATGATGACGAGGACCGGAGGGGGAATGATGGCCGGAGGGGGTGCTATGGTTGGCAGTGGTGGTCACGGTGGTGTAGTGACGTAGAGGTGATGGTGGTGTCGTGATATAGAAGATGCAGCCGGAGTAGGGGAGACCGGTTCATGGCAGCAGGGTACTGGAGGAGAACGCGGCAGAGCGTGGGGGCAGTCGGAGAAGGGTCGACGAGTGCAGCAGTGGTTCGTGGTGATAGCAGTCGTTGCTGGATCTCGGCGCACTTGGCGACGATACCTTGGTCGCTGACGTCGTCCTCCTCCTTGATGAGGTAGTCGCTGAAGCCGTCGTTCTTTTCGGCGCCGTCGCTTTAGCTGGTCGAGGGCTCCGGCGTGAGCCTCACGTTCGAGACGAGCAGCCACTGGACGAGCGAGAAGGCGATGCCGATGATGATGTCGACGGTGATCGGTATCAGGACCTGCCTCAGAAGCTCGGAGAGGAGGGCCTCTTCCATTTTGGCTGAAGGTGGAAAAGCTGGTGGCGATCATGGTGGTGTTGAGCTCTGGTCCGACGGTGGAGGTAAGGGTGATAACAGCGGGAGGGTGGTCGACTGTTGGCTCCGGTGGGGAGGTCGGGAAAGAGAAGAAGAAGTGGAAAGGAAGAAGAAGAAGAAGAAGAAGAAGAAGAAGAAGAAGAAAGGAATTATGGATGTGGAGATCGGCTGATGTGTAGGAAAGAGGAAGGATAGAGAAGGTGGGGGATTTTGCAAGTTTGGGGATTAGGACTGGTTGGGAAGTGTGTAGTGAAGAGACACTTTATAGAGAGTTGTGATGGGGAGTGTGTGGTGGAGATGATTCCTAATTCAAATGGATGGCTTGGATTTGTCATGAAGGAAATTGGTTCATTCAAAGGGGAGAGTAGGGTTGGGTTGAACCGGTCAAGGGTTGAGGGCTTCTCCATTTGGTTTGAACCAATGAGGTGATGACACCTATTACAATATTTGCAAATAAGTCCCTTAATTTTGGGTATTTGCACAAACACATAAAATGATAGAAAATTGGTGAGAAAATTGGTGTTTGGGGTTTAGTAGGGTGAGGGGGTGTTTTGTGTTTTGCAAGGGCTTAAATAATGGGATATTGGATTAAATTGGGGTTAAGTTAAGATTAGTCAAAGTTGGTATCCCTAATTTAATTAAAATAAATTGTCATGTGCTCTTAAATTAATTGGGGGCACATGGGATCTCAATTTGGAGTGACACAAAGGTCATCAAAGGTGTAGGCTTGGTGTCAGTCTTGGACCCTTTAATTGGTCTGGCTCAACGAGTTGAGTTGGTATCTCAAAATTGATGGGAACGACACAGGTGTGTGACACAGGTTTAAATAAAAGATTTCGGTTACAGAAAGTTGTGCAATTTAATTAGAGAACAAGGGATTATGATTTTGAGTGACAAAAAAGTCCAGCGCCTAAGTTGGCGTGTCAAGTCTAGGATGCAATAATTTGATGGAAATTATGGGCTAATGTTGGGCTCAGAAAATTGCAACAACGATAGGGTGCACCAAGGGTTTAATTTAAGAAACAGACATCTGCAACCTTAAATCTAAACCTTAATTACCTGATGTCAAACCAAAATTTTCTAACCCATAACCAGTCTATCTATAAAAATAAATGAGGGAGTTTACATCCTTCCCAACTTAGAAAAATTTCGTCCCCGAAATTAAAAGTAAAGCACGATAATAGCTACGAGAATTTAAAACAAACTGGTAATCAAATACGGTACGTAAATTCGTACCTTGATCCTCAAATAAATACTGAAAACGCTACCGAATAGAATTCTTGCGCTCTCAGGTAGATTTCCCTGGCGAATGATGCTTTCATGCGACTCTGACCAGTCGAATAGTCTGACCTCTCAAAGTCTTCTCACTGCGATCGAGTATCTCCACTGGCTACTCCACGTAAGATAAACTGGGCCCGACTGTAATCTCTGAATGATCAAGCACGTGGCTAGGGTCTCCCACGTATCTCCTCAATTGCAATACGTAAAATATGTCATGCACTCCCTCTAATAATGGAGGCAGTGCAAGTCGATAAGCCACTTCGCCAACTCGTTTCAATATGTCAAAAGGTCCGATGTACATCGGACTCAGCTTGCCTCTGCCTCCGAATTTGATGGTACCATGAGTAGGTGGTATCTTCAAAAATACATGGTCATATTTCTTGAACTCCAAAGGTCTGCGGTGCGCATCTACCCAATGCTTCTGTCTGTCCTGTGCTGCACCCAGGTGGCTCTGAATCTGTTTCACCTTTTCCACTGTCTATGTCACCAACTCTGGACCAAGTATCTGACGCTCTCCTACGTCACTCCAACATACCGGTAACCTACACTTCCTGCTGTATAGTGCCTCATAAGGTGCCATCTGTATGCTAGCCTCGTAGCTGTCATTGTAGGAGAATTCTCCCAAGTGTAGGTGGTCCTCCCAAGATCCTCCAAAGTCGATCATGCACGCTCTCATCATATCCTCTAGTATCTGTATCGTGCGCTCTGACTGACCATCAGTCTGTGGATGATGTACAGTGCTGAACTTGAGACGAGTTCCTAGACTCTCCTGTATACTTTGCCAAAAATGTGACGTGAACCTGGAGTTATGATCCGATACAATGCTGACATGCACTCCATGTAGTCATACTATCTGCCTCATATACATGTCAGCTAATATCTTCGTGGACTGCCCAACTCTGAAGGGCAAGAAATATGCAGACTTGGTGAGTCTGTTTACGATAACCCAAACTGCATCCATCCCGCTAGGGCTCCGCGGGAATCCTGTGACAAAGTCCATGGTAATGTGTTCCCACTTCCACTCGGGAATGGGAAGTGGCTGCAATAGTCATGCAGTCTTCTGATGTTCAGCCTTGACTTGCTGACAGACCAAACATCTCACCACGAATCTTGCAATCTCTCTCTTCATCCCATGCCACCAGTAGTATTGTCTCAAATCTCGGTACATCTTTGTACCCCCGAGATGAATAGAATAAATAGAGCTATGAGCCTCGGTTGTCAACTCCCAACGTAGCTCGCCACTCGGAACGTATAGGCGATCTCCATACCTCAATGTTCCATCTTTATGAATCATGAGTCCCTTCTGTACGCCGGCCTCTGTCCTCTCTCGCTGTCGCCGGAATCTCGCATCTGTAGGCAGGGCTGCCTTGATCCTCTCAATCAATGTAGACTGAACCTCGAGATTGGCCATCTGTCCATCTATGCTTGGCAATACAATCTCAATCCTGAGCTCCTAAAGATCCTCTAACAATCGGCGTTGAGTCATCAAAAAGTATGCCATAGGCTTCCTGCTTAAGGCATCTGCTACTATATTTGCCTTGCTAGGGTGTTACTGCAACTCGTTATCATAATCTGTCATCAACTCTAGCCATCGCCTCTTGTCTCATGTTGAGCTCCTTCTGAGTGTAGACATACTTTAGACTTTTTTGATCTGTGTAAATCTCAACACGCTCTCCATAAAGGTAGTGTCGCCATAGCTTTAGTGCAAAACTTACTGCAGTTAGCTCTAGGTCGTGCGTCGGATAGTTCTTCTCACAAACTCTCAGTTGTATCGATGTGCAGGCTATCACTTTGCCGTATTGCATCAGTACACATCCTAATCCGCTCCCAGACGCATCATTGTACACTACAAATCCTCCTGATCCTGAAGGACGTGTCAAAATTGGTGCTGACGTTAGACGCTTCTTCAGCTCATTGAAATCCGTCTGACACTCTTTGGTCCAGATAAATTTCTCGCCTTTATGCGTCAGTCGCTTCATAGGCGCAGCAATCTTCGAGAAATTTTCTACGAGCCTCCGATAATATCCGACAAGTTCGAGAAAGCTCCTAATCTCTATAACTGATGTAGGGGTAGGCCATGTCTCAACTGCAGCTATCTTCTCTGGGTCAACTGATAGTCCATCTCCGGTGATTATGTGTCCCAGAAAGGGTACTCTATCCAAACAGAACTCACATTTGCTGAGCTTGGCGTACAGCCTCTCCTACCTCAGCGTCTCCAACACGATCCTGAGATATCTCGTGTGCTCCTTCTGGCTCTTGGAATATACCAAGATGTCGTCAATGAAAACCACCACGAACTTATCTAAGTACTGGTGGAAAACATTGTTCATCAGGCTCATAAATACTGCTGACGCGTTGGTTAAACCAAACGACATGACTAAAAACTCATAGTGTCCATACTTCGTTCGAAAAGCCATCTTCGGAATATCCTCTCTCCGTACCTTAATCTGATGATAGCCGGATCTGAGATCGATCTTCAAAAATACATATGCGCCACATAGCTGATTCAAATAAATCATCGATGCGCGACAAGGGTACTTGCTCTTTATCGCTACGGCATTTAATGCCCCGTAATCGATACACAAATGTACCGTCCCTTTCTTCTTCGGCACTAATAAGATCGGTGCTTCCCATGGAGAAACACTAGCCCGAATGAAATCCTTATCTAAGAGGTCATCTACTATGGACCTTCAACTCAACCACTCTATCGGTGCTAGTCTAAAGACAGGAAAATAACTGGCTCAGCTCTTGGAGTCAACTCTATAGCAAACTCTATCTCTCTGTCAGGTGGCAGGCCTGGAAGATTCTCTAGAAACCATCCTCAAACTCTGATATAATGCGGGGGTACACTGGTTCACCTTTTGCATTGTGTGCCCCTAAGGTAGATGGGCCCCATGCTCCTAGGCTCCCCGAAGAAACTCAAACTTAGGGTAATCTGATGGTCTAAATATAGTACAATTATAATAATGGTATCACCCAAGCACATACTAGAATTTATGGTATCAGATCATCATCTTCCAGGTGAGAACCTAAAATTCCATCTTCTCTAGTTCATATTTTCGTTCCTGGTATTGCTATCATAGACAACAACTAATTTCTAGCATCGTCCTATGCACTTCCATAAATTATTCTAGAGGGTTATGATCATCAATCCTTCCAGCTCCTAGTACTTCCCAATTCACTTCTATCTCAAGTATGGGTAGGGTACTACTGGGTCCAATTCTCTTGCTAACATTCCACACTAGTTCTAGAATCCAAAAAGAACCTATCAATCTATCCTACTAAAGGTAACAATCTTCTCAGAGAATATTACACGAATTCTGTCTTCTGTCGTCTGGATTTTGATCTTCTTCTGGAGGTAACCATCAGGCACAAGCATTCATCCTTCCAAAATAATAGGAGATGAGAAACAATGATAACGATATTGATGAAAAAGGAATGAATACAATTTGGGAAGTCCAATGGCGATATTCAATTACGAAGGCAGTTTTTTTAAAATCGATTATGGATTGAGAGCCTATTCAACAATAAATCATAATATCTATTCCTAATTTGCAGGCTCGCTTGTCACAGTCAGGTGACCATGACGATTTAAATCAGACATGCATGGGCGACCACAAAAATATGACACGTCCCAGTCCCAAAATGCGTAGGACCAGGAATACGCAACACGCCAGCTACGCATTCGACCAGACTCGGGTCCGACTCGAATACGTATAAGCTGTAATAAAAATGGTCACTATTTAAGTATCCAGTAAATATAAACATCTATGTCTCAACCTACAATGAACAGAAATATACAAGAAAGAGCTACATGTGCTAAAGTCGGCCGTCCAATAACACACAAACTCAAATAGACTCTAGAAGAAATATGAGTCTATAAAAACTAGGCTACAACAGCAGATGAATAACAATATGAATAAAACAACCATAATACCGGAAGAAATGATATGAGTACCTGGTACAAATGTCCGCAAGACAAGCAACTCCATCAGCAACTCCAAATGCTCCATAATCGTCTATGTTGCAAAACTGCCAGGGGACCAGGTCCTCAGAGGGACGTAATAAGATAAAAAAATACAGCATGCCAAAGTACAACAGAAAGTAAAAGTGCAACGACGGTGTAATCTAGCATAACCAACTAAGTGAGACACAGTTTAAAGACAATGTTCGACGCGTGGGCTGTCCAAAATAAAACCGTAGCTCCGGACATGGAAACACAAGGAATGTACCGCAACTCCGGGCAAAGAGTCACACGGGTGATACAACTACTCTAGATACATGATCACTACAGAAATAATACATATACATACATAAGCGCGTGCAGAGGAGCCTAAACATCTAGTAACTGTCTTTCCCTTCCCAAGCGGTCAACGATTAAGCGCTGAACCTGAACCTCTATCTAGCAGTCTCGTCATACTAAAGTAACCATCAGTCAATACGACCCTTAGGTCATCCCAGGTTTCGGTCATGATGTCAATATCAGGATACAGGAAATCTGGCACGATGACAGTGTCTGAATGTGTCCTAGGGTTACGAAATACACAAGTACGTACATCAAGGTGTTACAAACATCTATCATTCGTTACCAAACATTACCGACGAAAGTCCGCACCCGGTTATGACCCGGACGCGAAGTAACGATTCTAATCAAATACGCGCACAATGTATATAATGAAACAATAAATATCTAGTAACTGAAATATAGAATGGCAAGGTACACTTGCCTGGATTCGGCTGCTGAAGATGGGGATCTGGTACAACGTCCAAGTCCGCAGGTCCCGTAGTACCTAGAGACGAGATACAAACTCAATCAATAAACTATCATGCAGCTGAATTAAGGTGTGACACACGTCTAACATTTGCTCAAACTCAGCTACAACTCACATGGACACGAAGCTAGAGGGTTGACCAAGGTTGACTCGGGGTATGTTACATCTAATCAAATTAATTATTTGTACAATATCATCAATCCAAACCTCAATCTTAATATATTCATCACGATATTCCGTGGTTCAAACCATCATCAAATCCTATGTTTCCTCCCGGTGTTCACAGACGTGAATATGCATATTTAAATATCATCCTTGAATAATTAATTATTAATTATCCAAAACCTCGATTATTAATTCAGACAGTAAATTATTTGAACACCGCTTCTCAATAGCCACTGCTCAATTAAATTCATCATAAAAAAATAGCTCTCAATATTAACCAATACTTTGATATCACGACATCATTCTACGATACTTAACTTTGCTAATCATTAATATTCAATGTTTTAATATCACCATCAATTTCACAACCCTTTAAAATTGCATACATAACCTCAAACCTTACTCAATGCATTTATCATAAACCCTAAATATTAACTTAGGCTATTAACCATTAATTTCACATATTAAGATATAATAAACCTTAAAATCATGCATCCCAAAATCCTAAAATCTCAATGTATAGCAAACCCTTAAATAAATCTATATCATTTACAACCATTCATGCATTTTATATCATGTAATAAACCCCAAGATCTCACATGGCATTTAAAATTCTAAACTAAATATTTACACATAAACCCTAACTAACTAACTAACTAAGTTACATGTAACCCAACAACAATATATGAAACTACACTACAATGAGAGGGGGAGAAGTTCACCTTGGCGGCGTGTGGTGGCCGTCTCTGGCCTGAGTAGACAGTGGTGGTCACGGTGGGATGGTGATACTGATGATGATGATGACGACGACCGGAGGGGGAATGATGGCCGGAGGGGGTGCTGTGGTTGGCAGTGGTGGTCACAGTGGTGTAGTGACGTGGAGGTGATGGTGGTGTCGTGATGTAGAGGGTGCAACCGGAGTAGGGGAGACCGGTTCGTGGCAGCGGGGTGCTGGAGGAGATCGTGGTGGAGCGTGGGGGCAGTCGAAGAAGGGTCGACGAGTGCAGTAGTGGTTCGTGGTGATAGCAGTCGTTGCTGGATCTCGGCGCACTTGGCGACAACGCCGTGGTCACTGACGCCGTCCTCCTCCTTGATGAGGTAGTCGCTGAAGCCGCCGTTCTTTTCGGTGCCGTCGCTTTTGCTGGTCGGGGGTTCCGGCATGAGCCTCACATTCGAGACGAGCAGCCACTGGACGAGCGAGAAGGTGATGTCGATGACGATATCGACGGTAATTGGTATCAGGACCTGCGGCAGAAGCTCGGAGAGGAGGGCCTCTTCAATTTTTGTCGGAGGTGGAAGAGCTGGTGGCGGCCACGATGGTATTGAGCTCTGTTCCGGCGGTGGAGGTGAGGGTGATAACAGCGGGAGGGTGGCCATCTGTTGGCTCCGGTGGGGAGGTCGAGAAAGAGAAGGAGAAGTGGAGAGGAAGAAGAAGAAGAAGAAGAAGAAGAAGAAGAAGAAGAAAGGAATTATGGATGTGGAGTTCGGCTGATTTGTAGGGAAGAGGGAGGATAGAGAAGGTGGGGGATTTTCCAAGTTTGGGGATTAGGGCTGGTTGGGAAGTGTGTAGTAAAGAGACACTTTATAGGGAGTTGTGATGGGGAGTGTGTGGTGGAGATGATTCCTAATTCAAATGGATGGCTTGGATTTGTCATGAAGGAAATTGGTTCATTCAAAGGGGAGAGTGGGGTTGGATTGAACCGGTCAAGGGTTGAGGGCTTCTCCATTTGGTTTGAACCAATGAGGTGATGACACCTATTACAATATTTACAAATAAGTCCCTTAATTTTGGGTATTTGCACAAACACTTGAAACGATAGAAAATTGGTAGGAAAATTGGTGTTTGGGATTTAGTAGGGTGAGGGGGTGTTGTGTGTTTTGCAAGGGCTTAAATAATGGAATATTGGATTAAATTGGGGTTAAGTTAAGATTAGTCAAAGTTGATATCCCCAATTTAATTAAAATAAATTATCATGTGCTCTTAAATTAATTGGGGGCACATGGAGTCTCAATTTGGAGTGACACAAAGGTCATAAAAGGTGTAGGCTTGGTGTCAGTCTTGGACCCTTTAATTGGTCCGGCTCAACGGGTTGAGTTGGTATCTCAAAATTGATGGCAACGACACAGGTGTGCGACACAGGTTTAAATAACGAATTTCGGTTACAGAAAGTTGTGCAATTTAATTAGAGCACAAGGGATTATGATTTTGAGTGACGGAAAAGTCTATCGCCTAAGTTAGCGTGTCAAGTCTAGGATGCAATAATTTGTTGAAAATTATGGGCTAATGTTGGGCTTCGAAAATTGCAACAACGGTAGGGTGCACCAAGGATTTAATTAAAGAAACAGAAATCTGCAACCTTAAATCTAAACCTCAATTACATGATGTCAAACCAAAATTTTCTAACCCATAACCAGTCTATCTATAAAAATAAATGAGGGGGTTTACGCCGAGAAGTATTAAAAATATTTGTACACCTTAGATTTCTACTTCATCATGTAGATCCAGGTCATACGTGAGTAGAAATCAATGAAGGCAACAAATCATATGAATCCATTGATAGAGGACACGGTCCCCAAACATTAGAATGAACGAGTACAAATGGCTCAAAACTTCCAAGACCAACCATTTTATAAGTTGAACGTGTATGATTTCCAAGTTCACAAGCATTAAAAATAACCTTTTTTGTTTACTTTATTCATTATCTCAGGTTCTAACTTATTCAAACTATCAAAAGATAAATGTCTCAATCTGCAATGTTGAAGCATTGCTTCTGTCTCTGGACCTCCACTAATAGTAGCAATAAGCATTGCAGCCTCCCTGTCCAGGTACCAAAGACCATCACGCCTGATGCCAGTCCCAATCCTCTCACTACCAAAATAAGTTAAATTAGCGACTTCTGAAAACGTCGCTAAATGGCCTAAAAATGTCGCTAAAAAAATTTAGCAACTTAATTAGCGACGTTTCAATGAAGTCACGTTTAAGCTAGTCGCTGACAAGAAAATGTCATAAAACGTCGCTATAGCGACGATTTCTAGCGACGTATTTGCGTCGCTAATATTTTTTATATTAGCGACGTTTAGCGACGCAACGTCGCTAAATTAGCGACATATTTTGTGTCGCTAAACGTCGCTAAAAAAATTTTGTTTAGCGACTTATTTAGCGACATAATTAGCGACGTATTCAGCGACAAATTTAACGACGATTTAGCGACATAATTAGCGACGTATATAAACGTCGCTAAACGTCGCTAAGTTTTCAGTAAAAAAATAGAATATAAATTTATTTTCAAACCAATCTTTTTGTAGTTTATGAATTTACAATTTATATAAATAGGCCCGGAGCAACCCTCCGTTGAATTCGCTGGGTTCGCCGACCCCTTCGGTAGAACACTCAACACCGATAAATGAACATACATTTAATATGAATAATATAGTAAAATTTAAAGAAAATAAAACATTGGGATTACAAACTGAGTCAGGAGAAAATCTCATCGTAAAGAATACAATAAATATCCACACAACTGAGTGCAAAAAATAAAGTCTGAAAGCCTCAAAAATAAAGAATATTCATAAATGACCAAATATCATAGGTCAAAACACAAACAATCAGTAAACTATCTTAACTAGGACTACTGCGGATTTGAAGGAGGCTGGCCACCATCGCGCATCAGGGATAAGAACAAATCATACTGCTCCTGTAAAATCGACACCGATGTCGATAGAGAAGGCAGTGACATCGATGGAGCCTGTATCGATGAAGGACACCAGGAGGACGTATCTGCTCCAATGCTGCTAGTCGATGGTTGTATGAATCCATGGTAGATAACAGCCTCATACTGCTATGAACCATTGAATCCTACATCATCGTCAGCCTCTTGCCCATGGACATCTGTGATGCTTGCATCTCTGTCACGCTGCTCTCTGTCGACGCTCTAAGATCACCTGTCATATGCCTGAGCTCCATGATGTTGCGCTCGAGCGTATCAAATTGTGCGATGAGCGTCGCATCGTCCGCCTGCGACTCGGTTGCCTCCTCCAACACGAATCAGAATCACCATCACCAACACCAGCAACAAATGCCACATTAACACGAAAGCAGATGGAGATTGTGTCATCAAGATCAGCCAAAGACGAACCAAGGAATGATTTGTTCCTCGACTCAGGTGTCATTTTGAGATTAGTATAGGACTAGAAGAAGAAAAATTAGTTGACATACTAATTTGAGAATCATACTGTATATTTTATTTGGTTTGGGAGTGTAGCTTCCTAGTGATAAATAAATGATACTAGGAGATGGTACCTAGTGTAGTATATATGTCACTATGATCAATATAATTGAAAAGGAAGAAACATAATATTTGAACACTTTTAGGTTGCAACATCATTACTTGATATGGTGAGTTTTCAGAATCGATTGGTATGACAATTGGATTTAGTTGATTTGGGGAAAATTAAGAACGAAATCTCACTTTACAGGCATATGCAAAAATGCTCAGACACATTTCTAGGAAATATCTGTGCTAAAGGGGTACAAGTAAACCTTGTCAGCATTTATATCAAAACTTCACAACAACCTAAAGAGACTTTCTTCATTACAAGCCATAAACACTCAAGTCTCAGAGACTTGAGAATTATGTATTATCACATGTGCTATACTTGAATTGGTCAGGCATGATCAATAACCAAACAATTTTACTATCATGACTGTGACATTTCTTATTATACTGATAATTTAATGTCTGCTTTTAGAAACTTTATTCATATCATGATCTCCCCATAATTTACAGTCTTTGGCTAGTCAAAGAACTTGCGTAGTAAGATCTTTCCAAAACATTTACTAGACCTCTTCTACTTTATATAGGAATAGTCAGTTATTCAAATTATTCGCTTGACCCTTGAAAAACTGCAGCATCTATTGTCTTCATGATGACTATTGTGGTATCAACCGATACCGATATTATATAGCCGATATGTATCAGTTTTATCATGTTCCAATCCGACTGACAGTGACATAGGAGGTCTTTTTTTCTGGTAGATTCGGCCAAGAAATAAATAAATAAATAATATACTTTTACCTTGAAGTGCATAAATCAGAACGTCTTTCTCTCATCCGGAATATCAGAGTAATTGGTCCAAGGGCCATCATAGTTGTACCTCAGAAAGTGCCCAGGCGTCTCTGTATCGACGAGGGACGATATCTATACAGAGATAATAATTTTTATCGAAAAAGTGAATATATGATGAATAAAGAAATACATGATGTAATCTATCTCTTTTTCGTTATGAGTAGTATTGTTTATCAGAGAGGGACTGAAAGACTATATCTTGGCTAGCTCGACGTAACCCCAAGGCGCTGTTAAGCCAACTAATTGACTTACTTTGTATCGTCGGTCCAAATCTCCGTCCTCGTCTCGTCCGGAGGTGCGCATGGAGGATCTTGCTGATCCTCAATATCGTGTCCTAACCTTTCATACCATACGTATCATGAGATAACATGATACAAACATGTGTGTGTGTGTTCGTGTCCGTGTTAGGATTGGTGTATGCGTGTTAGTGTGTCTACGTGTCCGAGTTTGGGTTAGTGTTAGTATCCGCGTGTGTGTGTGTCTGAGTTAGGATTAGGATAGGGTTAGTGTCCGCAGCACCGAGATATCCACACACACACACACCCTCAATGCACTGTGCATAAGTGTGTACTGTACAACACCTCACTTGATACCCAAGACTGCGTCTAATTAACTCAGATAGGGTTAGGGTCTGTACCGTGTCTCGGCTTTGGGTTAGGGTCTGTGTCATGTCCTGTGTCGTGTCATAACCAAAGTCACTCTCCCACACTACCTGCAACACTTCTCATATAATCTAACATCCGGACCACATCATATATATATATAATATCAAATGAACCCCCCAAGTCAACGTCTATGAAGTATAAAGGTATAATCCAACATCCCGTCACTAATCCAACATCCCGTGTGCACTACACTTCTCATATAATCCAATATTCCGTCGCTAATTGGACAAAATTTAGTAGTGACTTGACACGCACACACACGCACACATACACCTGAACAAACGCATACACATGAACACACACATACACAATTCTATACTCACAAGCCAATTATATGATACTCAACAACATATGATACTAAATTCATAATAAAATCCTCTCAAACAACTATATAACATATTTGTGGGTGTTGTATTATGTGTGTCCATGTGTGTGATACATTAGTGCAACCAAATTTCCTAATTATGCAACCAAACTTCCATACTAACTAGGGTGTATCTCCATATATGTTCGGGTATGTCTCCATGTATGTCTATGTCCATGTGTGTCCATATGTGTTTGTGTCCATGTGTGTCTACATGTGTGTCCGTGTTAGTACGAATCGTGTCATGTAGGGTTGTGTCATGCGTGTGTGTCCATGTGTTCGGGTCTATGTGTCAGGGTTAGGGTTGTGTCATGTGTGTGTCCATGTGTCATGATTGTGTCCAGTATATGGGTGTGTGTCCTAGTTGTGTCCGGGTCTGGGTTAGGGTTTACCGAGCCGGGAGGAAGGGAGGAGGAGCGCCTGAGAGAGGGTCGACGGAGGAGGACCACACCGGAGGGGAGGAGCCGCGTCGGAGGGGGAGGAGCTGCGTCTGGGGTCGCCTGTGTCGGGGTTGGGGGGCGAACACGATCGCGTCGGGGTGGGGGCGAGGGAGGCGGTCGAGGGGGTGGGTGGGGCGCCGGAGCCGCGGAGGGTCGCCGGAGCCGCAGAGGGTCGCCGGGGAGGGTGGATCATCAGTGGGGGCACACGGGAAAAGAAAAGTTGGGAAAAGTTGGGAGGAAAAGAAATAAAAAGTCGAATAGACGAGAAAACCATATATTCAGTAATTTAGCGACGTCCGTTCGAGACGTCACTAAACGTCGCGACATTTTAAGTATTAGTGACGTGGTTGTCCAGAGTCGCTAAATTCGTCGCTGATTTGAATCATTTTGGTAGTGAGCAACGTCATAAATAGACGTCGCTAAACGTCGCTAATTGAAAAGTTTGCGACATTAGCGATGTCGCTAAAATCGAAAAAAATAACATCGATAAATACGTCGCTAAATCAAAAAACTCAGCGACTTTAGCAACATTAAAGAAGCTTATAGCGACCATTCTTTTAAAAACTGAAGTACAGTCGCTAAACGTAGCTATATGTCGCCAACAACGACGTTTATTTTTGGAGTCGCTGAAATCTTTAATATTAGCGATATTTTATTATGATGTCGCTAAAAATATTGCTATTTTATCATATTTTGGTAGTGTCTTCCTAGGGGCCTTCTCCTGGAAAGAACACAATCCCGATAAAAAAGAACAGTATAATTCAATTGATCAATGAGAGAGCTAACATAGAGTAAGCTGACCGAAAACGAAGGAACATGCAATACAGATGCCATGGTAACAGTGAAGTACAATGGACAGAGCCGGTACCCCTGATGGGTTGGGATATCCTGTCAACAGTCTGAACTGTCTTGGGATGCATATGCTTGCTCGGATAATATAATACAAACTCACTAGATGCACCTGTGATATGCCTAGATGCACTTGAGTCTATGATCCAATTAGTATGGGATTTAGTGGATGCAAGTGCCTAAACCGGGATACCTTTTCTCATATGAGTAGCGTAACCAATAAAGTTACCAAGGTAGGTAGTGTCATCCAGATCCTGAGTGGCATGTCCCTTGCCCTTAGAACTCTCAACCTGAAGCTTGAACTGACGTAGTTCTTCCAGCTCTGTCATCTCATCTCTAATCATCTCAGTAGTGGTCTCCTCTGCCGTAACTAAGTGAGCAACTCCCCGGCCTCCATGTCCCCTACCTCCTTGACCTGCAAGTCCACCTCTCTATCCTCTGCCTCCTCGGTCACGACCAAAATTATGGGGTTGAGGGTAGTTGTAGTTGAGGTAACATTTCTTTCCTTCAATTGTAGCACTCACTGTCATCGCTGATGGGAGTACTAGGAATCACCTTTCATCACCTTCTGTCTGAACTCCTCTTGTTCCATCGATGCAACAACCTCATCCAGGGATAAAAAAGATGGCAGATGATACATTACTTTCCTCCTAACCTCAAATTGCGGGTTCAGACTCTTGAGAAAATGAGCCACATTTTTACGCTCAAGGTACTGCTTCCCAAGGAGAACATTTACTGGGTTTTGCAATGATAATAGATCATAGTGGTCCAAGTCCGCCCATAAGCGACGTAGCTCCGCTGCATACTGGAGTACTGTCTTCTCCCCCTGTGTGGTAGCATCAATCTTTTTCTCAACTTCCATCATCAGCATGACAATCCCATCTCCAGAGTACATCCCAGCCAATGTCTTCCAGAGATCAGTTGTACTGTAGATCGACTCCACCATCCCAGCTATGGATGAAGACATAAAAATCAGCAGTCAAGAAACCACCAGAGAATTAAGGTGACTCTATGTGCTCCACTAAGAACTCATCTTATCCTCTGGCTCAGTGCACTCTCCCTTCACATATTTTTCAAGTCCCTTGGTCCGAAGGTTCAACAGCGCCCTCCGAGACCAACTTAGGTAGTTTATCGTTCCCTCAAGTTTGATGTCATTGGGCAGTAACTCTAACTTCTTCATCACTTGCGACGGTTCTAGTGCGGGCACAACTGCCCTACTGGATGAGGTCTCCTCCAATTTGGCCTGAAATACCCTGACCATCCCCTCCAGTATCTCTTTCAGCTCCTGACTAGTCACAGGTATTTTCATCTTCACAGTTGCACATGAACGAGATCAAACGCAACTTAAACACGGGTCGTGCAACTATACTCGATCACGGCTTTCTTCATCTATCTATACACCTCCAAGTTTATGCGGCATGAGAGGTACATGATGGGTAGAACTCGCTTACGCTATCATACGATGATGACAAGACAACAACGTACCTTGTGTAGTGCCCCATTCCCCCTATTCGGGGAGCGCGGCTAAGAAATGCTTGGTATCGTTCGATCAGGACAGATTAATCAAGATCCTTTCCTCATTATGAATTAGTTTCTTCGGAATCAGGTCCCACATTCAACGGATCGTGCCCCAAGGAAGGACTCGATGGTAGAGTCGAGAGGGGCCTTTCCGTTGCGCTGGTTTCTTTGCCCTTTTTGATGCCGCTTGGTTGTTTTCTTGTTGGTTTTGTGACTTACATTTTTTTGAACGATTTCGATAGATTTTATTGTCTTTGTTCTTTGGATTTCGTATTTTGTATCGAACCCTTGGAGACCGAAGCAGAAGATATTGATCATCTGTTGGTGCGTGCAGGTGATCGTGTAGGCACGCGCAAGCGGAGTCTTGAAGATCTCCATTTTCTCTCTCCCGATTCACCAACTCGTGAGTGGCCTTACTCCCGAATTGCGCCATTCTTTCAAGTCTTCATTCCTAATAAATTGACTCATTTGTGCATTCCGATGAACGATACAAAAAGAATAAAATTGAGTCAAGATAAAAGAAGAAGTAGACTTGAAACATTTATAATGCTTGTCACATAAAATTCTCAACGATCACATTGTTGCGTGCTTGTCCGCTATACATGCAGCTATTTTGTGTTCAGTTGTAGTTAGAACTTATTCATCTATAACTGTTCAATGGGTAGTACATAACTTATGAATTGATCATATCAACTAGTAGACTATACCATCGCACTGTGCTAAAGCAGTTCTATTCATGTTGATGTCTTAAAATACTTTGTATGTTTACTTAGTGTTTAGATCGTCAATAGTCATGGACAACTTGTACACAAGTTATATGGTTCCTGCGAACGGTCGCGGGGGCACCGGGACCGATTCGTCCCGGACGGAACAACAATTAGTCGTGCTAGCAACTTAGCACGGGTGAGGCGGAAGTTTGTAGCGGGACTCGCTACCTGCGCTGCAAGCATCGCCGTCTACCCAGACTATAGTCCATAACGGCTAGTCAACACAGTGATCCTTATGTATATTTATACTGTGCAGACTAACTATGTCTTTGTGGCAGGAAATGTCATGGTAAGTTTTGTACAGGTGGTTCAGACGGTATAGGTAAAGTCACTGAACGGTGGCACATTTTGTTATGTCATTCCCTTCTATCGTATATAAAGAATTGAACTAAGGCAAGTTAGAAAGATCACATAATAATAATGTTGCATGTTTACATGAATACGATGTTGATTTTGGTATGTTGGGTTAGCTTGTCCTCACCGGTACTTTTTGAAGTACTAACCCTCGTTGCAGCAGGTTCCCCGAGCCGAGGCGATGCGACGAGGAGCTAAAGCTTCCCCCAACCTTTCACTGATCTGGCTCGTTCGTGTTTGTGACTTTTAGAGCCAAAGTACATAATCACAAGGTGCCCGCACATACCTTTTGAAGCTCCTAGACATGGTGCTAACTCGCATCCAACGTGGTTTGCGCTTTTGAAATATTAGTAAGGGATATAATGTATGGATCGGCTATCTCATTTTGCGTCCAAGTTGTAAGCCCGTGCGGCATCCTTATTACTTTTGGGTCAAGAGTCTGTAACCAGATGTTCATTATCAATAAAGAGAATTTTTCTATATGTCAATGTGTGATATCTTATTTGCGTACTATGTTGCATGTGTTCTAAAGTATATCATTATGCGTAGGCCTTGTGCACGCGCGCCTTACGCATGCACGGCATCACGCCCGGGGGACGATTATCGATTTAGTGAAAATCGGGACGTGACACCTTACCTCCCGACGGGTTTGACGACACCCGCAGGAGATGTCGACGACACCCGAGAGTGCGGGAGTGTGGGGTGGGGGGCTTCCACTCACAGAGGGAGGCAGGGGGGTGGGAGGGCTTCCACTCACAGAGGAAGGCGGGAGGGGGGTGGGTATCAGGTTAGAGACTAGGGGAAAGAGAGAAAAAAATTTGGGGAGAAAGAATTAAGAACTTTGATTCTAATACCATGTAGAAAGAAAGTAATTGATTGATTATTTATCAAGAGGGAGTACATATATATAAGTGGAGGCTAACCTTCTCCCTATTTTCTATCCGATGTGAAACTAAATAAGTTCCTATAACCCAACAGGCTGGATTCCGCTTGATACATAGATGACCATTGCAATGTATCATAGTCCTACATAATTTAGGAATGGAACACGAGAACTTTTTATCGAAAATCTCCAAATTAGTGGCTGTTATGTCTGTATTTTGGTCATTTATGACGAAAATAATTCCCCAACAGCCATATAACTACTTATAAGAGGTATTATGGTAAATATACCCCAAAAATTCTATAAATGGGTCTCCTACTCTCATTCTCACCCCCATCAATCCATTCTTTCTTGTCTAGAATCTTCATATCTAATAGCATTCCCGCTCTAACTTAGCTACTCGAGAAATTTGAAGATCAAAAAATTGTCAACTAAACTTAATCAATCTAGAGGAAGGTGTTCTTAAGCTAATGGATCATCATCAACCACCTTAGTAGGAACCACCACCACAAGGAGTGAGACCTAGGAGCTGTGGGTTATCTTAGTGATATTTGACAATATAGGATTAGAGTTTTGGGGATTATGGGAGGATGGGGTTATGGTTGTAACTCAAGTTGAATGCAACAAATACAAAAATAATAATTGCATGGCAACCGAGATTTGGTACATGGCACTTATCAAGGCACATACATGTTTATATTCAACCTCACTAACCTTGAAGCTTGAGGTAAGGACGAAGCTCTGTGAATGAACTACCAATGTGCCAGCTTGCAACTGGATCGAAGGGGTCAAGGTGAGAAAAGCAGACACAAGCTTTATTTTGCTGTACAAAAGATACTATCCAACCTTTACATTTTAACAAGATTCACATGCGTTTACAAAAGGATCCATTAGATTACAATTGACTAGGACTAAAGTCATTTGTTGTTAACAGGCATGTCTGATAGATTCAAGAAATATGGCCATCCCTTTCTGATTTGCAGGAGAAACTTCTGAAGAACGACGAGAACCATCAATTCTTACCATCTTTTGGCAACTGCATAAATTGAATCAATTAGTTTCATATCAAGTGATGGAAAATTAGGCTCGACAAACTACGTGACCAACGGAAATTGCAAAAGGGATATCAGTTTACATAATTAGACGAGGCAACTAATGGGATAAGCTTTACCTTGTTAGGTTTAGGTATCGGTCTTAATGTCGAGGCACCTGGAGCTCCTTGAGGTTTCAGTATCTGGAATGAACACATCAAGGATTCATCTATGCTCAACAATGCACCGACATTATCGAATTCACCACAATAGTTGGGAGCCGAAAATATAGTGACCAATCTCCGCTGTGCAAAAAACTCATATCCATCCTCAACTACCTAGATGTTCAAATGAATAACAATTTAGCAAGGGAAAAGAACCTACTCTAGCAAGTTTAAATAATCCTTATTTTTACAATAATGCTAAGTTTAAAACCAAAGGTTTACAACCTTCTTACAACCTCTCTCTCCCACCCCTTACACATGGATCCCACCGGGTCCCACCTCCCCTCACACCCTGCTACATGGGCTCCACCTGACCCCACCTCTTCACCCCCCCCTCCTCCAATCGAATCCCGACACGTGGCCGCCACGTCAGCAGTTGTGAGAGGGTTGTAAGCATTGGTTGTAGTCATAGCATTATTGTTATTTTTATATTTTGAATTAAATAACAAAAGCAACTGGAAGAATGGGAAACTTCATGAATATCTTTCCCGTACGAGACTAAGATTTTGTGGACAAAAAAGTAAAAAGATAATTCTCTGACCTGGTGAGCTCGACATATGAGATCTAGGTCATTCTTCTCCAAGAACTCAATAAGCTTATCAGCACCAAAAGTACACGAGACTCCTCTGTCACTCATCCCCCATCCTTCAATCTGGGGATCAGGATCGGACCAAAGCAAGTCACAGAGGAGACCGTAGTCTGGAATCTCCATGGGCCTTTGCATCTCTCTTATTTGATCCAAACTATTCAACTCTGGTGAAAGACCACCGTGCATGCATAGGATTTTGTCATCGATGAGTGCAGCAACCGGCAGACAATTGAAACAGTCGGTAAATATCTTCCAGAGCCGAACATTGAATCTTCTTTTGCATTCGTCATAGAAGCCATAGACTCTGTTTATCTTTGGATCTTCATGGTTTCCCCTCAAAAGAAAAATCTTGTCCGGGTATTTAATTTTGTATGCAAGAAGCAAACATATTGTTTCTAAGCTCTGTTTCCCTCGATCCACATAGTCTCCAAGAAAAAGGTAGCTTGCAGCAGGAGGGAAGCCACCACAGTCAAAAAGTCTCAAGAGGTCGTGATATTGCCCATGAATATCACCTGTATCAGACAGAATTTCAAAAAGTAAGGCTTTGATGAATTATTTTTTGATATGATAGCCTCATCAATATGCTATGGATATTATTAGTCTCTAAAAATTGTGAAAAGATCATCAAATCACTGATAACTAAAGAAGTTTAGACAGACGGATACTTTCAGATAAATATTGCTGTAAACGCCATGAAACGCCAAAGAAAGCAGGCCTAATTCATTTTATTGCATGAACCATGATGGTCACACATTCAAGACATCACAACATGTGTTTGGCATGCTCTGAGATCTTATGATGATTTAGTGATTACACCACTAAGAGAACATAATTCAAAAATTGACAAAAGACTAATTGGCAACCACATAGCATAACAACACATTTACTTTTACAGAATATAACATTTCCATCATAATTTTCTACTGAATAAAGAGACCTAGATAAGGAGTATAATCTTAAGTGGCAAAATAAGGTCTCTGTAGGCTAGGATTTCTCCATCAAATTTTCATTCCGCATCCAACAACACACACTTAAACAATAAACTCAGACTGCACACGAAAACAATGCATCTTAAACAACTAAGAAAATGGATCATTCAAGATGATTAAATCTCAGATACTAAGGCCTGTGGTCATGATACTGCAGTCTGCAGACAAGTACTGCAGATAAGGTTTTAGTTCCCATATTCTGACTGCGCTTGAGTTTCAATGCAGAAACTGTACTCATGAAACTAAATTACTAGTCTAGTCCTATGAGTTGCTCATCATTTCAAGATCGTTATCTATATAATATTGTAGGCTACGTGAGAATAAGCAAGGTTAAATGAGCTATTATATGCTAGTTACCAGAAAATATTAAGTTAATTATATGTAAACTCACAAGAGAAGAAAAGAATTGGACTAGACGCATTTACATCTGCCTTGCTACCCATCAGGTCTATCATATGAAATATATATGTGACAGTACATCACCCTTGGTGACAGCTGAGCATTGCTAATGTCTAAACCTGGAGGCACTGAACAAGGGAGGAGGAATATTTGTTGAGTCCCTGAACATCAGCCATTGGATGTACCTCATCTGAAGGAGCCTAATTTGGAGGGCGTCAGTAGAATGGTAAAGAAATACACACACACCCACTGGCATTTGTTTCAAACAGAAGCCCCAAGTAATACAGAGAACCCAATCTTGCTTGGTACTTCCTCTGTTTCTTTTAAGAAACCACACTTAATTTTGTAGGTTTATAAGCATAAAAATAGAGTTAACGTGAATGTGCTTACTGAAAAACTCCAAGTAATACAGAGAACCCAATCTTGCTAGGTACTTCCTCTGTTTCTTTTAAGAAACCACACACTTATTTTGTGAGTTTTATAGCATAAAAATAGAGCTGAGGCGAATGTGCTTAATGAAAAGCCAGCTGAATTCTCATATTCAAGGAAGGTAATGGTATTCTTACGGCTGAAACACATCATTCGCATCCTTAAAGGTTGTTTCAAGTATGGAATCCAGTCATTCACATCTTTAAGTGCAGGTTCACATTTCTTTCAGATATCGTCTCCCAATAAATAAGTTGAACTCATATCTCCTGTACTGTTCATTCTTGACCCTTCAATTTGGTAAATAGAAATGTGCAACATTCTCTTAATGATTTTAAGACTAAAAAAAATTAACTACATCTCACTTCGCTAAATAAATTGTTTGGTCAACTATCACTAGAGCTCTATCAAACTTATTAGTAGTGACTTCTCATAACATTGGAAAAGTAGTAAAACAAAACTGGATACAATAGGTTCCTCATATTCAAATCAAGCTGAAACTACTAGTCGATTCATATCATACCAATAATATGAAAAGCCCACAACTTTGGCTCTCTTAATAAAGAGAGTTCAATCAATTTCATGTCTACTGAACACTTTAATTGTTACATCTTTGTCAGAAGACAGGCACATATTCCTCTCAGATATAATCGAAAAGAAAGAACTGTCCACATATTGTTAGTACCATACATCATTATGCATAATACTGATTCATCATCCCATTAGATCATCCATTCATTTTCTTACATAACAATAATTTCATTCTCACAGTCTCACTACCACATTTCCTCTTGGACTAAGTTGTACTGTATTAGTGGGGAAGGAAGTGCCACAAACAACTAATGCAACTGGGACAACCATAAACATGAACATCAAGTACAAGTAATGTTCTGACTTATGATGTGAGAACATCACAATTGGCAAAACACAATATCGAAACATGAGAGCACGATACTATTAAAGAATTATAGATCATACACAGACTTATTAAGATGCATTATTAATCAGCCTGTAAAGTTGTATATTGGAATGAAGCATGTCTAAGAGAGACCTAAAAAGTGAAATAACAAGCCACCAAATTGATCACTGTCTAATTAGTTATTAGTTTACTGGAAATGGATATCCATCATTAGAACAGTTTGAAACATTGTTCTAAAAAGGCGGCCACCTAGGCTCTAGGCGCCTGGTGCCCGCTCGATGTTCGCCTAGGAACCCGCCTATTACCCCCTACACCCGACTGCATGTTTTAGGATTGATTTTATGGACCTTTTTTGCAATTTTTTAGTAGGTTTTTTTGATTTTATTTATTTATTTTTGAACCGCCTAAATCTAGGCGGCCACCTAGGCGCTAGACGGCGGGTGTCCGTCCGACTAGCGCCTAGCGCTTTTCAAAACCTTGGTTTGAAATAGACATGTTAGCATGATAAATTGAGACATTGGCAAAAGATGGGCTTTTCAGTAAATAAAGAATTGGCAAAAAGTTGCATTAGATAATGAGAGCAATTTTTCTCCAAGTCCCTCCTAATCTACTCCACACATGAACCAAATTTATTGCTTTCTCCTTGTACATTTCTTGTTTTATGTAAACCTTGATTTTTTTTCCTTATTATCCCCAGCCTTAACACTTTTTCATAAAAGAAAGTTCCCCTTCTAGGGAACTTCTGATATAAAGTTATAATCCCTCCAAAATTCCAAATAAGACCTTCACTAAGGATAGTACTGTTTGTGTCCTTGGGAGACAATATCTGAGGTACCATTTTACTAATGGTAGAACATTAACAGAGACAGGTAATGAGGTAAGACGTAAAGAGTAAATAGTCCATTCACGAATGCAATCAAACCAATAGGAGTTAACATCTTATTGTTCATTATCAGATTTTGAACTGGACCACATACCTATGCTACATAAAGAAAAAAAAGTAAACAATTGATTAAGATACCGTCAGAGTTAGTGAATCTTTGTAGTATACTTAGTCCCTCATTGGATAGAATTGTATGAGGAAGGTTCTCCTCTAACACACTAAATTCATATCAATGGAGTATCTGAATATAGCTTTCTACATGGTATCAAAGCATGCCCGTATCTTTGACCTAGCTCTCTACCTTCCACCAAAATGAAACCATATCCATCTTCCAAAACCCTGTTACCTAAACCTACCCATCTCCATCATTCTCGAAACCCTTATCTTATTCCCCAATCCTAGAACCCTAACTTTGTCTCCTTTCTCTTTCTAACTCTAACTTAACTGCATTTTATACCAAACCTTAACCCCCACCACCTATTATTTTCCCAACACAACAACAACAAAGCCTTTATCACAAATTTCTAGTGTCGGCTTTGAATCCTCTTCTTCCATTGGGCTCTGCTGAGGGCCATATCCTCTATAACACTAACAAGATCCATATCCTTTTAACACTTCAAACCATGTTAGTCTAGGCATACCTCTAGTCCTAGGGGCTCTATTAACTACTATTTTATTTCACTTGTCCTTACGGGGGCATCTATTGGTCCCTAAAACCCGTCCCACGAGTCCCAAGTCCATCTTCTCCGAACCCAATAGCCATTCATAAACTATTAGCATAACCAATTAGCTACTCACCCTCCAAAACCCTAGCCGTCCCCCTAGCCCTCAAAACCATAGCCCCCCCACCCCTACCCCAAAAGAAAGAAAAAGAAAACCTAGCTTACATCCTTCCAAAATTCTTGAAATCCAGATTTTTTTTTCTTCCAAAAAACCTATTCCAAAATCCAAACTCTACCCACCACCTCTACCCTAGTCTCTCCCAAAAGAGAAGAAATCCATCACCCTTGCCATAACCATCCTATATTGATGAGTTCTATTGCGGCCTGTATTGCTTCTCTTCATGGATCTATGTGTTTATAAAACATATTTCTTGCTATGGTTAACTAGTGTTGCCTCCATTTTTGCGACTTTCCCCCACAAGGTGATCTACTTAGATATACTACTGCATGTACTATTTGAGGATGTGATCTTAAGTATGTTACTTGGATGCACTTGTATAATCGAACAAGTTTTACTTCCAAACTAAACATACTTGACATATCCAACTTGTCCAACTTGAGAGGGAGTGTTGTATAGATATTTTGGTATTGATGTATACCCATTTACTATTGTGTCCAATCTTGATCTTTGATCCAATTGTCTCTAGAGTTATTTTTGGTTGTGCGTCCCTGTGTCAATCTTTCTTATTTTTGGTTATGCGGCCACGATGACATGTGTCAACCTCTGCTATTTCTGGTTGTGTGCCTTTATGTCCTGATTGCTCTGCTATGACTGTTGATGTTGTTGTTTCTAGTCATGATGACGACTTTGCTATTATTGCTTCTACTCATAATGGTGACTCTACTGATATTGATTTTGTCTTTTTTTAGATCTAGCATTGTTTTTGTTTTCGAATTTACGTAACAAGCTGGAAATGTTTTATATCCACCAGGTAAAGGGAGAGTTAGAGTGAGCGAGTCTATGTAACCTACTTTAGTCCCATATATTGGATAGAGTTGTATTAGGTACGTTCTCCTCCTATATATGTAGTTAAACTACGTCAATTAAGTATCCCAATGAAGTTTTCTACATATACTTTGACATATGGAGACACTCATTACAAGTTATAAATACAATAGATACATCCATAACTGCAAAAGAAATTGTACATGTAACTTGGACATGTAGTACTCACAATAGACAAAGAATGAACACAACAAACACTATGGTTAATTATTAGGTATTGTGGAACTAAGGTGTAGTTACCTATCAGCTTATAAAATGATATCTAAACCGGGGATCTATTGCAATCCTATTAGGAATTAGATTGGGTCTCCTGAAAAATCAGAACCTAAAGTATTACTAAAAAACACTATTAGTAATGATATGTGATGAAGTCAACTCAACATATATAACATAAGTGTTGATGGATGTAAAAGAAAAAGGTCATGGATATACTGGAGCAACAAATTTACTGATTAGTAAATGAGTATGGATCTTAAAATATCTACAAGTTGCATATAAAGGTTAAGTGTGCTCTAGATGCATATCCATGAACGTGTGCTCTAGACTCATTATCAATGTAGGCTCTATCCATACTAACAATCAGTTACACACTTTTGAATATATATAGTTGTCTGTCCACACGTTCTAATCCATACTAACAATCAGGTGGAACATGTTTGAGTAACTCGCCTAGTAGGCTTACAAAGCACATCCAACAAATTAGGTACAACAGACATTACCCCATAATTAGCTACCGGGAAATCCAGCAAGCGCAAGTGACCACTATGACAATGTTGAGCCAAACTCTCCTGATACTTGGCTAGATCATAAATCTATACCAAGAAATGTACAATATTGCTAGCAAACATATCTGTAGAACAGGATAGATCATCATCCTAATTATTTTGTAATAAGAAAATTGTATTTTACAATAAACAAGCTCAACTTATTGAAGAATTTATGTCAACCTTCAAATCACCATGAACTACAAAAATTCATTTTCCAACTTCCTACAATAGAAAACACATTTGGATTTTCCTTTTTGCTATTTGGCTTAATAAGCCATATAGATTAATACAATCCCTTGTAATAATCTTATCATATTACCTCTTCATGATGACTCTTTGCTAACTCCGCCTTTGTAGGGAAGAATTTCTTACTAATGCTCCCAACTAAAGAAAAAGACGAGGATCACGCTAGATGATCAATGACATCATAAAACATTTCGGATCTCTATGAAATGAAATAGCTTACTCAAAATTTGGGATGAAATAGCTTACTCCAAATTTGGGGTGAGGGCTTTGTGTTGTTATTGTTGGTGAAAATTCCTAAATAATGCAAATAGGAATATGTAAAATTAAACACAAGAAATAGTATAGGATTCGAGGCACGTTACACGCTGTCCTTAGAATAGAATTTCGCCCCACGAACAGTGCAGTGGGTTCCTGGCGATCTATTCCCGAGATACAACGAATCCTTCGATTCACTTCACCGTGCACCCGGTGGCGAATCCCACGAACGATCACAACCTTGCCCGAAGAATAGAGATTGGACGGAGGAGTTTTTGGAGGAATTAAGGTTCTGGTGTTTTTCCTTTTCTTTTTCGTCTCTGTACGATTGTTGTTTCATTTCGAACAGAGAGCGAGAGAGAGAAGGAAAAACTGATTTCTGTTTCTCATATCTCAGGATCGTGTTCTGGATATATCTCTCACGTAACATTTCCCACTCTTTCCGTAACGGAATTACGTGAGAACAGTTCCGCGGAAGACCAGCAACCCACCAGACCAAATTAACAGAAATAAAAAATAAAATAAAATAAGTTAAGAAATTACCTTTGTACCCATGTCCATTCCGTGGCGCGCAAGCGTGCAAAGTGCTAAGTGCGCGAATAATAAACGCGTAAAACCGCGCATTAAATCGCGCACCCGCTCGTGGGTTGGATGAGATCTAGCCCATCCCCTACAAAGCCCACTTACCCACTAAGAGGGGTAAAGCAATATATGGAAAGGAGAATGACTTCTCATTTCCCATGTGGGACTAAAAGAAAGGAGTTGCTTTGTTGAATCATATGGTTTAAATAAATCTAACAATCCCCCACATGATTCAACAAAAGAAAAAAGCAATATATGGATAGTTCGTGGTCGTTCGTGGTTCGTTTATGAGATCTAGGGTTTCTACAGATCTCCGTTGGTTATTCGTCGTCGGTTGAGGTTCGTTGTGAGATCTAGGGTTTCAAAGATCTCGTCTTTCTGTTGCATCTGCAAGTATGGCGGGGACCGAATCTTCTAGCGAGGTTAATAGTGGTGGTGGTAGCGGAGGTGGTTCTCCTTTTACTGTTATTCATAATGATGAATTGGGAAAGTCGATTACAGCGGTGAAACTCAATGGTGCAACTATCTTGCCTGGTCCAAGTCTATCAAAGTGGTGTTAAGGGCGAAGAAGAAGTTGAAGTTTTTGACCTAAGAACCCCTGCCTGAAACGTCCGCTGAGTATGAAGATTGGATGAGTGCAGATGCATACGTTATGTCGTGGTTGTGGCATAGTATGGAACCACATATCGCTGCTAATGTTCAGTGGTGTGAATCAAGCAAACAGATTTGGGCATCTCTGGAAGAATCTTATTCGCAGAAGTGAAACGTTGTCCGTGTCTATGAGTTGTACGAGTTATTGTTTAATACAAAGCAAAATGGGAAGCCTGTGAATGAATATCTGGCTTCAAAGAAAGCTTTGTGGGAGGAACTGCTTCAATATCATCCTGTTACTACTGATTTGAAGGAAGCTCGGAGACAGAAGGAAGAGTTTCATGTTTCACTCATCCTAGCCGGCTTGGATCCTGCGCTCGAACCTTATAAAGCTCAAATCCTTGCTGGAGAGCAGTTACCTACGGTGGCAGATACTTTCTCCCGTCTCAATCGTTCCTTTCTGGAACAGAGTTCTGTGGTACCGAGTACTGACTCTTCTGTCCTAGTTTCTAGTGATGTTGGTCGTGGTGGTGGACGTGGTATTGGACGTGGAGGTAGAGATGGTGGTCGTAGTTTTGGTCGAGGAGGAGGCCGTGGTGGTAGAGACAATGGTCGTGGTGGTGGTCGCGGTGGTGGCGGTGGCCGCGGTGGTGGTGGTGGCCGTGGTCAACCACGAAAGTGTAACTATTGTGGAATGCTCGATCATGTAGAAGACTATTGTTGGGACAAATAGGGCAAACCAGAATATGCACATCAAGTGCATGATAAAAATATGCAGTCCCAGGACACCACTTCTGCTCCCAGAGATGATACTTCGGGTTTCAATCAGACTTCAACGTCCGATACCTCATCTCCATTTCAACAGATCCTCCAGAAGTTGAACGCGCTTGCTAGTACCACCTCCCAACCTACTGCAACCATGGCACATATAGGTAATCCTGCTTTTGTGGCAACCCAGTCACCATCCACCTCTTGGGTCATCGACTCAGGAGCAAGCTCTCACATGTCTGGTATAACATCTATCTTTCATAATCGTAGTTCCATGAAACATATTATCTTGGCTGATGGATCTACTCGTCCTGTGCTTGGGAAAGGTGTCATTCACCCTACTCAATCACTATCATTATTTGATTCATTATATGTGCCTAATTTTCCATTTAATTTGTTATCTGTGAGCCAGTTAACCAAATCTCTTCAATGTTCTGTGACATTTTCTCCCAATTCGTGTGTTTTTCAGGACCTCAGGACGAAGAAGACGATTGGTTCGGGGCATGAAAAAGATGGACTGTACTACTTGGATCTACCTGGAAAGGCCTTCACTTCTGTTTCTACTTCTCCGTTGCAGTGGCATTATCGTTTGGGACATCCGTCTTTGGCTAAGTTGCGTCAAGTTGTTCCTAGTTTGAGTCATGTTTCTAGTCTTGAATGTGAGGCTTGTCAGTTAGGCAAGCATCACCGTAGTTCCTTTCCTCGTCGTAGTGAGAGTCGTCAATTAGAGTCTTTTGATCTTGTTCATTCTGATATTTGGGGTCCGTCTAGAGTCAAAAGTCCGAAAGGATTTCAGTATTTTGTTATTTTTATTGATGATTATTCCAGAATGACTTGGTGTTATTTAATGAAAGAAAGATCTGAGTTTCCAAATGTGTTATCTGTCTTTTATAATGAAGTCTATGTTCAGTTTAATAAACGTATCAAAATTCTGCGTTCTGATAATGCTTTGGAGTATACTCAATCTTCTGTGAACAGTTTCTGTGTTGATCGTGGTATGATTCATCAAACCAGTTGTGTCCACACCTCTCAACAAAATGGTATAGCCGAACGTAAATATCGACACATTTTAGATGTGGCTCGAACTCTCATGTTCAATATGCATGTCCCCAAACAGTATTGGGCAGATGCCGTTCTTACTGCATGTTATCTTATTAATCGCATGCCATCATCTGTATTAAATAACAAAGTTCCATTTACTATATTACATACAGATGTCGCACCATTTTCCTTATCTTCTCGAGTATTTGGCTGTGTCGCTTTTATTCATAACTTGGAACCTAATCGAGATAAGTTGGCTCCTAGATCTCTTAAGTGTGTCTTTCTTGGTTATCCCCGTACTCAAAAAGGTTATCGTTGTTACAGTCCACAGTCACGCAAATATTATGTCAGTGCGGATGTTACATTCTTTGAGTCTACCCCTTTCTTTTCATCAGGATTCAGGAGACCGTTGTATTCCTTTTACAACAGATTTGATATCTTCCATACCACTTCCGGTCATTCCTGAATCAATTTCTGTCTCCATTCCCCATTTACAGGTTTATCAGAGATCCAAGGACAGGCCAGTGGTTCTGCAAAATTCAGCCTTCAACCAATCATCTTCCGTGCCTGAGGTTTCTGCTCCCATCACCACAGATCCAGATGATCTTCCTATTGCTCTCAGAAAAAGACGTCTTTGTACCACAAAGAATAAGCATCACATTTCTAACTATGTTTCATTACACCGTGCTTCATCATCTTTTCATGCATTTGCTGTTTCATTGTCTTCTACTTTTATTCCCAAAACTTACAAGCAGGCTATGTTATCTTCTGGTTGGAAAAGTGCAATGGATGAGGAGATGTATGCTTTACATCAAAATCAGACTTGGGAGCTTACATCACTTCCTGTTGGAAAACAAACAGTGGGTTGTAGATGGGTGTACACTGTTAAGTATCATCCTGATGGTTCTGTTGAGCGCCTCAAGGCACGGTTGGTTGCAAAAGGGTATACTCAGACATATGGCGTGGATTATATGGAGACTTTCTCTCCAGTGGCTCGGCTGAATTCAGTTCGAATTCTTATTTCTGTGGCGGTTAATCACCAATGGCCTATATATCAGCTGGACATGAAGAATGCTTTCTTGCATGGTGACTTACAAGAGGAGGTATATATGGATCAACCACCGGGATATGTTGTAGCAGGAAATAAAAGACTCGTATGTCGATTGAAGAAAGCATTATATGGACTGAAACAGTCACCTCGTGCTTGGTTTGACAAGTTCAGTTCAGTTCTCATTCAGTATGGCTTTCGGCGTACCACATCAGATCATTCAGTGTTTTGCCATTCTTCCTCAGCAGGTATTATCGTGTTGATTGTTTATGTTGATGATATCATTATATCTGGGAGTGATCATGCTGGAATTGCGGACTTGAAGGCCTACCTTAGTCGTCAGTTTCATACTAAGGATTTGGGTCTTCTTCGATATTTTCTTGGACTGAAACAGTCACCTCGTGCTTGGTTTGACAAGTTCAGTTCAGTTCTCATTCAGTATGGCTTTCGGCGTACCACATCAGATCATTCAGTGTTTTGCCATTCTTCCTCAGCAGGTATTATCGTGTTGATTGTTTATGTTGATGATATCATTATATCTGGGAGTGATCATGCTGGAATTGCGGACTTGAAGGCCTACCTTAGTCGTCAGTTTCATACTAAGGATTTGGGTCTTCTTCGATATTTTCTTGGAATCGAGGTTGCTCGATCTAAGAAGGGGGTGTATCTGTCACAACGCAAGTATGTTCTAGACTTGCTTTCCGAGACTGGGATGTTGGAGTGTCGGCCAGTTGAGACTCCTATGGATTATCATGACAAGCTTGATGCTGACAGGGGAGAGTTATTTGAGGATGTTGGATATTATAGACGTTTGGTTGACAAACTTATATATCTTACTGTTACTCGACCAGACATCACATATGCAGTTGGAGTAGTTAGTCAGTTTATGCATGCCCCTCGGCAACCACATTGGGAGGCTATCTCTCGCATTCTTCGATACTTGAAGGGTGCACCTGGAAAGGGTTTGTTGTACAAACCTTCCCAGTTGCTTACGGTGACTGGGTTCAGTGATGCTGATTGGACAGGCAGTCGCAGTGATAGGTCTACTTCTGGCTATTGTACGTTTGTGGGTGGCAATCTTGTCGCGTGGCGTAGTAAGAAGCAGAATGTTGTGGCTCGTTCTAGTGCAGAGGCCGAGTACCGTGCGATGGCTCATACAGCTTCTGAGATGATGTGGGTGCAGTCTCTTCTTCATGAAATGGGAATTATGATTCCTATTCCGATGGAGATGTATTGTGATAATCAGTCGGCAATGTTTATCGCAAGTAATCCGGTGTTTCATGAGCGCACGAAGCATATCGAAGTGGATTGTCATTTTGTTCGTGATTTGTTGCTGAAGAAACAGATTGTCACTCCTTATGTTCGGTCAGAGGATCAATTAGGTGATATCCTCACCAAACCACTTGCTCGCGGTCCATTTTCTGATTTATGTAGCAAGCTGGGCATGTCTGATCTATATGCTCCTGCTTGAGGGAGGGTGTTAGAGTTATTTTATTTTGTTATTTATCATATGAGGGTATAATAGTAATTGTGGGTGTATTGCATATCAATATAAATAGACATGAGATGCAACCTAGGGTTTAAGGCCCTTGTAATCTCCTTTCTCATATTCTCTCTTCCCTTACTTCCTCTTCTCCTCTCTATCTCTAAACTTAACTCCGTTCAATTCACAGATATCGCTATGAATAAGCTCCAATAGTTGAGAACTCCTTTCAACAGAATGAAAAAAATTTCTGGGCTGTTTGGCTTGTGTACATATCTCACATTTACCATTCCTGCTCATGTCAATATTAGGAATCAATTGTAACTTAGACATTCTCTTTAAAGAGTTAAAATTGACATGTCCCAAACGACCATGCCAACAATCACAACTATCAGTATTATAAAATAGAGCATTTGAATCAGAAGTAGAAGTAGATGCAATATTATTTAAACATGAATTTAATGTACTACAAGGCATGTCCACAGAAAGTTTAAACAGACCCCCACATACATAGCCTTTCCCAATAAAGTTACCGTTCAGGGAGATTACAACTCGATCAGAATCAAATACCAGTTTGTAACCATGTTTATTTAGCAAATAACCAGAAATTAAGTTCTTGTTTACGTCCGGTACGTGCTGCACATTATGCAAAGGGAGAATCTTACCCGAAGACAACTTGAGGTTCACTCTTCCCTTTCCATGCACTTTGGCAGCACTCGAGTTTCCCATAGCTACTGATTCGCCTTCCTCAACCTGTCGGTAGAAGGAAAAAGAATCAATATTAGGGCATACATGGACATTTGCCCCTGTATCAACCCACCAGTCAGTAGGCTGATACGAGGACTCAAAAACAGAACATACGGTTACAAACCTCTGATCATCGGTACCGATAGATTCGGTCCCGGCTATGATAACATGAGCCTGTGGAACAACAGTAGCGTCTGCAGGAGTTCGACGATCAGGATTCTGAAATCCCTGACCCTTCTTCCTGTGGCGGCATTGCCTAGCAAAGTGACCAGGCTTACCACAGTTGTAACATTCCCGCTTAGGTCTGTTGTCTTTCCCAATCACAGCTCTTGGCTTAAGAAACTGTTTCTTTGCAGGGTTTCTGTTCTAGGGGTTGTTCCTCTGTTGATAGGGTTGGCCCTTAGGCTTTCCCTTGGTTTCAACAATGTGTAACTTTGCCTCGAATTCAGTACTTAGAGGTTCCTTGTCTCTAGTTCTACCTTCTTCCTCAATGCGGAAGGATACAAACAGGTCGTCTAAAGACATGGGTTCCTTATTATGTTTTAGTTTTAAACCAAATTCCTTCCAGGATGGGGAAAGTTTATTAATGAAGGCAGCAATTAGAAACTTATCAGCAAATAGCATCTTTCTGAGACATCTCGTATATGATAGTTTGAAGGGTATTAGTCTGTTCAACAACAGACTTCTCATCTACCATTTTAAACTCTAAAAATCTGTCAACAATGTAAATCTCAGAACCCGCTCCTTCATTTGAGTACTTTTTATCGAGAGCTTCCCAAAGCTCTCTGGACGTAGAGGTAGTGCAGTAGATATCATAGAGGGTGTCAGAAAGACAACTGAGAATTTTACCGTGACAGATAAAGTATGTCTCATTGTAGGACTCTAATTCGTAGGTACTCGCAGGTTCGTGTAAGTCAGGTTGGATTTCCGGTTCTTTGAGAACCTTAATCAGTTTTAAGCAAGTCAGCCAGTAGGTCATCCTACGCTGCCATCTCTTAAAATTTAGGCCATCAAACTTCTCCGGTTTGGAGGAGTTATGAATGTTGGTGGTCAGTTCTTCTACGGTGTTCATCTTGTAGATAGGAATTTTTTCAACCAAAAAATAGAAAGTAGACAGAAGCTACGTGAAGAAATTCTATTCTAAGATTGTTGGTGAAAATTCCTAAATAATGCAAATAGGAATATGTAAAATTAAAGACAAGAAATAGTATAGGATTCGAGGCACGTTACACGCTGTCCTTAGAATAGAATTTCGCCCCACGAACAGTGCAGTGGGTTCCTGGCGATCTATCCCCGAGATACAACGAATCCTTCGATTCACTTCACCGTGCACCCGGTGGCGAATCCCACGAACGATCACAACCTTGTCCGAAGAATAGAGATTGGACGGAGGAGTTTTTGGAGGAATTAAGGTTCTGGTGTTTTTCCTTTTCTTTTTCGTCTCTGTACGATTGTTGTTTCATTTCGAACAGAGAGCGAGAGAGAGAAGAAAAAACTGATTTCTGTTTCTCAGATCTCAGGATCGTGTCCTGGATATATCTCTCACGTAACATTTCTCACTCTTTCCGTAACGGGATTACGTGAGAACAGTTCCGCGGAAGACCAGCAACCCACCAGACCAAATTAACAGAAATAAAAAATAAAATAAAATAAGTTAAGAAATTACCTTTGTACCCATGTCCGTTCCGCGGCGCGCAACCGTGCAAAGTGCTAAGTGCGTGAATAATAAACGCGTAAAACCGCGCATTAAATCGCGCACCCGCTCGCGGGTTGGATGAGATCTAGCCCATCCCCTACAAAGCCCACTTACCCACTAAGAGGGGTAAAGCAATACATGGAAAGGAGATTCCCATGTGGGACTAAAAGAAATGAGTTGCTTTGTTGAATCATATGGTTTAAATAAATCTAACAGTTATCTAGACTCTTCTCTACTCTAGGAGGACTTGGAAACTTTTTGTTTCATGAGCCTCAACTACATGACCCAAATGGTATTCTACCTACCCACCGATTGGTATAAATTTTACGACAAGGCCCTCTATTACTCATAGATGTCTTGGATAAGAATTTGGCGTCGACGTAGGGGATTGAAGTATGTGCAGCCGGTCTTAGAAGTTCTTCTAATTCTTTTGGAAGCTTATTCCCCGTGCTTAATAGCTGACCACGTTATGACGGCATATAGCTTGGACGACAATGACGATATAATTTTCATTTTGATGGATGCTTGTATCAACATGTCACGCTCTATATCATATAAATATTATATCCAACCTTCTAGTCTCACTACCAAATTGAACCATCAATCCTCTTGAGTCTGCTCATCCTCGAGTACCATTGACATCTTATTCCCATTTATGCCACAATCACTACATTCCTTTTCCCGTATCCAACTCTACTAGATTTGCTATACCAACAAGAAAGACAAGCTGATGCTATACTTCAGAAACAAAATGTTTAGATGACATAGAAGAACAGAACTTAACATAAAAGGTATCACCCTTTTGCAGTCTTGAGACCACAGGATTCACAACAGCTAAATTCACCCTAAAGCCCTCAAATGTAACCAAATGGGGGATATCCAAAACGAATCTCTCTCTTCTCCTCCTCTCTACAATTCCTATTCTTCTCTCCATGGACGCTAATCCTCTCTCTTCTCTAACTCTCCCTCCTGCTCAAACAGGAAGAGTTTTCCTTTGTATCAACCCAGCTAATGGATTCTCTTCCCTTACCACTTATTCTCGGTACTCCTTTCCCCAATCTAAAGATTCTAAACCCCAAAACCCTCACCAAATGCCTCTTATTCCTCCGATTATATTGTCGTTTTCTGTAAACCCACCATCGCCACCACTGCCCCTACCTTCTCACCTCAGATGGGTTGCACACTAGAATCATAATTAATTTAGTCCATAATTTTTTTACGTTTATCATGGTTCGACTCTTTTTTGGTCCCGGGCCTTCTTAATTTCTCTTAGGCACTAGACCCCCTCCTAGCCATATGGGTCCCAATTATGTTGTCCGCAATATTAAGGAGAAGAGACCACAAAGAGGAGCACATTAATGAAGTTTAATATTTATATTTCCTTAATTTCTATGCTTAAATGAGGAGGTCCATGTGTTTGATACCTAGTCATTTATCTTGAAATAACTCATGGAACCATTTTTGAAATGAAATTAAAGGCTTCAAGGGGTCCTCAGTGCCATAACTCACAAGTCATACCTGTTAGTAGTGGACAGTAGAATATAATGGGTTTCCTTAAAACCTGCATATGGGTGTTTGTTTTAGCTTAGTTTCTTATAGCCTTCTCTCTTCCTCACTTCCTACATCACCCATTTCAACAACTTCAGCTTCTCAGTACCAAACTGGACCATCAATCTCTCTTGAGTCTGTTCATCATTCCAATAAACTGACATTTCACTGTAATCACAATGGCGAAATTGACACATCATCTATTTTTTGTGTTTCATAGTGTATATTGGAGTGTCTATAGTGTTTAATACGTGTCAGATACACGTCCGACACGATACAACCCAGATTTTTGGAGTGGGTGCTCCCTAGATCCAAACCCTAAAAAAATTAACCAAATAATATTCCATAATCGAAAAAGACTTTTCTTTCTCCAATCTTGAAACAAAAAGCTCCTAAATTTACCCTAAAAAATGCCCAAAATTCGGAACCAAAGCACCCAATCAACATTTCCAACAAAGAGTTGGATGTGTAGGTCTCTATAGAAGTTGGTACTACAGTCTCACCCAATTCAACCACTTTAGTTTCTCGTCACCAAATTGGACCATCAATCTCTTTTGAGCCTGCTCATCCTTCAAATAAAGTGACATTTCACTGTAACCATATCAAGCCAATAACAAAGTGAACCCAAAACCTAAAAAAGAAAAAAAGAAAAAAAACTCTTCTCTCTTCTCGAAGCCTGCAAACGCCTAAATTCTCCACAAAGCCCCCAATTTTTAACCAAATAATGATCCAAAAACAAAAAAAGTCGTCACCTTTCTCCAATATCTAGACCCACATCACCTAAATTCACCCAAAAAACCCTAAAATTCAGAACCAAACGATCGAAATATTCGGCAGCGGCAGCGACGACAATAAGAAGAGCAAGGAGGGTTTCTGACTGACCGCAGATCTTGATGGGAGCGCGGAGGTGGAGGAGGTTGGGCTGGGAGAGGAGGACCCGCTTCGCCTCGACGCAGAGGTGCCGGATCTCCGACTCCGACAGCTGGACCTGCTGCTGCTGCTTCTTCCGGCTCCTCCCTCCCTCCACCAACCTACTCACGATGTCGTCGAGCACCGGGGCCTCGAAAGCCCCCATCGAACTCGTAGTCATCATCATCTTCTTCTTCTTCTTCTTCTTCTTTGATGTTTCTTCAATTTCTTCGAGTTCCTGATAACAATTGAAGAATGTTTCAATAAGAAGAAAGCGCGTAGGGTTAAAACTTAAAAGGAGCCGTCTTTTTCTTACGTGCCTATTTTAACACCGAAGACTGGAGCTGACGATTCTGACTCGTTCTTTTCACAGTGGAACGGTTTATTTTGGTTATTTCTAAGGGTGGGACACACTCCCACAGTATACTTAACACATTCTATATTAAATTAAATAAAAATAAATATATATTAAAAGACATATATATCCACATTCTAAATACTCCCACCTAATATAGTTTTTAAATACACTCTAAAATTAAAAAAAATTCTCTTATATCTAATAGACATCATCTTCTTCTTCCTCCTCTTTTTCAAAGTTTCAAACTCACTCTAAATCCAAAAAACTCTAGAAATCCTACATTATTTTGTGGAAAAAAAAAGTACCATGGAGCATCAAAAAATACTTGGAAGGAACAATGTAAGTTCTATCATTACGTTTTTTGTGGTTTTAAGTAGTGTAAGAAAAGATTTCGTGTGCCAAAAAAAATCCGCGATGAACACAACTAATACAGGTAGAACGGAGCACTGTTCGTTCGATCTGAATTGGCCGAACATTATAGTGAATGTTCGACTTACGTGGGCCGAACAGTACATGTAGTATTCGACCTGTAATGGTCGAACTGTTGATGTGGAGTTCGGTCATGTCTAGTCGACAGTGTATTTTTTTCATTCCCATCATGTTTTTCTCGTTGAACAATGTATTTATTACTTGGTTTTTGTATTTTTTTGTTACCGAATTGAGCATTATTAACTGAACGGAAGAAAATGAAACGGCGGATTTGAACCTCATCATCAATCCCATGTATGAACAAATAGATTTCTTAGAAGAATTTTGGACGGATGAGATATTTGAAAATCGTGAATCGTTGGTGAGTTGGACATATATGATAGGAAACCGGCATAATATGATCGTTTTGGTTAGACGATCAGATAGCGGGGATAGTGGGAGGCGAGCTCGGGTATTTTTGGGTTGTGAGCGTGGTGGTAAATATCGGCCGCCTAAGCCAAAATTTGCTCGAAAAAATTCGATGAACATTGAAAAGAAGCCAAGACAAGAAAGGCTTACTAGCATGAAGAAATGTAAATGTCTGTTTCTTTTGAAGGGAGTGCGATTCAATGACATGGGAAAATGGTCATTAACGGTTATATGCGGCTCACATAATCATCCAATGGGATGATATTTGGTAGGACACTCATTTGTCGGTTGACTAACACACGCCGAATATCAACTTGTTAAAGACTTGTCAAAGAACAATACGAAACCGAAAGATATATTGAGCACGTTGAATGAAGCTTTTTACTGAGAATAAGTCGACGTTGAAAATAATTTGCAATGCTCGGCAAAAGCATAGAGTTCTCGAGCATGGAGGCCGATCTCAAATGCAATACTTGTTGAAAAAGTTGGAGTTAAAAAAGTACCACTAGCTGAATAGGAGATGTGAGCAAACAGATAGGATGAAGGATCTTTTTCATGCTCACCCGACTAGTGTGGACTTGTTGCGTGCCTTTCCTGATATTTTATTGATGGATTGTACCTACAAAACTAACAGGTATAGAATGCCACTTTTGGAAGTGGTTGGGGTCACAGCCACAAATATCACGTTTTCTGTGACATGTGTTTATTTGGAGGCCGAGTGTGAGGATAATTATAGGTGGGCGCTTACTACACTTAAAGGATTAATGGACCAATCATGCTTACCAAAGGTGATTGTGACTGATCTTGATATCGCACTGATGAACGCTATAAGCGTTACGTTTCCCAGCTCCATACACTTGCTATGTCGGTGGCATATTAACAAGAATATTTTGGCCAACTATAAGAAATTATTTCATACGAAGGAGAAGTGGGATTATTTTAATAACTCATGGAATACGTTGATACTTGCTGAAGACGAACCGAGATTCAATGAGTTACTTAGAAGATTAGAACAAGATTACTATGATTATCCAAAAGCAGTTAATTATGCCATCAAGAATTGGATATAGTCGTATGAAGAGAGATTCGTCTTGCGTTGGACTAACAATGTGATGTATTTCGAGAACACGACAAGTAGCAGGTATGTACCTTTAAATGATATATGTATATAAATGTTCATTACCTTATGAAGTAAAATTTTGACTCTATGAATTTTATACTCACAGAACGGAGAGTGCACATGCAAAACTGAAAAATTAACTAGGCATGAGTCAATCTACTTTTGAGATCTCATGGAAAATGATACATTCTTTGATGATCACGTCACACAACCAAGTGAAGGCCTTATTTGAGATGAGCCTTAATATGGCACTCCATCATTATAGTTCTCCCCTTTTCAAGATCATTGGAGGATTGGTGTCACATCATGCTCTTGGTAGAATTTTCGACGAGATGAAGGGTATAGATAATACCGGTGTAGATCCCCTCCTTTGTGGTTGTGTGTTGATGAGGACTTGTGGGTTACCTTGTGCACATGAACTTGCAGAGTTGAAACATGATGGTCAAGTTATCCAGCTTGAGATAGTTGACAAATTTTTAAGGAAGTTGGATTGTGAACCCTCGAAGACAAACGGATGGGATGGTTCTCGTCTTCTATGTGTTGCTGGTTGGGGCAAAATTTATAAACAACAACTTAAAAATTATTATCATATTGTTGGATCCGGAAGCTCATCTGTAGGTGTTGAGCCTATTAGTTTAGACGATTAGTATAATTCGAATATAATTTGACTGTTTAATTATGAAATTATATTTTCTTATGATGTTAAATCGACTTCTGTTCAATGACAGGTTTCTGTAATGTTTGGTTTTTGCTGGTTTGGTTTATGGAATGTTTATGACAGATTTTTGGATCAGCCAGTAATGGTCGAACTGTGTGAATGTGGATCAGCCAGTAATGGTCGAACTGTGCATATAGTTGTTCGACCAATGGTGTTCGAACAATATGAACATGTACTATATGTATCTTAAATCATTTGCACATTATACAAAAGAACAAAGATTATTTTAACAAGAATTTTAACAAGCATTTCAATAATAATTTTAACAAGAATTTCAACAAGCATTTCAACAATTTTTTTTCCAAGATACATCATATTTCAACATGCATTTCAACAATATGACATAAATCTACAACCTACGAGTCCTACGACTCCTACTAGTGGATCCTCGTCTAGAAGATTAGGGTGGTTCTTCGATCTCGATCTTCAATGCATGATATGTGCCGACTAAAGCTGAAACTAAGATCGATGTATCTAGTCTCGATTCATTCTCTACCCATTGCTGGTAGACCGGCTCTAAATATCCGAAAGCATGCCCGATCATTTCCCATGGTTGTGGCCATGTTTGGGTAGATGTAGTACCGACTGCAGTCAAGACGTTCTCCGGATTCTGGATTATAGGATGTGAAAACATCCGATACCAATCCATATAATCGGATAAATATTACGCCCCGATCTCCCGCAGGCAAATCGGCCGTTCCCACTATGCGAGAATCACCGTGCCAGCGCTCCCACGGAACGATCGCTTTGACCCATCCGGGCGTGATGCCACACGAGCGTGAGCCACGCCCGTGCAAGACCATGGTTCATTGGCTGGCGGTAAGAGTTCTAAGCCACAGAGTCGTACAGATTGTCCGAGTGCAGCGGAGTCATGAACGTATAGGCGATCGGTAACAAGTTCACTGAGTCGATAATAGCAGAAGCATTGAATAACACAAGTTGAAGTAAAGCAACTCTTTTATTGATATAAACAAGTGTTACAGGCGGCGCTTGGCCGAGATTACAATTCGCTCAAGTCTCTCTCTGAAACAGTAAAAGCGTGCCAAGTGGCTGCAATTATGGAATGATTGTACAAGCGATGTTCCGACGATGTTCAGGCTATGTTTCAATATTATGTCTTGTATATGTGCTTCAGTTCCGGACGCAGCACCCCAAGACTTCAGAGGGAACTCCTGGCCTTAGCACGCACGAAGGAGGCATCTGCACCAAACGAGGTTCTCACGTAATATAGGTTCCGTGCACCAACTATTAAGTTATCTTTCTAGTTGCCTTAGGATCAGTTACATGGCAAAGATTGAATAGCCTAATTCGTGTGGCAATGCGTCATGTGACATAAGAGAAAACACGCGAGACTTACCAACTTACCATTTGTCCTTCCCTGTCCAAGGCAAACAAGTTAATTTAAGCACGAGCATTCATAATAAGAACCAAGGCAATAGCATATGCAACACGAGTATTATTATTTCAAGATCGTTCAGGTGTTCAGTTGTTCTTTGATGCGATGCAATAACTCGCACGTGGATAGCCGCTAAGCGAGGATGACTTAGCTATATGACATGTGTCGATGACATAGCAATAAAGGACCGATCACAGACGAGAATGGAACGCAATGAAAGTATAAGAGGCACTACGAACCATCTAGCCCGAACACGATGGATCGCATATGAAGTTGTCCAAGACGAGAATGGAATGTAACGAAAGTACACGATGCGCTACAAACCATCTCACCCGTACACGATGGACCATACGTGAAGTTCCATCCAGATTAGATTGGCCCCAGTGCCCCGGTGACCGTCCGTGGAACTATACCTCATTTTTGAGTTGTCCGCGACATACAATTATTGGTCTTTCCAAATTTTACGAGATACACGAGAACACGAGGGCACGAGTATACGGGATGCTTGAATCCTGATTCTTGTTTAGTGAATAACTTGCCTTGATGCATTACCCCTGGGGCGGGGATTGCCTTGGCGACCTAATGGTCCCGGATACTTGCAGGTTCATTCTTGCACGAATGACTATTAGATAGTCTTTCGAGAAAAACTAGATGAATGTATGACATACACAGTGTTACACAATTTGAGTCATAGTTTATGCGACAAGCATTGAACGAGACAATATATATAAGCAGGCAAGCATGCATTTATATAACATAAGCATTCACATTATCTCGGGCCCGAAGGTAAGGCGAGGGGTAAAACCGTAAGAGACTTCCCGAGCGACACGATCTAGTGTAGCATGCGAGGGTCTGAATACAAATAATATTTTAATTCCATATTCTAACATAAGCAATACAAGTTGGGATTATTCCCTTAGCTAGCGACTAGCATGTATCGTTCCGTATTTTAAGTGTGCTGGCTAAGCAAAGACAAGTTCACCGTAGCCACCCACCTTAGCGATGATTCGCCTCAGTTGAGCGATACGTCAAGCGAGCCTCTGAAAGCCTAAGCCGAACTCCTGTAGGGACAAGTCTGGATATCCTTTGCCTCAAACGAGTATTCTTGCCTGAGCAAAGCGGGTCGGGACATTGCACTTTTGTCGTTTGAATCGGCAGTCCGCTTGAGCGGAACGGGGTATTACATCATCCACCACTCAGAAAAAGTCTCGTCCTCGAGACTTCCTGAGGGCAGGCAGTACGTTTCAATCAATTTTGATTTAACGATATAAGGCTGAGGCAAACCTATATAAGTCATTGTACTTGTTCATTTGGATATTCACTTGCACTAGCATCGAGATCGGCATATCGCTAGTCTGGATCGTGCACATATTCGAAGTGCACCTCTAGCATGAGCACGCCAACCAACTTAGCGATAGCGAAGTCTTATCACTCAAGTTTTATGTAATCCCCCTGATTTTCAAAATTTGATAATATGGAATTTTCCCCAATTTACTGTAATTTTTCTGATATTTTTCTGGAATTAAATTAAGGTGTTTTAATTATTGAAGGATTTTTAATTGATAATAAATGGTATTAAAATATTATGAAAATAATATTTTATGGTGTAAAATAAAAATCTAGACATAGGGTAATTTTTCTAGAATTTATTGGGCCCTGGATCTATTTTTAAAACCCCTAAAAATAATTACTTATTTAATTATTTAATTAATTAAGGTTTAAAGGATTTTTATTTATTAAATTAAATTGGAACCGGCCCGGCCCATCCCCTAGCCTAGCGGGGCGGGCGGGTCAGCCCAACCCGCATCCGCCAGCCCGAGACCCGGACCCGCTCCCTCTCTCCCCCAACCTCTCCTCTACCCGACGCCTGAGCTCCCGCCGCCTGAACGGTCGTCGCCGCCGTCGTTGGCCTCCCCAACCGCTCCTCTTCCTCTCCCCGCAACCGCCGTCCCCTCCGCTCCGACTTCCCCTCACCGGACGCCGCCTCTCCCTCTCCCTCGACCTCTATAAGAAGCCCTAGAACCGGCTCTCTTCCGCCTCCCAGCTACCCGACGCCGGCCAACGCCTCACCCCGACTTCGCTGCGCCGCCCCTCGCCGACGCTGCCCCCGCCGTGCCGCCGCCTCTTCTGCACCGCCTCCGCTGTACTACTCAGCGCCGGCCGTCCTCAGAGCTCCCCGCAGCGCCGCCCTCCGCCGCAGAGTCCCCGCCTCCTCCGGACTCCGCCTCAGCCGACCCTGCCTGCCGACCTCCGCCTACTCCGGTGATACCCACCCCGTCCAGCACAGCCTCAGACACGGACACAGGAAGACTCGGCCGGACACAGGAATCCAGAAGCCCTAACCCTAGAACAGTACTCGGACACAGTGAATCGCGTGTCAGACACGATTTAGGACTCGGATTTTTCAGACCATATTCAGGTATTCATAACTTCATGCTCGTAGCTCGGAATTCAATTCCGTAAATTGTATTGCGTAGCCTGTATGACCCTCTCGGTGCCCGGACAAACCGCTCGGGGCATCGCGTCCTGTGGTGATCGCACACCGCGATCCAAAAACAGGAAAAACTTAGCCCTGTTTCACCCCGGAATCGAGTACGCCCCGCCAAACGGGACGACTTGGTCACGTGCGGTCTTCACCGACACGCGAGCATCGTAGATACGGACGTGCGGGCTTTCGCAGAAGCTGATTCGGATGTGCGTGCACACCGGAATCAGTGCGTATCCGCAGACATCGTCCCGTATCCGTACTTTCTGTTTCTCGCTGTAACTTAGTGTAAACACGTCGGATCGAGACGAAACTTGCGCCATCGGACTCGTAGCAATACGCTGGTCCTGTGGGTCAAGTTTGGTTCGATTCTGAGAACGTTGACAAAATCGTGTGTCGTGGGCCCCACAGGCTCCATCCGACAGGCGATTTTGAGAACAGCTCATCGGAATCCAATTCTGGAAGTTCCGTTGGGTTCGTATCATCGTTCCTGACCTGTTGACACTAAGTTAGACTATTTTTGAGACCTTTGACCCTGGCGCGTTTTTCGGTGCAAAGCGGCCCACATTGGACCCCGCCTTGACCCGAAAATGACGTTTTTGCCCTTGTCTCCAAATTGGACTCAAGGACAGGCGTTCCTAGCTGATTGAAGTGTTCTGGACCTGATGGTGATGTCTATTTCAGCAACCGGAGTACTGTTTGAAAATCCAGCTGAAGCCAGAGCAACATTTGGAACCGAAAATCCAGGCAAGTGTACCTTGCCATTAAATGCAGTATTTAATTCATTTTGAATCTCTTGCTCTAATTTCTGTGACTGTGGTACTTGCCCTATCAAGTAAATTATCCCCAGGATACCTGACACAAGCATGATACAGAATCTTCCTGATTATTCAAGGGGGTTGTATAAGATATAGATTTCATGATTTAAGCTTTAGAACTTAATAAATGACTGACTGCATTAGTTTCAATCTTGCGTAACATGAACATTGAGATCTGTGACGTGAGATTCATTGGGTGGGGAGAGTATTATCATATCAAGGCTGATTATATTATATATATATCTGGTTATCTGAAAATGTCCTAGTCTCTGACACAGAGCTTTGGCACCTGTACTGGCCCTTCGAGAAAATACTGCTATGGTTTCTTGTCACTGATCCTGTAGTAGTCTCAGCCTGAGTATGAATAATAACTCTCACTTGCATGATCACTTAGCTAGTTTAATTATTTACCCAGATTTGTTTGATAGCAACATCGGCATGCCACTGTCTTAAACTTATTAATTTCTTGTGCTTCTCTTGTGTTTAACATTTTGGTTGACTTGCATATTCATTCACTGTATTATGGCTCGTATTCTTCTGTACCTTGTTACGTCCCGCTGAGGACCTGGTTTTGTTCTCCAGTTATAGCAGACGAGAGCTACCCTGAGGTGTACGGAACAGGGGCACTACTCGGAGCAGTACCTGGACCTGAAGACGAGGTGATTGCTGAGGACTTCTCCTGAACAAATGCTTCGCCCTGCTCAGTCTTATGGCCAATAAACTTTATTCCTGTTTAATTGAACTCTTTAATTCCTGTCTTTGAGAACTTGTGTAACAGACTTAATATCGGATTGTTCTCCGATTTATTTACTTTGCCTGGTTGTTGTTTAAATATTTTATTTGATGATGTTGTTATCTTATATCTGTGGATGAGATTAGTAAACCCTGACTGATATTGTACAGCTTAAGTATGTCCGATGGATCCATTAAATTGGGTTTGTCCATCGTTGCATGCTGCTGGCCATTGCCACGTGTCCAGTCCCTCGATATTTTGGGACTGGGGCGTGACATGGTTTTACATTTTCTTAACTCTTGGATCGTACACAAGTTCAAGGCGTCCCTCGAACAGATGCATTCAACCAAACTTAGAGATAGTAAAATCGAACAAGCTACTTGCGTAAATCATAAGGGTCTGCACAGGTCGGCACAAAGGCCCTAGTATCATAATTTCATACAAGCAATCATATTATTCTAATGCGCTATTTGAAAGTATTTAGACTCATTGTTGGAACATTCCGTTTGGGACATTGAGAGAGAGCGTGCACATAACCCACGAACGAGCTTTCGAAACTGAGATAATCGAAATAAAGTCTAAAGGCGTATAAGCCAGGCTCTGATACCAACCTGTCACACCCCAATCTCCCGCATGCAAATCGGCTATTCCCGCTAGGCGTGAATTATCGCGCCAACGCTCCCGCAGAACGATCGCTTTGACCCATCCGGAAGTAATGCCGCACGAGCCTGAGCCACGCCCGTGCAAGGCCGTGGTTCATTGGCTGGCGGTAAGAGTTATAAGTCACAGAGTCGCACAGATTGTTCGAGTGCAGCGGAGTCATCAATGTATAAGCGATCAGTAACAAGTTCACTGAGTCGACAATAGCGGAAGCATTGAATAACACAAGTTGAAGTAAAGAAACTCTTTTATTGATATAAACAAGTGTTATTGGCGGTGCTTGGCCGAGATTATAATTCACTCAGATCTTTCTCTGAAATAGTAAAAGCGTGCCAAGGGGCTACAATTATAGAATGATTGTACAGGCGATATTCCGGCGATGTTCAAGTTATGTTCCAACATAATGTCTTGTATATGTGCTTTAGTTCTGGACGCAGCGCTCCAAGGCTTCAGAGGGAACTCCTGGCCTTAGCACGAAGGAGGCATCCGCACCGAGCGAGGTTCTCCCGTACCCTACAAACGAACTGGTGGATTATGAGTACATTGAATGCACTGGTGGAGAGGCTACTCGCCCGCTCGACAAATCCAAACACGTAATATAGGTTACATGCACCAACTATTAAGTTATCTTTCTAGTTGCCTTAGGATCAGTTTTATGGCCAAGATTGAATAGCCTAATTCGTGTGGCAGTGCACCGTACGACATAAGAGGAAACACGGTGAGACTTACCAACTTACCATTTGTCCTTTCCTGTCCAAGGCAAACTAATTGAATTCATATACTATATATATATATATATATATACACCATTTATACATATTAAACATATACTAATGGAATACATATACTATACATATATATACTAATTATACCATATATACAATACACGTATATTAAACCATAACTAAAAATACGTATGCATACTAATGAGAAATATGCGTATGCGTGCACGTGGACATGTACGCCAGAAAGAGAACTCGAACCTGTGTACGTGGGAACGAGGCGTTCGTGTCGAGAAGGAGGTGCTCGGTTCAGTCGAGCGGGTCGACTCCGGCATTCTGGCCGGTTGAGCAGCAGTCGAGGTCAGCTTCAGTGGGTCTCCGGCAGTCGTGCAGGCGGGTCGTTGACGAGTGGCAGCGAGTCTCCGGTCGTGATCTGGTCGGGTTCAGGTGGACAGCGGGTTCAGGCGATCAGTGGGTTGGCAGCGGGCTTCTCCGACCGAGTGTAGGTGGTCGGCTTCAGCGCCTTCTGGTCGACGAGGGGGCGGGTGCAGCTTCGTGTGGAGTGGTGAAGGAGAGGCGAGGGTATGCTGGGATCACGGCGGTCCAGGAGGTTCGGGATGGCGAGTGCAGCGGTGCTCGGGGTTTCTCCGGCGAGGTTCGGTCGGGTTGATGGGAAGGGGATGAGTGAACAGGGAATATGGGAAGGGAAGTCGGCTGATACTCTTAGGTTTAAGGAATAAAGAAAAGGAAAAAGTAAAGAAAAGGAAAAGGATATTTATATGTGTATGGTGTTGGGTTGACCTAAAAATTTGGTCCATACTCCTTGGGAAGAGGGCTTGTCATGGAGATATTTTAAGGGCTAGGATTCAATGGATTCAAAATGGATGGTTATGATTGCATTGATTCAAAATTTGGAGGGCTATGGTTTGAGGAGGTTGATGTTGAGTTACACACTCCCAAAAATTATGGAAAAATTTACATGAAGGATAAATGGGTTTCTTCACGTGTTGTGTCCAACGGGGTAGACACCTTAATGCACTTTTACATAAAAGTGCCCAACAATTAGAAAATTGCACAAAATTAGGTTTATGGTTTAATTTAATTAAAATAAATATAATTTATGTTCTAAAATTAATTAGAAGTACATGGGACTAAAATTAAGTGGGACACAAGTATCATGAATGAAGTAGACTCAGAATAAAATATTATCCTAATTTGGGTTGCATAAAATGGGTCAAGATTGTGTCTCCAATTTCGATTGGAACGCACAAGGATACAAAGTTGGATTTATATAGAATTAAATATAGTCGGTTGCGACGAATGTTGTGCGACTAAAATGAAGCACATCAAGACATAGTTATGAGTCACACAAAGACCAAAGTGGAAGACTGGCACGTCTAGGGCAAGGATGTGAAATTAGTTGGAAGGCAGTGGCTAGTGTAGTGCTCTAATTATCGAAGCAACGGTAAAGTGCAACACTCAAACAAAATTACCGTAATTAAATATAAGTAATTATCATGCAATATTAACACATTAAATTAATTAATGAAAAGATGAAAATATCCATATTCTGAAATGTGGTAGTGACAGTCACTGCTACCTAGACTCAGTTCCTCTCTCTTCTGACCATAATACCTCACTCTCATTTGGTTAAACACCCTACCCAATATATATACATGATCACACTAATTCAGTTCCAGGAAGGACACAATTACCTCTTTGATACTCTATTTTCTACTCATACTAAGGAAATACCACAACATAAGGATACTCCATGTGATTTGACATGCATCCAACCTGTGCATTTACTTGCTTAGTTCTCAGGTCTCCTCTTTATTCCCTCACTGCCACAACTGTTCTCTACCCCATCTCATCAATTCCTGCAACCTGACACCTGATCCTACCCACCTATGTACAAGATTGCATAGGCCTTTCCTTGTAGGCAGAATATAGCTATTACTACTGCTCTCCCATCTGCTGTCTAGTGCAGCAGATGTAAATCTTGATTGACCCTTGAGTAGGGTACCTCTCTGATACACATAGCTCCCCCTTTCCTACCTGGTATCTCCCCTAGAAACCAATGTCCAACTTGGCAACCAATTCCCCCTTCCACGATAGGCACTTGAGATCTCCAGCTAATACTCAAATTATCTAATACTCAAGATGTTAAACACTCTCACACTTAACTGATACCAAGTGTCAGTCTCCCCCTTAACTAAAATATCCTAATATTAACTAATACCAACTGTCTCCCCCCAATTGCTGCTGATGATGCATACCGATATTGTGCACTTCACTGTGAGCTTACCCATAACCTGCAACAACCCGATACTTCCCTGACTTGCGGCTTCTGAAACTAAGCCAAATCCCCTTGCCTCATACAATAACTCATGTATCCCCTACTATATCTACCATGATCTATGTTTGATGTCACTGCTACTACTGTTGTGGACTCTAACCCAACCACCAATTTACATACTTAATTGATACTTGTGTGTACTGACTAACCTCTTCGCCATAGTGTACAAGCACCAGATTGCCACCCCCCTTATTCCTCAACAACAACACCTATAACAACAATTATCCCATATATATATATATATATATATATATATATATATATATATATATATATATATATACACAAGACAAAATCACAAACACCTTGTGTCCAACCTCCACGATACTAATGATACACATGAGACACACCTCAACACTATGATACACTAACTTAAATAAAAGAAACATATATAAATATATCATTTTATAACTAAATAATTGATTACAAACAATTTAAAGAGATATTGCACTAACATGCTCAAAAGCCCTTAAATTGGCCTATGTATCCTAGTGTATCACAAAGCATCATGATATGGCTTACTCGTATCCAAGTGCGGATACGTAGCTAGCCTCACGCACTCAATCTAAATCTAATTAACCTAATTGACCTAATGACAAATACTTGGTGCACCAATCTCAAAGTTCTCCTAAATTGGGCACAAATATCAATGTAGAAGTCATAATAGGGGTCAAATAAACCTAGTTCTTATTCCTATGGATAGTCCTAATGCATGGGGGTATTTTCTAATATTTAAATACAAGAATTAGAGTATGAATTAAAGGGAAGTTCAAAAATATAGCTATTGAAAAATGGATTCCCAATGCAAATCTTCAATTGACACAATTAGGACACAAGTTCCTAGCCAACTCCTTCTTCTCTAAGTGCTCATTGCAATCCAAGATCCTATGCTCCTTAGATGACGAAAATGGACGAAAATAAGAGTAATTTGAGAGAAATTTGGTGGAGGGATGAGTGAAATTGGGGAAGAACATAATTGGGGATGTAAATTGAGTGGATTATGAAAAGGAGAAAGAGAAACCCCCCCCCCCCCTCAAATGTGGTCGACCCCTATTCTTCCTCTCCAAGCAACACACAATGTCCAATATGCCTTCATTAATTATTCATGAAGGGTATTTAATTAAGAAGGCTAATTATGAAAGCTTCTAGCCTAATGAGAGTTTTATTTAATCTCCTAATTAATGAAGAGGGGTAAGTCTAATGGGCCTAGCCCAAATATTAGGTTTATGAGTCATGTCTAGTCTAATTTGGTCCACTAGTATCAAGTACAAATAAATAGGCTAGTCCACTAACTATCAAATAAATAACACAATATCTAAAATATAAACATTACCTATAAATAATATGTAATGACAAAAATACTCTCATCTAGAAATGTGATGGTGACAAGTCTACTCTCCTTAGAGAAATTTTGTCCTCAAAATTTAAGGAAAGTACTAACACTATAACAAGCAATCACAACAGAAAAGAATGATACCTCACGGCTTAAAGAGATAAAGGTATCGCTCGCGCATCTCGGCTTTCCTCTCCCAGGTAGACTCTTTCAGAGAGTGATGACTCCACGCGACGCATACCAAGGGGATTGTCTGGTTCCTCAAAGCCTTCTCCCTATGATCCAGAATCTCCACCGGATATTCTGGATAACTGAGAGTGGGACCCACCTTGATCTCCGAGTGATCTAATACGTGACTAGGGTCTGCCAAGTACTATCTCAGCTGTGACACATGGAACACGTTGTGCACTCTCTCTAGTATAGGCGGCAAGTCTAGTCTGTAGGCCACTATACCGACCCTTGCAAGAATACTGAAGGGTCCGATTTACCATGGACTATGCTTTCTTCCTCTACCAAAGCGAATCATGCCCCGTGTTAGAGAAATTTGCAAGAACACCAGATCACCAACCTAGAACAAAATACAGCCTTAACACTCAACCTAAAATGAAGAAATCATAAACAATACAAAACAGAACCTATACCTCAAACTCCAAAGGTCTCCTATGGCTGTCGGCCCAATGTCGCTATTTGTCCTGCGCCACCCGAAGTCTATCTCTAATGAGCTTCACCTTTTCAGCTGCATCTATAACCATCTTAGGCCCCAACAAGTCTCTTTCACCAACATCATCCTAAGATAAAGGAGTGCGATATCTCCGTCCATATAAAGCCTTAAATGGTGACATCTTGATACTGGCCTGGTAACTGTTGTTGTAAGCAAACTCTACCAAGTGAAGATGATCCTCCCAAGAGCCTCCAAAATCTAAAACACAAGTGTGAAGCATATCCTCGAGAGTCTGAATGGTCCTCTCCGACTGCACGTCTGTTTGGGGGTGATATACGGTACTGAACTTGAGATTGGAATCCAAGCTAGCCTGCAAACTCCTGCAGAAGTGGGATATAAAGCAACTATCCTGATCCGAGACTATGCTCACAGGAACTCAATGCAATATGACAATTGTAGAAGCATGAAAATCCCTCCATGCGCTCCAGTTTATAGTCAAAAAATAAGCAAGGTACACATAACTGCAGTGGACACAAAATAGTGGCGGACACATGTTACCCTCGGATATATGACATCCCGAGACGCATACCGCCCTTTGACGCATAGTCCATATAGTCACATCAGAGCATTTATGACTCTGACAAAATAGACAGTCATTCTGTCCGCCTCGAATCCTGTACCGAGGATTGGAATCCTGACTGACGGCTTCGTCATGATTACTTTTTGCAGTATACAGCTGTTCAAACGCCATGAATGCAGAAGACAACAAAAATACATGCGTCTTTGGCCCAATGCATTCTAGACTCCATACGTTCTATGCGTCTCTGGCCCAATGCGTTCTAGACTCCATGCGTTCTATGCGTCTCTGGCCCAATGCGTTCCAGACTCCATACGTTCCATACGTCTCTGGTCCAATGTGTTCCAGACTCCATACGTTCTATGCTTCTCTGGCCCAATGCATTCTAGACTCCATGCGTCCCACGTGTCTCTGGACCCATGTAAAACCCCTATTCCTAGAAATCGTATATACCCCTTTTTAATTATTAATTATTAATTTAATTATAGTAATTAGTGGCTAATTAAGAGAAATAAATTTTTAATAATTTTTATTTTAGGTGTTGGGGCACTTAGAGGACTTATAGGACCATCAGGAATTTTTTGAAATTTATTTCATGTAGGAGACCCCTTGAGCAGTTGCTAGCTTAACGGTGTGCATTATTATAATCTAGAATTTTTCTTATGAGTATATATATATATATATATATATATATATATATATATATATATATATATATATACAAATATATATATGTGCATATATATATTTAATTAAAAAAAGAAAAGAAAAGAAAAGAAAATAATAAGAATAATAATATTATTAATAATTACTCCACTATTAAATAACAAACCATTCCAACAACTTAAGCAAATCTATAAGCAAACCAAAGCAAACCATTACAACTCCCATGCAGCCAATTCCAACACCACAGACCCGCTGCCTAGCAAACCAACCAACACCCCAGACCCGTTGACCCACGTGGCTTCTAATACAAAACCGACCATCTCTCTCCCAATTCATAAATATATACATATATATATATATATTCATTATCTCTCTAAATCCTAAACCTAATCATCTAGACTCTTTCTCTTCCCATCTAGACCTAGAGAGTGCCACCACCGCAGCCGGAGAACCTCGTTAGTCCGTTCAAACAAATCCCGACGACCGCGACCCCGCGTACTGCAGATTCCCACACCGAAGTGCCTGTGTTCCGGAGTTATTTTCCGTCGACTCGCTCAACCAAATGCTACCCCGTCTTCACCGGTATGCTCATCCCGTAACCCTCTTCCATATCTGTGTATTAATAAACCTCGAACAACACATAACCATAGGCGAAAACAGCGCCAAAGTTGGCGGAAATAGACCGAATTCTGGGATCGCAAAAAACTGCGGTGATCACCCATGTTTCGGAGTTCGTATCTCCCACCACAGAGATCTGAATTCGATGATTCTTTTTGGTATGCGTATATCACTTGACCTAGTTTAATTTTTGTTAAATAATCCTAGATTATTAACTGCTGTAGATAGAATTAAATTCATTGGAAAATCCTGCGAATACACTTTTCTAGATTTTCAAAAGTTGTGAAACGGAGCGCGCCCCTCCAAACGGGACCGCTCCGCCGTGTACCAAGTGTACCAAACGGTGTGCACAGCGTAACTGGACACATAAAAGTTTACGGAAACTGATTCGGACGCGTGTGCGTGCCGGAATCAGTCCGTATCCGCAGACACACCCCGTATCGTAACTTTTGCGAAAGTTACGCGCATTTTGTGCACGCTCGTCAGATTGTGACAAAACTTACGCCACTGGACTCGTGGTAATGTGCTGGTCCTGTGACCCAATTTTCACACAATTCTGAGACAGTTGACCAAGTCGCCAATTGGCGGGCCCCACGGTTGACTTTTGGACAAAATTGTGTTCGGCTCATCTGAATCCACATTTGGACATACCGTTGGGTTCGTATTGACATCTAAAGTTTTTTTGACCTATAATTTGTCCTATTTAGAGACTGTTACCTTTGGCACACTTTTCGGTGCAAAGTGGGCCACACGTGGACCCCACTTTTATCCGAAATTACCGTTTTGCCCCCGTGTCCAAATTGGACGAAAGGGAAGTACTTTCTAGCTATTTTGCTTATTTTGGGAATGTTGATGATATTTATTTCAGCATCCGGAGATATTTGTTCTGATGCCATAGCTTCTGATCCTGTGTGCTTGACTTCTGGACAGTACACCTTGCAGCTTTCTTACCAGGCAAGATACCTTGCCAAATTGTTTACAGTATTTTGCATGCTTAGTATATTTCTGTATATTTATTGCATTTCTTTATAGTTCTTGCATGTGTAGTTTTCTTTCAGTCATTACTATGTATTAGATATGTTGACACACACATGGCACCTAGTATCATGAGAGGACAATCATTAGGCTTATGGGCTTTTAACCACTCTGGTAAACCGTAGTATATAGTTCGCACTATGGGCGTGTGTCGCGCTGGTCGCTACCCCCGAGGTATGTCAATTTCTGTAGAGTCGCGCTGGTCGCTACCCCAAAGGTATGTCGATTTCTGATGTCCATTGACGGGTGTGTGAGTTGTGAGGCTTAGATCGAGTAGCCTACCCTTGCCCATACATCAAAAAGTTATCCTCATTTGCATTCATATAGATTGTCTTGTACAGCGTACTTATATATTTTCAAATATTATGCATGTTTACTGTATTGAAATTGGCTTGCTTCTATGTATCTTGTTACGTCCCTCTGAGGACCTGGTCCCTTTCCAGGTGTATCTGTTCTTGAGTATTTACAGGAGCGCAGATTTGGATGGTTACATATGTTTCGAGGATGTCTTCTCTTCGATCCTCATGGTTTTTAGTTGGTATTCTTAGATTGTGTTTATTGTGTTATACTTTTTCATTCGAGTTGTTAGTGGATTTGTTTCCATCCAACCATCATCCTTAGATACTTATATTGAGATCTAGTTTCATAGATACTGGTTATTTATTTATATTTGATTTTGTGGATGAGATTTAGATTGTACCCTGTGACTTGTGATACATTTTTTACCACTTATGGATTGATATTCATATTACAGCGTACGTGTGGATTTTGGTTTCCATATATTGTAGTTGCCATATCCATGCGGCTGGCATGCTTACGTGTCCTAGTCCTACGTATTTTTCTGACTGGGACATGACAACCCATGCGGCTTCGACTCCATGTAGTTACCATATGCGTCCTGAACGACCATAGAGCAGGGTGGTCGCATAAAATCCCTTGACACAGATTTCGATGTCTGTCAGAAGCTCTGATGCCTCACTCATCACCCTGAGATGCTTTGAAATCCGTGCAGATGACGGCTCAGGAAAAACAAGTCATATTAGTGCATTAATTGCCTCAACAGACGGGCAATGCCATGTGTCCTATGTTGCGGCTTCAAGACCTATGCGGCCTCGACATCATGCGGCCAGAGCGTCCACCTGACCAAGGCCAAACAAGAGTACACATGCGGCTTCAAGACCCATGCGGCCTCGTCCACATACGACCAGAGGGTCATTCTGACAAAGGCAAAATAAGAGCTTCTATGCGACTACAACATTATGCTGCCCTCGACTCACAAGATTTTCTGTTACAACCGAAGACAATTTTTCGCACAGTTAGGGTTGAAGTGTCCAATTAACCGATTTATGTATACAACAACCCGAGATCTCTTCAAATAGAAAATCCTAACCAAACCCACTTGGTGGCTTGCTCGCACCATGCGGCAATAGTTGTAACAGCATTCTATTGGAGGAGCCTTATGCAGCCACCGAATAGAGGCATATGCAGCACCCATAGCCCATCAGCATGATGTCTATAAATATGAGCAACTTGAATATTCTAAGGGTCGGCTTTTTCTGCTTCAAAAAGAGACTGAACCAAAAGGTTGGCGGGCTATCTGCGAATTCACACTAAAACCAAGGAGAGAAGCTTCTGCGTCCGGATCATCCATGGAGTAAAGAGAGTTACTACACTCCTAACCCTCCATCGTCACCCCCAGATCAAAACAAATTAGATTGTCTTTTAAGACTCTTCTCTGTACTCTCTAGTTTGTTAATCAAATCAAGTTCTCTTAGTTCTTCTTTTTAATTTAAATGGAAAATACGATGGCGACTCTGTTGGGGACGTCATTCTCCATTGTTGAGAATTCGATGACACAATCCGATGCGGCCAAGCTCGGCTCGATACAAAAGATTCTGGTGGTCCGGTTCAACCAGCAAGCGTTCGAGGACATGCTCTCCGAAGAAAAGTGCTAATCCTTCGCCAAGGATAACCAAGCCCAAGAAGACCCGCAGAACGTGGGTGGCCAAGGTCGCTGTGCCCCACCCAGTTGTGGAGCAGATGCTTCCAGCCTCTCACTCTGTTGCCATTGACGGTCATCGGACGAACACCCATCGACGTCTATGTGGCAGCCTAGGCTGACGTAAAAACTATTCAACACCCAGACTCTGGCAAAGAAAAATACTACAATGCCAAACGTTCTGGTACTGAGGCAGCTTCTATGCGGTCAAGGAGGAGGCTGCATAAGACTGTCCATGCGACATCAACTCCCAACCACAGAAAGCAGGCTGCATGCGGCCCTGATAGCAACAAAACCTCTATTTTTGACCATATCTCATGCGACACAGATCATATGCGACCCACTGAGAATGGTGAAAATCTAAATCTGGACTCTTCATACTACGTGCCTGTGGTGGCTAAGCTGAAAAAGTCCAAGGCAGTGCGAGCCCATCATGCTCAAGCAACTTCTCATACGACCGACCGCCAACAGGCATCGCTCAATATTATGTGAGCCTTTGACATAAGTTATACAGGACTGACCCATGCATCCAGCCCACATGGACCAATGGACTGGATCAGTCTTAGAAGTCTTCCACTGGTACCTCGGGGCAAGTTCGTGTACGAACCCCAGGCCAGGGATCAAATTCAGTACCTGCGCATCCGTGTGCCCGGGATACCCAAAGAGGATGCAAAGGTAAAATACCCTTCGTATGATTTGCGTGACATGATTATTCACAAGGGCAAAGAAAAGGAAACAACTACAGCGTGCAATGTGCCCTCTCCAAGGCACAGTTGATCCAAAAATATTATCAACTACTGCTGCAATAAAGCGGCAGTACCCACATACAGGCAGTCGGCCTTCCAGCGACTACACTAGAAATCACCTACCCAACAACAATCCGGAGATCAGGTGCAAGTATCATAGGAGGAGGAGTTTTTCTTCTCCTTATGCTACTCAACTGGAAAGTTTCCCACTACCAAGGGAAAAATAAGTCAAATACCTCTAGTCTGGCACTCTCTACCACTGCGTCGCAAAGGCAACTACACTGAGGACTGACAACGACACATGCGAAAGGAGTCTTCCATGGCACCCGTTCAAGAAAGAAAATGACAGCCCCTGGGGGTAGTTCTTCCTCAGAACCCTTAGGGGTGGCCGAAGCTGGGGGTAGTGTCCCCTAGACATACACAACAACCCAGAATTTCATAAAGATAGTGAATCTCAAGGGATAGATGCCGAGTTCTCTAGGGGTAATCACCCTCATCAAGAAAATGCACCTTCCAAAGTTGGGGGTAACATTCCCTCTTAGTCTAAAGAAGATGTAGCACTTTTGGCTTTTCTTGAAGACAACAATTCTGAGGACGCTGATAGCAATGTGCCCAGGGTTAATACAGCATCTAGGGTTGGGGGTAGCAATCCTCTAGAATCGAAAGACGGTGTGATGATGCCTACCTCCCCTGAAGGCTGCAACTCCTAAGGAACAGACAATAACAGGCCCGGGGGAAGTCACCCTAGAATAGTCAGAGCATCATCTGAAGCTGGGGGTAACATCTCATTTGAGTCTGAAGATAATACAATAATTCCCATCTTCCCTGAGGTAGTATGACTCAAGAACCAAAGGCGGAAGGGCTCAGCGATCGCCAACGACTCGATGCTCTTGAGGCATGATGAAAACCATGAGTGCCATAATGCAAACTCTGGCCCAAACAATTCTGGAGATCAAGGCAAACATGGTCTTGCCACCCTCAGGGCCCGTAATAACTCTGCGAGCCGGGAGTAGCAATCTTCTGGTAATCTACACCAACCCATCATGCTGCGAGGACAGTGATCCCCAAGAACCAGATAATGACATGTCTGGGGGTAGTCTTCCTCGACAAGACAGAGCAGCGTCCAAAGCTGGGGATATAATTCCCTCTGAGTCCAAAAACTATGCAAAATTACCGGTCTTCCTTGAGGACCATACGACTCAGGTATCGGAAGCCCCAAAGATAAAGAGCACTTTCTCCTTCAATGATGACGCATCATTAAAATCTTCAACATACTGATAAAGGGAAACAAACTTCGGATACCCAATATCAGATATCCTGAAGAGACTGACAAGGTCGATGACCTAAAATATTACCTTTTTTATAGATACATTCATCATCCAACCAGAGACTGCTCTGTATTGAAGAGATATATCCAGCAATTAATTGGCCAACGAGCTCACCCTCGACTTCGAGGATATTACAGTCATTATGAACATAGTGTCCCTCCAATTAGACGACTGTAGCGCCCCGTTCTCCCGGTGCGGAGATCGCGGCTAAGAAATACAAGACAGTATCGTTCGATCGGGATAGATTGAATTAAGAACTCGTCCTCGTTATGGATTTGTTTCTTCGGAATCGATTCCCATATTCAGTGGACTGCGCCCCAAGGATCGGCTTAGCGGCAGAGTCAGGAGGGACCTCTCCGCTGTTATCTTTTATTGCCTCGGTTTTCGATGTCGCTTGTTGCCTTCGTACTTTGAGTTGGTTTTGGGATTTGCTTATTTTCTTTGAACGATTTCGATGGTTTTCATTGTTTTCGTTCATTGACTTGCACTTCTATTCCGAGATTGGAAAGAGAGGAGGAAGTATTAATCGAGCTGTTCGTGTGCAGGTGAACGAGCAGTAGGCGGCTTGCGAGCGGAGTCGTAAAGCGCCTCTTTCCTTCTTCTTTCCAAAAATCTAAGTGAGTGGCTACCAACCCGATTAGCTAGCCCTGCTTCCAAGCTTCACTCCCTTGCCCCGATCAAACGATACCAAATAAAATAAAAGAAACCAAGATAAAAAGAGAGTAGACTTGGTATGTTATGCTTGTCAATAAACCGCACGAACGGATACTTAACTGCATGCTTGTTCGCTTGGAAATAATCATAAATTGTTGCTTGTCTGGTACAAATACATATTTTATACTCGTGTTGCCTGAAGTGCATGAATGCTTAACAATTATGGATGTGTCGTGTGCTCGTGTTGCCTCGAAGGCGTAACTGATTGTTAAAGTAACGTATTGTTCGATCATGGACAACTTGTGCACAAGGGTAAGTTCTGCGGACGGTCGCTGGGGCACTGGCACCGTTCCGGTCCGGGCGGAACTCGTGTGTAGTCATCGTGTGCTGGAGGGGATAGCTTGCAACGCATCATGTGCTTGTCGTATTCTCGTTGCATGCTATCCCTGTCCTTGACTATGTCCGTTATGGCACCACGCCAGTGATCATCGTGTATATTTAAACCTGTTGCATACTAACTTGTGTCTTCGTGGCAGGGAAGGCATGGTAAGTATTGTGCAGGTAATTCAGACGGTCAGGTAAAATCCACCTAACGGTGGCATGTTCATTTCAGTAAATTCTATATGCTGCTTACTTGTAAGTGAACTAAGACAAGATAGAAACCCACAAATATGCATGCTTCACTAAACAATGTGTTGATTGGTATAGTCAGGCTAGCTTGCCTTCACCAGCATGTTTTGATATGCTGACCCTCGTTGAAACAGGTTCTCCGCACCAAGGCGAACCGAGCGAGGAGCCGAAGTCGTCTACCCGATCCAGTCCAAGCTGTTGGCGCATCTTCACCGCGCCTCGAAACCTTTTGAAGTCCGAAGCTGCAACTCTTCATACACAAATACAGCTCCGTAGCAAAGCCGTCCTCCAGCCTGGAGGTCTTTATCATTTGAGTTTATAAAGGGATGTAATGTACAGGACTGCTATCTCATTTGAGTCATCTCTTTTGTAAGCCGTTCGGCATATTAGCTAACTCGTTCAAGAGTTTGTAATAGATGTTCATTATCAATAAAGAGAACTTTTCTATGTTTCAATATGTGTTTCAATTTATCTGCGTACTCTGAATATGTGCTTGCTATGCAAATCATTAAAGCCTTGTGCGGGCGCAACCCCAAGGCTGCACGGCGGTCACGACTCGGGGGACGCCTCGGGGCGTGACATAGTGGTATCAGAGCACAGATTCAAAGTTCCTTAGACTTCGTGCTGGAAAAGTTCCTTTAACGATCAATTCCTGTACGAACTCTTGAACTCGCTAGGCCAAAATGAGATACGTTCATGCAATAAGTCCATAATACATTATGATCCTAATGTAATTTACCTTCTTTTGAAGGAATGGCTCCAGCGCAATCTGCAGCGCAAACTCCGGACGAAACGCAATGCCAAGAAAGTAGTTCGGATACTTCGGGAAGTTCAAAGAGCCAGCGAGCCGTGCCAAGCATCGATCCCGTCCAACGAATGTTGCAGATGTTGGAGGCAAACCAACAAAGGGACGAGGCTCGCTATGAACGGGCCGAGAAGCGGGCGGAAGAGAGTCAGCTCAAGTTTCAAGACAATATAGAAGCACGATTCTCAGTCCAACAGAAGCAGGTAGATACCCTGCAGCAGATCGTTCAGACTTTGGCATCCAACCAGTCCGCGGCAACGCCAGCGACTCCGGTGGAACAGCCCGTGCTTGAAGTAGAGACGCCGTAAATTCCAAGGGCGAGGGACGTGACTGCCTTCGACTTTGGCCACTTCAAGAAAGTCTGCAACACCCCATTCAACGGGACTGAGGACCCAGTCGTAGCTCTAGAATGGTTGGCCGAACTTGAAGATCACTTCGCTCTGCTAGAGGTCCCCGAAGAGAAGCACGTCGCCTGCGCGCGACTACAGCTCCGCCTCAACGCGCACGATTGGTGGGACGTGCATCGACGATCTCTCCAATTTGATCACGGAGAGGAGGCGATCTCGTGGACGATTTTTTGTGCTGCGTTCGAAGAGGAGTTCGTACCCCCTCCAGTACAACGTCAGATGGAAAATGAGTTCGTGCAACTGAGGCAAGACGGTATGACAGTTAAGGAGTACTCCGCCGAATTCAACCGACTCTCCAAATTCGCTAGGGCCTATTTACCTGATGCAGCGAGTCGAGCTAGAAGATTTGAAGGTGGACTACGCCTTGCCATCCATTCGCACGTAGCCGTTCATCAGTATCGTACAATGTGTGAAGTCATGAATCATGCCCTATCTCTCGAACCACTCTATCCTCACGTTTCTATCGGCGCTGTGCATACATCCAGTCATAAACGCCAAAGCAACGAGGGAGGAAATACCGCTACAAAGCGCCCGAATAACGCTGGTCAGCAGGACGGGGATTGGAACAAAACTTGTCACTTCTGTAAAAGAAAAGGGCACCTTAAGAAGTACTGCCGTAAAAGACTTGGATTATGCCTCGCTTGTGGCGATCCAGGCCATGCTATTTCCTCCTGTCCGAACCTTTATGGTCGTCGTCCTGAACGAAATAATCCCTAACGGTAGGTCCTATTCTTAAGTTTCGGGACAAAACTTCCAATAAGTTGGGTAGGATGTAGCGCCCCGTTCTCCCGGTGCGGAGATCGCGGCTAAGAAATACAAGACGGTATCGTTCGATCGGGATAGATTGAATTAAGAACTCGTCCTCATTATGGATTTGTTTCTTCGGAATCGATTTCCATATTCAGTGGACTGCGCCCCAAGGATTGGCTTAGCGGCAGAGTCAGGAGGGACCTCTCCGCTGCTATCTTTTATTGCCTCGGTTTTCGATATCGCTTGTTGCCTTCGTGCTTTGAGTTGGTTTTGGGATTTGCTTGTTTTCTTTGAACGGTTTTGATGGTTTTCATTGTTTTTGTTCATTGACTTGCACTTCTATTCCGAGATTGGAAAGAGAGGAGGAAGTATTAATCGAGCTGTTCGTGTGCAGGTGAACGAGCAGTAGGCGGCTTGCGAGCGGAGTCGTGAAGCGCCTCTTTCCTTCTTCTTTCCAGAAATCTAAGTGAGTGGCTACCAACCCGATTAGCTAGCCCTGCTTCCAAGCTTCACTCCCTTGCCCCGATCAAACGATACCAAATAAAATAAAAGAAACCAAGATAAAAAGAGAGTAGACTTGGTATGTTATGCTTGTCAATAAACCGCACGAACGGATACTTAACTGCATGCTTGTTCGCTTGGAAATAATCATAAACTGTTGCTTGTCTGGTACAAATACATATTTCATACTCGTGTTGCCTGAAGTGCATGAATGCTTAACAATTATGGATGTGTCGTGTGCTCATGTTGCCTCGAAGGCGTAACTGATTGTTAAAGTAACGTATTGTTCGATCATGGACAACTTGTGCACAAGGGTAAGTTCTGCGGACGGTCGCTGGGGCACTGGCACCGTTCTGGTCCGGGCGGAACTCGTGTGTAGTCATCGTGTGCTGGAGGGGATAGCTTGCAACGCATCGTGTGCTTGTCGTGTTCTCGTTGCATGCTATCCCTGTCCTTGACTATGTCCGTTATGGCACTACGCCAGTGATCATCGTGTATATTTAAACCTGTTGCATACTAACTTGTGTCTTCGTGGCAGGGAAGGCATGGTAAGTATTGTACAGGTAATTCAGACGGTCAGGTAAAATCCACCTAACGGTGGCATGTTCATTTCAGTAAATTCTATATGCTGCTTACTTGTAAATGAACTAAGGCAAGATAGAAACCCACAAATATGCATGCTTCACTAAACAACGTGTTGATTGGTATAGTCAGGCTAGCTCGCCTTTACCAGCATGTTTCGATATGCTGACCCTCGTTGAAACAGGTTCTCCACACCAAGGCGAACCGAGCGAGGAGCCAAAGTCGTCTACCCGATCCAGTCCAAGCTGTTGGCGCATCTTCACCGCGCCTCGAAGCCTTTTGAAGTCCGAAGCTGCAACTCTTCATACACAAATGCAGCTCCGTGGCAAAGCCGTCCTCCAGCCTGGAGGTCTTTATCATTTGAGTTTATAAAGGAATGTAATGTACAGGACTGCTATCTTATTTTGAGTCATCTCTTTTGTAAGCCGTTCGGCATATTAGCTAACTCGTTCAAGAGTTTGTAATAGATGTTCATTATCAATAAAGAAAACTTTTCTATGTTTCAATATGTGTTTCAATTTATCTGCGTACTCTGAATATGTGCTTGCTATGCAAATCATTAAAGCCTTGTGCGGGCGCAACCCCAGGCCCGCACGGCGGTCACGACTCGGGGGACGCCTCGGGGCGTGACAACGACATCCCAGTGACGGAAGCCCAGGCAACCAGGGATGTCGTCAACCTTCTGTCGGCTCACAGCAGAGTAGCAGGCTTGGTATTACTTATAACCCAAGAGGTGAGATCATTACTAAAAAACTGGCACAACAAATAGCGCATTCAATGACTAGGTCAAAGGGGAAGCAATGCAGGCCGGGTCGCAGGATCCTTGCCTTAGAAAGCACTAATTATAGATTTCGGATGCTCAGTGTAGCTCAACAAATCTCCTTGTGCACAAAAGCTATCTCGCTTGACTCATCAACAATGGTGCATGATAGGCAACATTCCATTGAACGCATCCGAGCAAGCCTTCAGTACTTCTCGTCGTAATGAATCCTTATGGGAAATATGCAGTGTTCCCCTGTGCGATATACAAAAACGTGCAGCAAGCGTTGGTCCTCGACGTGGTAGACAACCGTGTGCATATGGCAGTGAGCCTATGCGCACAACTCAGCCAACTCGATCATATATACGTGGCAGTATTCCTGTTCACAGAGCTTCTTATTCAGCGCAGTCTAAGTCATCAATAGTATTCAACGCAACAAATAATAAGCTGCCCAGTTCTATTATTACAGCCAACAATTACTCAATCTTATGTCAAAGATGGGATACGACCTCCAAAAAGATAAAGGTCTGAACTTTGGCAAATGACGACATACTCCTTTACAATCCGACATTTATTACAACAGCACTTGCAGAGGGCTAGGATATGGAGATGCTTGTACGCGCTATGACTCACAAGATGGCCGACAAATCCTAACCTAAAGGGTAGGGCCCGTTCATTGTGGAAATCGTGTTTCCCAACGTGCATACCGGTTAGAAAAATCCAACGGTGACTTGTTCCTGATGCCTATCAACGACAAGTTCCTCAAGAAAGTACTACGTCTAAACTAGACTTGTACTCCCCTTATCCCCAACGGGATAACCTAGATGTACAAATTAACTCTTGGTTATTCATCCCTGACAAGTGCCCATATGCATCATTCTCCCCTTCTTTATAAATTCTCGTAAAACCCATCATCTGTATCCTGGAACCCTAGATACGCAACGGATGATGAGTCCTCAAAGTCTCCCCCAACGGAGCGGTCCTCAGGTCCACTCGCACAATCCCGTAATAAGCACTCAAAAATCAATCTCTTTAGACACTAGCCATGTCCATATCACCTTGAGCTATTGTCCCATCAATCTTCCCAGTGGAGCAATCCTCAGGTCTATCTTCATGTTCAGATAGACCACACTCAGCAAATCACTCCTCAGCAACTTTCTCGGACATCGGTTCATGTCCATATTACCTCTGAACTACTTTTCTAACATATTTCTCTGGCTGAGTTTGCCATATCCAAGGGACCATTGAGCAAACCTTCCAGATTTTTGGCTATCGATCGTAACGTCCATATTACCTCTGATATCGTTTGTCTTCTAAATTATCTCCCGTACCCAATCCAGAGTATGCCAGCGGTGATAAGTCCACAAAAACTACCATATTACCTCTAGCGGGGCTTGTCTTAAATCTATTACTTGCACTAACGTGCGCAAAAAAGTAATGGATCCACAAAACCTATGACGTCCATATTACCTCTAATAGGGTTTGTTTCGAATCTAGTACTCGCACCACAAATACGCAAAAGGGTAATAGATCTACCAAAATCCCTAGCGGGATATCCTTACTATCTATAAAACCTATCACGTCCATATTACCTTTGATAGGGTTTGTTTCGAATCTATTACTCACACCCCCGAGTGCGCAAAAGGGTCATATGTCCACAAAAATTTCCCAGCGAGATATTTTTACCATCTATAAAACCTATCACGTCTATATTACCTCTGATAGGATTTATTTCAAATCTATTACTCGCACCCCCGAGTGTGCAAAAGGGTAATAGGTCCACCAAAATCTCCCAACGGGATGTCTTTACTATCCACAAAATCATATCTTACCATGTCCACATTACCTCTGAGTAAGATATTTCCAGAACTTTTCCATGTCCACATTACCTCTGAGTAAAGTTTTGCTTTTTAACTTTTTACTATCACATTCGCATAACCCCTAATAGTGCTAGTCATTTCAGCTTATTATGCATACTTAAGGTATACCATGGGTAATAAGTCCACAACCCTAGAGTTTGTCATGTTCATATTACCTCTGAGCAAACTTTATGCCTTGACCATCGATCATCACATCCATATTACCTCTGATATCGATTATCTTCCAACTTATCACCCGTACCTAATCCGTAGTATGCCAGCGGTGATAAGTCCACAAAACCTATCACGTCCATATTACCTCTGATAGGGTTTGCCTTAAATCTATTACTCGCACCCCAAGTTCACAAAAGGGTAATAGGTCCACCAAAAATCTTCTAGTGGGATATCCTTAGGACCGTACCTAACCTCTCGTTATGGCTATTCATCAGCTCACATCTACGTCACCCCTGAGCTATCGTCCTCACATCCTCCCCTGAAAGTATGACATGTCCAAGTGACCTCTGAGCAAAACTATCCCTATGACTATCATCAGTCATAAACTCAACTTATCACCTTTCCTTAAACTTAAGTGCGCCAACGGTGTTAAGTCCACCAAACATGCCACGGCTATACCAACTCTGGCAAGGCCTATTTCAAACTTATTACTTGCACCCTAGTGCACAAAAAAAATAATGGGTCCACAAAATCTTTCATGACCATATTACCTCTGATAGGGTTTTATCTCGAACTTATTACTTACACTCTTGTGCACAAGAAGTAATAGGACCACCAAAACCACCCCGGTGGGATGCCCACAATGGAAATGAATAGTTCAAATTCACATTACCTCTGAACTACTTTCCTCTTTCCCAGCAGAGAAAAAGTCAGTTCATGTTTATATTACCTTTGAACTATGTCTCTCTACTATCCCCACAGAATCATATCTTACCATGTCCACATTACCTCTGAGTAAGATATTTCTAGAACTTTTTCATGTACATATCACCTCTAAGTAAAGTTTTGCTCTTCGACTTTTTTGCTATCACGTTCACATAACCCCTGATAGTGCTAGTCGTTTCAGCTTATTATTCGTACTTAAGGTACGCCATGGGTAATAAGTCTACAACCCAAGAGTTTGCCATGTCCATATTACCTCTGAGCAAACTTTCTGGACTTGACCATCGATTATCACGTACATATTATCTCTGATATCGATTGTCTTCTAACTTATCACCCGTACCCAATCTGGAGTATGCCCGCGGTGTTAAGTCCATAAAAATTGCCACATCCATATTACCTCTGGCAGTGCTTGTCTTAAACCTATTACTTGCACTAACGTATGCAAAAAGTAGTGGGTCCACAAAACCTATCACGTCCATATTATCTCTGATATGATTTATTTTTGAATATATTACTCGTACCCCAAAGTGCACAACAGGGTAATAGGTCCACCGAAAAACTCTCCAGTGGGATGTCCTCAGGACCGTACCTAACCTCTCGGTATGGCCATTGATCAGCTCACGTCTATGTCACCTCTGAGCTATCGTCCCCATATGCGTCAACCTAATAAACTTTGTAGAAGGAGGCAGACAATGAATACGTGCATATTTTATGCTTCTTATTAAAAGTATTTTAGACTTAGCCAAGTCTGAAAACTTTGATGAGAGTCTTATAGAAGCATAAAAATCCCTCTATGTGCTCCAGTTTGCAGTCAACAAAAAAATAAGGTACGCATAACTACGGAGGACACATAACAGTGACGGACGCATAACACCCTCGGATACATGACATCTCGAGACACATACTGCCCTTTGACGCATAACACCCTCGGATACATGACATCTCGAGACGTATACCGCCCTTTGACGCATCGTCCCTCAGTCACATCAGAGCACTTATGACTCTGACAAAATAGACAGTTATTCTGACCGCCTCGAATCTGGCACCGAGGATTAGAATCCGGGATGACGGCTTCATCATAATTACTTTTGGCAGTATACAGTTGTTCAAACGCCATAAATACAGAAGACGACAAAATCCATACGTCTCTGGCCCAATACATTCCAGACTCCATGTATTCCATACGTCTATGGCACAATGTGTTCCAGACTCTATGCATTCCATGCGTCTCTGGCCCAATGCATTCCAGAAACTCCATTCGTCTCTGGTCCCATGCGGCTTCAACTCCATACAGTTTCTATATGCAGCCTGAACGACCACAGAGCAGGGAGGTTGCATAAAATCCGCTGACACAGATTTTGATGTCTGTCAGAAGCTCTGATTCCTCACTCATCACCCTGAGATGCTTCGAAATCCGTGCAGAGATAGCTCAGGAAGAGAGAATAAGTCATATCAGTTCATTAATTGCCTCGACAAACGGGCCATGCCACATGTCCTATGTATGTGGCTTTAAGACCCATGCAGACTCGACATCATGCGTCCAGAGTGTCCACCTAACCAAGGCCAAACAAGAGTACGCATGCGGATTGAGGACCCATGCGGCCTTGTCCACATACGACGAAAGGGTCATTTCGACCAAGGCCAAATGAGAGCTTCTATGTGACTACAACAATATGCGGCTCTCGACTCACAAGATTTTCAGTTACAATCGAAGATGTTTTCTCGTACAGTTTGTGTTGACCAAGTGTCTAATTGACCGTGTTATGCACACAACAACCCCGAGATATCTTCAAACATAAAAGCTTAACCAAACCCACGTGGCAGCTTGCCCGCACTATACGGCAATAGTTGCAACCGTATTATGTTGGAGGAGCCTTATGCGGCCACCAAACAGAGGCATATGCGGCATTCATAGCCCATCAGCATGATGGCTATAAATAGGAGCAACTTGAATGTTTTAAGTGTCGACTTTTTTTGCTTCAGAGAGAGATTGAACCAAAAGGCGGCGGGTTATCTGCAGATTCACACTAAAACCAAGGAGAGAAGCTTTTGGGTCCGGATTGTCCATGGAGTAAAGAGAGTTGCTACACACCTAACCCTCCATCATCATCTCCAGATCAAAATAAATTTGTACTTAGATTGTCTCTTAGGACTCTTCTTTGTACTCTCTAGTTTGTTAATCAAATCAAGTTCTCTTAGTTCTTTCTTTTGATTTAAATGGCAAATAATAATCTGTCGCACATATATCTTCGCTAGCTTCTCCGTAGATATACCCACTTTAAATGGCAATAAGTGGACCAATTTGGTCAACTTGTCTACAATGACCAAAATTGCATCTTTTTCTCCTTGAGAATGCGAAAGTCCCGAAACAAAATCCATGGTCACATGATCTTACTTCCACTCTGGAATGGATAATGACTGAAGCAAACCACCTGGTGTCACGCCCCAGTCCCAAATACATGGGACTAGGCAACGTGGCAATGACCATCTATGTACCAAGGGGACTCCAGTCCGACTCTGAATATGTATAAGCTGTAAATGAGGGTCACTATCTAGATAGCACGGTCTACATATCTATGTCTCAAGCCACAAGGATATGCAATAAAGAAAAGACAACATGTATCATGGTGTGCACCCCATACTACATTCGTCCGAATAGACTCAAAGAAAATAATATGAGTCTACAAATACCGGACAATACTAGTAGAAAATAAGCAAAGATCATAATAGCTGAACAATGAAGAAGTGAAAACAAATATCGAGTAACAATACCACTATAAAACTCATCAGCAGCTCCAGCCTCCCGTCAGCAATCGACCCTACAATCTGGCAGGGAACTAGGTCCACAGAGGGACGTAACAAGGTACAAAATTAATATTCCATAGTAAAACAGAAAGAAAATATATGATATACCGGTGTAATCTAGTATAACCACCTAAGTGAAATGTAACTTTGAAGACAATATTCGACGCATGGGATTTCCAAATATAAAATCGTACCTCCGAGGCACAGAGACACATGGGGAGTACCATAGCTCCGAGCACAGAGTCAAACGGGTGATACTACGACTCCGGATACAGGATCTCTACATAAATAAGAATGTATGTATATAGCGCGTGCAAAGTATCCCAAGCGTCTAGTAACTATCTTTCCCTCCCAATACAGTCAACGAGTGCTCGCTGAACCTAAACTTCTATCTAACAGTCTCGTCATACTGAAGTAACTATCAACAATCACGATCCTGAGTTATCACAAATTTTGGTCATGCTAACACTATCAGGATACAGGAAGTCTGGCACGATAACAGTGTCTGAATGTATCCTAGGATTTTGATATAACCAAGTAGGTACATCAAAGTGTCACAAACATCTATCAATTGATACTAGACGTTACCGACGAACGTCTGCACCCGGATATGACCCGATGTTAAGTAATGATTCCGATCTAAAGTGCACATGATGCATAGTTAGAATAAACAGTAAATCTGGAACTGAGATATAGGATGACAAGGTACACTTGCCTGAATCCGGATGCTGAAGGCAGGGCTCCGGTACAACGTCCAAGTCCTAGGATCCCAAAGTACCTAGAGATGATATACAAAATTAATTAATAATCTAGCTCGATACTATATAAAATAAGAGATGATAATACGTCTAGCATAGGCTTCTATCTTAGTTACATAGTTCACATATATACTAACTGGAGGGTTGACCCAAGTTGACTAAGGTAGCGTTGCATCAAATACGATCAATAATTAGTATAACGTCCTCAAACAATATCTTCAAGCACTAATATTCATTCACAGTAATTTCAGTCAATTAAGTTATGCTCATCCTCGACCATACCATCCCTGTAATCATAGACATAATTTTGTACACCAAATTTAGTTGACGTCCCCTAAATATACATAATATTGACGTATAGTATCTTCGTTCATATCATCACTAACGTACCAAAATTTATTGGTACATCCTCAACATATGCATTTCCCATATATATTTATCCTCGAATAATTTGTTAAAAAATATCAAGTTTACATATATGTAACCACAATAATTACTATAAAACCATTCCACATATATAGATAACCTCAACAATGCCATTAGATTATGCATGGGAAATATTTATGAAATCCTAACTAGGGTTTCTTAGCACACACAAACAACTACACAAATAAGAAGAAAGATGAGGAGTTACCCAGGTGGCAGCGGCTTCGGTCAGTGTCGGCGTCGACTGTGGGGGTGCTTGTGTCGACCATGGTGGTGTTGGTGGTGGTGCTCGGCGGTGTGAGGGTGGTAGTGCTCGGCTGCGGTGGCGTAGGTGGTGGTGCTGTCGGGGTGGTGTCAAGTCATCGAGTCGTAGAGTAGGGTAATGGTGGCAGTAGCGGTGGTATCAGTGGTGGTGCAGGCTGCTGTGGTGGTGGTGCGGGTAGGTACGGTATGGGGGTGGTCATGGGTCATGGTGGTGGTGCGGGTAGCTACGGTCGGTGGTGGTGTAGGAAATGGTAGCAGCGGTATGGTGGATCGTAGAGGCAGTGGCGGAGGTAGCAGCGGGTGAAGGTGGCGAAGGTGGTGGTGCTGGTCCTGGAGGCAGTGGTGGAGGTTGAAGCGGGTGAAGGTGGCGAAGGTGGTGGTGTAAGTGATTGGAGGTGGCAGCGGTGCTGCGGTGGTGAAGGTGGTGGTGTGGGTAGTATTGTAGGTGGCTGTGGGTTGTTGCTGTGGTGGAGGTGATAGTGTAGGAGGCAGCGGAGGCTCGTGGTAGAGATGCGGGCTGCTGTGGTAGTGGCCGAGGCAATATTGGTCCGAGGGGGTGGTGGTCCGATGGCTGTAAAGGAGGAGAAGAAGAAGAATTAAAAAGAAGAATGAAGAAAAAGAAGAAGAAGAAGAGAGGGAAGTTGGCTGTGTAATTAGAGGGAGAAGAGAGAGTGAGGGGGGAAATTCCTAAGTTTTTTTTCTAGGGATTAGGACCGGCCACATGTGGGAGGTTGAGTGGGTGTGTTAATATAAAGGGAGTGTGTGGTTGTGATGGGGTGGGGATTTGAATTAAGGGTTGGGATGCTTCATGAAGGAGTTGTACATAGCAAGGGAGAGAGAGAGAGAGAAATGATGAGGTGACTGGTCATGTGAGGTTGGGGGAGGATTTCTTTATTGGTTTTCACCAATATGATGGTGACACCTAACACCCTTTTTGCTATTAAGCCCCTTAACATTTGGGTATTTATACATGAAGGAAAAATGGTAATAATTTGATGTGGGAAGTGGTGTTTGGTGTTTTGGAGGATGATAGGGTATTGTGTGTTTTGTATGGGCCTCATGAATGGGTGTTGGATTAAGTTGGGGTTAGGTTAAGTTGGTGTCCCTAATTTAATTAAACAAAGTGTCATATGTGCTCTTAAATTAAATGGTAATACATAGGATCTCAATTAGGAGTGACACAAAGTTCATGAATAGTATAGGCTTGGTGTCAGTCTTGGGCCTTTAATTGGTTCGGCAAAACGGGTTGAGTTTGTGTCCCCAAATTGATGATAACGACATAGGTACACGACATAGGATTAAATAATTAATTTTTAGGATTGGAAAGTTGTACAATTAAATTAGAGCACAAGGGAGTATATTTTTGAGTGACCGAAATATCCAGTGCCTAGATTGATTTGTCAAGTCAAGAGTGCAAAGATTTGTTGGAAATTAAAGGCTATTGTTGGACTCCAATTATTATAGCAACGGTAAGGTGCACCAAGGGTTTAAATTAAAGAACTAGTCTATGCAAACCTAATTTCTAAATCTTAAATAACCCGAAGCTAAACCAAATTTCTTACCATATCTATTCTACCTAATATATAATTTGAGCGGGTTTACATTCTTCCCAACTTAGAAGAATTTTGTCCCCAAAATTAAAAGTAAAGCACGAATAAGAGTTATGAAAATTTAAAAGTTAAAAGATAATCGAAATACAGTACGTAAATTCGTATATCGATCCTCAAATAAATACAAAAAATACTGTCGAATAGAATTCTCGAGCTCCCAGGTAGACTCGCCCGGCGAATGATGCTTCCAAGCAACCCTGACCCGTCGAATAGTCTGTCCCCTCAAAATCTTCTCACTACAATCGAGTATCCCCACTGGTTGCTCCGCATATGATAAACTAGGCCCGACCGTAATCTCTGAATGAGCGAGCACGTAGCTAGCTTCTGCCACGTATCTCCTCAACTGCGATACATAAAATATGTCATGTACTCCTTCTAATGATGGAGGCAATGCAAGATGATAAGCCACTTTGCCAACTCGCTCAAATATGTCAAAAGGTCTGATGTACCTCGTACTCAGCTTGCCTCTGCCCCCAAATCTGATAGTACTACGAGTAGGCGATATCTTCAAAAATACATGGTCACCTTTCTTGAATTTCAAAGGTCTGCATGCGCATCTACCCAATGCTTCTGTCTGTCCAGTGCTACGCGCAGGTAGCCCTGAATCTGCTTCACTTTCTTCATTGTCTGTGTCACCAACTCTGGACCAAGTATCTGACGCTCTCCCACGTCACTCCAATATACCGACGACCTACACTTTCTACCATACTGTGCCTCATAAGGTGCCATCTGTATGCTTGCTTTGTAGCTATTATTGTAGAAGAATTCTACTAAGTGGAGATTGTCCTCCCAAGATCCTCCAAAGTCGATCATGCACGCTCTCAACATATCCTCTAGTATCTGAATCGTACGCTCTGACTATCCATCAGTCTGTAGATGATATGTAGTGCTGAACTTGAGACGAGTTTCTAGACTCTCTTGCATACTCCGTAAGAAATATGACATGAATCTGGAATCATGATCCGATATAATGCTGACAGGCACTCCATGTAGTAATACTATCTACCTCATATACACGCCAGCCAATATCTCCGTGGACTGCCCAACTCTGAAGGGCAAGAATTGTGCCAACTTGGTGAGTCGGTCCACGACAACCCAGACTGCATCCTTCCCGCTAGGGCTCTTCATAAATCCCGTGATGAAGTCCATGGTAATGTGCTCCCACTTCCACTTAGGAATGGAAAGCAACTGCAATAGTCCTGCTGTCCTTTGATGTTCAGCTTTGACTTGCTAACAGACAAAATATCTTGCCATGAATCTCACAATCTCTCTCTTCATCCCATTCCACAAGTAGTATTATCTCAAATCTTGGTACATCTTCGTACCCCCGGGATAAATAGAATAAATCAAACTATGGGCCTCGGTCATCAACTCCTGGCGTAGTTCGCCACTCAGAACATAAAGGCGATCTCCATACCTCAACGTTCGGCCTTTGTGAATCTGGAGTCCCGTTTGCATTCCAGCCTCTACCCTCTCTCACAGTCGTCAGAATCTCGCATCGGTAGGCAGGGCTGCCTTGATCCTCTCAACCAATGTAGACTAAACCTCTAGACTGGATACTGTCCATCCATGCTTGGTAATACAATCTCTATCTCGAGATCCTGAAGATCCTCTAACAAATATCGCTGAGTCATCAAAAAGTATGCCATGGGCTACCTGCTTAAGGCATCTGCTATAATATTCGCCTTGCCAGGGTGGTACTGCAACTCAATATCATAGTATGTCATCAACTCTAGCTAATGCCTTTGTCTCATGTTGAACTCCTTCTGAGTGTAGACATACTTCAGACTTTTATGATCTATGTAAATCTCAACCCGCTCTTCATAAAGGTAGTGCCGCTATCACTTTAGTACAAATATCACTGCAACTAGATCTAGATCATGTGTTCGATAGTTCTTCTTATGAACCCTCAGCTGTCTCGATGCATAAGCTATCACCTTGCCGTGCTATATTAGTACACAACCTAATCTTCTCCCAGACGCATCGCTATACACAATAAATCCTCCAGATCCAGAAGAAAGTATCAAGATCAGTGCTGTCGTCAAACGCTTCTTCAGCTCATCGAAAGCTGTCTGACACTCCTCAGTCCAGATAAACTTCTCGTCTTTATGTGTCAACCGCGTCATAGGTGCAGCGATCCACGAGAAGTTTTTTACGAACCTTCGATAATATCCAGCAAGTCTGAGAAAACTCCTAACCTCCGTAACTGATGTAGGGGTAGGCCAAGTCTCCACTGCGACGACCTTCTCCGAGTCAACTGGTAGTCCATTTCCAGTGATTTGGTGACCCAGGAATGGTACCCTATCCAAACAGAACTCGCACTTGCTGAGCTTGACATACAGCCTCTCCTGCCTCAGTGTCTCCAACACGATCCTGAGATGCTCCTTGTGCTCCTCCTGGCTCTTGGAATATACCAAGATGTCATCAATAAATACCACCACGAACTTATTCAAGTACGGGTGGAAAACCTTATTCATCAGGCTCATAAATACTGCTAGCACGTTGGTTAAACGAAATTGCATGAGTAGAAACTCATAGTGCCCGTACTTCATCCAAAATGTTATCTTCGGAATGTCCTCCTTTCTCATCTTGATCTGATGATAGCCGGATCTGAGATAGATCTTCAAAAATATACATGCACCACTCATCTAATCAAATAAATCATCGATGTGCAACAAGGGGTACTTGTTCTTTATCGTTACAACATTTAGCGTCCTCTAATCGATACACAAATGTACCGTCCCGTTTGTCTTCGGCACAAATAAGATGGGTGATTCCCATGGAGAACACTAGCCCGAATGAAACCCTTGTCTAAGAGAACATCTACTTGGACCTTCAACTCAACCAACTCCTTCGGTGATAGTCTGTAGACGGGGGAAGTAACTGGCTCGGCTCCGGGAGTCAACTCTATAGTGAACTCTATCTCTCTGTCAGGTGGCAGGCCTAGAAGATCCTCTGGATATATATCCTCAAACTCTGATATAATGCGGGGGTACACCGGTTCACTTTCTTCAATGTGTGCCTCTAAGGTAGGTTGGACATCATGCTCTCGGGCTCCGCGAAGAAACTCAAACTCAGGGTGAACTGGTGGTCTAAATATAATACAACCACATCGGCAATCTAGCGTCGCGTGGTATTGGCTCAACCAATCCATGTTTAGGACAATGTCATAGTCTAGATTTAACCTCATAATAAATTATCTCGTTCTATTTACAAACACTAATCCTCCTTAAAAAATTTCTTCCTTCCCTAATGTATAATTACTCTTCTCCTCAAAATTTCTCCCTAAAATTGTGTTCCTCAATTTTTTCTTTTCGTTATTTATTACTCTGAGTCACCATAGTATAATTATTATAATGGTACCACCCAAACACATGCTAGAATTCTTGGTATCAGATAATCATTTTCCAAGTGAGAGCCTAAAATTTTATCTTCTCCAGTTCTTAATATCGTTCCTGGCATCACTATCATGGGCTACAACTAATTCCTAGCATCTAGCTATGCATTTCCATAAATTATTCTAGAGGTTTAGGATCAACAATCTTTCTAGCTTCCAGTACTTCCCAAATTACTTTTATCTCAAGTAAGAGTAGGGTTTTATCAGTTCTAGGAACATACTACTAGGTCCAATTCTCTTTTTAACAATCTACACTAGTTATAGAATCTAAAAAGAACCGATCAACCTACCTTACTAAGGGTAACAATCTTCTCAAAAAAATTAAATTAATTATGCCTTCTATCGTCTAGACTACGATCTTCTTCTGGAGGGAACCATCAAGCACAAGCATTCGTCTTTCCGAAATAAAATGAGATAAGAAACAATGATAACGATATTGATAAAAATGAATGAATATAATTTGGAAGTCCAAGGCAATAATCAAATACAAAGGGAGTTTTAAAAATCGATTATGGATTAAGATCCTATTCAACAATAATCCTAAATTGCAGGCTCGTTCGGTACAGTAACATAATCGAAATAATATGCTCTTCGACCTGCATAGGCCACCACAAAAACTATGTCACGTCCCAGTCCCCAAATATATGGGACTATTCCACGTGGCAATGACCAGCTACGTACCAAGGGGACTCCAGTCTGACTCTGAATACGTATAAGCTGTAAATAAGGGTCACTAATCTAGATAACACGGTCTACATATCTATGTCTCAAATCATAAGGATATGCAATAAAGAAAGGATAACATGTATCATGGTGTGCACCCCACACTACACTCGTCCGAATAGACTCGAAAGAAATAATATAAATCTACAAATATTGGGCTATACTAGCAGAAAATAAGCAAAGGTCATAATAGCTGAACAATGAAGAAGTGAATACAAATATCGAGTAACAATACCTGTATAAAACTCATCAGCGGCTCCAGTCTCCCGTATGCAATCGACCCTACAATCTGGTAGGGAACCAGGTCCTCAGAGGGACGTAACAAGGTATAAAAATAATATGCCATAGTAAAATAGAAAGAAAACATGTGATATGCCGGTGAAATATAGTATAACCACCTAAATGAGACACACTTTGAAGGCAATGTTCGACGCGTGGGCTTTCCAAATATAAAATCGTAGCTCCGAGGTACAGAGACACATGGGGCATACCATAGCTCCGAGCACAGAGTCACACGGGTGATACTATGACTCCGGATACAGGATCTCTACATAAATAAGAATGTATGTATATAGCAAGTGCAAAGTAGCCCAAGCGTCTAGTAACTATCTTTCCCTCCCAATGCGGTCAACGAGTGCTTACTGAACCTAAACTTCTATCTAACAGTCTCATCATACTGAAGTAATTATCAACAATCATGATCCTAAGTCATCACAGATTTCGGTCATGCTGACACTATCAGGATACAGGAAGTCTAACATGATGACAATATCTGAATGTATCCTAAGGTTCTGATATAACTAAGTAGGTACATCAAGGTGTCGCAAACATCTATCAATCAATACTAGACATTAACGACGAACGTCTGCACCCGGATATGACCCAGACGCTAAGTAACGATTCCGATCCAAAGCGCACACAATGCATAGTTCGAATAAACAGTAAATATGGAACTGAGATATATACAGGATGACAAAGTATACTTACCTGGATACGGATGCTGAAGGCAGGGCTCCGGTACAATGTCCAAGTCCGAGGATCCCAAAGTACCTAGAGATGATATATAAAATTAATTAATAATCTAGCTTGATACTATCAAAAATAAGAGATGACAACACGTCTAGCATAGGCTTCTGTCTTAGTTACATAGCTCACATAGATACTAACTAGAGGGTTGACCCAAGTTGACTAAGTTAACGCCGCATCAAATACGATCAACAATTAGTATAACGTCCTCAAACAATATCTTCAACCCCTAATATTCATTCATAGTAATTTCAGTCAATTAAGTTATGCTCATACTCGACCATACCATCCCTGTAATCATAGACGTAATTTTGTACACCCAATTTAGTTGACGCCCCTAATTAAATACACATAATGTTCACGTATAGTATCATCATTCATATCATCACTAACGTAACAAAATTTATTGGTACATCCCTAACATATGCATTTTCCATATTTATTTATCCTCGAATAATTTGTTATAAAATAACAAGTTCACATATATATAACCACAACAATTGCTATAAACCATTCCACATATATAGATAACCTTAACAATGCTATTAGATTATGCATGGGAAATATTCATGAAACCATAACTAGGGTTTCTTAGCACACACAAACAACTACAAAAATAAGAAGAAGGATGAGGAGTTACCCAGGTGACTGCGGGTGGTGGCAGCGGTGGTGCTACGGCTTTGGTCAGGGACGATGTCGACCGTGGGGGTGCTCGTGTCGACCGTGGTGGTGCTCGACGGTGTGAGGGTGGTGGTGTTCGGCTACGATTGCGTAGATGGTGGTGTTGTCGGGTGGTGTCAATTCGTCGAGTCGTGGAGGAGAGTGATGGTGGCAGTAGCGGTGGTATCAATGGTGGTACGGGCTGTTGTGGTGGTGGTACGGGTAGCTACTGTGTGGTAGTGGTGCGGGTATCTACGATTGGTGGTGGTGTAGGAAATGATGGCAGTGGTGTGGTGGATAGTGGAGGCAGTGGCGAAGGTGGCAGCGGGTGACGGTAGCGAAGGTGGTGGTACTAGTCGTGGAGGCAGTGGCGAAGGTGGCAGCGGGTGAAGGTGGCGAAGGTGGTGGTGGTGGTGTAAGTGACTAGAGGTGGCAGCGGTGCTGCGGTGGTGGTGTGGGTGGTATTATAGGTGGCTGCGGGTTGTTGTCATGGTGGAGTCGATGGTGTAGGAGGCAACAGTGGCTCATGGTGGAGATGCGAGCTGCTGTGGTGGTGGTCGGGGCAATGTTGGTCGGAGGGGGTGGTGGTCTGGCGGCTGAAAAGAGAAGAAGAAGAAGAAGAAGAAGGAGAAGAAGAAGAAAGAAAAAGAAGAATGAAGAATAATAAGAATAAGAGAGGGAAATTGGTTGTGTAAGTAGAGGGAGAAGAGAGAGTAAGGTGGGGAATTCCTAGTTTTTTTTCTAGGGATTAGTGTCGACCACATGTGGGGGGTTGAGTGGGTGTGTTAATATAGAGGGAGTGTGTGGTTGTGATGGGGTAGGGATTTGAATTAAGGGTTAGGATGCTTCATGAAGGAGTTGTACATAGCAAGGGGAGGAGAGAGGATGAGGTGACTGGTCATGTGAGGTTGGGGAGGATTTCTTTATTGGTTTTCACCAATAGGATAGTGACACCTAGCACCATTAGAGCACAATGGAGTGTGTTTGTGAGTGACCGAAATATCCAGTGCCTAGGTTGGCTTGTCAGGTCAAGAGTGTAAAAATTTGTTAGAAATTAAAGACTATTATTGGGCTCCAATTATTGTAGCAACGGTAAAGTACACCAAGGGTTTAAATAAAAGAACCAGTCTATGCAACCCTAATTTCTAAACCTTAAACAACCTGAAGCTAAACCAAATTTTTTACCATATCTAGTCTACCTAAAATATAATTTGAGGGGGTTTACATCTGACCTCTGTCTTTTTGCCTTTACCTGCTGGCAAACTAAATATTTGGATATGAAGCGCGCTACCTCCCGCTTTATACCATACCACCATACATGCTCCTTCGGGTCTCTATACATCTTGTTGGCACCTGGATGCATAAAGTACTAAGATTGATGCGCCTCCTGAAGAACCTTCTTGCACAATGCCCCACTAGGTACACCTAATCTGGTACCGTGCTGTAGTGATCTACCTCAGCAATAGTGAAATCCTCTGGTAATCCCATCCGAACCTATGCCCTGATTCTCACCAGAGACTCATCATCGTAGTGCATAAGATATGATCATGTCCACCACTTTGGACTATGTCTGTAATCCCCATATATGTATCTCTATACCAAAAAACTAACACCTAAATGTCCAAGCTCTCAAGATCGACCAACAAGTGTCTGTCTGTCGTCAAGTACATAGCTACTGGATACCTGCTTAAGGCATCAACAAATACGTTGGCCTTCCCTGGATGGTACTGCAATGATATATCGAAGTCCTTCATCAACTACAACCACTGTTAATGTCTCATATTTATCTCTTTCTGTATAAATACATACTTCAAGCTCTTTTGGTTTGTAAAGATCTCCACACGCTCTCCATACAGATAGTATTTCCACAACTTTAGAGAAAAGATAACCGTTGCCAACTCTAATTCGTGGGTAGGATAATTCTTCTCATGAGGACGTAATTGCCTGGAAGCATTGGCAATCACTTTCTTATTATGCTGCAAGACACAACCCAAATCTTTTCCTGAAGCATCACTATAAATAGTGAATCCACCTGATCCTGATGGCAATGTCAACACTGGAGCTATTGTCAATCTTTTTTTCAGCTCATCAAAAGTGGCCTGACACTCTGTCCAGACAAAATCTACATCTTTCTTGGTCAGCCTAGTCATCGGCTCTGCAATTATGGAGAAGTCCTATACAAACTGCCTGTAATAACCTGCTAGCACCAAAAAACTCCTGATCTCAGCCACTGAACTCAGAGTAGCCCATGACTCCACTACCATGATCTTCTTCGGGTCTACTGAGATCTTGTCTCCAGTCACCATATGTCCAAAGAATTCAACCTTGTCAAGAAAAAACTCATACTTCAAAATCTTTCCATAAAGTTTCTACTTCATGAGAGTCTCCGGAACAATCCTCAGGTGCTCCTTATGCCCTCCGGAGTCTTCGAATACACCAGAATATCATCAATGAATACCACCACAAACTTATCAAGATATTAATGGAACACCTTATTCATCAGGTTCATAAAAATTGCTGGGACATTAGTCAACCCAAACAGCATCACCAAGAACTCAAATTGACCAGACTAAGTTAGAAAAGTTGTCTTCAGAATATCCTCATTCTTTACTTTTATCTGGTGGTAACCTGAGCTCAAATCTATCTTCGAAAATTTCTTTGTTCCGCTCAACTGATCGAAAAGATCATCTATCCTCGGTAGCGAATATTTGTTCTTGATAGTGAGGTTTTTCAGAGCCTAGTAGTCGATACACATGCATACTGATCCATCCTTCTTTTGTATAAATAATACCAAAGCACCTCACGTTGATGAACTGGATCTGATGAAGCCTTTATCGTGTAACTCATCCACTTGCTTCTTCAACTCTGGCAGTTCACTTTTATTTACTCTATAGACGTGCTGAGATATCGGCTCTGCGCCTGGCACTAAGTCTATAGAGAACTCCGCATCTCGGTCTGACGGCAAGCCCGATAACTCCTCCGAGAAAATATCCATAAACTCTGATATCAACGGATGTGACAACTCATTCTCTTCCACCATGGCTCCACAGATGGCATCCTTGCTCTACTCCACTACTCCTCTGGCAATCTCAAAATCTGACTCTCTTGGCGGTTTAAATAATATTCTGCCTCCACGACAATCTATACTAGCATAGTGCCTACTCAACCAATCCATCTCGAGTATAATATCATAGCTCGAAAGTGGCATTACGAGTAAGCACACACTCAACTTCCGGCCTTCTAGTATATCTCTTTGATCCTTGCAAATATCACTGACCAGGATAATGCCACCTTCAGTCGTGATCTTGTAAGTCATAGCCAAATATTTAGCCTCTAAACGATGCTTAAGAGCAAAAGATATAGATACAAAACTATGAAAAGCACCAAAATCAAATAAAGCATAAGTTGGAATAGAATCAAGAAGAAATGAGCCTGAAATCATATTCCCTACTGGCACGGTCTCCTCGACCATCCTGGAAAATGCTCGTCCCTGCTGTGCACCTCTTTGATGCAGCTGGTGCTGGGCGAATCTCTCATGCTGCGTCTGTAATGGAAGTCCCCTCTGCTGACCCACAGGTGGCCTCACTGGTTCCCTCTGAATTAGGGCTCCACCCTGAGCTGTGGAGTGGAAGACATAGGAAACTCTCTCAGCTGATGGTCTGGTGACCCACACAATAAATACCTGCCCAACCTCTTCCTACATACATCCTATCTGTGCCCTGGATTCTTACAGAAATGGCAAACACGAGCTGGCTGGGCTGGCCTCTATATTTGGTGTGCCTGCTGTACTGGTGCGCTGATCGGTGCGGCAAGCTAATGTCTCTGTGTCTAGAAAGGTCTCTATTGCCAGAAATGGGGCCGCTTAGCTGGACCTGCACTGCTGTGTCATGCCCCAGTCCAAAAATATCAAGGAACTAGCCACGTGGCAATGGCCAACAACATAACTCCATTGGACAAACCCAATTTAATAGACTCGTTAGAGTGTACTTAAGCTGTAATATATATAAAATGGTGTAATCACACTAATTTTCTTAATTTTTAAAAATAATTTTCCATAATTTTTCTGTAACTTTCGGGAATTAAAACTAAGGTATTTTATGACTAAATGATTTTTTAAATGATATTAATTAATATTCAAATATTATAAAAATAATATTTTCTGGTGTAAACTGAAAAACTAGACATATGATAATTTTTTAAAAATTTATTGGACCCCAGAAGTATTTTTAAAGCCCTAAAAACTAATATATATTTAAACCGAATTAAACCTGTGCCAAACACCCAACATCCCCAAGAGAGCCGAAGCCAAGCCCAGGGAGCATTGATCCAGCCCAAATCCTAGGTCTAACCCAAGCCCAAATCCTACATGTATAAATATACAATTATATTCTTTTCCTTTTGAGGTTAAACAAAACAAAAAAAATCCCAAAACAAAACCTAGGTTTAATTCCAGCCGACCTCACCCACGAGCTTCCTCCCCCAAATTTCTCCTTCCTTCTTCCTCTTTCTTTCTGGAGGCCGGCCGACCAACTCGGCTCCGGCCGTCGACCCCACGGCAGTTCGGCAGCAGCCCCCCCCGCATCCGTCCGGCGTCTGACTGCACAGCGTGGCTGTGCAGTTCTTCTCGTCCCCACGGCGGCTCCGGCTCCGACGGAGCGCCCGATCTGGCTACAGTCCTGCCGACCCTGCCGGCCTGCGGATCCCGACCAACCGAACGACTGTGCTCTCCCGACCCGACTGAACAACCTCGAACCCCCACCACCTGTCGACCATCTTCTTCCTCTGTTCCGGCAGTGATTCGCACGGCAGAGCCCTGCCTCGCCGGTGATCCACCACCACTGCGGTGATCGACGGCGACTGGTGCCTACTCCTCCGCCAAGCGCTGCTCGTAGCGCTTGAGCTCTACCGGTGATCTACGGCTGAGGACGACGAGTCAACACGGGCTGATCATCTTCTCCAACGTTGACAAGGAAGATAAAGCTCCATGAGCTCTGAGCCAAGGCGAAGCGGGGCTTCTTGATCTAGTCGATTTTAGCCGAGCTCCATAAAGCACTGTCGAGGCAGCACTGCAGTTGTGCCCCGACTGAGCCGTCAAGATGAAGCTCCGGCGAATCCCCCAACCGTAGCATCGAAACCTTAGACTGGACACAGTATCCCCGTGTCGTGTCGACTCACGGACACGAAGATGCCTCATTCCACGGAGCCCTGTTCAGGTAACGTTTTCTCTCTCCTCATGATTTCGTTTTTGATTCTGTCTATTGCAACGCGTAGACTGTGTAACCCTCTCGGTGCCCGTGCAACCCGCTCGGTGCATCGCGTCCTGTGGTGATCGTACACCGCGATCCAAAAACAGGAAAAATAATACCATGTTTCACCCCGAAACTGAGTGCGCCCCGCCAAACGGGACGACTTGGTCGCACGCGGTCTTTACCGAAACATGCGCGTCGTTGATACGGACGTGTAGGATTTTGCAGAAGTTGATTTGGATGTGCGTGCACACCGGAATCAACGCGTATCCGCCTATTCTGGAACACGCTGTAACTTTGTGTACACACGTCGGATCGAGATGAAACTTACGCCATCGGACTCGTAGCAATACGCTGGTCCTGTGACCCAAGTTTGGTTCGATTCTGAGAACGTTGACAAAATCGTGTATCGTGGGCCCCACAGGCTCCATTTGACGGGCGATTTTGTGATCGGCTCATCGGAATCCAATTCTGGAAGTTCCGTTGGGTTCGTATCATCGTTTCTGACTTGTTGATACTAAGTTTGATGAATTTGGAGACCTTTGACCCTGACACGCTTTTTGGTGCAAAGTGGCCCACATGTGGACCCCGCTTTAACCAGAAACTGTCATTTTTGCCCCTGTGTCCAAATTGGACTTAAGGACAGACGTTTCTAGCTATTTTATATTTTCTGAGACTATTGGTGATGTTTATTACAGCTTTTGGAGGAGTACCTGCAGGATCCACTGATACAGGGATAGTTGTTGGTATTCCAACACCAGGCAAGTGTACCTTGCCAAACTCTGCAGTTTGTTACATATTTTTTTTGCTTTATTTATATTGCTGTGCATGCTTAACCTAGGACCGTGTGACTTACTTAGCGTCCGATTAATAGTCGGGTGCCAACACCGTACGCGGCGTTGTGTATTGTCATCTAGAGATGGACATTCGTGACACTTTATATTCTCGTACTTGTCTTACCAAGTACACTATGACCCAGGACACTTGAAACTATTCATGAGACAGGATCTTTCTGAGATATTCATGGTGATTCTGTATAGGATACAGGACTTGACAGAGATATTATATTCTTAGATACATTATGACTTGTTGCATTAGCTATGATCCCGCTTGACATGGACATGAGACGTTATAGTCATGAGATGCGTGGTTACATTGGGTGGGGAGAGACACACAGGCTACAGGCTGTTTCATATATATATCTACTACTATTGTGAGGTCGTAGACTCTCGTAGTAGAGCTAGGCACATTACGTGTTATTACCGCTACCGGCTCCCCGACACAGAGCTTGTAGTGGCTCAGCCTGAGTACTCGTGATGCTCTCACTTGCATTTCACATAGATGGTTATATACTTACCCTATTTATTTCATTATCTGCTGAACTACATTTATTTTGGCTTGTATTATCTGTACCTTGTTATGTCCCCTGAGGACCTGGATGCGGATTATGTTTCCAGGATTTGCAGACGAGATCTATCCCGAGGTATACGGGACCGCAGCAGGAGCTGATACAGGAGCTGTACCGACAACTGAGGACGAGGTGTTAGCTGAAGACTTTTCTTGAGTATCTGTGTTCCATACTTAGTATTTGCGGTGGTTATCTTTATTCTTGTATCCTGACAGTTGTATCAGACTCATTATCAGGTTTATTTCTCGAGTACTATATTTATTGAGTTGGATCTTGCTTTATGATTTTGATACTGTTATATTCGTTTCTGTGGATGAGATTAGTATATCTAGACCCTTATTGTTGTATTACAGCTTAAGTACGTCCTGATGGATCCATTAAATTGGGTTTGTCTATCAGTATGTGCTGCTGGCCATTGCCACGTGTCTAGTCCCTCAGTATTTTTGGACTGGGGCGTGACATGGTTTTTGTGGTGGCCCATGCAGGCCAACGACTAAATCGCTCGGTTTCGACTTAGGGACCGAGCAAGCCTGCAATAAGAATAGGATAAGTTTTAGGATCTCATCCACAACTGACTATGACTCATCCTCCTTCCAATCTATTCCATTGAATAATTATATCCTGCTTGATTCATGTGCCTTCTTATTAGCTCCTTGAGTGTAGCCTTCTCCTAGAATATAGAAGTCCCTATTGATAGAATGATAAGTAGGGTAACCTTCCTATTAAGAGTACAGCTAGGATATTGACACACCCCTAAGTAGAATGCTTAATGAACCCTAGCGTCCCTCACCTATAGAATAATTTACCATTATTTCTGGTTATAGTCATGAATGACCTAAGAGTAGTATAGGCACTACTAAGAGCTAGTTAGAGATTTGACCCTAGTATTTGATTCCAGTCTTGAGGAACCAATAGAAATTCGAGATCGAATGTTAGAACTAAACCTAATATGCATAGTGAGATAGTGTTAGGATATAGGTTCGTGTCGTGATATTAGCAGACGGTACCTCAGGAAGCCCAGAGCAACGAGTATGACCTTCCCCATGAGATCATACCTCAAACACGAAGAACTGCTCACCACCTTCACCTTAGGAAACCATGATATTATCTAGAGCCCCATATTTTAATTTCATATGTTGTTCATCTGCGACCTTAACGTTCGCTAATGCGCAACAACTAAAATATGTTCTTCTTTTCTTCGTCTTTCAATTCGTGCCACCTGACACTTCTGATAGTAGGCCAAGTAATTTTATTCCTTATTAAGGACCCATAGTTTGCTAGGATTATAGCTGTAGTCTTGGATTTTGAAGTATGTACCTTATAGTTAGAACTTGATAGTTGAGTTATTCAATTAGATTGTGATGATTATCCCTTAGTGTTAAATTATGTAAATTGTACCCCCACCTCGATACAAGTTATATTCCCTTTCCCTCGAGACTTATAACATTTTCCTTCTCGCTATTGACGCATGTTCTATGAGCACTATGATTAAGACATAAGGTGACCCTTACCTATATAATGCAATAGGAGACCCTAATAAGTACCAAGATCTTTCCTCATATACCCTAATAAGAGTTTCTGTTTTATTTATATGTGCAAGGTTATTTTGCAGGATCCTCTTAAGACTGTCACGGTACTAGTTTAATTCTTATAAGTTAGGTAGTGTAATTGGATGACATTAATTGTATACTAGCAAAAGATGACAGTGTTTATTCAGACAATAGAAGTTAGAGGTCCTTGCCCCTGTTTGGTCGACTAGCGACTTAAACAAGGAAGTTGTATGATAACTGTAGAGATTGTAGAGTCTTTTATTATTGTTGCTTATTTTGTTTCTTTTGTGAACTTGAATAATTTGTACCTCCTTTCATCATCATCTGGCGTACTTATATTTCATATACTACCTTGACTTATGCTGCTATTTTATAGCCTAGTTTTGCAAGCTTATTCTTTATCGAGCTTGTTCATGACATATGTATTATTGGGGAGGCCCACAATAATACATTTCAGAATCAGTGTATTACGGTCTGATCAACTGTAGTGTGCTTGATTCGCCCTTCGTAACGCTACTTTGCGTGGATTGAGATATTTAGTAATTAGTAGACGAATAAACTTGCCCTCTAGATAGGTCTGAGCAGATCGTATCTGTTACATAACTGTACTAATACGAGCATGCGAACAAAGGATTACCAAAATAGGATTTCAATCCACAACTGCCTTGACAATTCTCATTGAATTCTTTAAACGCCTTGATTTCGATACTTCTAATCTATTACCTCGCCCTTGAACTCTTTATTATTGATCTCCGTCTTCCCTTATTTCGGAAAGACGAAATCTCGTGCTTGGTATAAGTTTGATACACAGAGAGTACTAGATATATCCCATAGGCCGATCACATATTTGAGGATTATTCTTCCGTAATTAAGGACATATCACATGTGATATAATCGACATTAAAGTTTTGAGGATTGAATGACATGAGTAATTATATTAAGGAATATTTTTCTTAAAGTATATAGCCTTATGTGATAGATGGGTAAATTCTAAGTTGGGTAGCAATGCATTGTCAACTCGAAAGGAATTTCTTTTAGATTATGATCGAGTATGATTAGATTGGGAGAGGTTCATGCCATTTTAATTTTAAAATTTAGAAGAATGACTAAGATGATGAGGATTAAGGAATTGATATTGAGGACCCAATATTTATACCTTAAGTGCATGATTTAAATTTTTGAACAATGAAGGTAGAATCATCAATTTGAATTTGGAGGATAAATATAGAATTTCGGACTTGAACATTGGTGGACTGCATTTAAATTATTTTTCAATTTGATGATTTGAATTAAGAATTAAAATTTTGGTTGGACGACCTATTTGAAATATTGAGGATGTGAATGGAATTTAAAGAGTTGAAGCATAAAAAATTTTAAAAGTGAAAATGGGAATAATATTGGACTCAAATTACTTCTAGAGGAGATTATGGTAGTTAGAGATCGTGAGGTAAAATTTAATTGCGTATTTAAATCTTGAAGATGTTTATGGATTTAATTTAAATTTTGATATGGATAATTTGAAAAAAAAACCGAGAAGAGATAACCATAGGTTGAATTTTGATTGGAACAATGGTCAGCTTAACCTTGAAGTGATTGCAATGGACATAATTAGGATTTTAATTATCGCAAGGAGATTGCGATTGACTTGCCTTATGTACATGAAGGATCAATAAATTATGCCTTATTTTAATTTTGAAGACAACATTGTTTTAAGTTGGCTGGATTGTGAAACCCCCCTCACCTAAGATTTAGACCTACTTGGCTTAGATAGTGAGACTGAGGCTAGCTCAAATCCACTTAGAAATAGAATACGGTATTTTATTTAGTTTTACAATATGGTATCACTTAGCGCACCTTATCGTTGCTTCGTTAATTGGAGCACTACGTTAGCTATTGCCTATCTGCAAATTCCACATCCTTGTCCTAGACATGCCCATCTTCCATTTCCATCTTTGTGCAACGTTTCAATGGTTGGGCATTTTTATGCAAAAGAGCAATTAGGTGTCCACATTATTGACAAGACCCATGAAGAAACCTATTTTCGCTTATGTGGATTTTTCCCATGATTGTCGGAATGTGCAACGTGCAACATCGCCCACACCGTTAACCCTAGCCTTGCATTTTAACCAATGCAAATTCTTAGACCCCTTGACTTCTACCATGGCTTAATTGCAATTTCGAGGACGAAATTTTTATAAGTTGGGTAGATTGTAATCACCCTGATTTTCTTAATATTTTAAAAACAATTTTCCATAATTTTTCTGTAACTTTCGGGAATTAAAACTAAGGTGTTTTATGACTAAATGATTTTTTAAATGATATTAATTAATATTCAAATATTATGAAAATAATATTTTCTGGTGTAAACTGAAAAACTAGACATATGGTAATTTTTCGAGAATTTATTGGACCCCAGAAGCATTTTTAAAGTCCTAAAAACTAATGTACATTTAAACCGAATTAAACCCGTGCCAAACACCCAACATCCCCATGAGAGCCGAAGCCAAGCCCAGGGAGCATTGACCCAGCCCAAATCCTAGGTCTAACCCAAGCCCAAATCCTACATGTATAAATATACAATTATATTCTTTTTGCTTTTGAGATTAAACAAAAAAAAAATCCCAAAACAAAACCTAGGTTTAATTCCAGCCGACCTCACCCACGAGCTTCCTCCCCCAAATTTCTCCTTCCTTCTTCCTCTTTCTTTCTGGAGGCTGGCCGACCAACTCAGCTCCGGCCGTCGACCCCGCGGCAGTTCGGCAGCAGCCCCCCCTGCATCCGTCCGGCGTCTGACTGCACAGCGGCTCCGAACGACTTTGCTCTCCCGTCCCCACGGCGGCTCCGGCTCCGGCTCCGGCGGAGCGCCTGATCTGGCTACAGTCCTGCCGACCCTGCCGGACTGCGGATCCCGACCGACCGAACGACTGTGCTCTCCCAACCCGACTGAACAGCCTCGAACCCCCACCACCTGTCGACCATCTTCTTCCTCTGTTCCGGCAGTGAGGCAGAGCCCTGCCTCGCCGGTGATCCACCACCACTGCGATGATCGACGGCGACTGGTGCCTACTCCTCCGCCAAGCGCTGCCCATAGCGCTTGAGCTCTACTGGTGATCTACGGCTGAGGACGACGAGTCAACACGGGCTGATCATCTTCTCCAGCGTCGACAAGGAAGACAAAGCTCCATGAGCTCTGAGCCAAGGCGAAGCGGGACTTCTTGATCTAGTCGATTTTAGCCGAGCTCCGCAAAGCACTGTCGAGGCAGCACTGCAGCTATGCCCCGGCTGAGCCGTCAAGACGAAGCTCCGGCGAAGCCCCCAACCACAGCATCGAAACCTTAGACTGGACACAGTATCCCCGTGTCGTGTCGACTCACGGACACGAAGATGCCTCATTCCACGGAGCCTTGTTCAGGTAACGTTTCCTCTCTCCTCGTGATTTCGTTTTCGATTCCGTCTGTTGCAACGCGTAGACTATGTAACCCTCTCGGTGCCCATGCAACCCGCTCGATGCATCGCGTCCTGTGGTGATCGCACACCGCGATCCAATAACAGGAAAAATAACGCCATGTTTTACCCCGGAACTGAGTGTGCCCCGCCAAACGGGACGACTTGGTCGCACGCGATCTTTACCGAAACGTGCGCATCATTGATACGGATGTATAGGATTTTGCAGAAGTTGATTTGGATGTGCGTGCACACCGGAATCAACGCGTATCCGCCGACAACGCCCCGTATCCACCTATTCTGGAATACGCTGTAACTTTGTGTACACACGTCGGATCGAGATGAAACTTGCGTCATCGGACTCGTAGCAATACGCTGGTCCTGTGACCCAAGTTTGATTCGATTCTGAGAACATTGACAAAATCGTGTATCATGGACCCCACAGACTCCACTTGACGGGCGATTTTTTGATCGGCTCATCGGAATCCAATTCTGGAAGTTCCGTTGGGTTCGTATCATCGTTCATGACTTGTTGACACTAAGTTTGACAAATTTGGAGACCTTTGACACTGACACGCTTTTCGGTGCAAAGTGGCCCACATGTGGACCCCGCTTTGACCAGAAACTGTCATTTTCGTCCCTGTGTCCAAATTGGACTTAAGGACAGGCGTTTCTAGCTATTTGATATTTTTTGAGACTATTGGTGATATTTATTACATCTTTTGGAGGAGTACCTGCAGGATCCACTGATACAGGGACAGTTGTTGGTATCCAACACCAGGCAAGTGTACCTTGCCAAACTCTGCAGTATTGTTACATATTTTTCTTGCTTCATTTATATTGCTGTGCATGCTTAACCTAGGACTATGTGACTTACTTAGCGTCCGATTAATAGTCGGGTGCCAACACCGTACGCGGCGTTGTATATTGTCATCTAAAGATGGACATTCGTGACACTTTATATTCTCGTACTTGTCTTACCAAGTACACTATAACCCAGGACACTTGACAATATTCATGAGACAGGATCTTCCTGAGATATTCATGGTGATTCTGTATAGGATACAGGACTTTACAGAGATACTATATTCTTAGATACATTATGACTTGTTGCATTAGCTATGATCCCGTTTAACATGGACATGAGACGTTATGGTCATGAGATGCGTGGTTACATTGGGTGGGGAGAGACACACAGGCTACAGGCTATTTCATATATATATATCTACTACTATTGTGAGGTCGTAGACTCTCGTAGCAGAGCTAGGCATATTACGTATTATTACCGCTACCGGCTCCCCGACACAGAGCTTGTAGTGGCTCAGCCTGAGTACTCGTGATGCTCTCACTTGCATTTTACATAGATGGTTACATACTTACCTTATTTATTTTATTATCTGCTGCACTGCATTTATTTTGGCTTGTATTATATGTACCTTGTTATGTCCCCTGAGGACCTGGATCCGGATTATGTCCCAAGGATTTGCAGACGAGATCTATCCCGAGGTATACGGGACCGCAGCAGGAGCTGATACAGGAGCTGTACCGACAACTGAGGACGAGATGTTAGCTGAAGACTTTTCCTCAGTATCTGTGTTTCATACTCAGTATTTGCGGTGGTTATCTTTATTCTTGTATCCTGACAGTTGTATCAGACTCATTATCAGGTTTATTTCTCGAGTACTATATTTATTGAGTTGGATCTTGCTTTATGATTCTGATATTGTTATATTCGTTTCTGTGGATGAGATTAGTATATCTAGACCCTTATTGTTGTATTACAGCTTAAGTACGCCCTGATAAATCCATTAAATTGGGTTTGTCCATCAGTGTGTGCTGCTGGCCATTGCCACGTGTCTAGTCCCTCGGTATTTTGGGACTGGGGCGTGACAAATGGTCTACAAATAGGGTCACAGTTTATATATCTAATCTCATCCATAATAAGTAAAGAAATCACAAAGAGATAGGTCAAGTCACAAAAATATAAAATGATCTGTCCAAGCAAAGTAATATAAATAATATCATGGGGAACAACCCATCATCAATGGAAAGGAAAATAACTTCAAGTACAATATCCAGAAGTCACTACAAGATCAAATATCTAAGAACACTAAGCGTAATAAATGAATGGTGAGAATACTGTGTGCTCAAGAAAAGTCCTCCGGAATAACCTCGTCTTCTGCAACCTGGATGTCTCCAATAGCAGCATCTGCCCCATAAACCTCGGGATAGCTCTCCTCGTCTACACCTGGGGACATAATCCAGATCCAGGTCCTGAAGGGACATATCAAGGTACAATAAACACTCAAGCCAAATAAAATATAGTAAGTAAAAATAAATCCTCAGGTCAAGCTATGTAACCAGCTAAGTGAAGTACAAATGCGAGCATCACTAGTACTCAGGCTAAGACCACTACAGGATCTGTGTCGGGGAGCCCATAGCAGCAAGTAGTATCTCGTAGGGCCAGTAAATATGGCAAGCTATGATACAAAGACTAAAGAACATCCAGTAACATAGTATATATATAAATATAATAAGCCTGTAACATGTGTGTCTCTCCCCATCCAATATAACCTCACATCTCATGTCCACGATGTCACATGTCTATAATACGCAAGATCATGACCTCTAGCTAGTACAACGAGTCATAATAATATATATATAATATACAAGTCTCATATCACGAATCCTGTAAGCCTATACAGAATTATCATGAATAAATCAAGAAAGATTCTGTCACATGAAATAGTGTCAAGTGTCCTACGGTATGGCATACTTGGTAAAGCAAGTACGTAAAAATAGGATAGTGAAATCAATTCTCTAAGTGACGTTACACGACTCCGCGAACGGCATCGACACCTGAATCTTTTTTGGACGCTAAGCAACGTCTCACGGTCCTAGGTTGAAAATGTACATCACAAGAGTATATATATATGGAAAGAAATACAAGCAGATAATATAATAGGATCTACTGCAAGTTTGGCAAGGTACACTTGCCTGGGTCTGCAGTATGTAGTTGCAAAGTTGGTCCCGCGTCCACTCCTCCGGAATCCAATTGACCTAAATAATAAATTTTCTACTTTAAGTATCTAATCAAAAATCTTGTAACCGCAACTAAATTATATAATTTATTATAAAATATTAATACCAAAGTCCAACCTCATCCTAACATGTAAATTCTTTATACAACAACTTATAAGTTTTACGAGGTATCGGAACCTAGTTTCATGGTTTACGACTTTCAAAATTCACGGTTAAGTCCCCAATTGAAGAAAATGAACATAAATCATAATAAATCATATAATCTTAATTTAAACCTAATTTATATTAATTTTTAACCATTAAATTCTAGAATTGAAGCACTTTATTTTTGATTTGTCGCGGTTGGAGCTTGAACCGCGAGTCCCCTCACCCTCCTGGTGTTGCGCTATTTGGCCGCCACGGCCACCCCTGCCGCGCCTGTGGCCACGTCCACGGGGCTTGCCAAGACCCCGGTCGTCGCTAGAGTGCCCCTTTCCGCTCGACGAAAAATCAGCATTGCCTTTCTTCAACCGCGCCTGCCACTCAGCGTGAGTAAGCAGGAGTTGTCCGTTGTTGCTCTCGCCTCGACCGCGTATGCGTTCTTCGTACGCTTTGAGGCGGCCGATCACTTCCTCGATCAGCATGGTCTCCACATCCGCAAGATGGAGACTAGTAGCTTCTTGACGATGACAACGTCCTCCATCTTGTCTTCCAATCCACGAATCTTGGTTGCAAGGGTCGTCAATTTTTTCGCAAACTCATTGATGGAATTTATCTCCTTCATACGCAAAATCTTGAACTCACTCTTCAAGGTTTGAATCCTTGCCTTCTTCACCCGATCAGCGCCGAGGTACTTTGCCTTCAGGCTTTCCCAAGCTTCCTTAGCCGTTTTGTGCTTGACCAGCTGGAGTAGGATCTCCTCGGGGACAGCTTAAAAAATGCACGCCAACCCATCTTGTCTATCTTCTTTTCTACAATTACCCCGGTCGCGGGTTCAATGGCGTCTCAAACGCCTTTAGCCTCCATGAAGACCTCTATCTTGATCGCCCAAGTGGAGTAGTTGCTAGATGTAAGCATCGGGTAGTGCAAGGTTATGCTTTCCTCCTTTGTTGCTGGCGCCGTCGAGTGCTCGACGATTGACATATTGTTGAGCCGAAGGTACTTTGGCTTACACTTGGCTCTGATACCAGATGTTGGCTTAAAGAGATCGCACAAACAAGTGTTTGTTAGTGATACTCAGAGGAGACAACAAACTCTCGTGGAAGACAAAGGAGAAACAGGAACTTTGTGGTATTGATAATGCTTGATTCAACTGTTTTTGAAAGAGTTACATCTAGACTACTTAAATAGATGAAAGCAAATAACTAACATGCCTAAAGTTACGCCATACATGCTGATGGAACTACAATGTAGGATATGTAACGTGCATGCTTGTGGACCTATTTTCAAGGGTGCCACTTCAACTACTTTGCAAAATGCAAGGAACGGCTAAGGACCAAGTCCTGATTATTGCTCACATCCAAGAGCACTTTGCAATCACCCTCTATGATCACTTTCTAGATTTTTTTTCCTTCTTTCGACAAAACTTAAGATCCAGCCTCAGGGCCAGACCCTCAGCCTCCGAAGGAGACCCTCCCTCGTGGCGTATCGACATTGCACCTTGAAAACGTCCTTCGTTGTCCCTGAGGACTGCAGCCCTAGCCATGAGGTTATCTATAAATGCCCCCAACAAAGTTTACTTTCCATGAGTTAGGGGGAGGAGCGTGCCAGATCCTAGTCTCATAGAGAAGTGTATTAATGATTTATCAAAAATTATTTGTTGGCCAGACCAGATTTCGGAAGTGCCTAAGTGAGAATAGGATCTGGAATTGCTTCTGATTTTGATACCAACATTTCAATTTCTCTTTTTATTACTTCACTTCAAACTCCTTTTATCGTCTCTTACTTCAATATCACTAACGTATATTAGGAGTGCGTCTTCACTTCTTGCACACAATGCCACGGCCTTGCATCCCGCTAGCGCAGATAACGTTGGCCGGCTCGGAGACCATGCCGACACCGGACACGGATTTCCCGAACCTCGACACAGGACAATCGGGTGCGTACAGGTCGGATGTCTTGTACTGGTAGAACCCTCCCATGATAGGCATCTTGGAGAACATCTTCACCGTGCTAACGTACCCTTCACGGTAGGTCTGCCCCAAAACACCATGCACGTCCTTGGTGAGGGCGTAGAACTTGAACCCTAGCTCGAGGTGGGCCAGGCAGTCTCCGGCGGTCACTCCGTAGTTGTGCACCCGGGACTCCTCCTCCGTGATCGGCACCACGCTGGCCTCGACCCTGAACTTGTCCTCGACCTCGACCGTGGCCGAGTTGGCACCGCTCGATCGGACGATGGACACGGCGGGCAAGGTCAGCGACTGCCACCTGCTGCCTTCGTAGGCCGGCAGGTCGACCGGCTCTCCGTCGAAGCTGACCTCGAGGCGGTCGACGGCGTCATCCCACGTCGCGGTCTGCCGGGCACCGATGTAGAGGCGGTGGGCGCCGAAGAGGACGGCTATGGATTGCACCCAGGTGAAGTCCCTGGGCAGGGACGGACTGCGCTTGCCGATGAAGTGGGCGTTGATGTGGAGGTCGGAGTCGGAGAGGAGGCAGAAGTCGTGATCCTTCTTGCCGTGGAAGTAGAGGATCTTGACACACGCCCCCGGGCTTGTCGCAACCTGCCACGTGTAATTTCATATTGATAAGTTATTCATTAAAAGTTCTATAGTTTGTTAGTATTACCAAAGGTCTGTCTATCGGCCGTCTAAATCGTATATATATCCTCTCACGTAGATAAAAATTAAAACAATAAAATAATTATAACTAATTGTTTAACTACATAAAATTGTCGAGCCAAATATTTTTAACTCACGTGGTTAAGATTGAAGATATTCTCCTTAACTGGATAGGTTTGATATTACGGGATAACGATATATATTATAATTAAAAAGAAAAAGAAAAAATCTACGTGCATCCAATGCTCGTACTATGACTATATTTAGCCCTTACCAACTTATAGTTTTTGTTTAGTGACAGAGATCCTTAACACAATCAAAAGGCTAGCTTAGAGTTTTGGTACAGCGACAGAGATCTTTACCACAGACGGGACGGCAGAGTTGGCAGTCGACGAAGCAGTTGGGGCAGGTGGCAGGGCAGACGAACTCATAGCCTCCGCAGAGGGGGTATCCATTCTTGTCGCGGCACTTGATCTTGTGCCGTTTCTGGAGCTTCCCAGCTGGCTGCGCGTCGGCAACGTCCACTGCAGCGCCGAGAACAACTGCAACTGCAAGGAGAAGAAGAGCGGATGCTGCCATTTTGAGCTTAGGATTTGGGATGCAACGGTTCAACGAGGCCGGCGTATTTATAGAACAATTTGCATGTGGGTCGGCATGGCTTTGAGTGTAGCTAACCCTAGCAATATGTAATTAGCGAGAGCAAGGAGTATGGACCGGACAATCTTTGCACTGTGCAATGGATATTGACTTTGCCAGTTCTTGAAGGCGAAGAGGAGACATCCAGCCGAGTCCGACACTAACAATCAGGAGGTGCATGGTGGCCGCCATTTTCCTACATAAAGAATATTTCTTCTTTACTAATCTATGCTACTATGTTTTTGTAAGGAAAAAAAAAATTAAGACTTCACCGTTAATTGTTCAATAAATTTAATACGACGGGTTTGATAATTACGTATAGAAAAAAAAAAAATTGTTTGCTCTTTCTAAGTAAATATGAAAATCATAGATACTAGTGGAAATTAGTTATCCCTCCAATGCATGCTTTCGGAAGGAAATTATAAACACATTTGTTGCAAAGTTATGCGAGGATAATTAACACACATAAGATTATTTGATCTTTTTGAATGTGAATTACCAAAATTACTATATATTGGATTCCACAATGTTTATTGCAGTAGTAATTTTGGTAATTTGCACATCTGCCCGTAGTTTATCCATCTAGTGGCAGTAGTAATTTTGGTAATTAGCATTCGAAAACTAATCTTATTATTATCCAAGAGTTAATTGCTAAATAAGAGAGAGAACACTTTTAATAACCATTTTTTCTTTCTAATTCTTTTTCATGCAACTCATTTGTGTTCAATCTTATCATGAGAGACTGTATATCGAAGATTTCCTAACACATGATCTGAAGATGTAAATATGTCATCAAAATGGTTGCAGCTAAAGAGGAACTGTATGCAAACATGGCCCTGAATGCCAGCAAAACTCTTCCTGAATGAAGCAATAAATTGAGGGAAAAATCCTATGCTAAGCTTCTAATTTATTATGGTACAAACACTACAAAAAATACTGAAAAATAGCGACGGATAGCAGCGAGGGAGTAACGATTTGTGAGAGGGGGCTTACACTATACTCAGTCACGTACTTCGGCTGGGAGGAACGATTTGTGGATACAAAATGTCGGGAGAGAAAAAGGCAGCAAGCTGTTGGAAGAGGAAAAGACGACAGCGTGTACGGTGCTAGATCGTTGGCATCCCAGCCATCGGTTTATCCAGAGCTCCTCCTCCAGCTCTACCAGCATCATCACAGCATGTCCCCGGCGTTCCTTCTGGCGCTCACTCTATGGAGCAGGTCACAAAAATTCTACACGACCTACAGAGGTAGATGACAGAGCTGAGAGAGTCTCGCATGCTCCTACCACTTCCCCAGCTCTTGCTTCCACTCCAGCTCCTCCTGCAGCTCCTACTTCTACTACAGCTCATTCTCCGGCTTCTGCTCTTGCTCTGGCTGGTATATTTTTTCTGAGGAGCTACAACAGATCATCAATTCAGTTATGATGTAATACATGGTGAGCTGATAGCCGCCGCCACCCCCACATTCGGGTTGATAGATTTTGATTTTTTTAGATTTGTCGTATTTGTACTATTTGGATTTGGATATTTTGAATTAACTCAGTACATGACTTGTACATCATATGTATTTGGATATTTTGAATTTTTTGCTCATTTGGCTATGTTTGTATTTGTATATGTTTGAATTTTGTGCTCGTTTGTGTGTGTTTTTGGATATATATGTGATTGGATATCTAGTTAATTATATATATATATATATATATATATATATATATATATTGCTTCAGGTACGAGCGTAGCAAGAATAATTGATTCCGGAAAAAAATGTCAAAATTAACAACGGAATAACGACGAACTAGCAAATGTTAGGCGACGGCCAGACGACGAAATGACAACAAAAATCTGAGAATTTTCAAGATAGCAACAGTTTAGCGACGAAAAACTGGAAGATTTTCGTCACTAACCTACTGTCTGACACCAAAAATGTAACAAAAAATGTATCAGAAAAATTCGTCATTCCATCGCTAAATACGTTGTTGAATGTCAATATAGCGACAATTTAGAGACCTTAAATATTTTCTTCGCTAATCTACTGTCTAATACCAAAAAATAAAATAAAAAACTGTATCACAAAAGTCGTCAATTCGTTGCTAATGTCATCGCTGTCTTTGTGACGAACTTTTTCTGACGCTAATCTATCGCTAAAATTTTGTTGCAATATCCGTCGCTAAGTATGTCGCTGATCATCGACGAAATCTTGACAAAGATATTTGATGTAGTGACGGACATTTTTCGTTGTTATTCCGTCGCTATTTGTGTTTAGCAACAAAAAATAGCTATAGAGGCGAAAATATCTCTCACTATTTTTCACTATTTTTTTTTAGTAAAATTAAGGGTTTGGTTTGAGACACTGCAAAGATACTTAAACCATTGAATATTGAAAAGGATGAAATAATGAGGATTCCAAATAATAAAGTGAAGGGAAATGTAACTAATTGGAAATGCTCAACTTTATTTTCTTTATTGGGTTGTGTTACTATTATCATGTACCCTAAGGATACATGATAACACATCGATAAATGTATATTGTATATGGGTACTTCTACCGGTACATTAAATAAAACAATATTTCACTTAAAATGTGAATTTATCAATATAAAATATGTATTTTATCTACGCGTTGGTGGAAGTATCTTATATAAAATATACATTTATCGATGTATTATCATGTGTTTTTAAAACATATATTAACATTATAACCCTTTTTTAATTAGCACACATGATACTTTGTGACGACATGACTATTAGAACATATAGGCAGAGAACGGTAATGATCCCCCGTACAATATCTCTAGTACTGTAATTTAATGGTTGCTCTGAGTCCACAAGCGATTTTCCAATTACAGGAGATCTCAAATACAGAAGAGTTGTCCCAATTCACTAACATGTGTTTGTTGTTTTGGGTGTACTTTTCAGCACTTTTGGCCAGTGTTGGATCGATTTTCGATGGCACGATTTTGGTGTGTTAGTTAGATTTTTTCTTTTTTTAATAACTATTATAGAATTTTAGAATGATATAATGGAAATTAAGAAAATTGTTTTGGGTGTGCTCCTAAGAAGATTCAAGAAGGATCCATCAAATTTTACGAGATTGTTGGGAACACGTGCGTTCTGATACCACGTGTTGGTCGCGCAGCAGAAGAAGCGCTTGCCAACCCACCTGAGATGACCAACCAATCTACGAACACCAAGCACAAATGATGACACGTGGACAAATTTTAACCTTTATAAATCAGATGAAATTACAAGATTGCAAAAACTAATGTTGAAACCCTTTGCCCCTAATAGGTTCAACCCTCTCACCACACTCAAGAAGAAAAACAGAATATTACAATTGAAATCACTCACTAGCCCGTAGCAATCTCTCTATCCGAAGTTGACGACTCCTCGATTAAGTTACTTCTTTTTTCTATCTTGGATGGTGAAGTCCTAAAAGCAAAGCACGGACTATTTCTTAAATTTTCTGTGGACGAGCACCCCGAATCTCCAATTTATACTTTTTCTTTGTGCCTCCACCCTCCTCCCTATTTATAGGATGAGAAACCTATTTTAGGGTTAGAAAACCCTAAAAATAGCCAACCATAAGATCCAACCGTCCACTAGCATCCAACGGTCCAAAATATAATCTAAAACTTTAAAACCCGCACAGCCGTCGACGACACTGAACTCGGACCGACTTCGGTTTTGAGGTTCTGGAACACCACACCGACTTTGGCCCGAACTCGGTCAGGGACCGAGTTCGGACCGAACTCTTCCCCTTCAGCAGACTTGATTCCTAATAATCTCCCCCTCCAGTCTGATGGGAGGTGTTGGCTCCATGGCTCCTTAACTGGACTCTATGCCTGACGTCCCGCGATAGAAATTCTGCTCCCCCATGCCACCGATCTCCGATCCCCCCGAGTTGTTTTGCATCTTCCGTCATCTCCAGCTCCTCGACCGTCACATCGACGCTAGCGGCCATGTGTAGCACCTCCTGCACCACTGAGATCTTGCTGATATCAATAACACGGCCAAGACCGAAGTCTCTGACGATCAGCCTCACCGTGAATCTTGACTGCATGTCCCCGACTTCCGTCTTCCATCGAAACGTGTTAACATTCCGACAAGCTTATCTACCCTTGGCTGGCCCAACCAAGCGGACGGTGCGATTCTTCCGAGATTCGAACTCCTGAATCTACCCACCTTCGTGTCCGAACTTGAAGCTCCCCCATACACATGCGTCCTCGAGCCGAACATCACGCACTGTGCATGTCGTCGATGACCTACTACTTTCCCTGAACTGTGTGAATGATGATGCTCCCACCTCAGATTGAGTTTGCTGCAAACCTTGATCTCCTCCCTGGCCACGAACTGCTAAAACCAATATCCCTCCGTGAAGCTTTGGCAAACCATCCGTCGTCAAAACTGGATCTGTGGAACAACCCCCACCTGGAGACAGACAAGCTGTCATAGGACCGACAGACTGACCCTCAATCTTTGACTCATCACCATTCGTCGCTTTGACTCGATGAACTGAATCCTCTGTATCCCTCAAAGTATCTCGAAGCCCCTCCAAGACAAGTTTTCGACGATCCACCTGTTGTCGAATACCCCTCGAGCCTCCATCCGGTGTCTATGGCCTGTTTGTACACCTCAGCGGCTTGAGCCTGTACATGCCACAACACAAATCTCCTCGAGCCATCTACTTGGAACCCTTCATATGCATTCAATCTTTGTCCCCAAATAAACTGCGACAACTATCATCCGTCAGCCTTACTACCGAAATCAAGTTGTAGCGCAAACTCGGTACATGTCGCACATCCTTGAGAACGAGCTTATCACCAAGCTTTGTTGTCAAGTGCACATTACCGATGCCTAAAATTGCAGCCATCCCCTTATTGTCCATCTTAACACGTCCAAACCTGCTACCGCGTTGTGACGTGAAGATCCTCCTATATGGAGTGGCGTGATACGACGCCCCTGTGTCTATGACCCAGTCGTCATCATGCCACATGCCACAAGGTTCCTTTGTGTCGTTTGCTGCAATGATGAGATCTTCCATAGCCGTGAGTGTTTGGATAAACAAATGTTAGGTTTGTATGAAACCTTTTTGTTTACAAACGAGAAAAGAGAAAAGTACAAATAATCCTATACGAGGATATTAAGTACAATAAAATGATTCTGGGGAAGTATTGCTATAGAAGTCTGGTCTGCAGTCGATCACTTTGTTCCTTGGACCACACGATGATAAAGAAGTGCTGTAGAAGAAGCTTCAAACTTTCTCTGAACTGAAGGCAAAAGCCAGTCAAAGAAAAGTTGCAGGTAGCAATTAGTTAAACATATCTATTCAGAGGTAATATGAACATAATAGAATATGATTCAACTCATTCCTCTTCAGTTAAACATATCTATTCAGAGGTAATATGAACATGATAGAATATGATTTAACCTCTCTCTCTTTTTGGCCCTCCGTTCTGTTTATCCTGTGACTAGGGGTCTCTATTTATAGAGATCAATCAAGTAACTGCCTGGTTGGCGTAAAAGCCAAATATCAGGTTGGCGTAGAAGCCAAATAACTGTCTTGTTGGCGTAAAAGGCCAAACTGTGAAGAATATTGCCTCCTTTACGCTGCGGTTATGACAATTGCTACCCACGTTTAAATAATCTTCTAAATCTGCATGTGACACGTATCCCTTTATAAGGTAACGCGTATAACTGCTTCTCGAAGATCATGGCATACAAGCCACGTAGGTAACTGCCCCTGCGTAAAGATGCTTGGCATAAAAGCCAAGTAACTGTCTTGTTGGCGTAAAAGCCAGATGACCGTCTTGTTGGCGTAAAAGCCAGATGACCCTTCACGACTGAGGTCTTGAGCGTATTCTGGGCTAAATAGCCTTATCACGTACCTTTGCAAATATAGCCGAGTTGGCGTATTTTGAGAAGATAGCATACGGCATACTCCTATAGTTGAAAATAGCCTGGTTGGCGTAAAATACAAGGATGGTGATGTGAGCGTAAAATAGCCAATTATCCTTCACGACTGAGGTCTTGAGCGTATTCTGGGCTAAATAGCCTTATCACGTACCTTTGCAAATATAGCCGAGTTGGCGTATTTCGAGGAGATACCATACGGCGTACTCCTATAGTTGAAAATATCCTGGTTGGCGTAAAATGCAAGGATGGTGATGTGAGCGTATTAGTCACAGTCTTAGCTTTCCCAGTCATGACAAATAGAACAAAATATCGTGCATTAAATGCAGAGATATGCCTCGACCTCTGTACAAGAAACAACTTTTGATGTGGCATCTGATTTTGTCTTATCTTGAGCATAAAAACTCATTTCTGCCAATGTAGAATAGGCAGCGTATTCAGAAGACTCCATCTTCCTTTGAATGCGTAAAAATGACTTGTATCAAAAGTATGTCACAAAATGACAACCTGGGTCTCTGTGCAAAATTATCATCACAGCTGCAGTACTTTTGTTAGATGTCAGGTTCACTGATTTGACTGACAGATTCATTCGAGGAATACGAAGAGTTCCTCCACTACCAGAAAAAGTCAAATTAGCGACGTCTAAAAACGTCGCTAAATAACAAAATTTTGTCGCTAATTTGGTTTAGCGACGTAATTAGCGACGTTATAAAGTTGTCGGAAAAACCCAAGTCGCCAAATAAAAAAACGTCGCTAAACGTCGCTATACCGACGTTTTTAGCGACTTTACTGTATCGCAAATTTTTGCGACGTTTAGCGACGCCAAGTCACTAAATAGCGACGTTTATTAAAGTCGCTAAAGGTCGCTGATTAGCGACGTCTATAGCGACGTTATACCGACGTCTTAAATGACCTGGCTATACTGCCATGTCAGCAATTGGCGACGTATAGCGACGTCATTAGCGACGGCATTAGCGACTTTTTACAGCATCGCTAATTAGCGACGTATTTAGCGACGTAACTTGACGTCGCTAAACGTCGCTAAACGTCGCTAAAAATGTCGTTAATTTTAAAAAAAATTAAAAAAATAGTGTCCAGAAGCAAACACCTTAACAAACACCACATTGGTGATTCTCTGCAGTTTTAGCCTTTCCACTGTGGACAACTGTCGGATCGACGACATCCAATGGGCTAGTAGTACTCTCGCCTCCTCTGCTGCAGCATCCCCCTTTGAGCCTCTTGTGGCTCGCACGGTGCCCGCCTAGAGCCTGGTAGGAGTGGAAGCTCTTCTTGCAAGAGGCACACTCGTATCGGCTCTTCCCCAATCTAGCACCGTAACCATCTTCATCACACACACCAACATGATTCAATCTAGTTAACTATATAATCCAATTAAATTAAAGACCACAAGAAGCATTGTTGAAGTATAAATCTAATTAAATGTGGATATGCAAGATAACTATATAATCCAATTAAATTAACTAAAAAATTAAAGACCACAAGAAGCAGCATACATCATGCCTATTGTTGAAGTATCAATAATTCATAATATACAATCGCATCCTAAATAATAATAAAAATAACTATACTACTACGGATCTGCAGGAGGCTGACCACCGGCGCGCTTGAAGGATAAGAACTCCTCATACTCGTCCCGTGGAATCGACACCGATGTCGATGGAGAAGGCAGTGACGTCGGTGGAGGCCGTGCCCGCTCCAAGTCTGCGAGTCACTGGTTATAAGAATCCAGGGTAGATAACAGCCTCGTACTGCTATCACCCATTGAATCCTGCATCCTCGTCAGCTTCTCGTCCATCGATAGCTGTGACGCCTGCAGCTCCATGATGTTGCGATCATTGGAGGCTCTAATATCATTTGTCAATTCCCGTAGCTCCGTCATGCTGCGGTCGAGCATATCCAATTGTGCGATGAGCATCGGATCGTCCGCCTACGGCTGGGACCGGGACTGCTCCTCCATACTTCGCAGCAAGTCGTCACGGAGAGACGCAATCTGACGGTCAACGGCCTCCTAGACGGCCTCCTGGACTCTGGCCGACGACTGCGAGGGCTGCGACTGCGAGGGGTGTGTGGAATGCGCAGCTGTCGGGGAGGCCCTAGATGACTGCGTCGCAACCAGGGCGCCATAGGAGCCCGTACCGTAGTACGTACCCCTCTCGAGACCACCAGCTGCGGTCACCCACAGGTCGTCCGCCGACGGAGATGGACCGGGCTGCGACGAAGTACCAGCCTCTCCAGGTGTAGGTGCACTAGCAGTCGCCCGCTCACGAAGCCTAAGATACTCGGCCTAGAAAAGGTTTGGAAACTCGATAATTGCCTAAGTTATATTAAAATAAATACAAAGTAAAGTAATACTTACATAGGTCTGTGAGGCCCTCTCATCAATGAGATTTCCGTCCTTGCGATGGGTGGCCAAGAAGACGGTCACCATGTTTGCATCCTCACCTCTCTGTACCTGTTAAAAATATATTATTTATTACTAAACTTAAATATTTTTTCCAAGTACCATTTTATGGTACTTATATTAAAATAATATATTTTAAAAGAAAAAAATATACCAAATGACGGAAATGTTCCGTCATCGGAATCGAGCCACCACACCACTTGGCAGCATTCTGCCTAGCTGCCTTGGCCTTCTTAGACCTTTCCTTGTAGCTCGGATCGTCGAATCTAGCCCTCATCGCAGTCCACTGCTCAGGCGTGATCCAACCTTGGATCGGTTTTCCAGCACGATCACGAGCCTTCTGGTCATCCAGAGCATCTCGGATAAGCTTGGCGGCAACGGTAGGAAAGAGCCGCTCGATCAACTCGGCCCGGTACGGAGAATAAAAATACGTTTGCTACAATAAATAATTCATTAAGTTAGCATCACGAATATGCATAAATTAGAGGATTTATTTAATATACTTTTACCTGGAAGTGCGCAAACCAGAACGCCTTCCTCTCCTCCGGAGCCTCAGAGTAGTTGATCCAAGGGCCACCGTAGTTGTTCCTCAGAAATTGGCCCAGGCGTCTCTGAACCGACGATGGACGATATCTATACAGAGATAATAATTTAGATTACTGAAAAAGTCAATATACGATGAATAAAGAGAAACACAAATATATACTAAACCATCTAATTGACTTACTTTGTACCATCGGCCCAAATCTCTGTCCTCGTCTCCTCCGGTGGTGCGCATGGAGGATCTTGCTGATGCTGGGACAACGTCGGCACGACCTCCTCGACATGCTCATCTGTCCCCATGGTTTCGTCAGCAGGAGGAACGCTGGACGAGGGTGTACTATCACGCCAGAAACTACTCGTCCCAACAGTCGGGCATGTGTGTGATCGATATACTGGAGTACTGGGCGACGATGATCCGGAACCAACAGTAGGCAGTACCGGAGTGGCACTCTGTCTACCTCGGGACCTGCCGAATCCTTCGCGTCGTCCTGTCATATCTGATAACAACATATGATGAATATAGAGAAACACAAATATATAATACATTCTACAGTCGAAATGTGATACATATCTCAAAGCATTATACAGTCAAAATATAATACATATATTCGTTAATGGGTACATCTACTTCGTCAATTTTCCAACCTTGATCTATATTCTACAGTTAAAATATAGTTACATTCTACATGCAATATTTTTTATTTTCAATCATCTTCAGAAAATTTATCTTGTTCGCCTTCGTCGTCCTGCTCTTCCTCTTCCTCGTCTTCACTTTCATCTACTTCGTCGTCCTCTTCGGATAATTCTACATCTTCTACATTATTACTCGTGTAATGAGTAACTTCCGTTGAGTCCACATCTATAATATTTGTTACAAGAGGTAGATCGTCCTCCTGATAAGCTATTTCGTCAATGTCAAAGGTATTTCTAGCTTTAGTCTTGCATACTGCCCACCAATCCGACCTCGCTGTCCTCCGTCTAGAATAAGTTGTGAAGTACACGAGCTGATCCTGACTTGATAGGATAAATGGTTCGTAGCCTTGATATCTACGCTTGTAATTTATATCCACAAGGCCATGCTTGTCAATTTTCCAACCTTGATCTTGAATCGGATCGAACCATTCACACCTGAATAGCACGATATTAGCAGGTTCTGTGCCATAATTATATGTCAACTCCACAATCTCTTGTAAGATGCCAAAAAAATTATTGCCCGGATTGACGTCTTTGTAGTTTGAAAATTTGATACACAAACCACTGTTTTTCGTGGAATCAAGATCCAGAAAGCTGTCTCTGATAGGAGCATTTGTTGACTTGAACCTGAACCCATTCACACAGAAACTTGGCCATATTTTTACGACAGTAATTGGTCCCTTGGCTAGAGTCCTAATAGATTCAATCTCGGGTGATATTAGACGATCGACCTAAATACCAAAGTAGCAATAGTAAGTTATTTGTTTTGCAAGTGCAGAAATAAAAAGTAATTACCAAGCATCTTACATATGCGCTCAACCAAGAAGAAAAATGGCATCTCATATCTTGTTCTACTTCTTCGTTTGTTATGTAGGGTCTAACCGACCTCAACTCATCATTATATGTGCTGAAAAACAATGAAGCAACTGCTGATTAGTAGCATAATAGTATCTTATACTATTACATTGAGATGATGTAAACGTGGACGTATTAATTACTTACCCCTCTAGCTTCTCCACTTCATCCTCGTCGCAATTGAGTAATATATACAATTGAGCAGCCCTTAGCTCATCGTCATTCAAATATCTCTTCTTCATTTTTCCCGAAGGCTTTCCGGATGCATTGAATACTTTGAGTATTGCATCATTAGATTCCTGATATGCGTCGTCATTTCTGGGAGCTTTCATCCTATTAGTAGCAACATGCGGTTTGAAATACGTCGAGCAAAAGTTTGTAATCTCCCCGAGAACATAAGCTTCACAAATAGAGCCTTCAACCCGTGCCTTATTTTTTACCTTTCTTTTTAGGTGATTCAGATGGCGCTCGAAGGGGTACATCCACCGATAACCGACAGGACCACCAACACGTGCCTCATAGGAAAGATGAATTGGCAAATGCTCCATAGAGTCGAAGAATCCAGGAGGAAACACCTTCTCGAGCTTACATAGTGTTACCGCAATGTCCCTCTCTTGCTTTTCTAGACGATCGACGAGCAACTTAGTACAACAAAGATCTCTGAAGAATATGCTCAGCTCTGTCAATGGGTCCCAAACGACCTACGGTAAGAATTTCCGAAATGCAATCGGAATTAACCTCTCCATGAATACGTGACAATCGTGGCTCTTCATACCTACTAGTTTGTTCTCCTTGAGGTCGACGCATCTTTTCAAGTTCGACACGTACCCGTCTGGAAACTTTAGACCCTGAATCCACCTACAAAGTCTACCTTTATCCTCTTTATCCAGTGAGAAAACTGACTTAGGTTGCTTTAACTTTCCATTCCCCTCCTCTATCAAATGCAATACAGGACGTCTACATATGTCTTCTAAGTCCAACCTGGCCTTCGGATTATCTTTCGTCTTCCCCTTTACATCCATTACAGTATTAATTATGTTATCAAACACATTCTTCTCGATATGCATGACATCAAGGTTATGTCTGATCAGATTGGTGCTCCAATATGGCAGATCCCAGAATATACTTCTCTTCGTCCAGTTATGGGTGCGACCAAATCCGTCACACTTGTACCCCTTAGCAGGCTCTTCGATAGCACTTGGTAAATCTTTTACCTCTTCCCATATCGTGCATCCGGGCCACCTTGGCGGTGGATTGGCCTTCTCCACAACCCCCGCACGAAAAGCATTCCGATTCCTCCGGTACGGATGATCCTACGGCAAAAATTGTCGATGACAATCGAAGAAGCACGGTTTGCCTCCGTGTTTCAAACGGAAAGCCTGAGAACGGTCCATGCAATACGGACATGAGAGACGACCATGGGTGCTCCATCCCAATAACATTCCATAGGCCGAAAAGTCGTTGATGGTCCACATAAGTGCTGTCCTCATCTGAAAATTCTGCTTTCTAGAAACATCGTACGTGTTGGCACCGACTTCCCACAGCTGATTCAACTCATCTATCAAAGGCTGTAAATACACATCGATGTTCCTCTTCGGATTGTTCAGATCCGGGATAATAACGGTTAGGAACATATACGAAGTCTTCATGCACATCCAATGCGGTAGATTGTACGGAGTGACGATCACAGGCCAACACGAATACTGGGAGCCCGAAAGTCCGAATGGGGTAAAACCGTCAGAGCAGAGCCCCAATCTGACATTACGCGCTTCCTCGGCAAAATATGGATACTCTCGATCAAAGTGCTTTCATGCTTCTCCATCGGATGGATGATCCAATACTCCTTCGATCTGTTTTTGCCTGTGCCAACTCATATTTTCTGCAGTCTCCTTAACCATAAACAACCGCTGCAACCGCGGCGTCAAAGGCAAGTAGTGCATCGAATCGGTAGGCTTCCTTGCACCGACAAACTTTTCTCTAACAGTGGCCTTGTAGCGATCAGCACCACAGAATCTGCACGCATCTTCATCCTTGTCATCTTTGTAGTACAACATACACCCGTTGCAACATGCATCGATTTTCTCGTATCCCATCCAAAGCGATCTCACCATCCTCTTAGATCGATAGAAGTCTTTAGGCAACTTTGCACCCTCGGGCAAGATCTCTATAATCAAATCGAGCAATCGATTATAGCATTCTTGCGACATGTTAAAATCGGACTTGATGCTCAATAATCTTGTAACCACCTCCAACGGTGAATGATCCTCACAACCAGGATATAGTGGAGTCCTTGCATTCTCAAGCAACTCCATAAACTTTGCAGCATCGGCATTCGGTGCCTCCTCAGCTGCATCATAATTGTCCGGATTGAAACTAGGTCCCGCCGCATCATAATTGTCAGGATTGAAACTAGGCCCCGCTGTATCATAAACCATGTTCACCAACCCGTCTTCGTAAGCATCGTGGTCTTGGACATCCATATACGGCTCCACATAGGGCTCCGACTCCGATGCTAGAGATACAAGTTCTCCGTGCGCGGTCCACTGATAGTAATTCGGCGTAAAGTCCTTCGAGTATAAATGATATGTAACTTCCACTTCTGGATGATATTTTCTGTTGCGACATCTCACACACGGACACTTAATTTTGGTACCGTCCATGTACTGAGAGAATGCCTTGGCGAACTGCAGGAACTGCTGTACACCCTCAATGAATTCATCCCGTACACCGCACATGTCATCAGGATGACGGTTGTACATCCACGAACGATGACGCAGATAGTAATTCATATCCATTTTTAGATACTTCTGCAAAAATGACAGTATGTATCATATAAATTATTACATACAGTAGTTTATCACCTAACTTCATAACTTAACCGTACTATAAAAATCATATCTGATATAATACATACTTTCATTTATCAAAGTCTAAAATAAGCAATATTCAAAACAACTAAAAAGAGGCCAAGTCTCTTAGTTTTTTAATATTTTATACTATTGGTAAAAGCTTGGGTTCTTTACTGTATACAATGCTTACTAGGACATATAGTTACTTAGCTAACTATTAACAAAATCAAGTATATCAGTAAGTAACTATTTAACTACACTAACTATGTACTAATTTAATACAAAACTGATACCCTTAACTTCTACCCAATAACTCATGCTAACCCATCTTAAACCAACTAACCAATACCTGGACACTAAGCTAACTAAAACTAGTATACATAGCTCACTAAATGCAACTGAAAATGGATACTGATACAGTGGGGCTTGTTGATACTTACTGATACATGGTTGCTGAAATGACACAGTGCTGATGGTTTTCCTCTTCGGTTGCCTGCTCACTGTTGCAGACCTCCTTCTCACTGCCCACTACAAGGCTCGAGCATGCCATCCCGCTTATTCTAGATACCATCTTAGTACACTCCTATCTAACATCTCTAAACATCACTAACCTACATATCTATATATACCCTATTAACACTTGACTTTATACCTTGCCTGCATCAACTCCTACAATTGCCTGTACTGATACCTCACACAGTCCCTGATACGTATCAGTGTATAAGTACTGATGACTGATACCAAACTGAAACTGAGATGCACTAAGGCATGCCTCTGCAGTGCCTAGGGACTGCCCCCAAGCCTAACTGACAGGCACCATTTGGGTGCACTGCTGCAGTGCCCCATGCCAGAGCCCCAAGTCTGTAACCAAACTTCATTTGGTCTCCTCCATGTACCAATACTAACAACAGATAATATACTAACTGATGACTCCACATACTAACACTTCTAAAGTGTATCACTTGCAGGTAATAACCCTACTACAACAGTCACAATCCCTCACATCTCGAGCTCAGTGTCTGTGTCACTGTTTGTGTCCATGTGATATTAGTGTCTGTGTCCATGTCAAAAAACCTAATCCTAACCCTAAGGTCTTTATCAGTATCTGTGTCAGTGTGTGTGTGTGTCGTGTCTGTGTCTGTGTCACCATCTGTGTGTGTGTGTCGTGTCTGTGTCAGTATTACATGTGTTCTGAGAGAGAGAGAGAGAGAGAGAGAGAGAGTTAGGCTTTACCTAGAGCTCGAGGAAGAGGAGGGGGATGCCGGAGTAGCCGCGGGGGAGGTCGACGGAGCAGGCGGTCGACGGAGCGGGGGGGGGGGGGGGGCGGGGGGAAATTTTTTGTTTCAAAATTTCGACAGTTGGGGAAAAATGGAAACCGAGCCCTAGTTAACCAAATTTTAGCGACGTTTAGCGACGTCAAAGAAGGACGTCGCTAAATTAAATTATAGCGACGTTACGGTCGTCGCTAAACACGTTGCTAAATATTTCTAATATAAACGTCGCTATTTGCGTCGCTAAACGTCGCTAACTTGGATATATTAGCGACGTTTAGCGACCAAAATTGAACTTATAGTGACTAATCTTATAAAAACTGAATATAAGTCGCTAAACGTCGTTAAATGTCGCCAATTAGCGACGTCTATCGACGTTTTACATGGAGTCGCTAAATTAGCGACGTTTTTACTTGGAGTCGCTAAAAAACGTCGCTAATCCCGCTTATTCTAGAAGTGCTCGTACAACTTTACGCCGCATTAAACTTTACGCAGGAAGGTATAGCAATCTTTTACGCCAGAACAGCCTTGAAGCTCTACTTTACGCGGACAGTTTTGAAGCCATATTTTACGCCAAACAGTCTTGAAGCATAAACTTTTACTCGTACAGCGCTGAAGCCCTATTTTACGCCAAACAGCCTTGAAGCTCTGTTTTATGCGGACTACTCTGAAGCTCTGCTTTACGCGGACAGCTTTGAAGCTCTGCTTTACGCAGACAATTTTCAGCATTTTTCATGCTTCTACAAGACCCCCTTCAAAGTTTTTAAAACTTGAACAAGTTTTGAAATACTTTGAAAAAGAAGCATGAAAGAGAGTTTTGACATGGGAATGAATATCCTGCTAGAGGTGATATGTACGGGGTAGTACATTCCATTCTCTTGGAGAATTTTAGTAGACTTATTACCCAAGGCGTACCTAAGACTAGGTACAGATAATAAGTTGAAATGACTGACACTATTAGGGGTTATACGAACGTGATAGTAGAAAGTCGAAGAGAAAAACTTTACTCAGAGGTAATATGGACATGGAAAAGTTCTGATAATATCTTTTTCAAAGAAAATGTGGATGTGGTAAGATATCATAATTTTTAGGATGTCCCTCTAGGGGATCTTTGGTGGACCTATTATCTTTTGCGCACTGGAGTGCAAGTAATAAGTTTAAAGCAAGCCCAACCAGAGGTAATATGGACGTGGTGGGTTTTGTGGACTTAACACCGCTGGCGTACTTAGAATTAAGTGCGGGTGATAAGTTTAGACGACGACTGATGATAGTCGTAGGGGGAAGTTTGCTCAGAGGTCACATGGACATGGCAAACTCTCGGGGGAAATATTAGGACGGTAGTTCCGAGGTAATATGGATGTGAACTAATATCTGGGACATCAACACGAGTTTGGTTGGAGATCTTACGATCTCACTGTAATTCTTTTTCTCCTATTGGAGTTGTAAAAAAATGAATCTTGGCACAAAGGAATCAGTAGATACATGTATTCAATCATATTATTAAGTACATAAAATATTGAGATTTGCGTCACCACAAATATGAATTCGTGTTGATGTTTTTATGAATTTTGATAGTCGATGTTCAAAGTAGGCACGTCCCTCAATTCAGCATGGAGAAAAGTTGACAAAATCAAACCAAAACATAAAGTCTTTTCTTACTACAAGAGAGTATTTTTTTTATGAAACTGACGATTGATAGCAACACTCTGAAGTCTGAACAATCTAAATCCAATTTAAATCAATCAACAACTGATAATTGAAAAGAGTGTGTGAAAACACTATTCAGCTATTGGCTCAACGCTATTGCCATGTCGATCATTGGTCAAAGGAAAACAAGAAGAGTAACCAGTAAACGTGCAGGAAACTTCAATACTTTTTCCTTCCTCTAGATGATCCGTAGATATAATTATATAACCTTAAAGTGACAATCGTAAACTTAAGCAATAATAGGGTAAAGTTCATATATATATATATATATATATATATATATATATATATATATATATTTGTGTTACAGATTTCTGATTCGAAGGCCTACAAATATGGTTTGAAAGCCACACTTCCAATCTGAAGGCCCGTACTTGCATCGCATCCCATCTGCACCGTATCGCACCCGCACCCGCACTCAGCCTGCATTATGGCTGCCCTCATATTAATTCTCTCCAAAGAAATTAAATGTGCTTCCCCCGTTGCTCAAACCTGCATTCTCTGGGAGGAGGGGGGAGGGGGTATGCCTCACTCTAATCACTTGAGCTAGAGGTCCTTGGCTATATATATATTATTTGAAAATATAACAACTTTATAAATAAAACAAATAGAACAGATTACAAGGTGATGAGCTGAATCACGATCTCACAGATCCCAGATCGAATGACCTCAAGACTAGAATCAACTGATTTAGCAAGCTCCCACGTAACTAACGTCTTCTTCAATGTTAAGGTAGATATCGCAGGAGGTCCTCTGCCAGCCCTCAAAAATCCTTCTGTTACGTTCCAGCCATATATGCCAAACAGAACTGAGGAGACGGATCCTAGCGGAGAAAAATAACTGCGGACTAATATGACTATGGCTTTTCAGCTCGAGAATCGCTTCAGTAAGATGTTGATCTCTATAAGGTGCCAAGCCAAGAATCTCATGTTGTCTACACCATCCTTTCGAGATGAAACTACATAGGAAGAAAAGGTGGTCAAGCAATTCAGCATGCTGGGCAAATAGAACCGCCACATTGTATCCCTAATCGATTCAGCCTATCAAGAGTTCGGAGCCTGCCTATGATCGCTTTATACAAACAGTAGCTAAACTTAGGGGCACAATGTTTAACCTAAATAAATTTTGGGTGATTTGAGTCTGAGCTGCTCATAGGACTCCTTTAGTCTAAATTTGCCAGAGTCGTTTCCAGTCCACAGCCAACAATCCTTAGGAAGGGTCATATCGATGTTGGTGCCCTTGATCCTAGCAGCGAGCAGTCTGCCTGCGGGATTGTTAACCAGCATCCAATGGCCGTCACAAATGATGTAGCTGACTTTTTTACTACGGTCGGAGACATCAAAGGCGTTCTAGCTTTTGTGGGAGAGCCAATGGTCTTGCCAAAAGGTCGGTAGATTCCCTGGTAGATTCCCCGTTGGCGATGACACGACGGATATTCAGCTTGATGTAGGGACGCTGCTGCAGAATATGCTTGAAGATGATCGAAAAGTTACTGTTCGGAGGCTGAATCCAGATGTTGGATAGCCCGATATATCTGCAATGAATCCATTGTGCCCATAAGGACTTTCCTACAAAAAAATCTCCAAGAGAGTTTAAGGGCCACTATCTCGCGAAGAGTGGTCAGAGATCGAAGGTCGATACCGCCCTCATCCTTAGGTGACAGAGGTTGAGCCAAGCAATGGCGTGAATGCCTCCGTGCCTGTCTGCCATTGCAAGTTTTAAACGTTAAAATAACAAACAAAGAAGTACAAAGAGGTACTAAACAAAAAAATTAAGTACAATATTTTTGATCTGGGTAGTGACGATGGAGCTTGAGCGCGGCTGCGTCTCTTTTACTCCGTTGACGGTCTGATGTGGGAATGGTGATGCTCTCATCTCTTCTCTCTCCTGATCTTGTGTGCACGTACGTAGCTGGCCGGGGGTTGTAGGATATGATACCCTTTCTATTTATAGTCATCCTGCTGACGGGCTATATGTGCCGCATATGTCTCTATTTGGCGGCCGCATAGGACTCCTTCAACAGAATGCGGTTGTAACTGCAGTCGCATGCCACGAACAGGCTGCCACGTGGTCTTGGTTACGATATATTGTTGAAGATATCTTGGGGTTGTTGCGTGCGTGACTTGGTCAGCTGGACATGTAGTCAGCACTGATTGTACGAGAAATTATCTTCGATTGTAACAGAAAAGATCCTGCAAGTCGAGAGCCACATAACGTCATGGCCGCATACGTGCCATCGTTTAGTCTTGGTCGTTTGGACACTCTAGCTGCATGATGACGAGACCAAATGGGTATATAGCCGTATACAAGCTCTCGTCTGGCCTTAGTCGGATGGACACTTTGGCCACATGATGACGAGGCCGCATGGGTATGTGGCCGCATGCAAGCTCTCGTCTGGCCTTTGTCGGATGGACACTCTGGCCGCATGATGATGAGGCCACATGGACATGTAGCCGCATATGAATAGACATGTGGCATGGCACGTCTGTCGAGACCACCAATGAGTTGATGTGACATTTTATCTTTTTCTGAGCTGTCGTCTTCATGAATCTCGAAGCATCTTAGTGTGACGAGTGATGTTTCAGAGTCTGAGAGTCATCGAATGTTGTGTCAGAGAGGGTTTTATTCGGTCCCCCTGCTCTGTGGTCGTTCAGGCCGCATAGAGTATACTATGCGGCTTCTAGATCTTTGGTTGACCAGGCTGCATGTGGCTTCTCTGTTGCTTGGTCGTTCAGGCCAAATGTGGCTTCTCTGCGGCTTGGTTGTTCAGGCCATATGTATCTTCTCTGTGGCTTGGTTGTTCAGGCCGTATATGGATTCTCTGCAGCTTGGTTTTATTTTTATGGGGGCATGACCTCTATGTGGCCTGCATGATTTTTCATGCTTCTACAAGACTCCTTTTAAAAGTTACAAAATGACAAGTTTGGAATACTTTGAAAGAAGCATGGCCGAGCGTTATTGGCTGCATATGCAGGGCATGTCGCATAGTCCCATGGCCGCATAGTTGTCTCTAACAGGCTGTCCGATCATTTAATAAGGAGATTTTGCTTTGATCCTCGCGCGAATCTCTTGGGATTCTACGCCGTCAGGTGATAAAGTGGCTCAACTAACGAGGTGTCATCGACATCCGTTGTCGCTACGTAGATCGAGGTAGATCATAATTCGAACAGCCGTCATTGTCATCCGTTACCGCATAGTCTCCCTATATATAGGGGGGAAGAGAGAGAGAGACATAAGTCTTTTTCTCTCTTCAAACTCTCCTTTTTTTCTTCCTCTTTCTTGTTGTTGCCATGGCTCCCAAGGTCTCCTCCCCCGTCGCTGCTGCCAAGAAGGCTCCTAAGGGCAAGGGCAAGGCTAAGGTATTACTCCCTAAAACCAGATTACTAGAGCGGGAATGACAAGGCCAGCTACGTATAATCAGAGCACACCGATACTCCGCATATACGGTAAAGCTGAAGACATAAGGGGTCACTACTATAATCCAACAGTCAAGCCTAGGTCCAATAAGCCCTAATATCTCAATCACAGGAACAACAAATATAATAACAATATGTAAGATCAGCTGAAGTATAATAGTAAAATATCAAAAACTATAATATATAGATGATCTTGAAGCTAGTAAACACAAAATGAATAAACTAGCCAGAGTTTAAGTCATACATGATCAACCCTAGAATGTGCCAATTATGCAAATGCCCGTAGGCTAACAGATCAAACCAGAACACAAGCTAAACACATGCTCGGTGGCTAAATGCCAACAAAAGTATAATGTACATAAGAGCAGGGAAGTAAGGGAACCCACTCAAGCGGTTTGGTGCTCCGGGTGGCTACCATCCTCGGGAAGATACAGGAGATCCTCTGGTGCAGCTACTAGATATGTCTATGCAAAACTAGTATGGTCATATCCCAAAATAGCAAGTACCACAAAGGAAGCCAATCTAGGAACTTAAACCAGCAATACAATAATACAAAAATACTGAAAGTAAAGACTGAAAGTAAATAAGTAACAAGTGTTGAAAGTAAATGGGTGATCTCATATAAGGCCTAGACTAAACATTATTCATCAATCACGGTAAATCATATAAGTAAGGCTTGATACTTTAACTAACTAGGGTTATCACAATCCTTAATTACTAACATTTATAATGCAATGCAATGCTAGAGTTCCTTCTGATCGCATGCCCCTGCAGTCCGTCTGGGATACCTACTGGCGCACGTTGAAGCCGTGTAAATCGACTCAATGAAGCCATGTAAATCTACTCGATGAAGCCCCACACACCAAGCATAATCCCTGTGCCCTAAGGCACTCTGATATATTATGTCCAGATTTTTCACAATGGAAACAACTATGGGAAGAAAATAAAGAAGACTGCCTCTGTTGAGGGCGCGTCTGGGATGACTGTTGTGATGGTACTGTCCTCATCGGGGATCCAATTGGCAGGGCTCGAACTAATGGAACTGATGTTGATGACTGGGACGATGATCCTCTTGAAACGTGGGACCTCTTCTGGCCCCCAACTCGATTTGTGATCCTCTACGAGGTATACTCAAACTTCCTGGCTGCCCGTATTACTGCGTCGAAGGTCTAAAACTCATGCTGCTCTACTGCCAGGATAATCTCTAAATAAAGCCTCTGCTAGAACCTTCTCGCCCTCTCTAACTCGGTCGCTACCAATGTGGAAGCAAACCGACTAAGTCTCGCAAACTCTATCGCATAGCCGTCGACGGTCCTGTCCTCCTGTCTGAGGTTGTTAACCCTCTGCTGAAGCTCATAACGTGCCACCGCGTCAAAGTACCTCGCCTGGAACCTCTCAGAAAAACTGCCCATGGAATCGGGGCTGTAAGGGAAACCTCCTGCGCTGCCCACCAGTCATGGGCCAAATCTAACAACTGTAGCCTTACTACAGCTACTCGCTCTCTGGCCAGAGTCCCTACTGCCTCCAGGATAGCCTTAGTATCCTTCAACCAAAAATGGGACAAAATTGCGTCATCTGTGTCCAAGAATAATAGAGGATTGAGTCGCCTGAAGCTGGTCGCAGAATTATGAATCTGAGAACCACCTCGCCCCAATGATGTCTGGACCGACTGAGTAAGTACGTCACTCTGGTGCTGTTATGTCATGCCCCAGTCCCAAAATACGTAGGACTAGGAACGTAACATACCATCTACGCATACGACCAGACTCTCATCCGACTCGAATACGTATAAGCTGTATTATAATGGTCACTATTTATATAATCAAGTAAATATAAATATCTATGCCTCAATCCACAATGAACAGAATACACAAGAATGAGCTACATGTGCTAAATTCGGTCGCCCAGTAACACACAAACTCGAATAGAATCGAGAAAGAGATATGAGTTTATAAAACTAGGCTACATCAGCAGATGAATAAATAACCATAACTCCGGTAGAAATGATATAAGTACCTGGTACCAATGCCTGCAAGACAAACAACTCCATTAGCAACTCCAAAGGCTCCATAACCGTCTATACTGCAAAAACTGGCAAGGGACCAGGTCCTTAGAGGGACGTAACAAGGTACAAAAAAATAACAAGACAGAAGTAAACAGTGTAATAAAACCATAATCCAGGATAAACTACTGTAACCAACTATGTGACATGCAAATGAGAGTATGGTATCGTACCCCGGGCTGGTACTCACGAAAGATCCTAATAGACACTTCAGTAATCTAACAGTACACTCAAGGCTCCGTGTGGGGGAACCAGGAGGAAGATGTATATATATAAATATAATACTTTAGATTCTGCATAGGGAACCTAAAGTCTAATAGACATAAATAATAATAGTAAAATATGCCCATAGCACGATGAAGACTCTCCCCACCCAAGGACTGCTACGGGAGGTCGAACCAAGGACCTATGGAAGTCGGGGCTCGTCCCCGGTCAATATTGGACCCGATAAAAAAAATGGGATCACTTCTTATGGATTCGTTGAGAATGATTCGGATCTAGTTCATGGCCTATTAGAAGTAGAAGGCGCTCTGGTGGATCTACGACTACCTCGTCCATTGAGTATAAGAGAGCAAACGATGGTATAGCAATGAACATCAGGATGATACTTGGAAATATGGTCCGAATAATCTCAATAGTAGTTCCATGAACAATCCTTTGCGGGATTGGATTAGTTTGCTCGTGGAAATGCCATAAAGCGCGTGTTCACGCTGACGTGACTGTTCCCAGTCTTATGTCGGATGGGTCACCACCATTGGTTGTGTTGAGGAAATCAATTCTTTCTAACCTAGTAGGACTTTTGCAGAAGTAGAGCAGGGAACAGGTCTGAATCGTCAAGTTGGGATCATTAACTGGGGCTTCCAGCCTCACTCGTCTGATTATTCCGTGTTTAGGAGTGGGAGTCTTTTCTAAAGAGTGCCTCATTCAAAGAGGGGCGGGTGGTTATCGAGGTTTGCAAAGTCTAAAACTTAAGCATGTTGGATGCACCCAAACCCGGTTAACCAAAAGGCGAATAGGATCAGCACGAAGAATTTCAGGTTATGAAATAAAGGATGGATCTTTTTTCTTTTGGGCCTGAGAGAGGATGGCAGACAAAGAACTATAACTAAAAATGAGAAAGGTAATAAAAGGCTTGTTATTTCATAGTATAACATGCCTTATATGCCAATGTCAACCAACCTCAACCAATATATATTTATCTGACTAAATGCACCAAAATAAGCACCAGAAGGGTTTGTAATTTGAGGTGGGTGAAAAGAATAATCCAATTTATTTTTATAATTTCTGTATGGGTTGCCCGGGACTCGAACCCGAAACTAGTCGGATGGAGTAGATTGTTTCAAAGTTGTTTGTCATGCTTTACAAATTGGGAACAGGTATATTTAGAAACCTTGTGAGGGTTTACTGTTCTGGTGTTTGTAAATACAAGCAAACGCCTTTGCTGGGAAAGGGGCTTTTGTTGCCTACGCTTCGCGCCTCGAGAAGCATCGGACGAGGATCCGAGCCAGACAAATCGGTGTTTTACTACTAATCACAAGTTTTAGTATTCCTAAACCTCTTCCTGCTCTTTGTCGCTTAGCTTTCGCTGTCCAATCGGTCCTTGCTTCTTACCTAATTCCTATTACTTCAAAGGTGGCTAGCTTCGACGTTCCATCGAGTTAGCTAGTTAATATTCGATCTCCCCGGAACACTCAAATCATTCTGCTTTCCTTCACCTCATCTTCTTTTCTTAGGCCAATTTTCCAAGATTTCTTTCGGAAAGTTCCTGCTTGAAACTCTAGCTTGCGAATTTGCGGCACCGTAGTAGAATCATTACCAACGGCACGCAGTGCGCCTAAGTGCGAAAAGACAGTGAAAGCTTTGTTATGCCGAAACCTAAATGTAAAGTCAGCAACACTTCTAAATGCCACTTCTTCCCGTCGCATCCGTCTTCAGGACGATATAGTCACAGGTTTTCACTTATCAGTGAGTGAAAGATTTGTCCCCGGGTGTACGTTGAAAGCTTCTATCGTAGAACTAATTCGAGAGGGCTTGGTAGTCTTAAGAAAGGTTCGGGTGGGGCGTTCTATTTCTTTAGAATAAGGAAGAGAAATGGACTTGGATACAGTTTATTCTTTCTTGCTTTTCCAAGAGATCAATGATGAGCCAAGGAAAATACAAAATACAATAGCCTGTGCACGACCACTACTTTTCTTGCAGGTAGGGAAGACTGAGCTCAGCCTAGACTGAATTCGTCACTCTTGGCAAAGAAGGGGAAGGATGCCAGGTAGAGTGCTTATGCCCGGGCCTCAGAGGCCAGGTGGGAAGAAAGCATCCCATGCACTGATAGGAGTGTAATCTAATCTATCTTTCCTGTCCTTTCCTTGCGGATTAGCTATTCCTGTCCTGTCTTTAAGCCGACCTTGCCTGCTGGAGGTATGATTCCGAGTAGTTCGAGTTCGCCTTCTAGTTCGATTTTGACGGAGGCTTGCCACAAGTAATTCTTTCCCTCAAAAATAGCTGCATTCCGTTGGGAGGGGTGTAAAACTTAGATTCGAGCTATGCCCTGAGGAAAATCGTTAGCAAGGCTAGGCACCTTCCTTAGAGACCAAGGCAGGACCTAGACGAATCAAGGTACTTAGCCGATCCGATGCCAAAAATTGATAAGAATAGGTTATTACAGAATAAGTTGTGCTCGAATCGGTTGTTACAGAATCTGCTTCAACTGTCTCAAATAGGAGAATAGATGACACCCGCTGATTATGTTGTGTTGTGATGGCAACCGATTCTCCCCAGGTGGCCAGGCTGCAAACAAGCCCTCAATGGTGAGGTTATGGGTGGGGGTTTGTAGAATGGAAGGATAGGCCCAGATATGATTTGCAAGTTCACTGTGGACAAAGGGGTGTTCAGTGGTTTTCAATTTGGGGCTCTGTACAGCATCTACATTTAGAAAGATAGGGGATTTGCATTTTGACAATTCTAGAGTCAGTGGGTAGTCCATCTAGCAGAAGTCTCCAAGCCAAGACCCCCGGAGGCATTTTTTTGGTGCCACAAAAGTTTGTGCTATCTGAAGGGGGGCCTCTAGTTCTTAGTATATGACCAAATGAGGAGCTACTGAAATTACCTGATTGAGTTAAGGTCCAGCAGAGGTAGTCATCAGGGGATTCCACTCTGTAGTGACATAATAGTCCTCTTCATATCTTATATATTATATTCCATTTTTTTGTCCCAGGACAAAAAATATTCTAGATATCCAATCTCTATTATTAATTGCCAAACCAAAATATTCCTACTTCCACCTTTTCCTATCAAACTACCATAACATAAAATTATAAAAGTAAGTGGACCTAACCCATTGAATCATGACTATAATATTTGAAAATAAAAGGATTTTTACGGGTGATGGCATCATTTTGACTCCATTCTATTTATATCGGTACCTTATCGAAATCAATTTTTTGGAAGAGACATCCGCAATAATGAGCCTTGGGCATTTTCTTTGTGAAAATATATGTCTATTTCAAGATGGATCATACATAAAAAAATCAGGTCAAATTTTAATTATTGATATTGACTCTTTAGTTATAAGATCGGCTAAGCCCTATTTGGCTACTCCGGGAGCAACGGTTCGTGGACATTATGGGAAAACGTGACCCGTATAGCTTCTTCTCCGGAGTCAATTGATGATGTTATGATAGATAGCAAATGCACCACAGGTTGCTATTTACTTTGTCATGGGAAAGAGGGAAAAAGAAAAGAGAGTTGGGGCTGGTTTTGTCCCTTCCCTAATGGTCGCCTTACTAACGCTCGCCTTTCTTTTCTATTCAGTGGCGTCTTTTGATCAATAGAATTCGAAGAGCAGGGGGCATCCATAGTAGAAGGAAGAGGACAAGGAAGTGACATATCAGATCTTGCCAGGCCAGGAGTTGAAGAAGGAGCGGCTTTGAGAGACAGGCTCTACGGAGTGAACCCGGGTGATGAAATCCCAGTCACTCAGATAACCGGGTCATGACCTCAAGATTACCCTGAGCTCAATGGACGCCACTTCATTTTGTGATGCTGTTTTATAGGAAAGGAATTAACGCAAAAGCTGGCTTGCTAGCTATTGCATTGTCCCGAGCCAACAACTCTTGTTTTTTCCGACCCTCTCGATCCACAACTAAATCCGCCTCAAGTGCACCAACCTCAGCCCTCACTTCGCTCGCCTTGAATCCTTGAAGTTTCCTTCTTAGGTAAGATGCATTAGAGAATGTATCTCCATAGTGTCCTTTGCAGTTATGATTAATGGATCTTCATCTAGCTTCTTCAGGGGGGCTGCGGTTTGAGACAGGTGTCTCTTAGAGCCTATCTTTTTACCCTAGTCATGGAAATATTCAGCCAGCTTTTGAACAGGGAAGTAAACAACAACCTGAGAAGTAGTATATCTAGGACTTATGAAAACTTGCAACAACTAGGCAAGCTTGCTTGCAGGAATTCTCGTAGTTCATTGAGTTAAGGGAGGACCATTCGTGGGGGGTCGTGGAAGAATTGGGTTCGATTCCCGTTATACGCGATGTGGCGAAAAATACTGATTGAACGAGATATGCCATGCCTGCATTAAGATTTAAAACGTGTCGTCTACTTCCAGGAAATATTCGGAACAAAGAACTTTCTCGAATACAACGCCGCATTCTCCGAAGATTGAGGAAAAAGAGGAGATCCATGAAAATCAATCCTTTTTCTCTTAGAAAAAAATCTAAACAGTAACATCAAATCACAAACTACACGAAAGTTGCCCCTTTATTATAAAAATATATATATATCGAAAGAAAATATAGAATAGAAGTGGGTTTCTATATCTACCAAGAAATCCCCCTTTTTACTAGGAATCTCCATTTGTTGGATTGCATTAGTTTAGTTAAAGTCACACACTTAATAATGTAATTTTTAAATAATTCAATAGTTAATATTAATAAGAAACTCCTTATTCGAAAGATAGAAAGAATACGAGGATAGGAGAATAATAAGAAAATTTATTCAAGCGTATCATCATATTCGTGTAGAAAGAGCTGTGACACGTTGACTAAAAAAAAATCCTTTTGTAGCCAATCATTTATCGGGAAAAATTAAAAAACTCAACATGAGGGAGGAGAAAGAAATAATAGTAACTTGGTCTCGGGCATCTACCATTATACCCACAATGATTGGCCATACAATCGCTATATTTCCGATGAGATCCATGGAGCTATTCTGAGATAGCAAGCACTAGCTCCCGGTGCGACTTCATAAAAAGCAAGAAAAGAGAATATCGAAGAAAATGAAACGCACGTGGTGGTCATTATAGCGGTTCCTTCTGATCCTAGTTGTAACTTTACGTCTCAATCAATACACACAAGATCATGACCTCTAACTATCAACATAAGTCATAGTCAATATGTACAATTATAATTATCACTATAGCATGCATCCTATAGTCCTATCCAGAGTCCAAGTACCACGATCAAGTCGAGAAAGACTCTGCCACATGAATATCGTGTCAAGTGTCCTACGGTCGGATGTACAAATAAAATATGCACAAAACATGGGTTCAGAAGAATGACTCTCTAACTACGATACTTGACTCCGCAGAGGATGTTGGTACCCGAATCTTGTCCGGACACAAAGTATCGTATAACGGCCCTAGGATCACAAGTACAATAACCAAGCCACACAATTATAATATCTAATTCATACATAATATCAAATAAATAATGTATAACTATAAACATCTTGGCAAGGTACACTTGTCTGGTTCTGCAGTCAGTGGTGGTAAAGATGATCCTGCGTCCACTCCTTCGGAATTCAATTGACCTAAACACCAATTAAATACTTAAGGGTCCAATCATGAATTTTTGTAATTATAACTAAATTCTATAATTTCTTTGATGCCATGCAAAACCAAGTCCGTTATTATTTCTAACAACTTTGCTTACTTTATAGGGTATCGGGACCTAGTTTCTTAGTTTTTGACTTCCAAAATTTAAGTTTAAGTCCACAATTAGAAGACATAAACATAAATCATAATAAATTATATAATCTTGATTTAAATATAATTTATATTCATTTTGACAATTAATTTTTAGATTTGACAAAATAATATATTTCAAGATTATGACTACTTTAGGTTGACTAGATTTTTCCGAAACTTGTTCGAGACATTGCTAGTCCATTAGTATGGTTTATATTTATAAAAAAATATTTTATATCATATTATATTCTGATTTAATCTCAGAAAATATTCACCCATTTATTCCTTCCAAAATAACCTCTATTTACTAGCAAAACAATGTCATAAAGTCACCCGAAATATAGGCTAGTGGCCCCTATATTTTAGGGTTCATGTTTGACATGCAAATACCATAAATATAAATTTAAAATACTTTATTTCCAGAATTAAAACACATATAAATTTAGTTTTAGGAATTAAGATCAAACCCTCCAAGAATCGTATCACAAAGTCATGTTGTCTGTCGACTAGGTATTCTGGCAACTTGATGCTAGTTTGTACATGCAACATTACAAACTTGAGTAATAAAGTATTTTTAATATAAAATTATATTATTTAATTTTCTGAAATTTAATAATAATTATATCACATCATTCATGTAACCATCTCAACTACGCTATCTAGCTATTCTTGTAACTTGGCCAAGTAGTCTTTGCATACAATCTTTCCGTAAGCATAAAACATGATTAATTATATAATTATAATATTTATATTCTGAATTAATAACATATAATTTTCTAGAATTATTTTATATATATTTATCATGGCAATACTCATTGAACCTTGTCTACCATTGGTGCGTCGTGTCATGATTGTTCAATTTTCTTGGAATAGTTTCTACACAGAAATACGGGTTTCTCATGTATGAAGTTAATCCTACTCATTATCTAATATTATCATGAGTTACACAATCTTTGGTTCATGGAGAATAGAAAAAAGAATCTAAGTTGGAAGACTTACCCGTATGCGGCGTGGTCCTTTCTCACGACACGGACCCTTCGGAGAACCAAACGGACTCCAAACTCCACGAAACTTGAGGGGGTACTTGGGAGCTTAATATAGGAGGTAAATATTCAGTTTGGAGGTGGTTTTTAGAGCTATGATGGGGGCGGACAGCAGCTATAACCAGCAGCAAGCAGTCAGCCTCTAGGGGTAGCTAATCTCTTGCTCTAAGGCTTGTCAGCTTATGGGGGATGAAGTGGAGGTTGGAAAGGAGTAAAAAGGAAGTAGAGAAGGAGAAGGAGAGGGAGAGGTTTAAGGGGTCGTGGAAGAGAGGATGGAGGATATAGGGGCGGCCATAAAGAGGGAAGTAGATGTTAGGGTTAGAGTTTGGTGATAAGTTGATATATATATATATGGGCTTTTTAAATAGATTTAAATATAGGAGGGGGTTATCCTAATGATAATGAGGTTAGGAAAAGGGGAGGCTGCTTTTGGCCAAAAATGAGAGGGTGGGGTTGGTTGTTATTGTTAGGATTAGATAAGTTTTGGTTGTTGGGTTGGTTAGGGAGTTGGTTAGGTAGTTATTTGCCAACTAGGATGCCACATATACCACTTTCTATAGATAGAACTCCTACAAATAGAAATAAATTAATTTAAATATCATATATATATATATATATATATATATATATATATATATATATATATATATATATATAATATTTACATGAGGATATTGGGGTTGCATGCCCACATGTGTTTGGGTTGTGTTTGCATGTGTTTGGGTCAAGTTCTAGTCAAAAGGAGACAATTTTACGGTAACTGTAATTCTTGACGTTCTTTAATATTTTTGGAGCATGGAGGAGATTAAATAAATACAACATCCATGTTCCAACTGTATTAGACTCAATTAAAATTATTATTATATTTTTTTTTGGGAAAAAAAGCGTGTATTGCTCAAAATATCGAAGCCATGGTAAAGTGTCATATATATTAAAAAGAATTTTAGAAATTAATTCTTTAAATCTATTTAATTAAATAAAATAATAAAAATAATTATAAATTATCAAATTATCCCTATTCTAAAATAATGGGGCTTACAATCTACCCACCTTAAAAGAATTTCGTCCTCGAAATTTAAGATCTTCAATAACATTTTTTTTTCTCCATCAAAATTCAAGCAATATAATCATGTAGTCAAATAACTTTTGTTATTTAACAAAGTCCTCAAATTTTACTTCATACTCACAGTTTAAAATTTTAAAGTAAATCTTTGAAATTCGAATTTATTTTTAAAATTTTAAAATCTAAATTTTTTTTTTAAAATCACATTCTCAAATCGTAGCTATTAATTACATTCTAACATTATTTTCTCAAAAATTTAAATCTCATTTATGACTGTCTTCAAAATTTTAATAATTCAATCCTTCAAATTTAATTCCATATCCAAACTTAAAAAAATCAAATCCAAAAATTTAACATTATTTCCTAAAAATTTTAAATCTCATTATTTTCTCGGGCAAGAGTGTGCGCATCGATGTTTGGGTTGCGAGGGTTGGATTGTGGCATGATTCGATAGATTTGGGCTTGGAGTGCGATGTGGTTCGATAGGTTCACGCTTTTCTTCGGGTTTGAGTAGAACAGACTGCATGCTTAGTCTTATTTTCAGTTGGATATAACTGCTAGTATATTTTCTTGAGTTGAATGCTTGCATGCTTAACCTGCTCTACAGTTTTCCTTAACATGTCAAACATGTTCCATGAAATAAATCTAGAATTCAAGTAGAAAGATCACCATATAACTGTTTACATTCACTATCTACTTAGTGTCGGTTTAGACGAGTGGCTTATCCCGCCCACCAGTATGGCTATGTACTGACCCACGTTTGTGGGCATTATTTTCAAGTACATAGGTGTAGTGGCTCTGCTTGGATATACGGGACATGATGTATGGAACGGTAAGTACCTTTGTGGGCAAGAGAAAGAGCAAGAGTGTTGTATCGCCTTTGTGGTATTTTTATTTGGACCCTTCGAGAGCTTCGCTGCATATACTCTAATGTGTGCTTGGTACACAATGCTTGACTTTTGCTACAACTTTGTTATTTTAATGATAACTATGATGTTTGACGTCATCGCCTTGTGCGAGCGCAACACCAGGCTCACACGGCATCACGTCCCGATGTGAACGATTGTCCTACGGGAGCGTTGTAACATGGTGATTCACGTTCAGCGGGGACGATCGAACTTGCGAAATATTGGGGCATAACACCTATAGTTCCTCTCTCTTTACTATTTCTTTTTATGGTTGTATATTACATTGTGTAGTGTAGCATTATAGTGATCTTGCTCCAATCCTAACTGGATAACTAATTTTTAGCTTTAGACGACATGATTTTCCCTGAGGTCTATGGTAAGTACCTAGGTGAAACTGACGTTACCAACGTGTCGGTCTCTTCTACAGATGCGGAGTAGCATATTTATTTTCTTATATTTTTTCGTATTATTCTTAGTTGGTAGGCTTAGTGGACTCTAGTTTCTAGTTTTTTTTTGTTCTACCGGTTTGTTTCCGAGAACATCTGAGTTGTAGTGGATTATTTTTTTAAATAAATTATGGTGAATATTAAGTTTAATTCCTTGTCATGACTTAGGTGTGGATTATATGTGTATCTTGTTACTTGTTATGGACAATTGTTTATCATATACATCGTACTACCGTCGATGTTGTGGCATAGTCTGGGCTTGGCCACATACTCGTATCCCAAAAGTGGGAGTGGGTCATGAGACTAAGTAAACATGTGAAGCTAGCAGCTATTATTAGGTGATCATTCTACTTGTATAGTTTTTTTAACAATTCATGTAAAGAAGCACAAACAATAAATTAAATCACTTATACGATGATTCTTACATACGGTCAATTATCTGTCCCTACAGCAGATAAGCATTATCACAATTTGCATATATGTATAAAACTTATGAATATGTCTTTGCATCAAACGATTAGACTTGCAAGAAGGAAATCCTAGCATGCGACCTAACAACATGATGGTCCATAGGTGAGCCATGATTAGCAGTTGGGATGAATAAGCCCATCTAACTAATAGAATGGCACCCACATAATTGCGATGATGTACAAGCCTTAGGGTTCTATGTTCTCTCCTAGGTCGAATGATTCCTTGTGTCCCAGAAACCGATCAAGAGATTACGCCTTATAAACAAGTTATTCCGAGACCAATGCATGACATGCAACATCTATCAGATAAAATACTATTATACACAGTTTTAAACAATAAGCACACATTTTCATCTTTTCTTCTTCTTTTCATATCGATCACTTTCAAACCATAAGAGATTTTCTATATACTTCTCTTTGTGTAGCATATAAGTAAGGAATATGTAAACATCTATTTGAACAAGCATAGCGATAATTCTATATTACAAGCATACAATTTATTTCTTTTATCTTATCTTATTATTGTTATTATTGAACATAGGAACATGCAACTTGAGTAGACTAGAGATCTTTTTATTAAGGCGTGAATACAAAGGATTCATCGAAAGGCCGAAACTACTCACAGGAATGAATCTACTCGGGAGAAGGAGAAGCCTTACGCAACGATCATAGCTGGTATATCCGTCCTAAAATTGCACTAATACTTGGTTAGCATCATTCGATATCTTTCCCTCACGATTTGTAATGAATGCGTAAGCGAGAAAAATGAACTATGAAAACCAAACCATCGAAAGAAATACAAAAACGCAATCAACAAAATTGAGTAGCGAAAACATCCAACGAAAACTCTTGGACTCATTCCAATAGAAGCCGACCCATGAGTTGGAAAGGTTGATTGTATTCCATCCATGATCGTTTTGCCGATAAGGCTTCCCCGATACTCAGTTTAAAACTAAGTCAACAAGCCACAAGTATTACGTAGTGGACCGCTGGAAGCGGGTCATTACACTGTTGGGATAGCATCCCAAAACCTTTATAGATATACTGTTTATTCTTTGTGTGGAGCAAGTCCTATAGGAGGTTGGCATTATGCCTTAAAGAGTTATTGGACATTTGGAATGTCTGGCGTGCTGACAGGAAGCACGGGTAGCTCAGCAGTACAAAGGGACTAGTACCACTACTAGAATAAGCGGGATTAGCGACGTTTTTAGCGACGTCATAGGAAAATGTCGCTAATTTAGCGACTCCATGTAAAAACGTTGCTAGATGTCTCTAATTGGCGACATTTAGCGACGTTTAGCGACTTTTATTCAGTTTTTAAAAGAGTAGTCGCTATAAGTTCAATTTAGGTCGCTAAACGTCGCTAATATATTTTATTTAGCGACGTTTAGCGACATTTTTAGCGACGTACATCTTTTGGACATTTAGCGACGTCATTAGCGCCGTTTATGACGTCACTAACTTAGCGACGTCATTATTGACGTCGCTAAAACGTTGCTAAATTTTTTACTTAGGGCTGATTCCCCCTATTTCCTTCGATCTCTCCCTCTCCCTCTCCATCTCCCTCTCCCAAATTTCAAACCCACTCCTACTTCCTCCCTCCGGCGACCCTTCCCCCCGGTCGCGTCCTCCCCCTCCGGCTCCCCTCCTTCCTCCGGCTCCCCCTCCTCCCTCCCGACGACCCCTCTCCGGCCGCGTCCTCCCCCCTCCTCCTCCTCCTCCTCCTCTAGGTAAACCCTAACTCTCTCTCTCTCTCCCTCTCTCTCTCACAGGATACACATGACACTTACACGACATGCACACGTGACAGACACTGACACAGACACGACACACACACACACACGTGATATCAACCCTAACCCAAAACTGACACGACCTGGGATTAGGACCTAGGGTTAGGGTTAGGGTTTTTGACCTGGGGTTAGGGTTAGGATTTTTGACCTCGGGTTAGGGTTAGGGTTAGGGTTTTTAACCTAGGATTAGGGTTTTTGACCTGGGGTAAGGGTTCCAAATTATACTGAGGAATCCTTATTAGAACCTGATTGGATCCTTGATAGAAAACTTGTCAAGAAAGGGAATAGAGCTGCAATAGACCTTTTGGTTCAGTGGAAAGAAGGGGATGTCCATACTGCTACTTGGATCCCATATGATGAGTTTATCAGAACATATTTATACTTTGACCTTGAGGCAAAGTCAAAATAAAGAGGAAGTATTGATACATTCATATTCAATGTAGTATTTTAGTTGGGGGGATGTCCATAGTGCTTCCCTTGATCACATGAAATATTTTAGTTGAGCTATACTTGATGGTTTGTTCAAATGTGGTTTGATGATGAGGATATTATTTGAGCAATTTGCATTAGAAATCTTGCAAAATGTTTGTACCTAAGGACCTCAAGGGTTATCATATAATGAACATTCTTATCATTACTTATGAAAGATTAATGTAGTTTGAGAAGAGGAAGATTGGTGTGATGAATTATCAATTTCCTTCTTTAGGAAACAATTACTTTGATAGGCACAAACAATTGTGGCACTGGTGTCAAGAGGATGTTAGTGATGGGGGGCAGTGGTAATAGAGATGGTGGTTTCACAAAAACAGCAACAATGATGTTGGCAATAGAGGGGGAAAATGCAAAATAACAGCCGTTGCTGGGTCAATGAAGATCATGTTCTATTGATGGTATCCACTAGAACTGATGGTAGATGTGGGGATGACGCAAAAGTTTAGATGTTGATGCCATGGTTTTATTCATCATGGAGGGAGATGGTGGTGTCACTTTGGAATTATTGCAATAGAGGATAGGGTAAATTGTGGCAGTCTCTCCTTGAGGATTCTTGCAAGGTGCTATAATTTCAGGTCGAAAATTGATTTAACCTCCAATTTTTTCTATGTTACAATGGTGCAATAAGTAAAAGAAAAGTCCAGATAGCTATAAGAAAAAAGTCATAGTTGATTCATAATTAAAGCTTTCTATAGCAAAAGTATCACTAAATCATACTTTATAGGCTCAAAGCCTTGGTGGTGGCAACTATTTAGTTGAAACTCTAAATTACCACTGATGGGCTGATTTTAGATGTTATTCTAGGAGCATTAACCTATACCTCCTATGTCAAAGGAGTGTAAATGAGTAGTGATCAACCAAAAAAAGAAAATAAAATCCTTTGATATGGTTGGTAGAGTTCAAAGTTGAAGTTAAGAAACTCCCAATTGTCCCACGAGCACGAAGCAGTATTCTTTAAAGGAAGTGTAAATGGGTTGCATTTTTCTGCTGATTGGGCCAAATAAAATTAAATAGGATTGTCCATTATCTGCTTGTTCATGAAATTAAGTGGGCTACTACATAGGCAGATTTAAATAAATAAGATTTTATCTTTAATACTTTAATCTTGACTAACCAAAAGTTATCTTTTTGGCTTTTTGAGATGCTAAATTATTATACTCCATATTTGAAAATATTTTAATTTAGAGCCCCCCTACATCAATTTGAAAAGTGTATAACCACAACTAGCTAGCTATCTTACCATTAATATTTTAATTTGACCACACACAACTACCTTACCTTAATCGGCTGACTAAAAAATTGCTTGTACATTTATTAAGCCAGCTAGACAATATTTTAATATTTTGATTTGACCACACACAACTACCTTATTATTATATTAGTATTATTGTATCTTATATATATTATTTTACATACCTGCCTACAAGACTGTTTATGAAGACCAAAAGAGAGTTCCCATAATTAATTATCTAGATGTTCCTATTAACTTTAGTGAATAGTTTTAGTTAGTTTACTTTGTTGAATCAGCAGGTGGCTTAATAAGTTGGGAGGGAGGGAGGGGGTGGAGTAGTAGTTTCGTCATTTTTTTTATTTTTAGGGTATCAAGTTTATACATATCAAAGTTGAGAGTATAAGTTGAAAAACTTGAATAGTTGAGGATATCAAGTTAAGATAGATAGTTGTGGCAGAGATCAATTTGTGGTTTGAGTTCACGTCGCTAAAATTTATACAATATTTAATAGTAGACAATATATTTATATATGTTATCAATTATATTCTTTGTTTTCATCTATCTTACCAGATGGCATCCATGACCTGAGCACGTGCACGTCGCTTGAGAGAGACACCTCCTACTGATAAGGAGGAAGTGATGCCTCCTACTGTTAAGGAGGAAGTGATGCCTCCTACTGTTAAGGAGGAAGTGAATGTTAAGGAGGAAGAGATACCACCTGCTGTTAAATTGGAAGCGGTTGTTAAGGAGGAAGTTGTGCCTCCTACTGTTGGGCAGGCACCAACTCAGAGGGGGAGTTCCAGTCACCCAGCACTATCTGAGATTGATCACATAGACGCTGTTTATGCGCAGTATCTGAGGGACTGGTATGTGCCCCAGTGTATTGGATATCCTCGAGATTGATACTGTGATGTTTTATATACTTTTATTGCGGTTATTGTGTGATTGTGATACTTTTATATTATGCATTTTGTGTGACTGTGATACTTTTATTTTGTGTGTATTTTGTGTGACTGTGATACTTTTATTTTGTGTGTATTGTGTGACTGTGATATTTTATATACTTTTGTATTATTTCGTACGCAGAAAATTCAATGGAGGGTTGCTCCAGGTCTGTCTATAATATTTGTGTGTATTGTGTGACTGTGATACTTTTTATTCATATTAAATATGTGTTAATTTACCGGTTTTGAGTGTTCCACCGAAGGGGTCGGCGAACACAGAGAATTCAACGGAGGGTTGCTCCGGGTCTATTTATAATTAGAAATTCATAAATTGCAGGAAGATTGGTAATTAGTAACATTTTTTTCACTGAAAATTTAGCGACGTTTAGCGACGTTATTATACGTCGCTGAATACGTCGCTAAATATGTCGCTGCATACGTCGCTGCATACATCGCTAATTTTGCTTACATGGCAGTATTGCCAGGTCATTTATGACGTCGCTGTAATGTCGCTATTTATGTCGCTAATTAGCGACGTTAAGCGACAAATGAGCATGTCGCTAATTAGCGACGTTGCGTCGCTAAACGTCGCTAATCTAGCGACACATTTACGTCGCTAAAAAATGTCGGTATAGCGACGTTTAGCGACATTTTTCCTTTCAGCGACTAGCTGAGTTCCGACTTCTGTAAAACGTCGCTAATTACGTCGCTAATCACTTTTAGCGACGTAATTTGGTCATTTAGCGACGTTTCTTTACATCGCTAATTTGACTTTTTCTGGTAGTGTACCCCATACTACAGTGGTGTGACACTATATGAGGTGGGACTTCGACTTCGAGCCATAGCGGCATAGCACCACACATAGGCAGGTAGCCTAATGTTGAAAGTGGAGAGTGGTAGTACAATGTTACAAAGAGTTTGGAACCTCATGCTACAGTGGTATGACACCACTAAGTGGTTGCGAACCTTTAAACCATTTTTGGATTTAAGTTATAAACTATAGGCTTTATTTATATAAATGGATTGGACTGAATTATGTATTATGGACTTGGACATGTGCTAGGATTTAAAATGGTTTAAAAGGTTGACTCTATCAATATTGGGCTTTAGGCCTTAAAAGGGAAATTGTTAAGTTAAATAAACCTACTTTTAATAAATGGTAAGTTGTATATAGGAACCTAATAGAAAATTCTCATAGAGTTATTATGAAGTGATTATTAATAATAAACTTCTTGTATAGGTTTGGATTAGACCACAACTCAGCCGCTTTAAACCTGAGGCAATTATACTACGATTTGAACTCTTTACAATGTATTACTGCATTATTTCTTGATTTCATACTGGACACGAGGTTGACAAGAGGATATTATGAGTCATTGTGTCATTGTGATTTATTGTGTCATTGTGGGGACGGGGAAATACCGAGTAGGTATGTGACCACACCCAACTTAGCTAGGTTATTGTGAATAACATAATCGTACACTTCACGTACGATTAAGCCACATCTTATTGTACTATTGCAATTTTTAGCCGGTCACATACAGAAACAGTATTTCAATCACGAGTCTTAATTGTTCCTTGTACATTATTTTATTGTTTCAGTGATTGAATATTGTCCAGTATTACAGGTTAATCATTTCATTACTTGTTGCATTGAATTTTAGTTTTACTTTGTATTGCGTTCATTTCGTAGGTTTGTACTTTGCTCCTTCCTGACTAGTGTTGACATATCAGGTTTGAGAGACAGCTTTGGATCGGAGCGCTGATTTTAGAAGACTAAGGAGAAAGATATTTTGTATAGATTATCTTTATGTCGTTATTTATTATGGTGATTTACCGAATTTGTCTCTGGATATTTGAGATGTATAATATACTAAAAAGATATAGTGGAGTATGGTGATATATGACTGTGCTTGGGTATTTCTCGTAATCTATTGTTGTTGTGATATATTTAGCGGCTATTGAGGTTTAGAACAGCTGACTACCGTCGATACTACGGTGTAAGCTGGGCATGCTCACAACCCGTGTCCGATCATGAGGACGCGGGACATAATAATTTTAGGTCTTGTCATAGCCGTATAACACCAAAAAAAACGAAAGGCTTCATGCTGTGTTATGTTAAAACTCTCTGAAAAGAACTCACCTAAGTGTATAATGAACAGAGATGTAGGCCGTCTCTTGAGGATAAACTTGTAGACACCATATATACATATACTGATACCAGCTCAGCACATGGACTTTAATGTGTAACCAGAGGCACAGTTAATGTCATTGTACGAGTAGGAAGGATAGCAATTATGGTACTGAATTCAAGGCTTAGTCCATTATGTATTGTACTATTATTTGACCATATGGGAAGATTCAAGTCATAAGCGACATCTATCATCATGCATGATGTACAGTCACTGTGGGGAATGCTCAGCCCATATATTAAAATATGTGGGAGATTATTGGTGTTTTGAACTCGTAAAGCACTAGACAGTAGTCCCACATTGTTGGGAACCCCAAATATATATTTAAATATAAGGTTTTGTCTTGTATTGGCATGTGCACATGGGGTGTGGTAACCCATGTGGTTGTCATGATGGTGGTATTTTTCTAGTGTTCAAGCCTCAAGTCCTCAAGAAAATATTTATATTTTTTTCACTCTCTTTGCGATTTTTCTTAGGAGCTAAGCCTCGTAGGGGCTTAACGACTCAAATTCGGGCAAAGGGTGCAAAGTGTTACTTTGATGGAGTACTTTACACTTTGCACGTACGCATTGGACGTGAGATGGCACTATTTGAGCTCATTTTTCATACGAGTATTTGCATCGTTGAGCGCTCGTTCCGCACGAGTTTCCTCACTAGTTTCTATGTGGGTGCTAAGCGATTGCAGCGCGAAACAATGCGTGCAGTGATGGTGTGGAACGGTGGAGTAGTGGTGTAGTGGTCCTACAGAACTGTGCCGGGTACGTGGGCTTCCGCGTGGTTGTTGTGTTTCCACTAAATGCCTATTTTTGCAAAAAAATATAGTTCTAGACAGCATAGGACGTGGCAGTAACCGCCACTATGGAAGTGGCCATTATCTCCTCGATTAGTGTGGGTAATGGATATTAACCGCCCTAATTAGTGGACGGTTTCTCTATATTAAGTGGTGTAATGGAGGAAATTGCCTCTATTTAGTGGACATTATATCTGGATTATGTGCCCACTAAGGAGTGGGTCGCTAAGGAGTTCTATTATATATATATATATATATATATATATATATATATATATATATATATATATATATATATATATATATAGTGTTCTTCGAGCGGTCAGAGTTAGACACACAAAGAACAAGAAACAGAGTGTGCATGTTGTGAAAGAAACGTTAGAAGCAGTTAACAAGAAGAAGGAGGTGTTACTCGTATAATGAATCCCAATTCAGTCTATTCCAGAGTGACAAAAGCGTTCCAGAAGTTCTATATCTTTTGAACTTGCTGATTCCTGGGAGCAGATCGGCGGATAGAGTCGAATCTTGCTTTGAGCAATAGTAATTTTTATCACCCCAACGAGGTTTGTTGTTCTGTGTTCTTTCTTCTTCCTCGTGTTCATCGTTGTATTTCAAGTGGTAGCAACTACAATTGCTAGAGTTTTATACGAGCTTTCTTTCCTCGGAGTCAGATTGTATTCTGATTGCGTAAGACCATTAAGAGCAGTATTCAGTGGTGATTTCGATTTTCAAGTCCGTATGAGAGAGAGAGAGAGAGAGAAATGATATTTGTACCTCCAAATTGTCCCTCCAAATTGTCCCTCCAAACCGTCACTACTTATGTGCAGCTGACTTGACATGTTAAACAGCATTATGTGACATCTAACATGACAACTAGCATAACAAATTTTAACCAAAAAAATTAATTACCCAAAAAACTAATTTTAATTTTAATATTAATGATGATTTTAATATTAATATTAATATTAATATTAATATTAATATTAATATTAATATTAATATTAACGTTATCGTTAATATAATTTTAATTTTAAAATTTGCCAAATCATCTATCATATTGAGGGATGATTTGAAAGGACAATATGCACGTGCGTTGCACGTAAAATAAAATTTTCTAATATAACTTACATAATTAAAAATTAAAAAAATAGTTAAATTTTAAATAATTGTTTAACTACATAATATTATATAACTATAACTAAACACATCTTCTAGCTCATGTGGTTAAGGTGAGAGTCATTCTCTTTGATTGGTCAAGTTTGAATCCCTATGACGCTATTTATAACAAATTTAATTTTTTTTCAACAAGTTTTTTACTTAATATTAATTTTTTAAATAAATGGTAGAAAATTTACAAACGACTTAAACGATTCACTTTTGAGCCGTTTTGAAACCTATTTATATATAGAGAATAAGGGAGGTGAGATGGCACCTCACTCTAAAAACAAGGGTGGCGGTGACGTGGCACAATCTCAACCACACATTTCATAATTGGCAATTTGCACTTAACCCCCTCCCCTCGTTTGTGTGGTTGAGATTGTGCCACGTCACCGCCACCTTTGTTTTTAGGGTAAGGTGCCATCTCACCTCCCTTATTCTCTTTATATATATATATATATAGAGAGAGAGAGAGAGAGAGAGATAATAAGGGAGGTGAGATGGCACCTCACTCTAATAATAAGCGTGGCGGTGATATGGCACAATCTCAACCACACAAACGAGGGGGGTGGGGGTTAAGTGCAAATTGCCAATTATGAAATGTGTTGTTGGGATTGTGCCACGTCACCACCACCCTTGTTTTTAGAGTGAGGTGTCATCTCACTTCCCTTATTCTCTCTCTCTCTCTCTCTATATATATATATATATATAATCTAAAACTATCCGGATGGTTTCATATTATGGAACCATCATATGTTATATGGATTAGATTTGGATCGGATGGTTGAGATTAAAAGGTTGTGGGGTCCACACATTTTAATCTTAACCTTTCAATCCAATCCATATAATATAGAAAGATTCTATAATATAAAACCACTTGATTGATTATATATATATATATATATATATATATATATATATATATATATAAACTAAGCAAGAACTGCTGCAAAACAACAACAAAAGCTTGCGAAATTCTTGATATATGTTGAATAGAAAAATATAGAAAAAGAAAAAGTGTGAACCGATTAGAAACCCAGGCAGTGGTCCTGCGTTTTCCGCATAAATGGGACCTTTTCTAAGTATTATTGCTGAATCAAGAATGCAAATATCCCAAGGAAAGGAAAGGGAAGGGAAGGTCCTGCGTTTACCGCCAGAAATGGGACCATTTCCAAGTCCTAAAAGCCTACTTTTCTTCCTTCGGAGACGTCTCATCACGTGTTACCCAAAAACCTGAAAATGATCGGCCAACCGAGCAGCGCAAATTTCTCGTGTGTAATTACCAACTAAAGAAAAAGTTACATATCCCTTGCGCCAGCCAACTTTGAAACGAAGTTCACCACCACAGTCGGGTTGTTCAGATCCACTAGTCCATGAATAAGTCCGACAATAAATTGTTTATAGGACAACTATCTATGCCATTTATTTTTCTTAGAACAGGCTTGGCCTATACTTAAACTTAAAGAGAGACAATTAACATTAGTTCTTGTTAGGACAATCCAAACTTCCGGTCCGGGGGCTCGGGTGTTGCTGTATCTTGCAACTTTCTTTACTTATCATTATCGTTGATGTGTATAATTTTGGTGTGGTCCTCTAATTTAGTTGAGTGGTATGTCATGTTATTATTGGAGAAGAAGGTTTTACCACTGTTATACGGTGATACCAGTCTACTGAATAATTTCTCGCGATAGAGGAACGGATAAAGCACATCCTCATTGAAACAGATGCTAAAGATCTTGTCTAGACAGGGTCAAAGTAAGTCCGATCAGGAGAAGCGGTCTGGGCCAGCACGGACTTTTAGCCTAAACACCAAATCCAGCTCGACTCAGTAGGGCTTCCATAAGTGAAATGTGAACTCTACCGCTCGTATTGTGTCAGTGTGAATTTAGTGAAGTTCAGTGGACAAGAGCCTAGTCACTAAGTAGTGCTATTCTGTCCTCCGACCATCAAGAAGAGGTTCTTTCTCTCACGTAATTTCGCCCGCCCGTTCCACTTTCGTGCCGGAGGAGAGGACACACCTGCGCGGATTATAGATGACGGTTACAAGAATGGCGGGAAAGTGAACAGTCACTACTAGAAAAAGCGCTATTAGCGACGTATTTTAGCGACGTCAAAAGAAACGTCGCTAATAATATATAATTAGCGACTCCTTATAAAAACGTCGCTAGACGTCGCTAAATGGCGACATTTAGCGACGTTTAGCGACTTTTATTAAGATTTTAAAAGTTAAGTCGCTATAAGTTAAATAAAGGTCGCTAAACGTCGCTAATATGTCTAATTTAGCGACGTTTAGCGACGTATATAGCGACCTTTTTATTAAAAATATTTTAGCAACGTGTTTAGCGACGTCAATGACGTCGCTAAAATTTAAGTTAGCGACGTTTTACTTGGACGTCGCTAAAATTTGGTTAATTAGGGCTCGGTTTCATTTTTCCCCATCTGCTGAAAATTTGAAAAGAGAAAAACTCCCCCCCCCTCCCCCGCGCTCCGTCGACCGGCTCTCCACCCTATTCCGGTAAACCCTACTCTCTCTCTCTCTCTCTCTCTCTCTCTCTCTCTCTCTCTCACAGGACACATGTGACATTGACACAAACACTACACACACAGACACTGACACAGACACAGACACGGCACACACACACACTGACACAGACACTGATGAGGACCTAGGGTTAGGGTTAGGGTTAGGTTTGTTGACATGGGGTTAGGGTTAGGGTTAGGGCCGACTGGCCCAAGTCTACGAGAGAGGTAACAGCAGCAGTGAGCACTGCTTACTAGCTTTGATTATCAAATAAAATAAATTGATTATCAATTCGGTTCTGTTTCGGTTATAGATAATTTATTTCAGCTTTGGGTTTTTAAAATTTTTACTTATTCGATTTTTATTATTTCGGTGTTGAAACCGAATAACCCGAACGCCCACCCCTAGCTAGACCTGACAATTGGACCGGGATGACCAGCCCGGCACGAATCCGGCCCGCAAAACCCTGTCCGAATTATCATGGGCTCGGCCCGGCCCGACCCAATATATAGGGACGTGTCGGACCTCATATCTCGGCCCATAAGAGAGGTCCGGCCCCGAAGCCCAGGCTCGTTCCGACCCAAGGCACAGCTCGGCCCGGCCCGACACGCTGCTGCTTGCTAGCCTGATCGACAACCTGGTTTATACTATCTGATGTATTATACACATCCATGTATTACATAGTCCTACGCCAATCTATGGGATTTGGTATGCATACAATCTGCCAAGTTCTTGTATATAGATTGAAACAAATGGATTGTGAATCTCCAAGACAAATATGAAGCAAGAACTTGCAGTGTGTTATTTTTTTGTGCTATGTTTACATATCCCAAAGTAGAGAAGTTCATCCGAGAGAGCATACCATCTGTGTTGTTTCTCCCGGAAACAAATGCGCTCCCAACCATCTCCTATGCACATTCAACCCTACACTTCATAATTTAAAAATAAAATGTTAGTTGTTCTTCAATCTCTACTTTGAAGTCCTTGTAGGGTTCACGGAATCCCAAGTCCGATCCGGTCCGGCTCGGTCCAGTCTGAAACTCACTGTGCCGTGGGTCACGTGTCGAACTGGACTTAGATTTTTACCCTTAGGTCCGGTCTGACCCGTTATAGTGCATGGGCCTGAGAGGCCCGGCCCACTCGACAGCTCTACTCCTAGCTATGGCATATTTTCATAGAGCAATAGCCCGTGTACTTGGGAAACTTTTGATGCAAAAATTGTTCAAGCACCAGGTGCCTTAGTGCAATGCCATGACTGCTTTTCCCATAACGGACACTGACCTAGGAGTGTGGTTGGGGGCAGCTGCAGTTCTATAGTATGACACACTATTTGTAGTGTTGACTGCACACTTATAGTGCAGTTCATAGTACTATGGGGTTGGGGGCAGCTGCAGTTTTGATAAATGAAAATATGTATTATATCAGTTATGATTTTTATAGTACGGTTAATTTTGCATGTAATGATTTATATGATAGCTTATGTCAATTTTGCAGAAGTTTCTAGAAATGGATATGAATTACTATCTGCGTCATCGTTCGTGGATGTACAACCGTCATCCTGATGACATGTGCGGTGTGCGGGATGAATTCATTGAGGGTGTACAGCAGTTCCTGCAGTTCGCAAAGGCGTTCCCTCAATACATGGACGGTACCAAAATTAAGTGTCCGTGTGTGAGATGTCGCAACAGGAAATATCATCCTGAAGTGGAAGTTACATATCATTTATACTCGAAGGGCTTTACGCCGAATTACTATCAGTGGACCGCGCACGGAGAACTTGTATCTCTAGCATCGGAGTCGGAGCCCTATGTGGAGCCGTATATGGATGTCCAAGACCACGATGCTTACGACGACGGGTTGGTGAACATGGTTTATGATGCTGCGGGACCTAGTTTCAATCCTGACAATTATGATGCGGCGGGACCTAGTTTCAATCCCGACAATTATGATGCAGCTGAGGAGGCACCGAATGCCGATGCTGCAAAGTTTATGGAGTTGCTTGAGAATGCAAGGACTCCACTATATCCTGGTTGTGAGGATCATTCACCGTTGGAGGTGGTTACAAGATTATTGAGCATCAAGTCCGATTTTAACATGTCGCAAGAATGCTATAATCGACTGCTCGATTTGATTATAGAGATCTTGCCCGAGGGTGCAAAGTTGCCTAAAGACTTCTATCGATCTAAGAGGATGGTGAGATCGCTTTGGATGGGATACGAGAAAATTGATGCATGTCGCAACGGGTGCATGTTGTACTACAAAGACGACAAGGATGAAGATGCGTGCAGATTCTGTGGTGCTGATCGCTACAAGGCCACTGTTAGAGGAAAGTCTGTCGGTGCAAGGAAGCCTACCGATTCGATGCACTACTTGCCTTTGACGCCGCGGTTGCAGCGGTTGTTCATGGTTAAGGAGACTGCAGAAAACATGAGTTGGCACAGGCGAAAACAGATCGAAGGAGTATTGGATCATCCATCCGATGGAGAAGCATGGAAGCACTTTGATCGAGAGTATCCATATTTTGCCGAGGAAGCGCGTAATGTCAGATTGGGGCTCTGCTCTGACGGTTTTACCCCATTCGGACTTTCGGGCTCCCAGTATTCGTGTTGGCCTGTGATCGTCACTCCGTACAATCTACCGCCTTGGATGTGCATGAAGACTCCGTATATGTTCCTAACCGTTATTATCCCGGGTCCGAACAATCCGAAAAGGAACATCGATGTGTATTTACAGCCTTTGATAGATGAGTTGAATCAGCTGTGGGAAGTCGGTGCCAACACGTACGATGTTTCTAGAAAGCAGAATTTTCAGATGAGGGCAGCACTTATGTGGACCATCAACGACTTTCCGGCCTATGGAATGTTATCGGGATGGAGCACCCATGGTCGTCTCTCATGTCCGTATTGCATGGACCGTTCTCAGGCTTTCCGTTTGAAACACGGAGGCAAACCGTGCTTCTTCGATTGTCATCGACAATTTTTGCCGAACGATCATCCGTACCGGAGGAATCGGAATGCTTTTCGTGCGGGAGTTGTGGAGAAGGCCAATCCACCGCCAAGGTGGCCCGGATGCACGATATGGGAAGAGGTAAAAGATTTACCAAGTGCTATCCAAGAGCCTGCTAAGGGGTACAAGTGTGACGGATTTGGTCGCACCCATAACTGGACGAAGAGGAGTATATTCTGGGATCTGCCATATTGGAGCACCAATCTGATCAGACATAACCTTGATGTCATGCATATCGAGAAGAATGTGTTTGATAACATAATTAATACTGTAATGGATGTAAAGGGGAAGACGAAAGATAATCCGAAGGCGAGGTTGGACTTAGAAGACATATGTAGACGTCCTGCATTGCATTTGATAGAGGAGGGGAATGGAAAGTTAAAGCAACCTAAGTCAGTTTTCTCACTGGATAAAGAGGATAAAGGTAGACTTTGTAGGTGGATTCAGGGTCTAAAGTTTCCAGACGGGTACGTGTCGAACTTGAAAAGATGCGTCGACCTCAAGGAGAACAAACTAGTAGGTATGAAGAGCCACGATTGTCACGTATTCATGGAGAGGTTAATTCCGATTGCATTTCGGGAATTCTTACCGCAGGTCGTTTGGGACCCATTGACAGAGCTGAGCATATTCTTCAGAGATCTTTGTTGTACTAAGTTGCTCGTCGATCGTCTAGAAAAGCAAGAGAGGGACATTGCGGTAACACTATGTAAGCTCGAGAAGGTGTTTCCTCCTGGATTCTTCGACTCTATGGAGCATTTGCCAATTCATCTTTCCTATGAGGCACGTGTTGGCGGTCCTGTCGGTTATCGGTGGATGTACCCCTTCGAGCGCCATCTGAATTACCTAAAGAGAAAGGTGAAAAATAAGGCACGGGTTGAAGGCTCTATTTGTGAAGCTTATGTTCTCGAGGAGATTACAAACTTTTGCTCGACGTATTTCAATCCGCATGTTGCTACTAATAGGACGAAAGCTCCCAGAAACGACGACGCATATCAGGAATCTAATGATGCAATACTCAAAGTATTCAATGCATCCGGAAAGCCCTCGGGAAAAATGAAGAAGAGATATTTGAATGACGATGAGCTAAGGGCTGCTCAATTGTATATATTACTCAATTGCGACGAGGATGAAGTGGAGAAGCTAGAGGGGTAAGTAATTAACGTCCACGTTTACATCATCTCAATGTAATAGTATAAGATACTATTATGCTACTAATCAGCAGTTGCTTCATTGTTTTTCAGCACATATAATGATGAGTTGAGGTCGGTTAGGCCCTACATAACAGACGAAGAAGTAGAACAAGATATGAGATGCCATTTTCCTTCTTGGTTGAGCGCATATGTAAGATGCTTGGTAATTACTTTTTATTTCTGCACTTGCAAAACAAATAACTTACTATCGCTACTTTGGTATTTAGGTCGATCGTCTAATATCACCTGAGACTGAATCTATTAGGACTCTAGCCAAGGGACCAATTACTGCCGTAAAAATATGGCCAAGTTTCTGTGTGAATGGGTTCAGATTCAAGTCAACAAATGCTCCTATTAGAGACAGCTTTCTGGATCTTGATTCCACGAAAAACAGTGGTTTGTGTATCAAATCTTCAAACTACAAAGACGTCAATCCGGGCAATGATTTTTTTGGCATCTTACGAGAGATTGTGGAGTTGACATATAATTATGGCCCAGAACCTGCTAATATCGTGCTATTCAGGTGTGAATGGTTCGATCCGATTCAAGATCAAGGTTGGAAAATTGACAAGCATGGCCTTGTGGATATAAACTACAAGCGTAGATATCAAGGCTACGAACCATTTGTCCTATCAAGTCAGGCTCAGCTCGTGTACTTCGCAACTTATCCTAGACGGGGGACAGCGAGGTCGGATTGGTGGGCAGTATGCAAGACTAAAGCTAGAAATACCTTTGACATTGACGAAATAGCTTATCAGGAAGACGATCTACCTCTTGTAACAAATATTGTAGATGTGGACTCAACGGAAGTTACTCATTACACGAGTAATAATGTAGAAGATATAGAATTATCCGGAGAGGACGACGAAGTAGATGAAAGTGAAGACGAGGAAGAGGAAGAGCAGGACGAGGAAGGCGAACAAGATGAATTTTCTGAAGATGATTGAAAATATAAAATATTCCATGTAGAATATAACTATATTTGGACTATAAATATTGCATGTAGAAGTAGATGTTGACATTAACGAATATATGTATTATATTTTGACTGTATAATACTTTGAGATATGTATCACATTCCGACTGTAGAATGTAGTATATATTTGTGTTTCTCTATATTCATCATATGTTGTTATCAGATATGACAGGACGACGCGGAGGATTCGGCAGGTCCCGAGGTAGACAGAGTGCCACTCCGGTACTGCCTACTGTTGGTTCCGGATCATCGTCGCCCAGTACTCCAGTATATCGATCAGCCACATCTCCGACTGCGACGACGTTGCGTGGCATCACTCCTGGGACGAGTAGTTCCAGGCGTGATAGTACTCCCTCGTCCAGCGTTCCTCCTGCTGACGGAAGCATGGAGACAGATGAGCATGTAGAGGAGGTCGTGCCGACGTTGTCCCAACATCAGCAAGATCCTCCATGCGCACCACCGGAGGAGACGAGGACAGAGATTTGGGCCGACGGTACAAAGTAAGTCAATTAGATGGTTTAATATATATTTGTGTTTCTCTTTATTCATCGTATATTGACTTTTTCAGTAATCTAAATTATTATTTCTGTATAGATATCGTCCATCGTCGGTTCAGAGATGCCTGGGCCAATTTCTGAGAAACAACTACGGTGGCCCTTGGATCAACTATTCGGAGGCTCCGGAGGAGAGGAAGGCGTTCTGGTTTGCGCACTTCCAGGTAAAAGTATATTAAATAAATCCTCTAATTTATGCATATTCGTGATGCTAACTTAATGAATTATTTATTGTAGCAAACGTATTTTTATCCTCCGCACCGGGCCGAGTTGATCGAGCGGCTCTTTCCTACCGTTGCCGCCAAGCTTATCCGAGATGCTCTGGATGACCAGAAGGCTCGTGATCGTGCTGGAAAACCGATCCAAGGTTGGATCACGCCTGAGCAGTGGACTGCGATGAGGGCTAGATTCGACGATCCGAGCTACAAGGAAAGGTCTAAGAAGGCCAAGGCGGCTAGGCAGAATGCTGCCAAGTGGTGTGGTGGCTCGATTCCGATGACGGAACATTTTCGTCGTTTGGTATGTTTTTTCTTTTAAAATATATTATTTTAATATAAGTACCATAAAATGGTACTTGGAATAAATATTTAAGTTTAGTAATAAAAAATATATTTTTAACAGGTACAGAGGGGTGAGGATGCGAACATGGTGACCGTCTTCTTGGCCACCCATCGCAAGGACGGAAATCTCATTGATGAGAGGGCCTCACAGACCTATGTAAGTATTACTTTACTTTGTGTTTATTTTAATATAACTTAGGCAATTATTGAGTTTCCAAACCTTTTCTAGGCCGAGTATCTTAGGCTTCGTGAGCGGGCGACTGCTAGTGCACCTACACCTGGAGAGGCTGGTGCTTCGTCGCAGCCCGGTCCATCTCCGTCGGCGGACGACCTGTGGGTGACCGCAGCTGGTGGTCTCCAGAGGGGTACGTACTACGGTACGGGCTCCTATGGCGCCCTGGTTGCGACGCAGTCATCTAGGGCCTCCCCGACAGCTGTGCATTCCACACACCCCTCGCAGTCGCAGCCCTCGCAGTCGTCGGCCAGAGTCCAGGAGGCCGTCCAGGAGGCCGTTGACCGTCAGATTGCGTCTCTCCGTGACGACTTGCTGCGAAGTATGGAGGACCAGTCCCGGTCCCAGCCGCAGGCGGACGATCCGATGCTTATCGCACGATTGGATATGCTCGACCGCAGCATGACGGAGTTACGAGAATTGACAAATGATATTAGAGCCTCCAATGATCGCAACATCATGGAGCTGCAGGCGTCACAGCTATCGATGGGCGAGAAGCTGACGAGGATGCATGCGTCACAGCTATCGATGGGCGAGAACCTGACGAGGATGCAGGATTCAATGGGTGATAGCAGTACGAGGTTGTTATCTACCCTGGATTCTTACAACCAGCGACTCGCAGATTTGGAGCGGGCACGGCCGCCACCGACGTCACTGCCTTCTCCATCGACATCGGTGTCGATTCCACGGGACGAGTATGAGGAGTTGTTATCCTTGAAGCGCGCCGCTGGTCAGCCTCCTGCAGATCCGTAGTAATCTAGTTATTATTATTATTATTTATGAATTATTGGTACTTCAACAATAGACATGATGTATGATGCTTCTTGTGGTCATTAATTTTTTAGTTAATTTAATTGGATTATATAGTTATCCACATTTAATTGGATTGATACTTCTTGTGGTCTTTAATTTAATTGGATAATATAGTTAACTAGATTGAATCATGTTGGTGTGTATGATGAAGATGATGTAAAACTGCAGGGAATCACAATGTTTGATTCTGGGAATTTTTTTTAATTTTTTTTAAAAATTAGCGACGTTATTAGCGACGTTTAGCGACGTTAAATTACGTCGCTAATTACGTCGCTAATTAGCGACGCCGTAAAACGTCGCTAATAACGTCGCTAATAACGTCGCTAATGACGTCGCTAAACGTCGCCAATTGCTGACATGGCAGTATAGCCAGGTCATTAAAGACGTCGGTGTAACGTCGCGATAGATGTCGCTAATCAGCGACGTTTAGCGACTTTTCTAAACGTCGCTTTTTAGTGACTTGGCGTCGCAAAACGTCGCTAAATTTAGCGACACATTAAAGTCGCTAAAAAACGTCGGCATAGCGACGTTTAGCGACGTTTTTTGTATTAGCGACTTGGTATTTTCCGACTTCTTTAAAACGTCGCTAATTACGTCGCTAAACCTAATTAGCGACGATTTTTGGTTATTTAGCGACGTTTTTAGACGTCGCTAATTTGACTTTTTCTGGTAGTGAGTACCCGACAACATTCAGGGATGAATGTAGACCCATCGGGCAGGGATAATCATTCTGATCCTGGGAGAGGTGGCGACACCAGTCTGAGCTGAGGGAGGCCCTATGAGTCACTGAAACGACCGCTGGAGGCACACCATAAGCCCAGCTTCTTGGAGCTGCTATTGCGACCTGAAATAAGTAGATCCTTTCACTTTCATGACAACTGACTTCAAACCAATCTTTCTGGCGGATCGCCCGACATGTTCCGCTGTTGCTGCAGCAGCATGCCGAGAAAGACGAAACCGCCCCTCTTTCTCGCCTTAGGGGCTCCATTCTCACCTTATTCGCCCACTGATTCTTTCTCTTTTCTTTTCTATATTTTGTGCGAACAATCAGTCAAAGGAGCGGAGCGCGGGCTGGTCGGCGAATCGGTTCCAAAGTCGTGGATCAAGGTTCTGAAAGAATTTGAACATCTATTTAGTTTCGTCGGCATTACCTTAGCCATGCTTCTTGCCCTCTTTCTGCGAAGTTGCGATGCTGTAGAGGCCAACTTTGCAGACGCTGTCTTGCTCTCACAATCTTGAATAACAATGTCAGCTAATTAGCAAAGATCAAGCGAACTCACTCAACCGTACTCGATTTATCGATCGACCATAAAGCTTGTGTGCGCGCTCCGCTCCTTCAACTGATTGTTCGCATCGGATCTCAGGCTCTCTATTGCACTCCCCGATTGGGGTTCTTTTCACCTAGCTGATTAAAAGAAGAAGGGCCAAGTAAACAAGCACCAGCCGGATGCGCGCACTAGCTAGAAAACCCCTTTCAGCACCCCTTTCGTCCAATAGTCCTATTGTCAGGCTTTCGTAAGTTCCTTTCGGGCTATGATCTCATGAACCTGTGTCCTCGTCGAGAGAAGACTTTTCAAGGGGTGATTTTCGATAAGCCTTTGTTTAAGCCTTATTTTGAGGTCCGCCGGGAAATGAGTTTGATTGCAAGGTCGTATAAAGAAAGGGTTAGCGGCTAGCCGGAACTTCGTGTTCAAGGCAGGAAATTCTTAAGAACAATGAGGTTACCCTCAATGACTAAGAAGAATGCACATACCCGAAAATATTTCTTTCCCCGGGGAAAACGTAAAAAGCAAGACTGTGTCCGCCCTGCAGAGAACAATAGCCTGACAAATATTTTGTTCGGTCCGATTCGGGTACGAATTCAGGTGCCCAAGCTTCTCTGTTTAATCAAGTTGGTTCTCACCCAACCAATCATCTTCCAAGCAAAGCCTTTTAGTGCCAGAGATCATAAAAAGAAGGCGCCAACGCTTGAGTACTGACCCGGGTCCCAGGTTGCTTTGGCGCGCCCCACTCCGGGCAAGCATCTTTATTTTATGGAATAACCTACGGCTAAGTACCTTGATTCGTCTAGGTCCTGCCTTGGTCTCTAAGGAAGGTGCCTAGCCTTGCGAGACAGGCATCCCTCCTACCCCAATTGTCTTGCTGCTAGGACCCTTCGCTACCCAAAGCCCGCCCTATGACCCAAAACAAAAAATGAGCCTTGCGACGAGACGCGGACATTCCTCATGCTGCAGATTTTGATGGGGATCAAATGGCTGTTCATGTACCTTTATCTTTGGAAGCCCAAGCGGAGGCTCCGCAAAAAAAAAGGGGGCGCTGGTGAAAAAATATTTTCTTTCGTTTCTTGCTCTCCCTTAGCAGCGGAAAAGGAGTCTATCTATCTGCCTAGCTTTGGTAGATGCTTAGCCTGACGAAGGCGCCCGGTAGGAAGGAAGGCCGACGATGGCAGGCACAGCCTGTGGTGGTACGGGTTCTTTACGCATCCGCCCAGGTCCTGCTCATTCTAGAAGACAAAAAAAAGAAAAAATAGGTACTTGTACGTCCCAGCAGCATGGCAATGCTGAGGTGTGAGGCGACGTCTCGCTTCTCTTCTGGCGAAGCAGCGAGTTCATGAGCAAGTGAATGAACGAACCAGCGAGCTGCGAGTGAAGTGCTCGTACTGAAGCGCTTAGCGAATTCCAGGCCACTCTCATGTGAGTTGTCGATGGGTCTTCACTGTCAAGCATAATCCCGATGGCTCTGGAGATGCTTTTTTCCAGAAGGTCGTGGGAAGTGAAGGCGAGCGGAGTGAGCTGAATAATCGAAGTGAGGCAACCTTTTGCCAGAATCAGCTCGACTCAGAACCTAGTATGAGCCAGACAAGCTAGACCTAGCTTGGTCCAGTTTGGGAGCAGGTTGGGCCCGGGTTAGTCCTTTTTTAAACAAATCAAAAAATTGATGGGCTTTAGACTATTGGCTTTGGACTTTGACAATATAAAAAACTGTGGAAAAAAAAGAATTTAATAAAAATAAAAAATTATTAATTTATTTATTTGAGAATTTTAATTAAATTTTGAAAACATGAAAGAGTGAAACTACAAATTTCACCTTAAATTTGATCTTCGATTTTCATGTCCAGCATGTTTTTAAATTTTTTTTGTGGTCTTCGATATTTACCAATCTTTGATTTTCAAAGAAACTAATCTAACTCTGCATGACTTCGTCACTTCATTCTTCAGCTTCTCAAGCATCAACTATAATAATTCATTAACATCAGCACTTTCATCTCTTAATTGTTGAGCTAGTTTTTTCGCATGAACTCAATCTTGAACACAAACACGAACGTCTAAAATATCTGTTAGCATCATATTTTTCTTCTTGCTTAGCATTCTTGAACATGCACTAAAACACAATTAATGCTACCATAGATACCAAAACCATTACAAGGTCACGTACCAAAGAAGAAAGTTTATGATAAGTTTTTCGTGAATTTTTTACCACTCTAAAATTGAAAAATATGATCGAGAATCGTCATCATCTTAATACAAGGACAATTGTTAAGTTAGGAGATATTTTTCTTTCTTTATAGTATACTTTTATTATGAGATAACTTAGAAATTAAACCAGAACTATTAGTACATTAAACAACTGAATCTGGTCAATTCGATATAATTTTTTCTTTGGATAAACTAATTAGAGAATCAAAGGATTATTGACTTTCTTATTTTTAGACTACTTACTGTTGGATTATATCTCATTTCCGGTTGAACGCTCAAAGGGGATGAAGTTGTAATTTAGTCCCACATCGGGTAAGAGGCGGGATCATGAGGTGTAGATAATATTGGGATTAGTTCAGACCTTTCATGAAAATTCTCTTTTAAGGCGTATGGGCTCAATCCAATATCGCACCTTATGGGCCAAATCCGGTTCGGGTCACACTACGTTCCCAACAAGTGGTATCAGAGCCCAAGGTTACGGGGTTGGTTTAGGCGGCTCGAATTGGTTCGAGATCGATAGTGCTGAACGTTCGTGTGAATAATCGGATTATACGGGCTCTTCTCAAGGTGGAGTGGGAGCATCCTCTATATGGTGGTCTGAAGTCGGATCAGACCTAAGGTTAGAGGCAACAATACGAATTAGCTTTCAAGGTGTGTCAGACGGGCCCAAGGTGGAGCAAGACATTGTGGTTGGCCCACAATGATGGTGTGGATGAACATGTCGGCTTGGTTTTGTGTTCGAACAAATCGAGATAACAATATGTTGGATCTCCTATGTGTTCGGCTAACAGAAATGAGCAAAGGTAGCTGGGGTGTGCTTGGTTGCTCGGTTAGCGAAAATATGCTACGGTGGAGATTGGTGTATTATATCTCGTTTTTGGTTGAGCGCCCAAAGGGGGTGATAATTTAGTTGTAATTTAGTCCCACATCGGGTAGGAGGTGGGATCATGAGATGTAGATAATTGGAATTGGTTCATGCTTTACATGAGAATTCAATTTTAAGGCATAGGGCCCAATCCAATATCGTACCTTATGGGCCAACTCCGGTTCATGTCACACTTTGTTCCCAACACTTACCTCAATGTTTATAATGTCATAAAAATTATCTAACGATATAAATACACCATTTACTTTTATTTTAGGATCTAAAATCGTACATAAAAAGGGTACATCATGTCAATATGTTAGAAAATTTGTTGCCATTTTAGAAAGTACATAATCAAAACCAGAAATATGTCTATATTTTACAATAAATAAGAAATATTAATAATTATGGTTAAAACTAATTTGATAATAAACTCTGGATAAAATAAATATAATATTATAAAATAATTCAAAAAATTCAAAAATTAAATACGTAATTAACCAATCATTCTCAATTAATTGAGAACCACTAACTACTTCAACTTGCATTAATATAATGCGTAATAACATCTTTATATTTAATACACGATTTCAAATAGGTAGAATTATATATGTGTATTACATCCTTAACAAATCTCCTAAATTTTAAACCATATTGTACACATAACATTTTAAATTATTGTTGCATACTTGGTGTAGTATTCAAACTATTAGACATGTTCTAAATATTTCTAAATTTTCTTTAAAAAAATTCAAAGCATTCTTGCACCATTAAATTAACAATATGACAACCACATCTTACATAAAAAATTGTCCTTCTAATATAGGCAAAATTTTAAATTTTAAAATATTCAAACGAAGTATTATAATTAACATTATAAAAATTATATTTTTTATTATGATCAATATTACATTCATGTAAATTTTGTAACATGACTCAGCAGATTGCAATCTAGTATGAGAAATTTCAAGGATCTTAGACAAAGAATTCATTTTTGTAAAATATATTTCTTATCTAAATAATGCGCAATGATATAAACCAAAGGACAATTTTATTTACTAGTCTATATATCCGAAATTAAAGATAATTTATTAATATTTTCTAAACTTTGTTTCAAAGCTATTTGTTTTCCTTTTCAAATATTTTAACAACTTTTTTTCTAGTACTAGATCTTGAAATTTTAGTAAAACAAATATTTGGTATACTACTTGCGTAGTCATATTATATGTTACTCTTACCAAATGTGAAAGTTTGTCACAAGTAATATATTTTCTTAAGTTGATTTTGTTATGAGCAGTCAAATAAGTATATGATCTAATGAAGATCCTCGAGGACCGTTGCTTAATTGTATTTATCTAGCATTAATTGTGTCACTATAATTACTGTCACAATGTCTTTCAAAGTTCAAAGATTTTGTGCTTCATTTTTTGTTTGAAGATTTTTTAGGTGTTAGTTTTTTTGTGTTGGGATCTATGGCTTTCTCTCCTTGATCATTTGTGACAAATAATTTAATAAAATAATCCAATCAATCGATTTTGTTCTAGTTTGAACATACCTATTAATATGTGTATTTTGGGGAGGTGACTTTGGGGTCGGTAGTCGTGTGTTTTCTACAAGATTAGAATAATTATTATTATCAAAAGTATTATAAATATTATAATAATGCTATGAAAGACTATAATAGTGTTGATTAAAACCATTAGCAACATTAGGATATCCATATTATATAAATGTTAAAAAAATTGTAATTAAATTTTTTAATCAATTTAAATTTTCCAAATTAACTATTTATATAATAAAATGTTGGGATCCAATCTCGATTCGAGTACTGGGATAGTCTGGATACAGAGGGACTGAACTCGACTCGAATTTTGTTTCTGGCCGAGTTCGGTCCGAACTATGTGTATTTTGTTCCAAAATCTTTTGGCAAGACCAAACTGAACTCAGGCCGAGATCAGTTCGGCAGTGGCTGACGAGTTTTGGGTTTTAATCAGCACCATTGGTTTTGTGCGGACGGCCAGGATTTATGATGTGCTATTTTAGGGTTTCCTATGACCTAAAATAGGGTTTCTCAACCTATTTATATATGTTGAGGGTGGAGACATAGGAAGAGCATACACGGGATATTCGAGGGTGCTTGTCCACAGAAAATCTAAGAAAAAGTCTCACTTTGCTCTTAGGGCCCGCCATCCAAGATAGCCAAAGGATGATCAGGAGATCTGTACGAGTAATCGTCATCTTCATACAGGAAGATTGCTACGGACATGGTGAGTAATTTCAATTTGTATCTTCTCTTTCTTCTTGAGTTTAATGAGGGAGTTGAACCTTTGAGCAAAGGATTTAACATTATTTTTGTCAATCTTTTAATTTCTCGTGAGTTATATATATTAAAATTTGTCTAGGTGACGTAGTCACCGAACATATACTGTGTTCAAATATGTCTTGGTGCTTGTTTTAGACAGGGGTTGGTTATCTCAGGTGGGTTGGCCTAAGTTTCTGCTGCGGTCAGTTTCAGACACGATGTCACAGAGCTTGTAGGACGTATCTGATCCCAACATATATATATATAAACTTAGATCTCAACTTGATTTCTTTTAAGGCCGGATGTAGAATTGTTGTTGCTTTGTAGCTGTCAATCAAGTTGAAGTCTCTCTTGCTATTTTATTTTGCACTTCAGTCTTCAAAAAATAGCTAATTCACCGAATATAACAGGAGATTGATTGCAACTATTAGAAGAGGGAATAAATTTTATTGAGATTTTATTTATATAAATTTTCGGTAGTGGTAAATGACCAAAAATATCCTTAAAATATAGCTATATAAAAAAAAATCAAACAATTAGGGTATTTTTGTAAATATCTCTCTCAAAAAGATCATATTATCCTTAAATGTGGTGGCGTGTTGTTTTTTTTTTACTTAAAATATCCTCACAATGTTTTAATAAGTGTTAGGGGGAGAGGGTAAATAATAAAAAAATTTAGTCATTATTTTATAAAAGACAGGTTCCACTGAACATTTGAGGGAAAAACCAGCCCGAATCCGTTAGCCATCAGGACAAATTTCGGAATGCTCGGCCGACTCTGCATTTGTTATTTTGAATCCTCACGTGTGGGGTTACATTGTTTGAATAGTCAATATAATTTATTAAGAAAAATATCATACTTGTTCGTTCTTATTGGCTGCCATGTAGACAAGGACGACTCCATGATTATGAGAAGGAAATGTGTCCAAGTAAAACTAAAGAAGATTCTATTGGCTTCTCCTCCTCCTCCTCTTCTTCAACGCTCCGAAGTGTCGCACTTCTTTCCTCCAAAAAATATGCCGACACCATCCACAGACACGTGTCGGCTCCTCGCTGGCCATAGGCCTACGGCTTGATTGCTCCTGGAGCCAGGAAGGAAGCCAGCTCATTCCACTTTCCTTCCTTGTCCTTTTCCAGCTCCCTTTGCTCTCCTATAAATAGATACTCCTCTCCTCCATTCCATTTCAAAGAAAAGAATCCCAACTTCTCCTCCTTTCCTCGCTAACAAAATCAAGGAGCAGAGATGTCTCGTGCAATCATTACTTCTGCTGTCCTCGCACTCGCCAAGAGGTACAATTCAACTGTAATTGAAAATACTTATATATTTAATTATATATTATTTCGACATAAGAAATATTGAAAATTATATATATCCATATTATTTCGATAGTAATATATTCTTTCTTATTCTTTCTTGTACATGCATTAATTTTCTTCTTAATTCTTCTGGAGCATAGAGGTAGCTACCATGGGCACGACCAGTCTGTAATCTGGCCAAATTTTTGATTTTTTTTTTTTAGGTTTTTTCAAATGCTTTATTAATCATATTTTATTCTTTTGTTTTAATTTGAAGCACGTAACATTTAAGTGATAAATAAATTCTTAAAAAAATTAAAATTTTAGATGGTACGATGTCAACTATATCTAAAATTCAGTCTTTCCTAATTTTTAGAGGTGAGGAGTTAGTGAATTTATGTGTTGTAATTATATGCTTAAACTGCAGGAGGGGTTATTCAGCGGCGGCAGGAAAGGCGAGCGAGGGGCTGAAGGTGGATTCGGCGGCAGCGGCGTCGACGTCCGCTACGCCGTCGGCTTACTCTGGTTCGAGCTCATGGGTGCCGGATCCGGTGACCGGCTACTACCGACCCAGCTGCAACCAAAGCCGGGTTGTGGACGCGGACTCTCCTCTTTCAAAGCAACAAAAGTCTCGAGACTGAAATGAAAAATACATGCATGCACACACGACTCCTTGTGTTTTTCTATTCTACTACTTCAATTGGCTTGAAACTGTACTACTCTCCGGAAAATTAAGAAGAAGAAGCAATATATCGTTCTCTATTATATTCGTTTTAGTCTCTGTTGATCATCTCCGTTATGAAACTTGAATTTCTTTATGATTGGTAATATGTGTGACTGGCTATGATTATTTTTTCAAGGTCGGAAAGGAACTGATGGGTTGCAGCGTTTGATATGAATCACCTATCGGGCTTGATCATTCAAAAAGAAAGCACCCGTGATGGTTGTGATGTTTTTCCGGTCAATTTTGCTATGAGTCCTGCTTTATGGCTCTGCGGGGAGTCGGTGGTTCCGGAAAATTCGGATGTGGGTCCGGATGCTTGAGGTGGAAGGGGGAGGTGAGGGCCAATGGCCTTGGGCCACGTAGATGGAGGCCTGGCCCTCTTGTTATTTGTCTCAAAAAAACAAACAATTGGATGATATCGTCTCCTATTATTTAGCATCAGCATTACAGTTTTTAACTCAAAAAATTAATCATCCAAACTTTTTAATATTAATTTTAATGTTAATATTAATTTTGAATATTAATGTTAATGTTAATGTTAATGTTAAAATTTGTCATGGTATCTGTTATGTCAGCTGTTACATAATAGGAGATGTCATCATCCAAAAAATTTGAGTGACAAATATTATTTTTGTTTTCTAGTTTCTTGTTTCCGAAGAAGTTTCTGGTTGGTCATGAGATGTCCATCTTGGCAGGGGTCTCCGCCTTGGGTTAGGACCAAAATTTTAGATTTTGAGATCTAAGACGTAATTTAAAAGTCACGTCCTCGAAGCCTAAACATTATTATTTTTCATCGACGATGGTACAATAGTATTATCAACTCAAAATTCAAAAAATAAAACAATAAAACAAAATTTAATATTCAAAATAATATATATTATAATAAAATACTAATAAAACTCAAAATGTTTCAAACGAAAAATATATATTAAATAGACTCGTAGATAATTGTACAAAGTCTCTACTGCAAATCTGCAACCTAATAGATTAGAGATATATGTAAAATTGTACATCAGTGCATTTATGAATGAAACAAAAACAAAACAAACCTATAGAAAGAAATCAAACGATTAAAGTATTGCATTTGAATTTGGAATACATACATGAGTAATTATATATGCAACTTTTAGACATGAACACACACACACACACACACACACACACACACACACACACATATATATATATATATATATATATATATATATATATATATATATGTGTGTGTGTGTGTGTGTGTGTGTATGCCCTAAATGTGTCCCACATGCGCCCACAGCGGGAGGTGGATCTCGATCCCGCAACCAATCGGACTTGTTATATATATATATATATATATATATATATATATATATATATATATATATAGTCCTCGGTCCTCTTAAGTCCTTGATATATAGATTCAAGAATAAAATTATAACTTTTTACGTTGTTTAATTATTTTTGAGAGAGAGAGAGAGAGAGAGGGATTGACAACGACGAAAGGATATAGGAGATCGATTAGGAGCCTCAAACTGTTATACGACAGAAGGGGAGAGGATTTTGATGGCGATTGTATCAAAAAAAAAATCAATCTGACTAACTTAACTCTTGGTATTCTATTATATGAAGTTTAGATATCCTATAACAAAAAAAAATATTTTACGCCGACTAAAAGAATTAAAATGAGTCTGTTATGCTTTTGTTCATAATTGGAATTAAATACCTTAAATAGAATTAAAAAATTGGTACCTTCTAAAGTTTTGGACCTAAGCCAACTACCGCATGGGCCTCATATCAAGTACGGGCCTGGGTCAGACTTTACATTCTTTGGTGGAGTTAGTCTTGCAGGTAGATTGAAACACGGCTTTGTCGTGAGTTGCTGCAGTAGCCTTGTTTTTGCTTTGTAGCAAACTACATGTTTAGCTCCGCTGGTGGTCTTATTGGCATTAATCTCGTAGAAGGAGTTGGCTTGTCACGCCCAGTATCAAAATACGGAGACGGACATTGCCAGCCACTCCGTACAAGGTACTATACGTCGTACGACGATCACGGCTTTAACCAGAAAAGGGGGTGCATGATACAATCAAGCCTCCTAGGGTTAAGAACTTCTATATCTCAATCATTCAAACAAGAAGCAATAATATAGAACACTTCAGAATAAGCAATAAGGCGTCCCAAACGCAACATCAGAATATTCTTTAGAGATCTAGTGATATAGAATGATGTACCAAATGCAAGATCAAGGTATACATGACAATGAGTCAGCTGCAGTCTGAATATATATACAGTCATGTAAAGAACTAGTGTCCAGATTTACCGGCTAACAGGTGCCGGTTGGCTAAACGTCCAAAATAATATAGTTTACAAAAAAGAGAGACAATTAGTGAATAAAGGAACCCACTCGTTATCCTCGGTGGCCACATTTCTGATATGCGCCATTAGTCGGGAGAAAGTACACTGGATCCTCGGGTGTTGGCTCAAAACCTGGCTATGTAAAACCAGTGGGGTTAGACCATAAATAGTAAGTACCACAAAGGAAGCACGAAAAGAAGAAAAAAACCCAAAGTAATGTATATATATATATATATATATATATATATATATATATATATATATATATATATATATATATATATAGTTCTGCGTCGTAGCGTAGGTCCATGGCATATCCTAGCACAAAGGCCCAAACCTAAAACCAAATAAGGACAAGGGTTGAATCCATCACACTATGATAGTCTATTTTCCTAGGCTACTAACAGAATAATACAATCACAACCAAGTCCAATTTATAAAATCGATCAATCACTTGTACGGCTTGCCATCTATGGAGTCTGAGGTTATCTCAGAATAATACATAATAGGTATCCTCAGATCACGCCATTGCCGAACATGAGCTAACCTAGGTAATAGATGAATATACAGGTATTTCAAGAGATGCACCCGTTCCCCGTAGGGCCACTGCACTAAAAATACGGTATTAGCGGTTCCAATGTTCCTATAGTGAAACTCGGCATATTATAATAGGTCAGATACTGCACTCCACTAATGAAGATGATATACAGTATCTGTAATAGCCATCCCACAACGCACTAGATGTGGAAAGGTTCGTTGGCATGATCTCGGAATACCGTTTTTTTTCCATGTTACTACCACTTTTAGTTTCTTAATTAACCCTATATTGCGCTCAAAAATCTCAAGGCATGGCCACATCAGAATTTCCCTTAAGATGTCGTACAAGGTACGTGCACGCTATATATGAATCCATGTAAGTTCAATCTGGATTCACCCAAGTGTGTATGCAACATTCAATAAATCAATATCCTAGCCACGCTTTGGTATTGACTCGCACATCATGTCCGTGCTGGAGAAAATAGTATATTTCTAGTATCACGCGTTCAGGAATTTGGAGGCATTCTTGATGCACATCCCAAATATAATCATTTTAACACGTAAAATAATATATCGCATGACTGCGCACATTAGATCAGGAACTTATTAGGCAATAATTGTATCATCACAGATACAGTATTCGAGTCCAATTACCAATTATCATTTGGTCACGGATATCTTGATTACATTATAACATGAAGCTTATGTCATGCACATAGCTGGTTATTCACTATTCACTTAGTCTGGTCCAACTAGAAAATATCAAGTCCAACACATATTCATGCCATGTGTGAAGCCAATCTTAGTGCATGGTTATGTCTAGCATGAGGTCAGGTTTCTAAGTCAATTCTTTCTTAGAATCATAACATAAGCAATACGAGGATCAACCACATAGAGGATGATAAGAACATTAAAAAATAGATAAGTGAATACATAATAAAAATACTAAGTGCGCGTATAAAGGTCAAGCGCATAAAGTCTCATGAACTACAAAAAGGGGTGGCGCACAAACTCACTAAAGTAAGCTTGGCGCATAAACTCATAGAAATAAGCTTGGCGCACAAACTCACAGAAATAAGCTTGGCGTCCTTTCGTAAGAAAGTGCGCACAAAAGGGGGGTGGCGCACTTTGTCAAGTTAACCAACACGGCGTACTTGACAAAAGTGCACGGGCAAGAAAATAAGGCATTGTTTCAAAAACAAGTGCGCGAGCAACAAGCTAAAAGACAAAACACACAATCCGAGGTCAAAGCTCGACAATCGAAAAACTTGTCAGTCGAGGAGCACACAAATCAATAACACATAAATCGAGAAACCAACCAAAATCTTCGTCCCTAAGGAAATGAAGAGGAAAGAAAGTGCACGAGCAGATCAACGTAAGAAAAGGGCGCTAGCTGACGAAACATAAGAAAAGTGTGCCATATTGCCAAATGCGAAGAAAATGCACTGACTGACCGTGGTGCACTTTCTCTATGTTTTCCAAGGAGAACCTTGATAAAATAGGCACAAAGTGAGCCAACTAAGTTTTTCTCTTGAAAGTGTGCCACTGACTCAAGAAGTATGATTATAGCACTTTTGCTAGGAGACTGAGTGCAGTATGGATACGCACAAAAAATTAGGACATCACACCAATGCGCCCAAAGTGAAATATACGTATTTCTACGCCAAATGGGTCATCTTGCATACTCTTCATAAAGCACTGTTCTTTATCTCCAGTCAGCCATTTTGTTATACGTATTGAATCAAGTTTCAGTACTGAACAAGCTTGACTTGAAATCAAGCACGACAAAAAGCAAAGTTATATAAAATATGGTGCTCTACACTATGAGCTAATTAGTTTTGTAAAGCACAAAGTTTAGGGAGATCAAATCCTAGGAAAATAAAAGTGAACCAATAGACCCAAACTTAGGTCCATGCAATTTCAACCAAAAAAATCAAGAACAATAAATATTAAAGATGAAGGGGTGCTCGGTCCCAACAATATGAACTAGAAATAAACAAAAATTATTAAGAAGTAAATGCATGCATAAATCCATGGTTCTTCTTCTTGTGCAAGATGTACTTGCCTACGGAGGGAGAGAAAACCTAAGAGAGATAAATGGAAATGAAAGATAATGAGAAGAGAGAGAGAGAGAGAGAGAGAGAGAGAGAGAGAGAGAGAAATGAGAATATATATATAGTTTTAGGTTTGAGATGTGTACCGTTGGATCACTCAAACCCAACTAAGCCATACATGCCACCAACCCAACCAAACCTACTCTCTCCACAACTCTTGGGTCCGGTCTAAACAATGGTCGGTCTAGCTACCATTGTACGGAAAAGTGTGTCAAAGAGAATATGCGCTAAAGTGCTCCAGAAAAGGGGGCTGACATCTCTACCCACCTTAGAAAAATTTCGTACTCGAAATTCGAACTCAAGGCTAGATAGAGATATCAAGACAAGCAACAAACTAACTATAAGCAATCTACTCATGCAAGCAATAACATCACAACACATAGGTTCGGGTACCAAGACCATATATCTTCGTCACGCTCCCACGTTGATTCTACAAGAGTGTGATGGCCCCAGGTAACCCGGACACAAAAAAGAGTCCAGTTCTTGAGCACCTTCTCCCTTCGGTCCAGAATGGATACTGGTTGCTCCTCGTAAGATAAGTCGGTACAAATGACTAATTCAGAGTGATCGAGGATATGACTGGATCTGGGATATACCAACGTAATTAAGATACATTAAATATATAGTGCACCTCACGTAGCGAAGGTGGAAGGGCAAGAAGATAAGCCACATCGCCTACCTGATCAAGAATATCAAACGGTCAAGCGTATCGCGGACTAAGCTTCTCGCGGATCCCGAATCTAATAACTCCAAGGGTTAGAAAAATCAGCAAGAATACGTGGTCGTCGATACAAAAATCTAAAGGCCTATGATGCTGGTCCGCCCAGTGATGATGTCGATCCTGCGTAACCCGAAGTCGCTCTCTGGTCTGCCTGACAACTTCTACTCTCTGCGTGATCATTTCGGGGCCTAACATCTTTCGCTCACCAATGTCATCTCATGCCAACGATGATCTACACTTTCTATCGTATAGTGCATCTAAGGGTGCCATCTGAATACTGGCCTGATAACTGTTGTTATACGAGAATTCTACTAAGTGAAGGTGATTCTTCTAAGATCCACCAAATTCTAGAGTATAGGCATGTAACATATCCTCCAGGGTCTGGATGGTCCTCTCTGATTGCCCGTCTGTCTTGGGGTGGTATGCCGTGTTGAATCTTAAACTGGTACCCAATCTCTCGTACAAGCTTCTCCATAAATGAGAAATAAAACTTGTATCTCGGTCGGACACTGTGCTTACCGGCACGCCATGTTGCCTCATAATCTGTCGTATATACAAATCTGCCAACTGCTCTGTAAAGTGTCCCACTCTAAAGGCAAGAAAATGTGCTACTTTTGTGAGTCGGTCCACTATCACCCAAACTGTATTTCGAACAGTCAGGGAACTAGGTAAACCGGTCACAAAATCTGTCACGTCCAGTCCCAAAATACCGAGGGACTAGCCACGTGGCAATGGCCAGCAACACAACTCTATTGGACAAACCTAATTTAATGGACCCGTTAGAGTGCACTTAAGTTGTAATAAATAATAATACAATTCTATACCATATATCTTACTATAATTCTAATCTCATCCACAGAAAGTAACATAACTAAATATGATAGACCAGTCAAGATAATAGATAAAAAGCAATATAGTCTATCAACAAGTCCAAATAAATAGTGTCTCGGGGAACAACCCGATAAAATAAGTCAATACATAAGTCCATAAGTTAAGATATGAAATAACTGGAAGCATAAATAACTGAGTATGTAACAGAATACTCAAGAGAATCCTCTGGCACAACCTCATCCTCTGGTGTCAGTACTGCTCCAGTGTTAGCTCCTGAACTGTAAACCTTGGGGTAATCCTCCTCTACTGTACCTGGGGACATAATCCAGATCCAGGTCCTCAGGGGACATAGCAAGGTACAAGAATAACTCAAGCCAAATAAAATACAGTAAATAAAAATAGATCCTCAGGGCAAGCTATGTAACCAGCTATGTGAAATACAAGTTGAGAGCATCACTAGTACTCAGGCTGAAACCACTACAAGCTCTGTGTCGGGGAGCCGGTAGCAGTAATATCACGTAATAGGCCAAGCTCTGGAACAGAGACTAAAACACCGCAATAATAAAATATATATGTATGTAATCAGCCTGTAGCCTGTGTGTCTCTCCCCACCCAATGTAATCACACGTCTCATGTCCATAACACGCAAGATCATGACCTTTGACTAGTACAATGAGTCATAATAATATCTATGTATATACAAGTCTTATGTCACGAATCCTGTAAGCCTATACAGAATCACCATGAATAATTTTGGAAAGATTCTGTCTCATGAATAGTGTCAAGTGTACTATAGTATGAAGTACTTAGTAAAACAAGCACGAAAATATATAGGATCGTGGATTTAACTCTCTAAGTGACGTTACACGACTCCACGTACGGCGTCGACATCCGAATCTTGTTCAGACGTTAAGAAATGTCTCACGGTCCTAGGTTGAACAGGTACATCACAAAAGTATATAGAAATAACTCAAACAATAATGGCACATGATCTACTGCAAGTTGGCAAGGTACACTTGCCTGTATTCTGAGCTCCGCTAGTTGCTCCGATATAAGTAAAATCTCTAGGTACACCTCCGGATGCTGAAATAAATATCACTATTGCTCTCAAAATACTTGAAATATCTAGGATTGACTACTCATAAGTCTAATTTGAACACAGGAACAGAATTGACAGTTTTTGGTCAAAGCGGGGTCCACATGTGGTCCACTTTACACCAAAAAATGTACCAGAGACAAAGTTCTCCAAATTCGTTAAACTTAGTGTCTATAAGTCCAGAACGATGATACAAACCCAATGGAACATCCATAACTGGATTTCAATGAGTCGGTCATGAAATTGCCCGTCAAGTGGAACCGTGGGGCCCACGAAATGATATTTCGTCAACGTTATCAGAATCGAACCAAACTTGGGTTACAGGATCAACGTAATACTACGAATCCGATGGCGTAAGTTTCGTTGTGAAATGATAAGCACACATAAAATTATGACGAGTGTCAAAACAGGCCGATACGGGACTTTTCGACGGATACGCGTTAATTTTGGTATACACGCACATCCAAATCAACTTCTACAAAATTCCACATGTCCACGTTGAATATACATGCCTTTTGGTGCAATTGGCACACGACGAAGTTGCCTCATTTAGCGGGACGCACCCCGTTGTGAGAAAATTCAGGTTTAGAAAGCCATATTTTCGGTCAAATTCAACAGCAAATTAAACACAACATACAGCAAATTAAAATAAACTAATTAAAGAAATTAAATCTCATTTATGTTGTCTAATTTACTATTCAAGTAGAATTTAAAAATATTAACTAGATTAGAAGAAAAGCAGACATGAACATGGGTGGTTGTGACAGTTTCTGAACTACAAAATTGGTCATTTTTTCCTACTTTGTCATGAATTACGACCGATACAGGACACGATACACCGAACTAATTATATAGGGCTCAAGAGGGTCATGTGGTCTTATCATAGGATTTAACAGATCGATATTTGGATTATTATGCAGGGAGATACAGGGGCTAGAAGTAGCATACCATGTTGTGTGATGTTGCTCAAAATTTGGACGGCTACTTTGCGGCAGCGTGCGGCGGCGGTCCGGCGATCGTCGGAGGCTTTGGTTGGTCGGGGTGGTAGAGGAGATGATGGTGGTGAGGGTCGGCTAGGCTGAGGATTATATAGGTGGAGGTGGGACGGTTACAAGGAGCAAAAATGAGGGGTTCGGCCGTTTGGGAGAGGAAGATGGGGAGTTTTCTGTTATTGGAAGGTGGAGGGGGGTTGGTGGGTTGCAGGTTAGTGGGTTGCGGGTTAGTGGGTACGGATTAGGATCCGGGTTTGGTTTAGGTTGGTTCGGTTTAGTTTGGTTTGGTTCGGTTTGGGTTGGTTTATATAAAACAATAAATACTTGGCAATTAAAAATAGTTTTGGATCCCAATAAATTTCAGAAAAATTACACAATATTCTATTATTAATTATACACCCGAAAATATATTTTTTGTACTATTTTAATAATTAATTTAATACACAAAAATATAAATCCATGAAGTACATTTATTATAATTAGCTAAAAATTACAGAAAAATCTTCCTTAATCTCAAAATTCATAATTTCAATAATTAAAATTTTAAAATTAAATTCTAAAAATCTAGGTGTTTACAAAATCTATGGTGATATTTTCCCACATCCACTCTGGAATAGGGAGCAGCTGCAATAATCTTGCTGGTCTCTGTTGTTCTGCCTTCACTTGCTGACATACGAGACATCGTGAAACGAACCTAGATATCTCTCTTTTTATCCCGTTCCACCAGAAATATTGCTTGATATCCTGGTACATCTTCGTGTGCCTCCGGGATGAATATAATACTGGGAACTATGTGCCTCGGTCATCACTTTTTGTCGGATATCTACAATTGACACACAAAGACGGTTCCCAAACCTTAGCATTCCATCCGCATGAATCGCCAACTCCTTACGAAATTTGGACTCACATCCTTCCTTTAGTTTCTGAATCCTTGGGTCCTCTGCCTAAACTATCTTTATTCTATCCACCAAATTTGACTGTATCTATAGGCTAGCCATAACTCCTACATCCCGGGATAATACTATCTCGATTCCCATCTCTCGTAAGTCTTTTAGAATGTGCTTCTGAGTGGTCAACATGAATTCTCCACCTCTTCTACTAAGTGCATCAGCTACTATATTTGCTTTACCTAGATGGTATTGAAGTTCCACATCATATTATTTCAACAACTCAAGCCACCTCCTCTGTCTCATGTTTAAGTCATTCTTCGTGAATATATATTTCAAAATCTTATGATCTGTAAAGATCTCCACCCAATCGCCATATAAGTAGTGCCTCCATAGCTTAAGCGAAAATACTATTACTGCTAACTCCAAATCGTGAATTGGGTAGTTATTCTCGTTATCTCTGAGATTTCGAGAAGCATACGCTATCACTCTTCCCTTGTAAACCCCCTGATTTTTCAAAATTTTTAAAACTGGATTTTTCACAATTTTCTGGAATTTTTTGGGAATTTTCTGTAATTTAAAAAATAGGATTTTAATTATTAAATGATTTTTAAATAATAATAAATAATATTAAAATATTATAAAAATAATATTTTTGGGTGTAAAATGAAAAACTGGAGTTAGGATAATTTTTCTGAAATTTATTGGGCCCTGGACCTATTTTTAAAACACCTAAAATCTATTTATTTATTTATTTATTTATTTATTTATTTATTTATTTATTAAACTATTTATTGGTTATTATTATTATTATTATTATTATTATTATTTAAACCCAGCCCGCGGCCCACTGGACCCGGCCCACCGGGCCCAGCCCCGAACCCGGCCCAGCCCCGGCCTAGCGGGTCGGGCGGGTCGGCCAGACCCGCTAGCCCGCGATCCCGACCCGCGACCCGCTTTCCCTCTCCCCTCCCAAGAACCCGATTCCTCCGGCGGCCGCCCGCTTCTTCCGCCGCCCTCCGCGCCTCGCCGGCCACGTCGCTGTCCCCTCCGCGCTGCCCGGCCCACGATCCGCCTTCTCCGCCACGTCTCGGCCTCCCCTCTCCCTCTCCCCTCCCTATAAATCCCCCGCTCCTCTCCCCTCCGGCAAGACCCCTGCCCCCGGATCCCTCCGGCCGGTCGCCCCTCCGCCGCCGCAGCCGAGGCCAAGCCCTAACCCTAATTTTCTGTGTCCGGACACGTGTCGGACACGATTTCGACCCCGGTTTTCGAGCCCCGTTCAGGTGCGTGTATCTTCTTGCTCGTAGCTCTGTTTTTGATTTCTCAAATTGTGTTGCGAATCCTGTATAACCCTCTCGGTGTCCGGACAAACCGCTCGGGGTATCGGGTCCTGTGGTGATCGCACACCGCGATCCAAAAACAGGAAAAACTAGACCCTGTTTCATCCCGGAACTGAGTACCCCCCGCCAAACGGGACGACTTGGTCGCGTGCGGTCTTCACAGATTCGTGCGCGTCGTCGATACGGACGTGTGGAATTTCACGGAAGTCGATTCGGGTGTGCGTGCACACCGAAATTAACGCGTATCCTCGGACACCGTTCTGTATTCGTACTTTCTAGAACGTGCCCTAACTTTGTGTACACAAGTCGGATCGAGACGAAACTTGCGCCATCGGACTCGTAGCAATACGCCGGTCCTATGGGTCAAGTTTGGTTCGATTCTGAGAACGTTGACGAAATCGCGTGTCGTGGGCCCACAGGCCCCGCTCGACGGGCGATTTTGTGATCGGCTCATCGGAATCCAATTCTGAAAGTTCCGTTGGGTTCGTATCATCATTCCTGACCTGTTGACACTAAGTTTGGTGAATTTGGAGACCTTTGACCCGGACACATTTTTCGGTGCAAAGCGGGCCCACATGTGGATCCCGTTTTGACCCAAAACTGCCGTTTTTGCCCTTGTCTCCAAATTGGACTCAAGGAAAGGCGTTCCTAGCTGATTGATATTTTTTGGATCTGATGGTAATGTTTATTTCAGCAACCGGAGTGCCGCCTGCAATTTCAGCTGAAGACAGAGCAGCAATTGGAATCGGAACCGCAGGCAAGTGTACCTCGCCAAAACTTGCAGCTTTGCTACCTATTTTCTTGACTTAGTTATACTTCAGTGGGCAAGTGTACCTTACCAAAACTTGCAGCTTTGCTACCTATTTCCTGGACTTAGTTATACATCAGTGGGCAAGTAAAGCTTGCCAATTCTCAGATATTTCTGGTTATAATATTTTACTTGATTTCTTGTAGATTCATATGATAACTTGTTTAACTGCTCAACCCAGGACACCTGACACTATTCATGTGATAGAATTGCCTGAGATATACCTGGTGATTCCGTATAGGATACATATTCATGTCATTTACAGTTTACATGCGTAGATTCTATCCTGACTCATTGCATTAGTTCAAACTTGCGTAACTTATACCTGATAGTTTCTGGAACTGTGACGTGAGATTACATGGGGTGGGGAGAGTAATATCATATCAAGGCTGAATATAATATAATATAATATAAATACTGTTATCTGGCGGTGCCTTAGACTCTGATACAGAGCTTTGGTACCTTACTGGCCCTTCGAGAAAATACTGCTATGGTTTCTTCGACACTGATCCTGTAGTAGTCTCAGCCTGAGTATGACTAAAACTCTCACTTGCATATCACTTAGCTGGTTTACATATTTACCCTGCTATTTTATTATTGCTGCACTGCATATATTTTGGCTTGTATTTTCTGTACCTTGTTATGTCCCCTGAGGACCTGGAATGGACTATGTCCCAAGGTATAGCCGCAGAGATCTACCCCGAGGTGTACGGTACAGGAGCACTCCTTGGAGCAGAACCCGGAACAGAGAACGAGATATTGGCCGAAGATTTCTCCTGAGCACCGGCTTCATCTACACAGTATTTCCATTTTCAGCATTTATTTCCTGTCTATTTTCCTCTGAATGTAACAGACTAATTCTCGGATCGTTTCCCGAGATAATCTTATTTATTGCTTATTTATTTCCATTGCATTATTTCTAGCAATTAATCTGTGTTTATTTGGTGGATGAGATTATAAATACCTGAGACTGGTACATATTACTGCTAGACTACAGCTTAAGCATGCCCTGATGGATCCATTAAATTGGGTTGTCTATCGGTGCGTGCTGCTAGCCATTGCCGCGTGCTCAGTCCCTCGTCATTTTGGGACTGGGGCGTGACATGGTTTTTGTGGTGGCCCATGCAGGTCTACGACTAAATTGTTCGGTTTCAACTCAGGGACCGAACAGGCCTGCAATAAGAATAGGATAAGTTTTTAGGATCTCATCCACTTGCTTGAATCATTTTTGATATCTGTATCGTATTCGAATTAATTTATTGACTTGCATCCTGCCTTGATTCCTGTGCGCCTCTTATTGTTTATTTTGGATACAGGAAAATGGACCCACAAAGATGCAACGAAACCCCCGCCGGAATACCACAAGCTACAGGTGTCACCTATGACGACGAAGTGACACCAGTCGGAAGAATTCCCTCAACTCAACAGAGCCAGCAGGCAGGTCAACCTACCTCCCGATTCCGGCGCGATGACATCCCACCTCCGCCTCAGTTTGTCCCACCAATGCCCGTGTTCCCACAAGGACAGCCGATTGATGGGCAACAGATATTCCAAATGATCTACGCGATGATGCAAGCTCAGCAACAAGTCCAACACGAGGCTCAGCATCGCGAAGCTAATTTCTTAAGGGACAGCATCGTAACTGTACTGGAGCAGGCCAACCTACCAGCTCGACGGCCTTCGACGGGCTCTATCACTGACTTCCGTCAACTGAAGCCCCGCACTTTTTCTGGAAAAGAGGAGCCCACAAAAGTTCATGAGTGGCTCACCAACATTCGGCATTAACTTGAAGCAGCTGAGCTTCCCCGAGAACATTGGATGACTGCCGTCAGAATGCAATTGACGGACAATGCTAATCACTGGTGGCTATCCGAGGAGACGCGACTCGGACCAGACCGAGTCACTTGGGAGGAGTTCTCCAGGCTCTTCCAAGAGATGTACATTCCTGCCATTGCTCGATCAGAACTGCGGGACAGGTTCAATCGCCTCACTCAGGACTCTATGACGGTGGAAGAATACAACGCAGAATTTATTCGTCTGAGCCGCTTCGCCCCCACCCTGATCCCGACAGAGGAAGAGAAGGCCGAGAAATTCTTCGACGGACTGAACATTGAGCTGCAGAAACTAATTGGGTCCGTTGCACCAACATCATACTCGGACGTACTTGCTGCGGCTCGACGCATGGAGCGCGTCACCAAGAGAGAGACCAGTCTGAAGCGGCCCTCCACATCCGCACCAACCAGAGCAGTACCAGAGGAATCTGCAAAGCGTCAACAAATAAGCCCGCCACCAAGAGCAGCCCCAAAAGCCTTCTACCTTCCTACTTGTTACCACTGCGGCAAGATAGGCCATGTCGAGAAGGAGTGTAGACGTAAACTCGGACTATGCTTAGGCTGCGGATCCAGACAGCATGCAGTAAGAGACTGTCCTGAGCGTAGAGATGGAGCACCAAGGGCGAACCAGCAAACTCCACCAGCGCCTCGAGAAGCACCCTACCAGCAAGCTCAGCAGCAGCAGAGGAATCTTCCTCAAGGACGAGGGCAAGTTTACGCGATGACTGTGCAGGACGCTGATGCGAGTAAGTGATTCGTAGTTATTCGTTTCTAGTCTTGTAGTAGCTCGTGCCTCTTGGTTCGTGATCTCAGCCCCAACCTAGTAAATTGCAACTTGTTAATAACAACCTGGTTTTCATAAAAGTTGTAATCTTTTTGCTTTAACTAGATTTTCTCTGAAAAGTGGATAACTTTTATTTTTAGGGAAACGGTATTTCCCTAAGTATCTTGTGACGTATTTCGATCGATGCTTGCGACCGCGTCATCTCTGTTGACCGGTTATTCTTTGATTGCGAGGACGCAATCCTCTTAAGGGAGTAGATTGTAAATCTCCTGATTTTTCAAAAATTTTAAAACTGGATTTTTCACAATTTTCTGGAATTTTCTGAGAATTTTCTGTAATTTAAAAACAGGATTTTAATTATTAAATGATAATAAATAATATTAAAATATTATAAAAATAATATTTTTGGGTGTAAAATGAAAAACTGGACTTAGGGTAATTTTTTTGGAATTTATTGGGCCCCGGACCTATTTTTAAAACACCTAAAATATATTTATTTATTTATTAAACTATTTATTGGTTATTATTATTATTATTATTATTATTATTTAAACCCAGCCCGCGGCCCACTGGACCCGGCCCACCGGGCCCAGCCCCAAACCCGGCCCAGCCCCGGCCTAGCGGGTCGGACGGGTCGGCCAGACCCGCTAGCCCGCGAGCCCGACCCGCGACCCGCTTTCCCTCTCCCCTCCCACGAACCCGATTCCTCCAGCGGCCGCCCGCTTCTTCCGCCGCCCTCCGCGCCTCGTCGGCCACGTCGCCGTCCCCTCCGCGCTGCCCGGCCCACGATCCGCCTTCTCCGCCACGTCTCGGCCTCCCCTCTCCCTCTCCCCTCCCTATAAATCCCCCGCTCCTCTCCCCTCCGGCAAAACCCCCGCCCCCGACTCCCTCCGGCCGGCCGCCCCCGATTTCGACCCCGGTTTTCGGGCCCCGTTCAGGTGCGTGTATCTTCTTGCTCGTAGCTCTATTTTTGATTCCGCAAATTGTGTTGCGAAGCCTGTATAACCCTCTCGGTGCCCGGACAAACCGCTCGGGGCATCGCGTCCTGTGGTGATCGCACACCGCGATCCAAAAACAGGAAAAACCAGACCCTGTTTTACCCCGGAACTGAGTACCCTCCGCCAAACGGGACGACTTGGTCGCGTGCGGTCTTCACAGATTCGTGCGCGTCGTCGATACGGACGTGTGGGATTTCGCGGAAGTCAATTCGGGTGTGCGTGCACACCGGAATCAACGCGTATCCTCGGACACTGTCCCGTATCCGTACTTTCTGGAATGCGCCCTAACTTTGTGTACACACGTCGGATCGAGACGAAACTTGCGCCATCAGACTCGTAGCAATACGCTGGTCCTATGGGTCAAGTTTGGTTCGATTCTGAGAACGTTGACGAAATCGCGTGTCGTGGGCCCCACAGGCCCCGCTCGACGGGCGATTTTGTGATCGGCTCATCGGAATCCAATTCTGGAAGTTCCGTTGAGTTCGTATCATCGTTCCTGACCTGTTGACACTAAGTTTGGTGAATTTGGAGACCTTTGACCCAGACACATTTTTTGGTGCAAAGCGGGCCCACATGTGGATCCCGTTTTGACCCAAAACTGCCATTTTTGTCCTTGTCTCCAAATTGGACTCAAGGACAGGCGTTCCTAGCTGATTGATATTTTCTGGATCTGATGGTGATATTTATTTCAGCAACCGGAGTGCCGCCTGCAATTTCAGCTGAAGACAGAGCAGCAATTGGAACCGGAACCGCAGGCAAGTGTACCTCGCCAAAACTTGCAGCTTTGCTACCTATTTCCTTGACTTAGTTATACTTCAGTGGGCAAGTGTACCTTGCCAAAACTTGCAGCTTTGCTACCTATTTCCTGGACTTAGTTATACATCAGTGGGCAAGTAAAGCTTGCCAATTCTCAGATATTTCTGGTTATAATATTTTACTTGATTTCTTGTAGATTCATATGAAAACTTGTTTAACTGCTCAACCCAGGACACCTGACACTATTCATGTGATAGAATTGCCTGAGATATACCTGGTGATTCCGTATAGGATACATATTCATGTCATTTACAGTTTACATGCGTAGATTCTATCCTGACTCATTGCATTAGTTCAAACTTGCGTAACTTATACCTGATAGTTTCTGGAACTGTGACGTGAGATTACATGGGGTGGGGAGAGTAATATCATATCAAGGCTGAATATAATATAATATAATATAAATACTGTTATCTGGCGGTGCCTTAGACTCTGATACAGAGCTTTGGTACCTTACTGGCCCTTCGAGAAAATACTGCTATGGTTTCTTCGACACTGATCCTGTAGTAGTCTCAGCCTGAGTATGACTAAAACTCTCACTTGCATATCACTTAGCTGGTTTACATATTTACCCTGCTATTTTATTATTGCTGCACTGCATATATTTTGGCTTGTATTTTCTGTACCTTGTTATGTCCCCTGAGGACCTGGAATGGACTATGTCCCCAGGTATAGCCACAGAGATCTACCCCGAGGTGTACGGTACAGGAGCACTCCTTGGAGCAGAACCCGGAACAGAGAACGAGATATTGGCCGAAGATTTCTCCTGAGCACCGGCTTCATCTACACAGTATTTCTATTTTCAGCATTTATTTCCTGTCTATTTTCCTCTGAATATAACAGACTAATTCTCAGATCGTTTCCCGAGATAATCTTATTTATTGCTTATTTATTTCCATTGCATTATTTTTGGCAATTAATCTGTTTATTTGGTGGATGAGATTAGAAATACCTGAGACTGGTACATATTACTGCTAGACTACAGCTTAAGCATGCCCTGATGGATCCATTAAATTGGGTTGTCCATCGGTGCGTGCTGCTGGCCATTGCCGCGTGCTCAGTCCCTCGTCATTTTGGGACTGGGGCGTGACATTCCTGCTGTATCAAAACACATCCAATCCCCTTGCCAGATGCATCACAATACACGTGAATCCTCTGGAGCCTGCTGGGAGAGTAAGGATCGGGGCAGATATTACTTCTTCTTCAACTCTTCAAAGGCTATCTGGTACTCTACTGACCATACAAATTTAACTTTCTTGCGCGTCAACCGAGTCAAAGGTGCCAAGATCTTAGCAAAGTCTGACACAAATCTCTTGTAGTATCCTGCCAAGCCCAGGAAACTACGAACCTCCGTCACTATCTGCGAAACTGGCCAATTTTCTATTGCATCTACCTTCTTGGGATCAAATGAAACTCCTGCTCTAGAAATAATGTGCCCAAGAAAGGATATGTGATCCAACCAAAACTCACACTTACTAAGCTTTGTATATAACTGTTGCTCCCTCAAGGTCTGCAGTACTATCCTGAGAAGTTCTTCATGCTCCTTATTACGAGAATACACAAGGATGTCATCGATAAATACTATCATAAATTGGTCTAAGTATGGCATAAAAATATGGTTCATCAAATCCATGAATACGTTGGAGCATTAATCAGTCCGAATAGCATAACTAAGAATTTGTAATGCCTATATCGTGACCTAAATATTGTCTTCGGTATATCCTGCTCCCGAACTCGCACCTGATAATATCCTGATATCAGATCTATCTTGGAGAAGACTCTTGTTCCGCTTAATTGGTCAAATAAATCATCAATCCTTGGCAATGGGTACTTGTTCTTCACTGTTACCGCATTCAATCGCCTGTAATCCATGCACAACCGTGTCGATCCATCCTTCTTCTTTACCAATACCGTCGGTGCTCCCCATGGTGATCCACTGGTCCGAATAAACTTCTTAGCCTTCAGTTCTTTCACGTGTCAATATAACTGATCAAGCTCTGATGGTGACATTGGGTATACCTTTTGAGATATTGGTTCTGCTCCTGGCATCAACTCTATACATAACTCTACTTCTCTAACTGGGGGTAATTCGGGAAGCTCGTCGGGAATGGCATCCATGAACTCTTTAACTATTTTGGGTATCGGGTCCTCTTCCGTCGCTATTGTTGCAATTTTCTTTTTATGCTGGTCTCCGGCTATTCTTCTAAGAACAAACTCTTCTATACTAGGGACTCTAAATAACACTATACCCTCATGACAGTCTTTCATCGCATGAATGTCTCTCAACCAGTCTATGCCTAAGATAATGTCAAAGTTGTCCATAGGGAACTCGATCAACTTCGCAGGTAACAAATGCCCACATACTACAACTGGACATGCTAAGCATACTCTACTAACTCCTACGTTCCTATTGCAAGTGAGTATATTCAGCCTCTCTGACAATGCCTCAAACTTTAATCCAATACATGTCACATATTGTGCAGATATAAATGAGTGTGATGCTCTTGAATCAATTAATGATATGGCAGAAAAAGATGTAACAAGAATGTTACCTGCCACCACCTCACTTGACGTCATAGCTTCTTCCAGAGATAAGGTGAACGCCGGCCCTTGGCCTTGTCCAGCTCCCTGTTGCTGCCTTCTTTGGTGTCATTGTTGAGGTCTCTGCTGATCCCACTGCTGCTTTTGTTGGTACAATTGAACCCACGTCGGCAATGGATGCTGATATGCATACCGTACCGCTACTGCTGGTCCTCCTTGTTGTACTGTCCTTGGAGTTGGCAATGTAGAAAACTATTATGCTAGTCCGCTTGACCTCTTTATTTATGGACAAGTGGAAATTTTATGATCGGGGCTTCCATATCTCAAGCATAGTCTATTAGCTTTCCGACAAACATCCAAGGTATGACCTCCATTTCTGCAATATGTACAACCCGCCGGCCCTCCCTTTCATTGTTGTTGTTGCTGCTACTATTTCAGCTACTGCTGTCGAGTATACGCTATCACTGTTGAGGCCATTGGCCTCCTCTGTGTTACATCATGGATTGAATGACAGGGGATACTGTCGACGTCCGCGGTACTGGTCCTCTCTCGCTACTTTGTCCATGAGGCCTCTTCCGGACTACCCTTCTTGCTGTCATCCTCTGAGAGGTAAGCTCAACCCTCTTGGCCGCTATTAATACTGCATCGAAGGTCTGGTAGTCATATACCTCTACTATATGTAAGATCTCTAAATAAAGTTCCTGTTGGAACCTTATTGCTCTCTCCAACTCTGTCGCCACCATGGTCGGAGAAAACATGTTCAGTCAGCAAAACTCCGTCACGTAACCATCTACTATCCTTCCAGCCTACTTGTGGTTGGTAAATATTTGTTGTAGCTCACACTGAGCCACAATCCCAAAGTAATTTACCCTGAACCAGGTTTTGAAATTGTCCCACAAAATAGGATGCCTCACTCCTATCTCCATCGTGATCCACCAATCTCTTGCAAGATCCTGGAGCTACAAGCGAACCAGGTCAACCTGTTCCTCAGCCAAAACCTTAGCTGTTGCCAAGATGGTCTCAATATCCTGGAGACAATTATCTGCCATAAAGACGTCCTCTATGCCATCAAAATATCTAGGATTCAGTCTACAAAAACCTAACATATGCCCCATAACTACTATTTTGCCTCGTTCCAGGACCGGCTGTAACCCTTGTTGTTGAAAATGTTGATGTGTTGTTCTTGATATTGTTGCTGCTGAACCACCATCTGATATTATTGGGCAACCAACATTTCTCGGATAATTTTTAGCAAGGCCGATATATTTAGTGATGCTGATACTACGGAAGGTACGGGAATACCTTGAGCCTACTGCTCTATCATATTTATCGTGGGCTCAACTTAGATCCCTGACTGGGGTTCTACAGAACTTCGTTCCACTAGCAACTCTGCCTCTCTTTTTGTTGCAATATCTGGAGGAGGAAAACCCTAAATAAGGGCACAAGAAACATCAAGTACAAGACGAGAAGGAAACAAGGAAGCAACCAATCTGGAAAATTTCAAGCTGAGTATCGAAGAGGACAAATTCAAAATTTTAAGAAGAATTATGTTTGATTGAGACTCCTATGACCATGACACCCCAAAGGTCTGCAGAACACAGACCTGCATGGGCCACCACTAAAATTATGTCACGTCCCAGTACCAAAATACAGAGACGGACATGGCCAGCTATCCCGTACAAGGTACTATACGTCGTATGGCAATCACGGATGTAACCAGACAAGGGGGTGCATGCTACAATCAAGCCTACTAGGGTCAAAAACTTCTATGTCTCAATCATTCAAACAAGAAGCAACAATATAAAATACTTCAGAATAAGTAGTAAGGCGTCCCAAACGAAACAACAAAATATTCTTTAGAGATCTGGCGATATAGAATGATGTGCCCGATGCAAGATCAAGGTATACATGATAGTGAGTCAGCTGCAGTCTGAATATATGTACACTCATGTAAGGAACTGTCACGCGCCAGTCCCAAAATAAGTAGGACCAGGAATACGTAAGCATGCCAGCCGTATGTATATGGCAACTCCAATATATGGATACCATAATACATACGTATGATATAATATGAATATTAACTCATATGTGGTATATATATTATCATAAGTCACAGGACATAACTAGATCTCATCCACAGAATCAAATAACCAATCAACTGTAACTGAATAAAGTATAAAATGCTTTATAAGAACATGTAATTGGGTGGAGACAAATCCACTACCAAACTAGAATATAAGAGAAACTAAATAAGTACATCTAATGATCAACGAGGCTCGAAGAGAAGGCCTCCTCGAAAGAGAAAGAAGTAGCAAGTCTTGATCCGTGCTCCTGCGAATAGTCAACATCGTCTACACCTGAAAAGGGACCAGGTCCTCAGAGGGACGTAACAAGATACATAGAAGCATGCCAATTGAATACAGTAAAACATGCATAATAGACAAAAAATATATAAGTACGCTGTACTAGACAATCTATATGAATGCATAATGAGGACAACATTTTTGGCATATGGGCAGGTGTAGGATACTCTATCTATCTCACAACTTACACACACATCCATGAACATCAGAAGCCATTATACCTCGAGGGTAGCGACCATCGCGACACAAAAAATCGACATACCTCGAGGGTAGCGACCAGCGCGACACAACTACCGTAGTGCTTGCTATTTACTACGGTTTATCAGAGTGGGTAGCCCATACGCCTACTAATTGTCCTCTCCTCCCATGATACTATATGTCAAGTGCGTGTCAACATATATATAGTATATAATTATGACTGAAAGAAAATACATATAATGAATATATTAAAATATGATAAGCATGCAAAGTACTATAAGCAATTTGGCAAGGTATCTTGCCTGGCAAGAAAGCTGCAAACTGTAAACGTCCAGGCGTCAAGCACATAGGATCAGAAACTACAGCCTCTGAATAAACATCTACCAATGTTGAAATAAACATCACCAATATTTTTAGAATAAGCGAGATAGCTAGAAAACACTACCCTTTCGTCCAATTTGGATACAGGGGCAAAACGGTAATTTTGGGTCAAAGCGGGGTCCACCTGTGGTCTACTTTGCACCGAAATACGTGCCAGAAGTAAAGGTCTTTAAATGGGATAAATTATAGGTCAAATAATTTCTAAACGTTAGTACAAACTCAACGGTATGTCCAATTTTTGGATTCCGGTGAGCCGAACACAAATTCGCCCTTAAAGTCAACCGTAGGGCCCGCAATTAGGCAGCTTAGTCAACTATCTCAGAATCGTGTGAAATTTGGGTCACAGGACTACCATGATACCACGAATCCAATGGCACAAGTTTTGCCGCGTTCCGACGAGTGTATACTAAATTGGGTGGTGTTTTACAAAAGTCGTGATACAAGGCCTTTTTACGGATACGGGGTAATTTTGATGTGCACGCACGTCCGAATCAGTTTTTGCGAAAGCTCATACATCAGGATATACCATATGCGCCTTTCGGTGTAATTGGTACGCGACGAGACGGTCCCGTTTGGTGGGGCGCGCTCCGTATCACAAGTTTTTATGTTTTGAAAATAAGTTTTTATGAGTTTTTAACCTAAGTTATCTCTGATTCTAACTCATAATAAAATAAACTAATTAATAGGGAATGATCTCGGTTATATGGACTTTACACAGAAAAAGGTAGATCTCGATTTGGATGTCTATGTTGGGAGATATCGGCCTCGAAACATAGGCCGTTGGGGGCAATTTTTTGCAGTTTAAAAGTATGGTTTTTTCTCGAACTTGGCGTCGATTTCTACCTAGTTAATAATGCTGCTCTAATGAAACTAATTAATAGAGTTGGAAGGGGGATAGGTCATGAAAATACCAGTGAAGACGGATCAGAAATTGGTCGAGCGACGAGGCGAGAAACAACGTGTGAAGTAGGGCACGTCGCTGCTAAATTCTGTTGCGGCGTTCGCGGGGTCGCGCGGGTGTGCTGATGCGGCAACGTAGACAGGCCGGTCGGCGGTGCTGGTTCCGGGCGGTGGAGGTCGGTGGCGTTGGGAAGTTGGCGTGGATTAGTGTGGAGATAGGTTTGGGTTGGGGTTTAGTATGGGATATATATATATATATATATATATATATATATATATATATATATATATATATATATATATATATATATATATATATATATATATATATATATATGCAGAGTGGGGGAGATGTGTCGCGGTTTCTACTGGGGGAGGGTTGGGCTCCTGTAGCCGCGGGGGGGGGGGGGGGGGGGGTTCTGGGCTTAGGGGTAGTTAGGTTAGTTAAGGGGGGAGGATTAGCTTTGGGTTTAAGGTTAGTTTTAATGGTTTGATTAGGATTTTAGTTTTTCTTTTTCTTTTCTTTTCTTTTCTATTATCTATTTATTTTTCCTTTCTTTAACATTATTATTATTATTATCACTAACATTATTATTATTATTATTGTTATTATTATACTATTTATTTATTTACATAAATATTTAAGGTAAAAAATCCTGAAAATAACATTTGTACCCAGAAAATAAACTCTAAAAAAATCTATCACTCTTCCACAAGGATCCCAAGAATATAATAATAGTTCGGTGCAAAATTTCTAAATGAGTATTTATCTAGGTAATTAAATAAATAAATATATTTTCTAATTAACTAAGGAATATTATAAATAAATTAAATGATTAATTAAATAAATATAATATTTAAAATTATGGGATTTTATATTCTATCCAACTTACAAAAAAAATTTCCTCAAAATTAAAAATAAGGAATAATTTGTTAAATCTTTCACATTCTATCTAAGGCAAGTCAACCGCAATCTTCTCAAAAATTTAAATGACAAAATCTATTCAAATCCATCGCAATCTCTGCAAAATTAAAATAAATATTATTTAAATAAAAATTTAACCTATCATAATCTCTTCTATATTTTTAAATAATCAATATCTAAATTCAAATCTATATGACATCTTGAAGATTTAAATAATCCACATTAAATTTTACATCACGATTTCCAACTATCATAATCTCCTATAGATTTTAAACAATTCTAATCAAATCTTATTCCTATATTTCAACTTAAGAATTTTGTACTCTTCAAATTTTAAATTCAATTTCTATTATCAACAATTCAAATAGGTGATCCATTAATCAAAATTTAACTTTTAATTCAAATCATCAAATTGTAAAATTTTGAATTCAATCCATCAATGTTCATGTTTAGAGTTCTATATTTTTTTTTCAAGATTTAAATTGTTAATTCAATCTTCAATATTCAAAATTTATATCATGTGCTCAAATTATAAGTATTTGGACCACAATATCAAAATTTTAAATTTTATTCTATAAGGCATTCTTATCTTTAAAGTTAAATCATCATAATCTAAATTATTCTTCTAAAAATTCTCAAAATTAAAATGACTTAAATCTCTCAATCTAATCTTACTTTATCACAATCTAAAAAGTTTTACCTCAAGTTGATAATGCAACTTCTACCCAACTTAGAATTTATCGCTCTATCATATAGGCCATACATTTAAGAAAAACGTCCTCAAATTATTTAATCGTGTTATTCAATCCATAAAATATCTCACATATTTTATGTCCTTAATTATAAAAGATACTCACCAAGTACTGTGATTGGCCTATGGGGTATATCTAGTACTATCCGTATATCAAACTTATACCAAGCAAGAGCGTTCGTCTTTCCGAAATAGGGGAAGATGAAAAAAATGATAAATAATTCAAGGAGGAGGTGATAGAATACAAGTACGGGGTTCAAGGCGATTAAAGAATTCAAAAAGAGAGTTGTGGATGAGATCCTATTTTGGTAAATTTCTATTCACATGCACATATCAGTACAGTTATGTAATCGATAATATATGCTCGGACATGTCTAAAGGGCAAGTATATTCGTCTAACATGCTGAGTCAACTATATCTTAATCCACGCAAAGTAGTCATGTAAATAGCGAACCAAGTGCATTAAGGTTGATCAGACCGTAATACACTGATTCTGATTTAGACGATGTATTAGTAGGCATCCCCAATAACACATATGTCATGAACAAGCTCGATAAAAGAATAAGCTTGCAAAACTAGGCTATAAAATAGCAGTATAAGCGGAGGTAGTCCAGAAAATATAAGTACGCTGGATTATGATAAAGGAAGGTACAAAATAATTTAAGTTCACCAAGAAGACCGGTGTTGTGCCTCTACAGTTGCCATACTAACTTCTTGTCTATGTCTCTAGTCGACCAAATGGGGGTATGGGCCTCTAAATTCTACAGTCTGGGTAAACATTATCTTCTTATGCAAGCCTATAGTTGGTGTCATTCAATTATACTTCATTAATGGTTCAAAAGGACTATGTGATACTAGGTTATGAGGCATACTACCTAACTCACAAGAATTTAACTAATAGTGTTATTGAACAATACAGTGTATATACTTAGTACAAGTCACCTTCCTAACCCCTATCAAGCACGAAAGAAAGATAAGATTAACGTTGTGAAAGGATCAAGCAAGATGCAATGCAAGCAATCAAATAAGAATACAAAATAAAATCAAGAGAGGTAATTAAATAAGTGGATGAGATCCTATACTCTAATCCTATGTGCAGGCTTGCTCGGTGCAGTAACATAACCGAGACAATATGCTCTCGATCTGCATGGGCCACCAGAAAAATATGTCACGCTCCAGTCCCAAAATACGTAGGACCAAGAATACGTTAGTATGCCAGCCGTATGAATATGGCAACTTCAATATATGGATACCATAATACACACGTACGCTGTAATATGAATATTAACTCACATATGGTATATATATTGTCACAAGTCACAGGGGATAACTAGATCTCATCCACAGAATCAAATAACCAATCAACTATAACTGAATCAAGTATAAAATGCTTGATAAGAATAGGTAGTTAGGTGGAGACAAATCCACTACCAAACTAGAATATAAGAGAAACAAAATAAGTACATCTAATGATCAACGAGGCTCGAAGAGAATGCCTCCTCGAAAGAGAGAGAAGTAGCAAGTCTTGATCCGTGCTCCTACGAATAGTCAAGATCGTCTACACCTGGAAAGGGACCAGATCCTCAGAGGGACGTAACAAGATACATAGAAGCATGCCAATTAAATACAGTAAAACATGCATACTAGATAGAAAATATATAAGTATGCTGTACTAGACAATCTATATGAATGCATAATGAGGACAACATTTTTGACGTATGGGTAGGTGTTGGATACTCTATCTATCTCACAACTCACACACACATCCATGAATATCAGAAGCCGTCATACCTCGAGGGTAGCGACCGTCACAACACCAAAAATCAACATACCTCGAGGGTAGCGACCAGCGTGACACAACTACCGTAGTGCGTGCTAGTTACTACGGTTTACCAGAGTGGGTAGCCCATACGCCTACTAATTGTCCTCTCCTCCCATGATACTATATGTCAAGTGCGTGTCAACATATATATAGTATATAATTATGACTGAAAGAAAACACATATAATGAATATATTAAAATATGATAAGCATGCAAAGTACTATAAGCAATTTGGCAAGGTATCTTGCCTGGCAAGAAAGCTGTAAACTGTAAACGTCCAGGCGTCAAGCACATAGGATCAGAAACTACAGCCTCTGAATAAACATCTACGAATATTGAAATAAACATCACCAACATTTTCAGAATAAGCGAGATAGCTAGAAAATACTACCCTTTCGTCCAATTTGGATACAGGGGCAAAACGGTAATTTTGGGTCAAAACGGGGTCCACCTATGGTCCATTTTGCACCGAAATGCGTGCCAGAGGTAAATGTCTCTAAATGGAACAAATTATAGGTCACAAATTTTTTAAACGTCAGTACAAACTCAACGGTATATCCAATTTTTGGATTCCGGTGAGCCGAGCACAAATGGAGCAAGTTTGCCCTTAAAGTCAACTGTGGGGCCCGCAATTAGGCGACTTGGTCAACTGTCTCGTAATCGCATGAAATTTGGGTCACAAGACCAGCGTGATACCATGAATCTAATGGCGCAAGTTTTGTCGCGTTCCGACGAGCGTACACTAAATAGGGTGGTATTTTTTAAAAGTCGCGATACGAAACCTTTTTACGGATACAGGGTGATTCCGACGCGCACACACGTCCGAATTAGTTTTTGCGAAATTCCATATATCAGGATATACCATACGCGCCTTTCGGTATAATTGGTACGCGATGAGGCAGTCCCGTTTGGTGGAGCGCACTCTGTATCACAAGTTTTTATGTTTTGAAAACAACTTTTTATGAGTTTTCAACCTAAGTTATCTCTGATTCTAATATATAATAAAATAAACCAATTAATAGAGAATGATCTCGGCTATATGGAATTTACACAGAAAAAGGTAGATCTCGATTTGGATGTCTACGTTGGGAGATATCAGCCTCGAAACATAGGCCGTTGGGACAATTTTTTGCAGTTTAAAAGTATAGTTTTTTCTCGAACTTGGCGTCGATTTCTACCTAGTTAATAACAATGCTCGAATGAAACTAATTAACTGAGTTGGAAGGGGGATAGGTCGTGAACATACCGGTGAAGACGGATCGAAAATCGGTCGAGCGACGAGGTGGGAAACAACGTGTGAAATAGGGCACGTCGCTGCCAAATTCTGCTGCGACATTCGCGGGGTCGCGCGGGTGTGCGGACGCGGCGGCATTGACGGGCCGGTCGGCGATGCTGGTTTCGGGCGGTGGAGGTCGGCGGCGCTGGTTTCGGGTGCTGGAGGTCGGCGGCGTTGGGAAGTCGACATTGAGTAGTGTGGAGATAGGTTAGGGTTAGGGTTTAGTATAGGATATATATATATATATATATATATATATATATATATATATATAGGCGGAGTGGGGAAGATGGGTCGCGGTTTCTACGTACTGGGGGGAGGGTTGGGCTCCTGTAGCCGCGGGGGGGGGGGGGGGTGGTGGCTGTGCTTCTGGGCTTAGGGGTAGTTAGGTTAGTTAAGGGGGGAGGATTAGCTTAGGGATAAATGTTAGTTTTAATGGTTTGATTAGGATTTTAGTTTTTCTTTTCTTTTCTATTATATATTTATTTTTTTTGTCTTTAAAATTATTATTATTATTACTATTACTATTACTATTATTATTATTATTATTATCGCTAACATTATTATTACTATTGTTATTATTATTATTGTTATTATTATTATACTATTTATTTATTTACATAAATATTTAAGGTAAAAAATCCAGAAAATAACATTTGTACCCAGAAAATAAACTCTAAAAAATCTATCACTCTTCCACAAGGATCCCAAGAATATAATAATAGTTCGGTGCAAAATTTCTAAATGAGTATTTATCTAGGTAATTAAATAAATAAATAAAATTTCTAATTAACTAAGTAATATTATAAATAAATTAATTAATTAATTAAATAAATATAATATTTAAAATTATGGGGTTTTACAGGAACTAGTATCCAGATTTGCCGGCTAACATGTGTCGGTTGGCTAATCGCCCAAAAGAATATAGTTTACAAAAAAAAATGAGCAATGAATAAAGGAAACCACTCGTTATACTCGGAGGCCATATTCCTGGTATGCGCCATTAGTTGGGGTAAAGTACACTGGATCCTCGGGTGCTGGCTCAAAACCTGGCCAAGCAAAACCAGTGGAGTTAGACCCCCAATAGCAAGTACCACAAAGGAAGCACGAAAAGAAGAACAAAAACCCAAAACAATATATATATATATATATATATATATATATATAGTTTTGCGTCGTAGCGTAGGTCCATGGCATATCCTAACACCAAGGCCCAACCCTACAACCAAACAATGACAAGGGTTGAATCCATCACATTATGATAGTCCATTTTCCTATGCTACTAACAGAATAATACAATCACAACCAAGTCCAATTTAGAAAATTGGTCAATCACTTATACGACTTGCTATTTGTGGTATCTGAGGTTATCTCAGAATAATGCATAATAGGTATCCTCATATCACGTCATTGCCGAACATGAACTAACCTAGCTAATTGATTAATATATAGGTATTTTACGAGATCCACCAATTCTCCGGAGGGCCACTGCGCTAAAAATACGGTATTAGTGATCCCAATATTCCTATATTGAAACAGTGGCTCGGCATATTATAATAGGTCAGATATTGCACTCCACTAATAAAGATGATATAGAGTATCTGTGGTGGCCATCCCACAACGCACTAGATGTGAAAAGGTTCGTTGGCATGATCTCGGGATACCTTTTTTTTCCATGTTACTACCACTTTTAGTTGCTTAATTAACCATGTATTGCGCTCAAAAATCTCATGGCATGGCCACATGAGATTTTTTTTTAAGATGTCATACAAGGTACGAGCACGCTAGATACGAATCCATGAAAGTTCAATATGAATTTACACGAGCGTGTATGAACATTCAATAAATCAATATACTAGTCATGCTTTAGTATTGACTCGCATATCATGCCCGTGCTGGGAAAATAGTATATTTATAGTATCACGCATTCAGAAATTTGGAGGCATTCTTAATGCACATCCTAAATATAATCACTTTAACACGTAACACGATATATCACATGACTGCGCATATTAGATCAGGAACTTATCAAGCAATAATCGTATTATCACGAATACAATATTCGAGTCCAATTACCAATTATCATTGGGTCACGGATATCTTGATCATATTATAACATGAAGTTTATGTCATGCACATAGCTGGTTAGTCACTATTCACTTAGTCTGGTCCAACGAGAAAATTTCAAGTCCAAGAGATATTCATGTCATGTATGAAGCCAATCTTAGGACATGGTTATGTCTAGCATGAGGTCTCATTTCTAAGTCCATTCTTCCTTAGAATCATAACACAAGCATTACTAGGATCAACCACATAGAGGATGATAAAAATATTCCAAAAAGGACAAGTGAACACATAATAAAAGCACTACGTGCGCGCATGAAGGTCAGGCACATAAAGTCTCATGAACTACAAAAAGGGGTGGCGCACAAACTCACCAAAGTAAGATTGGCGCACAAACTCACATAAATAAGCTTGGCGCCCTTTCATAAGAAAGTGTGCGCAAATGGGGGGAGGCACACTTTGTCAAGTTAACCAACACAACGCACTTGACAAAAGTGCACGGACAAGAAAATAAGGCATACTTTCAAAGAAAGTGCGCGAGCAACTAGCTAAAAGACTAAACTCATAATTCGATGTCAATGCTCGACAGTCGAAAAACTTGTCAGTCGAGGAGCACACAAATCAATAACACAGAAATTGAGAAACCAACCAAAAGCTTCGTCCCTAAGAAAATAAAGAGGGAAGAAAGTGCGCGAGCAAATCAACGTCAAAAAAGTGCGCCAGCTAACAAAACATAAGAAAAGTGTGCCATATCACCAAACACGAAGAAAGTGTGCTGACTGACTGTGGCGCACTTTCTCTATGTTTTTCAGGGAGAACTTTGATTAAATATGTACAAAGTGCGTCAACTGAGTTTTTCTCTCGAAAGTGCGCCACTGACTCAAGGAGTGTGACTGGAGCACTTTTGCTAGTTGACTGAGTGTAGTATGATTAGTACACATGAATTATTGTGACAACACACCAATGCGTCCAAAGTGAAACATATGTATTTCTACGCCAAAGGGGTCATCTTGCATACTCATTGTCATATCCAGTACCGGAATACAGAGACGAACATGGCCCGCTACCCCGTACAAGGTACTATACATTATACGGCGATCACGGTTGTATAAGACAAGGGGGTGCATGCTACAATCAAGTCTCCTTTGGTCAAATTTTTTTATGTCTCAATCATTCAAACAAGAAACAGTAAGCATAGAGCATATATGATAAGCAATAAGGTGCCCCAAATGCTTTCTCAAAATATTCTGGATTCCAACTGTGCAAAAATAAGAACCTGAAAAAGTAGCAAAAGTACATGACAGTGATTCAGCTTCAGTCTGATTTAATACAATCATATATGGAAACTAATATCCAGACGAGCCGACTAACAGGTGCCGGTGGCTAAACGCTGAAAAGAAGTAAATGTGCAAGACGAGCAGGGAAGAAAAAAAATCCACTTGCTATCCCTGCGACCATATTCCTGGTGCACGCCATAAGTTGGGGGAAAGAACGTTGGATCCTCAGGTGCTGGCTCGAAACCTGGCCATGCAAAACTAGTGGGGTTAGACCCCAAATAGCAAGTACCACAAAGGAAGCACGAAATGGAGAAACAAAAACCCAAGAAAAATAATATAATATTACATAGGTTCAGTGTCGTAACTTAGGTCTATGACATATCCTAGCACTAAAGCTCAACCCTATAACCAAAAAAGGACAATGGTTGAACTCTCACACTATGATAGTCTATTTTCCTAGGCTACTAGCTAAAATAATATAATCACAAACAATTCCATTTCTTATATTGTCCAATTTTTTATACGGCTTGCTATTTTGTGGAGTCTGAGGTTATCTCAGAATAATGCATAATAAGTATCTTCAGATCACGCCAGTGCCGAACATGAGATAACGGAACCAATATAATAAAACAAGCACTTGCATGATGCACCAGTCCCCCGTTGGGCTACTGTTCCAGTATATCTATATTGAAATAGTGGCTCGGCATAATAATAAGTCAGATACTGCACTCTACTAAGGCAGATGATATACAGTACCTGTAGTGGCCAGCCCACAAAGCACTTCGAATGAATATCTATGGGAAGGTTTGTTGGCATAATCTTGGGATACCGTTCCCTCCAATGTTACTACCACTTTTTGTTACCTAATTAGCCCTAGGTTGTATTTGAAATCTCAAGGTGTGGTCACATGAGAATTTTTCTTAAGATGTCGTATTAGGTACGGGCACGCTAGATACGAATCCATGGAGGTCAAATATGGATTCATCCAAGCATGTATGCAACATTCATACAATCAAAAATCCTAGTAACGCTTTGGTAGCTCGACTCTCTTATTATGTCCGTGCTGAGGAGATAATGTTCATATTTATAATATCACGCGTTCAAGAATTTGGAGGCATTCTCAATGCACAACCCAAATATAATTATTTAACACGTGATACGATGTATCGCACCTCGGCGCACATGAAAACATGAATAATTATCAGGCAATAGTAGTATCAGCACATATACAGTATTCGAGTCCAATTACCAATTATACATTGGGTCACATGAATCAAGAAAATATTCGATCAAACAAGCAGGGCGGCATGGGTCTCTAGGTCGCATGACAATCCTGGCCGCATGAGAAGTCAGGTCGTATGATAATCCTAGCAGCATAGAGTCATGCCGTATGAAAATCTTGGCTGCATGGAGTCATGCCGTATGGAGTCAGGGCTAAGGTCTACTCCTCCGGATAAGTGATGAAGTGACAAAAAATAAATAAAGTGTCAGTGATGTGGCATAAAATATGATGTGACATAAAGTTTGTCAGGAAGAAAAGAAAAAACCACAGAAAGATGCGCCAAGGATGCGCCAAAGATGCGCCAAAGTTCAGAGTCATGCGTCCAAGGGATGGTGGCCGCATGCTCTACTTGCTGCATAAGTTCGATGTCGCATGGAGTTCGATGCCGCATGGAGTGTCTTTTGGACTTAGCGAATTTTTTATTCGTTCAGTGAGTGAATGCACAAAGTGTTCAAGGACACTTGTGTAGATCAGTAGTCACGCGTCCAACAAGATAGACGCATGTTGTCAGTATACGACAAGAGTTCAGCCGCATAACCCTCCCGGGCCGCATAGCACTCTCAGACGCATAGCTCGCTGGCCGCATGAAGACTTCGTCTTCTCCAACAACAGGTTTAACCATGGCAAAAACTCCCAAAAACTGAAATCTTATTTTCTTCATAGAAATCTCATTTTAAGTCCAAATTAGGTGAACCAAAAGCCAAAATGCTCTAAATCGAAAGATCTAACATGTAGCAAAAATTGGTTTTCAAAGACACAAGTTTAATAGATCAAAACCAAGAAAAACTCATGAAACCCAATAAAAACCTAAGTTAAAAATATAGATCTACACTAATCCATCCATCAAAACAGAAAACTCCAAAAACTAAAAGTGCTTAGAAACACATAATAAACATAATGGAACAATAATATGAAGGGTTTTTGTATTTTGCAAGCAATGTGTACTTGCCTATGAAATGGGGAGAGAGCTAAAGAAAGAGGAAGAAATGAAGAAGTGAAGAGAGAGAATAAAATATTGGTTTATATATGCTAGGGTTTGAGGGTTGAACCAAAGACTCTCATGAGTTGAACTAACCCACAAAATAAATCATGAACCAGGTTAAACCAAAGAATGGGTCTAGTCTCCATGCACATGCAACCATGCTAAAATAAAAATATGTTCCAAATACGTATATCGGGAACGGGGACTGACACTCTTCACAGAGAACTGTTTTTCATCTCCAGTCAGCCATTTTGGTATACGTATTGAATCAAGTTTCGGCACTGAACAATCTAGACTCGAAATCAAGCACGGCCAAAAGCAAAGTTACATAAAATATGGTGCTCTACACTATGAGCTAATTAGTTTTATAAAGCACAAAGTTTAGGGAGATCAAACCCCAGGAAAACAAAAATAAACCCATAGACCCAAACTCAGGTACATGCAATTCCAACCAAGAAAATTGAGAACAACAAATATTAAAGATGAAGGGGTGCTCGGTCCCAACAATATGAGCTAGAAATAAAAAGAAATTATTAAGAACTAAAAATATGCATAAATCCATGGTTATTCTTGTTATGCAAGATGTACTTGCCTACGGAGGGAGAGAAATAAAAAGGAAAGTTAATGAGAAGAGAGAGAGAGAGAAATGAGAATATATATAGTTTTAGGTTTGAGATGTGGACCGTTGGATCACTCAAACCCATCTAAGCTACGCATGCCACCAACCCATCCAAACCCACTCTCTCCACAACTCTTGGGTCCAGTCTAAAAAATGGCCGGACTAGTAACCATTGTGCGTCAAAGTGCGCCAAGGAGAATATGCGCCAAAGTACGCCGAAAAAGGGGCCTGACATGACTTCACCGAGCTCTTTGATGTATTAAGCCTCGTCATTAACGATCTTGAGAGAGACCTTCTAGTGCTTGCGCATGGAGGTTAGGGATAATTTGACCTTGAGAAAGTAGGTGCATTTTAACTTGTGCTAATCGAACTGAACGACTAAAGTTTCAGCATTGGACCTAAACATCTTGTTGCCGAACTGTGGTACTATTTTCTCATTGGTGGAGAAGGTCATCTCCAATAGTGTGTCATCATCTTACTTCCGCAAGAATCCATCATTGTTGTTTCACAAAATAAAAAGGAGAACAAAAAATGAATAATATGAAAACTTGATTTTTTAGCGTAAAAATGATTACAATGATTTTACCGGGTTTACAATGGAGTATTCCTATGAATTATATTATGAGGCAGTGTTCCGTTGAAAGTAGGGTCAGTATTCCATTGATTTCCTGATGATAAGATGCGGGTCAACTTCATCTTCTATATTTTGCAAGATACTAGCTGAGGGCTTTCTCTCGGATGCTTCGAAATTCCTCCTAGTTGACATGATCTCTAAAATTAAAAGTCCTCGAAAGACTATTTATGTATCCAAATATTATGTGAGTCCACAAATAAGTTCTTATTAGGATTAAATTATATCATTAAATTGCATTTATGGTGATAAGTTATATATGGTGATTGGTTGGCTAAATATGGTGATTGGGGTAATGGGATTAAATTATATTTATGGTGATTGGCCATGTGACTTAGGCCCTAAGTTGATATGTTGATGTATATATATGTAATATCATGATAAATAAAAAACCTAGAATATTATCTCCTATCACTTATTTACATGGTATCAGAGCCCGACAGCTATGTCATATTTTCTTCGAGCGGCGACAGCGGCGGGACTTCTACGCCGGCGGCATCGAGGATTGATCCCATATTCCCGTATTATCTTGGTTCTAATGACAATTCGGATAATATAATTATGAAAGTGGTATTTCGTGGGGAGAATTATGAGGAATGGTCGAGATCTATTTGGCTTTCTCTACGAGCTCGACGAAAATTTGGGTTTGTTGATGGTGTAGGACCGTGTATGGCAACTCTAGAGGGGGGTGAATAGAATGTATGTATGCAGCAAAATAAAATCACCAGTTAAAATATAATTTTATGGCATGCAATGGTGATCAACTACTAGGAGTTAGAATATATCTCATGTGTAAAATACTACTAGCAGCGTTATGAATATATGCAATAGAGTAAGAGAGAAAGAAAATGTAAATACCAAGATGTATACTGGTTTTCCTCTGAGAGGACTAGTCCAGTCCCGAGAACTCAAGCTCGGAGTTTCTCCACTATAATCACCAATAGTGAATCACAAGCTCTGATCGAAAGGCTTGCCACTTCTTTACACCACGAGTTTTGATCTGAAGTCTCGCAACTTCATAGCTTGATAGAGAGAGTAACTGTTGGAACAAAGCTCTTTACATCTCAGAAGACTTCTAGACCGAGATCACACTTGGCACTATGAAGGCTAGGGTGTTGCTCTTCGAGATAAGAAAATTAAGGCTTAGAGGTTTGCTCACAATAGGATGGAAGACTTAAGAATGGTTGAGTTATTGTCGTGTTATTAGAATGAAGAATTTTAATCCTATTTATAGGTTGTAGGCAAACATAATTCGGCCATAATTCGGATGAGGTTTAATTCAAATTTTTAACCGTTGGGCAAAAAAATCAGGAGCATATGAACTGGTTGATTTTATACCAAAAGGATAACCGAGTTCGGTCCGAGTTCGGTCCGAGTTCGGTCTCTTAGTATAGTAGACTTTGTAAATGAATGTGTCCTAATTTGGTGGATATGTTCTTTGGTTTATTTGAGTGGACTAGCTATCTGGGTATAGGTACTTAGGATTTGCCAGTGCGACTCAGCTTACATCAGTCCCAGACTCAAATAAATGAAAGATTATATTTGAATATGAAACCAATAGCTGTTGCAGAGTCTGACTTTGGTACTAACTGAGTTGATATGCTTTGTATCGAGTATCTGCTTTATCTGTATTCTGGATCTGATTCATCTGATGTTTAACGATTATAAGAATCAGGTTGACTGTGACCACTTTGTGTCAATAATCTCTCCCATTATGATAATTGACAAACTATGCCAAAATACATATATGGTGAGTCTGATGTAGCCTTTGATGCAAATAGTTGAAACATAGACGAAGTTTCTTTGAACGTAGATCTTTTCTTGAAAAATTAGCTTTTTAGAAAAAGCTTCCCCGTAAGTTGATCTTTCCTTTGAACGGAAGCATTTAAAAGACCTGTAACTTGACATTTCTTTATAGCAAAATTAGGTGCAGATATGTCAACAAAATAGATATAAATATATCACAATTATATGTCATCAACTATACATCATCAAGTATAATCGTCACATATTTTGTCATTTCTTCTCCTTTGTCAAAATATCATAGTGGAAAATAATAACTCTCCCATAATGAGTGATTATGACAAACTGAAGAAATAGACATAATAACTAGATAAAAGTAGCATGCATTTGTTTAATAAATTAACTAGAAATAATAACATGCATTGTTTTAATCAGAATAAATAACAAAACTGGCACTAGGCAAATAGCATAAATGTTTGAACATTTTAAGTGTTTCTAGTACAGTAAAAATAGAAAAAACTAATATATCCATAAGAAATATAAAACATCATCACAGATCATCTGCAGCAGCATTAGCAGGCGGGTGAAAGTCAAAGTATGCTCCGATAGGGTTAAAGTATTGTTGAACAAATGGATTATCGATCTTGTAGTCTGGACGGGAAGGATCATGAGTCACTGGGTGAGGTGCAGTAGTATGATAAACTAGGTGATACTGAAGATCTGCTAGGGAGTTGGCTAATATGTGAGCCATAAGAGTGGTGCGATAAGACTGGTCGCGAAGACGAGTGACAATCATAGTGTTCTGCTCTTGGTGTTGAGCAGCTATCATCTCGTTTTGCAACCTAAATTGCTCGCAGAACATCTTCTGGATAGAGTCCAAGGTAGCAGGCTATGTAGAGGATGAAGGAGTAGGAGTTGGAACAGGGGCTGGATCAGCTGGTGCATCAAAATCAGATGAGTCATCTTCATCAGGAATGAGAAAAATAGGCTAAATCCTGCGGGTTTTGGTCAGGTAGGCTGGCTTAGATAGATAAGTGGGTTCTTCCATAGGAATGTGAAAGTGCTCAAAGATGAGTGGTAGTTACATGGCATAAGAAATTTGGCATTTGTGTTTACAACAGTCAATCATCTGCCGAATCATGATTATAGGAAGGCTAAAGGGAGTGGATGTGTAGAAGTGATATAAAGCAGATATCTTTCTATAGGTCACATCATCTTTGGAGGTTTGCTTGGAAATGATAACAGAGTATATGATATGGTGAAGTTCGTAAAAGTATTGGTTAAAATAACGAGCACAAAACTTCCATTAGGACAAGGATGTGGGATGCAAAGTATGTCCCTGAAAGAGTCAAAAGTGATGTCGTCTCTGAGATTAAGTTTGTCGATCTCAACTAGGGCATCTCTTTCGTTAGGGATTTCAAGAATTTTATCCAAAGTTGTATCATCAAATTCAATATCGATTCCACCCACTCTCGAAGAGATAGACCATTTATCATGAGATATATTGCAGTAAAACATGCGAATGACATTCAAATATATAGGTTTTCTAGTTTTGACTAGACGATGAAGATAGAATTCTACAAGTTTAGGTTTTTGGGCATAAAAATTAGTAAAGTTAATAGGATTACCCTTGCAAATATTTCTTTGCACAAAAGAACCATAAGTTTGAAGTATCAATAGAAGTAAAAATAAAATTATCATATTCTCCTGGATTTGGAATATTTTTAGAAAATAAGGAATATGTAGCATCATCACTAAAGGGTTGAGAAGAGAAAGCTTCATTTCCTTTTATGTTCTTTTTCCCAAATTTAGGAGCCATAAATAAGGGTTTAAGAATGTGAAGATTGTACCTTGAAAAGATTGAAGGGGATGAAGGAGAATTTCACCAAGAGCCTAAGATCTCAAGTTGAAAGAGAATAAGCCTTGAGGAAGGGGATTACAAAACTAGGGTTTTGGAGGAAGGGTTTGATTCTCGATTTTGAGAAGAAGGATTTTGAGATAATAATGTAATGAGATCAAATCCGTGGCTGCTGCAGTTATATAAAAATACTTGAACCGAATTCGGACCGAACTCTGTCCGAGTTCTGATGGCTCAGGATTTTGAAAAATAACTTTTTGTAGTATGCTTATAAAATCTATAAAAATATATAAGTGACAAGTATAAAACCTGTCTATAAATATGACAGGCTATCTATTAGTCATTGCTATTTAGAAAAGTCTTTTAACAGAATTTATAACAGTCAATTACTGAATGAATAATTGTATTTAGAAAACATTTTATAAATAGCTCTTTGTATATTATTACTCAATGAGGTATTTTTGTTATTATTAATTAGCTGTAGGGGCCGATTTTCAGCTAGCGGTGGTCTGAAGACACTTAAGTACCGTGTCGCTTAAGGCTGTTTACACCTTATTGGCAGAAGACCATTTAGGCTATTTAACAATACTTTCTATACCTTTAGAGCATAATATTGAAGAATTGTTTAGCAAAGTTTTCTTCATACATATTTTAAGAATAATTGAACTACCATATTTAATGAGTACAGTATACTACTATAATAATGAAAATTGTGTTACCATAATGGCTTAATAGTCATATTTTTGTTGTTGGTGCAATTTCCATGAGAATATCCATTTGTTTTTTTTGCAATCACCAACTTTATCCTTTACCATTACGTTTTGTCGCAAATTATTCCACCTATATAATTAGAACAAGACTATGGTATCCAGGATTTGGATCCGTATTTGTTAGCTTTAGGAATCCACTTATACATATTCATATCAACCAATTTTCTAGCCTTATATTGATTTGTAATGTGTCCTTTTAAACCATAATAATGACATATAAAATAGGCATTTGTGTTGGGCATAGAAGGATGAGTATGTGAAGTGGTGTGACGTGTCTTGCGTGGATATTTGTAATAGAATGCATGATTATGTGAAGTATGTTGTATTCTACTTGCATGATAGTATGGAGCATTTCGTTTGCTTGCAGGTGTCTTGTTGTGAGTGCTATTTTGTTTAACCATGTGTCTCGTGTTAAACTGAGTAGTAGGTTATACGACCTGCTTTTCCAATCTAATCTCTAAATTTTTAGAGGTGGCATATAAATTATCATATTTAGCAGTAAGAGCATCTATCTTAAGTGAGACATTAGAGTACTTCTCCTTTTTCTATTTTAAGTCCTCCTTAAGTTTAAAAATTTCTTGATTGTTTTTATCATAGAAGTCAAGAGCTTCTTGTAGGCTAAGCTCAAGCTTGGAGATTTTAATAGATTCATCAGAAGAAGAGTTTTCTCTAACTTCCTTAAGTAAGCAAATAAGCTGATCATTCTTAAGCTGATAAGATTTGATATCTTTTCGAGCTTGCTTATAGTTATTTCTAAGCTTATTATAGTCTTCAAATAAATCATTAAAAGCATCAAATAATTCGTCATACGAAATATCTTTTGTTAGTGAGTTATCTTTTACCTCGCTTACCATTAAGCATAAGTCTGTCGTATGTTGAAGGTTTTTGTCATTCTCGTACTGGATGCTTGCATTGATTGCTAGACTTTTACTTGGGTATACGTTTGCAATATCTTTTTCTTCCTGTCATTATTGTTGTATTGAATGTTTGTATCTTTCTTTGTACTTACAGCTTCTTTATTTTAGTATAAGCTTGCAGCATTATGAGGTTCTTCTTTAATTTCTTCTTTGTGTCCATAAGTTGCTTCCAACATTTTCCATATCTCATATGATATTTTGCACTTAGAGATAAGTTTGAATTCATCTTCTCCTAGAGTACAGTAGAGCATGTACATTGCCTTTGATCATCGCTTGCTGCTTTTTTCATCTTTGGTATATTCATTATCTGCTTTGTCAACTTTTTTGTAACCATTAGTAACGTAAGTCCATAAGTTAAAACCAAGAGATTTTAGAAAAGCACTCATATGTATTTTCCAAAATAAATAGTTAGTGCTGTTAAAAACATGTGGCTTATCAAGAAGTTGGCTTTCACCATTGATGGGAAATAGTGATCTTGTTGTTGCCATATGTTATAATCTTTGGATATTAATCCGATAATCAAGAGAACTTGCAGTGATTTTTACATAAAGAATACTAGTTCTGACACCAATTGAGGAACAAATGATATCAGTAATATCTATATAAAAGGAGCACATGTTCTGATACTAATTGAAAGAGTAGTTAGGATCAGAAACTAATTAAGAGACTATCTGCTCTAATACCAATTATGGAGTAATTGATGTCTGTAATAGTTCCAATGTAAGAGTAGTTGCTCTGATACCAATTGTAGGAGCAATTGGTATGAGCAAAAGTTCCTATATAAAAGTTAAAGTTATAATACGAAGAGTAACCGCTCTGATACCAATTATAGGAGTAATTGGGATCAGAAACTAAATAAGAGATTACCTGTTCTGATACCAATTGTAGGAGAAAATGGTATTAGTAAAAGTTCTACTATAGGAGTACCTGCTTTGGTACCAATTGTAGGACCGTGTATGACAACTTTAGAGGGGGAGGGTGAATAGAGTGTATGTATGCAGCAAAATAAAATCACCTGTTAAAATATAATTCTATGGCATACAATGATGATCAACTACTAGCAGTTAGAATATATCTCATGTGTAAGAATACTACTAGCAGTGTTATGAATATATGCAATAGAGTAAGACAGAAAGCAAACACAAACACCAAGATGTATATTGGTTTCCCTCTGAGAGGACTAGTCCAGTCCCTAGAACTCAAGCTCGGAGTTTCTCCACTATAATCACCAATAGTAAATTACAAGCTTTGATCCGAAGGCTTGCCACCTCTTTACACCACGAGTTTTGATCCGAAGTCTTGTAACTTCACAGCTTAATAGAGAGAGTAACTGTTGGAACAAAACTCTTTACAACTCAGAAGACTTCTAGACCGAGATAACACTTGGCACTAGGAAGGCTAGGGAGTTGCTCTTTGAGATAAAAAAGTTAAGGCTTAGAGGTTTGATCACAATAAGATAGAAGACTTAAGAATGGTTGAGTTGTTGTCGTGTTATTAGAATGAAGAATTCTAATCCTATTTATAGGTTGTAGGCAAACAGAATTCGGCCAGAATTCGGATGTGGTTTAATTTAAATTTTCAGCCGTTGGGCCAAGAAATCAGGAGCTTATGAACTGGTTGATTTCATACCAAAAGGGTATCGTAGTTCGGTCTGAGTCCGGCCCGAGTTCGGTCTCTTAGTATGGTAGACTTTGTAAATGAATGTGGCCTGATTTAGTGGACAAGTTCTTTGGTTTATTTTAGTGGACTAGGTATCTGGGTATATGTACTTATAATTTGCCAGTACGACTTAACTTACATCATTCCTAGACTTAAATAAATAAAAATTATATTTGAATATGAAAGCAATAGCTGTTGCAGATTCTGACTTTGGTACTGATTGAATTGATATGCTTTGCATCGAGTATCTGTTTCATCTTTGTTCTGGATCTGATTCATCTGATGTTTGATGATTATCAGAATCAGGTTGACTGTGACCACTTTGCGTCAACAGATGAATCTATCAATAAACCTTCAGATAAGGATCAATTGGAGGATTGAAATTGCGTTCAATCGATACTTGTGTAGTGGATTTTGCATACTATCGATACTTCGGTGAAGAAGACAATACTATACTTTGAGGAAGCAAAACCACTGTAGAATTCGCTCAATGTCCGATTTAACGGACATACGGCTGGTGGTGGACATGGATGGGGTGCGAAAGTCCGTGCGGCGGTATGCCGAGATTGACTCCGGACTAATGGCAACAACTTATTTATATTCTTGGTAATTCTTCGGCCAAATCTCCGGAGGATCGTATAGTGGATAAGTTCATTGCACCTTGAATTATTGATACAGGTGCTTTGAATCATGTTACGGGGAATTTGGATTTATTGTCGGGGGTAACGGTAATGGAGGAGTTTCGGTTGGACTCCCGGACGGACGGACTGCGGTTGCCTCGTGCTGCGGACGTGTTGCTCTTGCACCAGGCGTAGTTCTCACGAATGCTGTATTCATACCTCTATTACATTACAATTTAATTTCTGTGGCCCATCTTATTAATGATATAAATTGTGCTGTACAATTTACTAAAAATTTGTGCGTGAACATGACCCCAGTTTGAGGACCCTGATTGGCATCGGTGAACGGCAAGACGGACTCTACTACTTTTGTATTATACCGAAGACTCAGGCCTTGGCAGTGACTAGGACGACTTCTCTAGACATTTGGCATCAACGGCTTGGGCATCATTCTTTAAAGTAGTAAAGTCACTTCCTGTTGTTAGTAGCTATAGTAGTTCAGTGAATAAGGCATGTGAAGTTTTCCACCAAGCAAAGCAAAATTGAGGTATATTTCCTGTCAGTGACTCTCGGGCTGTTGTAATTTTTGATTTAAAATATTTTGATCTTTGGGGGCCGTATCTATGCCTTTTTCGTGTAGAGCTCAATTTTTTTGACGATTGTGGATGATTTTTCTCGTGCGGTTTGGGTGTTTTTGTTGATTGATAAGACTAAAGTATATAAGATGTTCTCGTCATTTTTTTCTATGATTGAGCGACAATTTAATTCCAAAGTTTGCATTGTACGAAGTGATAATGGTACAGAGTTTAATTACTTGCGCGACTAATCTGCAGAGAATGGTATTTTATTTTAGACATCTTGTGTAGGTACACCTCAGCAGAATGGGAGGGTCGAACGAAAACATATACATATTTTGAATGTGGCACGTGCTTTACGTTTTTAGGAAAATTTGCCAATTTTTTTTTGGGGTGAGTGTATTTTATCGGTTGGTTATTCGATCAATCGAACTCCTTCGAGCCTTCTTGGTTTTAAAACCCCCTATGAAATATTATTTGGTGCTCCTCCATCTTATGATGAATTATATATTTTTGGTTGTCTTTGTTTTGTCCACAACCAAAAAGCTAAGATGGATAAGTTTGCTCCTCACAGTCGAAAGTGTATTTTTGTGGGATACCCCCATGGCAAGAAGGCTTGGAAATTGTATGATTTAGCTATTGGTGATTTTTTTTCTCTCAAGATTTTAATTTTATGAGACTGAGTTTTCCTATTATGTTGAGGATGATCGTGGTGATATGGCTCCTCTTGATATGGCACCCCTTGTCTTGGGCGATGATGCTTTGGGGTTTGATCTACCTCATATTGATGGGATGGCTATCGTGGAGGCTGAGGTCGCATTGGAGGACAGTACGGCTGAGGCCGAGGCCACAGTGGAAGATGCGGCAACGGAGGCCGCCATGGCAGAGGCAGCTGTGGCGGTTGCGACAACAGAGGATGAGGCGGCGGTGGTGGTGTCGAATGGTGAGGGTGCACTGGGGCGTGGCATACGTACCAAAATTATGTTTGTGAAGCTCCGTGACTTTGTTACAAATACAATACGAAAGTTGTCCATAGTCCTCCTTCCTAATGTTCCACCACGTCTAATCACTCCTCAAGCACTTCTTATCCTATAGCACATTTTTTGAATTGTGATCGATTTTCTCTAGGACACAGGAATTTTTTTGCAACTGTAACTGCAGGTACAGAACCGACCTCCTTTAAAGAGGCGGTTAAAGATGTAGGATGGCTAGAAGCTATACAAAAGGAGATACGGGCGTTAGAGGATAGTGGTACATGGACCATGGAGATGCTTGCGGCTAAAAAATGTGCTCTGGGGAGCCGGTGGGTGTACAAGATAAAATATAACTCTGATGGGAGTGTTGAGCAGCTTAAAGCCCGTTTGGTGGTTTTTGGAAACCATCAGGTTGAAGGGATTGATTACACTGATACTTTTGCTCCGGTTGTAAAAATGGTTATTGTTCGTCCCTTTTTAGCTGCAGCCGCAGTAAAGAGTTGGGAACTATATCAGATGGATGTTCACAATGCCTTCCTATATGGATACCTTATCGAAGAAGTGTATATGAAAGTACCACCTGGTTTCCAAACTAAACACCCTGGTCAAGTATGTCGGCTTCGAATATCTCTTTATGGGCTTAAACAGGTGCCTCGTTGTTGGTTTATGAAGTTGGCATCTTCTTTGCGGGAGTACGGATTTTGCCAATCGTACTCAGACTATTCATTTTTTACTTTTCATAAGGGCGATGTTCAGATAAATATTCTTGTGTATGTCGACGATTTGATTCTCTCTGGCAATAATTTTGCTGCTCTTATTGCCTTTAAGAATTATTTGAGTACATGCTTTCACATGAAGGACCTTGGGGCATTAAAGTTTATTCTTGGTGTTGAGGTAGCTCGAAGTTTGGAAGGTATTTTTCTGTGTCAACGGAAATATACACTTGACATTATCTTTGAGACGGGATTGTTGGGGGCGAAACCCGCAAGCTTTCCCATGGAACAATATCATCAACTGACACGCTCTACAAGTCCACTTTTGTCTGATGAAAAAGTATATTGACGGCTTGTGGGACGACTGATTTATCTTTCGTTTACTCGGCCGGATTTGACTTATGCTATTCATATCTTGTCGCAGTTTATGCATGAGCCCTGGCATGATCATTGGAATGCGGTTTTGAGGGTTGTTAGATATCTGAAGGGTTATCCCGGTCAAGACATTCTTCTTCGCTCTGACTGTGATTTGCGGCTCCGGGGGTGGTGTGATTCTGATTATGAGAGTTGTCCCATCACACGATGCTCTTTGTCTGGTTGGTTAGTTTTTCTTGGTGATTCGCCTATCTCTTGGAAGACGAAGAAACAAGTGATGGTGTCCTGTTCTTCGGCTGAAGCGGAGTACCGTGCGATGGCGGCGGTCACGTGTGAGCTTAAGTGGCTCTAGGGGTTGCTTGACAGTTTGGGAGTGCAACATTCGTGTGCTATGAATTTGTTTTGTGATAGTCAATCTACTTTACATCTTGCGCATAACCCAGTTTTTCAATAGCGCACAAAACACATTGAGGTGGATTATCATTTTTTTAGGGATGATGTTCTTGCTGGAGTTATTTGTCCATCTCTTGTGCCAACGGATGGGCAACTGACGGATGGTTTCACCAAAGCTTTGGGCAAACGATAATTTGAGTTTCTTTTGCGCAAGTTGGGCATTTGTGACTTGCATGCTCCAACTTGAGGGGAGGGGGTATTGGGATTAAATTGTATCATTAAATTGTATTTATGGTGATTAGCTATATATGGTGATTGGCTGGCTATATATGGTGATTGGGATATTGGGATTAAATTGTATTAAATTATATTTATGGTGATTGGTCATGTGACTTAGGCCCCAAGTTGATATGTGGATATATATATATATATGTAATATTATGATGAATGAAATACCTAGAATATTATCTCCTATCACTTCTTCACAGTTCTTTAGGAGACTTAATGTGATGATAAACTATTGAGATTAAATTGTATCATTAAATTGCATTTATAGTGATTAGCTATATATATGATGATTGGCTAGCTATATATGGTGATTGGGATATTGAAATTAAATTGTATTAAATTGTATTTATGGTGATTGGCCATGTAACTTAGGCCCTAAATTGATATGTAAATGTGTGTGTGTGTATATATATATATATATATATATATATATATATATATATATATATATATAATATTATGATGAATAAAATATCTAAAATATTATTTTCTATCACTTTTTCACATAAACAAATCATAGAAACGAACAAAAATAATCGTATCTAGAAAGCAAGTAATTTCTCCACATGCATATTGTTGTAGAATAAGAAACTTTCAAATTTCCCCTCTTCCTAGGAAACCACATTGACTTTTCTTATAATTATTGTCTCCTTTTCTTTTCTTTTCTTTTCTTTTCTCGGCAATAATTGATCAAAACTATATTATGGAAGTATAACAAAATCTATTAACAAATATATATATATATATATATATATATATATATATATAAAACATGACATAATTTTTAGTCCTAAAAAATAGAATTGTACAAAAACAAGATCGAGTATCTTGAAAAAAAAAATTATTAATAGAAATATAAAATTACAAGATCATATTCTTGAAAAATTAGGAAAATTTTCAAACACCTAACTCCTGACAGCTGAAACAGGAGGTGGGAGTGATTCAGATGCCCGCTTATAGGACTTTTACAAGAAATCTATTCCAAAATATGGAATGACCCGAAAAGACATAAAGCTAAAGTTGATCTGACATAAAAATAGACTTGAAGGTTTATAATATAAGAAAAATCGTTATATCAGATCTAGGAAACCTAAATCTAAGCGTAAATGTTTTGTGTGACAAACTAGAATACTTTGCTAACGAATGCAAAAACAAGATTACGACTTTAGAAAATATCAATACAGCTATTCTAAATGAAGATTATAAAATATGTTTAAGAGAAGACATAAATGATAAAAATGAGATAATATTTTCTCCTCCTCCTCCTCCTCCTCCTCCTCCTCACACATGTTCTTTTTGAGTGTCTACAATAACCACCACTATAGAGATTCCCGAATGGATTCCATAATTTTAGTGGAGTCAACTAAAATTAGGCTAATGGCCATTCCACTAATTTCAGCATCTAATGTGATTTGACCTCGAGCCACAAACTATTCTCCTATTATAAGGGGGGATTATATTTTGAATATTCCGAGTTCGATTGGAATCAATCAACATATATGGAAATAGAAAGTCATAGCCCTATTAGTATTAGCTAGTTTGCTTGAAAAGTTATTCCCTCGTGCCAATATTTGGGTCAAAGGAAACGAGAAGAATAACTCGTTATCCAGGAAACTTGTTTTCTATTTCACTAAAGACTACTTCCACAAATAAATAGTAAACATACATACATAAAAGACTAAATGACCATAACGTAAATGGTATCTTAATTATTGTGCTCGTTTTTTATATATTTAATTTTTTTATACTGTTCGATTTTTGCATTCTAATTTTATAAATTACTCTTTTAAAACTTATTTATTTTATCAATTTTAAAACATATCGATATTATTTCAAAAATATATCTTATAGTACAAAAACGTAATTTAATTATCTATATTTTCAGATATTTTCTTTAAAGTGGTCTCGATCGTTGTATTTCAAATTTGACAAAAAATACGACAAAGAAACAATTTAAAGAATTAGAGTATCGTGCGATAAAAATTTTAGATGTCAAAAATACTCGAACACTATAGCTGGAATACAATTAAGATAATTTAGCATACATATAATTGTATCGGCTCAAAAGTTCACATCTGAGCGAACCGTACGTGGCCGATATACAAAGTTATCAAAAAAAAAAAAAAAAAAAAAAATTACTGGAATGTGACAGTTATAAGCTATTGTTTAGAAATAAAAATTGTTGGAGTAGCTGAGTGACTAATATTTATGAAACGAACAAAAACAGTCGTATCTAGAAAGCAAGAAATTTCTCCACATGTATATTGTTGTAGAATAAGGAACTTTCAAATTTCCACTCTTCGTTGGAAACCACATTGACTTTTCTTATAATTATTGTCACATTTTCTTTTCTTTTCTTTTCTTGGTTTCTTTCTCGGCAATAATTGATCAAAACTATATTCTGAAAGTATAACAAAATCTATTAGCAAACATAACATAACATAATTCTTAGTCCTAAAAGATAGAATTGTACAAAAATGAGATCGAGTATCTTGGAAAAAAAAATATTAATGGAAATATAAAATTACAAGATCATATTCTTGAAAAATTAAGAAAATTTTCAAACACCTAATTCCTGACAGCTGAAACAGGGGGTGGGAGTGATTCAGATGCCCTCTTATAGGACTTTTACATGGAATCTATTCCAAAACATGGAATGACCCGAAAAGACATAAAGTTAAAGTTGATTTGACATAAAGATAGACTTGAAGGTTTATAATATAGGAAAAATCGTTAATTAGATCTAGGAAACCTAAGTCTAAGTGTAAATATTTTGTGTGGCAGACTAGGACACTTTGCAACGAATGCAAAGACAAGGTCAAGACTTTAGAAAATATCAATGCAACTATTCTAAATGAAGACTATGAGATATGCTTAGGAGAAGGCATAAATGACAAAGATGAGATAATATTTGAATTAGAATCTCTATCTGATTCTGAATCTTCAGATTATACTGAAGATGATTCGGAAGAAAATTATTCATCCTCGTCGTCATCAAAAGAATTAAATTTTGGCACCTATGAAATGATGAGAGTATTCAAAGAAGATGCAAATGCCTTTAACCTTCAGAATATCCAAGGAGAAAATTTAGAGATAATTGAAGAAAATATAAGAGATCTTCGAAATCTCAAAATAGAAACAAATGTGATCTACATGAATAACTCATTTTTATTTTCTACATTTTCTAGACAGAAAACCTACATTTTTGAAAGATTCAATGGAAATATTTCTTCTTCTGGAGAAGAAAAATAAACGACTAAGCTACAGATTTTATCTTTGCAAAGAATAAAAAACTTAGGCAAAAATACGATAAAAGATATAAATATTTGCATCTAGGCACTATCCAAATAAAGATTGCTGGTCTATTCAGAAAAGGAATAGTTTCTCCAATCTTAGTCATGATTAGTGATGATAGAGTTATATCATCTAAAATGGACTCTATATATAGTAGGAGTTATTCAATCAAATATGGATTTAGGACACCTAATATTTACCCTATATCCAGGGTATATGATAGCACTTGACGAGCATAATATCGAAAAGGTTATAAACCTGCTTATTCAATTACAAAATATAGTTCTTGCCAAACAAAGCAACATGTTAGCTATTGTTTGAGAATCACTATGTGTTTTATCGGAAGTACCTACCTTTAAAACTTTTGACCATTATGATTTGTTTCAAAATAAGGCCATAAAGTTATTAAATGAAGATCAATGTTAAATAATTCAGTCAAAGTTATTATCCTTATTAGATATATCCTTGTCTGAAACCTGGATAACAGATATTTCTACTATAGGGTCACAACCAATTATAGAAGCCCCTAGGAGGTCTTTACAGATTTCTGGTAATAGATTGGTTATTTCTAAAAGTAAATCTTTAGAGAAAAAAATAGTATATCTTTTGGAGAAAACAACAAGTTTCTTGATAGTAAAGAAAATATTTCTAAAGAAAAAAAAATAATTCAACAACAAATCAAACATATTTTGTCTGAATGTCCTTGCTATTTAAAAATGATACTTATTCATTATGAAGGAGATATTTTTACAATAAAAGCTATTTTCAACTCTGGAGCATCTTTTTCTGTATTAAAAGTAAATACGTATCCAAGATAGATTTTGACAGAAAGTTCAAAATTAACACTTTTACGGATTTACAGAAAGTTCAAAAGTAACAGGGCTAGCTTTAGGGATACACATTTATCTTTTTACTCAAACAAAAAAGTTTAGAGTGGAACAACCCCAATTATGGATTCATGACGAATCTTACAGTGAAATGATTATAGGACAAGATATTATACAATATTATATTCCTATAACATATAGTTTCAATCACATAATTCTTACCACTCCAAAAGGATTATTAACCATACCTTTATGTGATAAAGAATCTATTACTTAAAAGATTCTCTCCAGAAGCAGTGTTGTCTACGAGATCATCAGACTCTATAGGGTTGATCTTTATTCAATTTAAGAAAAATAATTGAACTACCTACAACAAGAAGTTGTACATACTGTAATATGAGTTAAATTCCAGAAGGACATTGTGGTAGGATAGCTCCCAAATCAGGGTGGGTTATTCAAAGTAATGTTTGGATTAATAGAGGTGTCATAGACCCACATTATAGAGAATAAGTCAAGGTTTTAATGGAAAATCATGGTCTCCCACCTGTGCAAATTCGATCCGGTTATAAAATTACACAACTTATAATTGAAAAGATTTCTACCCCAGAAATTATAGAAGTCACTAGCTTTTTCCAAAAGAAAATAGCGAGAAAAGATCCGGTTCTCCTAAGTTTGGATCTCCCTATAAAGGCCAAACTATTGGAGCCTCCAAAAATTTATTTTATGACTAATATTCTTTTTAATCGAAAGGAATATACTAGTAATTATGACTACATAAAGGTCGATATATCCTATAAAAACTGTGAAGACTTTACACTCCATACACTAGTAGATACGGGTACTACAACCAGTGTAATTAGACCTGAGTTAGTACCTCCGGAGTACCAACATAAGTTAGAACATGAACAAATTGTCTCTGGTATTAGTGGACAATTTAGACTAACAAACTACGTTTCCTCCTTACCGGTCGAAATTATCACAATTAATAATGAAATTCATACTTTCATTATACCACAGCTGATTATTTTTTCTAATATGCATGGAGATATTATTCTAGGGAATAATTTCATCCAGACAGTCTATCCATTCGAAATAAATTTAACAGAATATAAGAATTTTTAGGCTAAAAGATCATTTATTTTTAGCCCATAAAGATTTTAAGTTAACAAAAAAATGCACAGCCCTTTAAAACAGGGTGATTTTAGTATAGACAATACTTTAACAACACAAGTTTTACCTTTTTCTGAAGAAAATATTATGAACAAACTAAAAAATTTTGTTGTTCATAATCCATTACAATTTTGGGATAAGTTTCCGAGATTTTGTAAACTCACCCCAATTGATAACACCAAATTAATTTGAGTTAATTCTATTTTATATACCCTTCAAGATAGACAAGAGTTTGATAAACAAATAAAAGAATTACTTGAACTAAAATTTGTTTCAAGAAGCAGTAGCCATCAATCCTCTCCAGCTTTTATGGTGAGAAACCATAGCGAACAAAAGAGAGAAAAAGCTCGTATGGTTGTTGACTATAAAAGAGTTAATGACAATACTAAATTTGATGGTTTCTTCATCCCTTCTATGGAAAAAAATTTGAGTCGAATTAAGGATGCAAAATGGTTTAGCAAGTTCGATACTAAAAATAGTTTCTGGCAGATTAAACTACAAGGCAAAGTTTCTAGAGAACTTAATGCTTTCTCTACACCTTCCAATTATTATGAATGGAATGTAATGTCATTCGGTTTGAAGAATGCACCCAATTTTTTTCAAAAATGGATTAATTCTATTTTATTTGTCTCCTCATCAATTCTATGTTGTATACATTGATGACATTTTAGTTTTTTCTAAAACCAAAAAAGAACATCTTGATCATCTCAATACAATATGCGACCTGTTCCTCAAACATGACATAATTCTTAGTCCTAACAAGATAGAATTGTGCAAAAATGAGATTGAGTATCTTGGAAAAAATTATTAATGGAAATATAGAATTACAAGATCATATTCTTGAAAAATTAAGAAAATTTTTAAACACCTTCAAGGCTTTAAAAGAATTACAAAGTTTTCTAGGCTTACTTAATTATCACTACAAGAAAATGCCATTTCTTGACAATATTTTCCCGTCAAAAAAGGATTTTATTAACGGTTAAGGATCCGTTATCTAGGCCCGAGTCATGAAAAGTCCCTAATTTTCTTGAGGGTTTCTGGTTTTGTTATCTTGACGCTTTTAAACCGTCAAGTAAGAAAAAAATTGACGTTTTTTAGCTGTCAAGAAAATATAACAAAAAACTGTCAAGCTAGGTTGAAACTTTTCTTGACTCTGGCCTAGTTGACAGATAATAACCATCAAGAAAAACCTTTCTTGATGTTTAAAAACCGTCAAGAATGATATTTTGTAGCAGAATTCATATATTTGTTGACGTTTTATAACCGTTAAGAGAAGTTTATTTTTGTATGACAAAAATTCTGTTTATAATTATATATTATATATCAAACGCACATAATATCAATATAATCTAGAATATCACAAACATCAAAGAACTATAATACACAATTTTTATATTAACAAATATGAGTTTGTACACCACAAACATTGAACCAGATCCAAATAACCAAAAGTTACAACATCTTTAACTTCCATAACTTATTTATACAAAGAACTATTAGAAAGAAGAGTACAAAGAATCATAAGACCATAATTATGACGATGATCCTCCAGGTGATCATCTGCATAAAGTGTTATCCAATGCCTTTAATCATAAGACCATATATATATATATATACATCATATCCAAACGCCCATATCCACACACATGTCCAACACAGATCCAATACATATCCATATAAATCCAATACAGGAAGATAAAGGCACACACATCCATATATATCCAATGCAGTACAATATAACATACAGATCCAATATCTAACAAATAATCATATCTTTCATAGTATAATAATAATACAACATTGAAATACAATACAAGTATTAATACATCTCTCAAAATATATCACAAAAGATTGTCCTGTAAGTGGGGGTGGTGGAGGCAGCAGTGGTGTTGATGGATGCACATGAACTCCAGCATAAACGTAGTCAAGGCCTACTGTATGGCCTCTGAAATGATTGGAGCAAGAACATAACTAGTCAGAGGAACACCAAGACTAGCCGGAGGAGCAGGCTGACTCAACGGAGGAGGAGCAACAATAGGGGAGGTAGCATTAGGAGCAGGAGGAGGAAGATGAGGCATCATCTGCGTAATCTCTCTCAGCTTCCTTTGAACATCGTACATCATCGTCGATATCTTCTGCATACTAAGCATGCCATGAGGAGTAGCACCGGAGGTATCGGGTGTGATGGTACAGGTGGAGGTGGAGAAGGAGCTCTAGTGTAAATTATTTTTGATGTTAAAACGATATTCTTGAATGCACATTTGATTAAAGAGATTTGCATGAAGCAACCGAAAGATTTTATCATCAAGGGACTTGAAGACAAGATGTGCAAATTAGTAAAATTTTTGTATGGTCTAAAGTAGACTCCCAATACATAGCATAAAAATTTGATAAAATCATAAGATCAAATGGCTAGAAGGTAAACGAGGCAGATAAGTGTCTACACAAAGTTCGATGATGGCAGTGGGGTTATTGTCATATTTATATGGACGATATGCTAATCCTAGGTAAAGATCTAGATAACATCACAGAGAGAAAGAAGTATCTCTCATCCAAATTTAGTATATAGGGCATGGGAGATGTTGATGTTATCCTCAGGATAAATATCATCCAAACGGAAGCTGGATTACTTTGTCATAAGCTCATTACGTAAAAAAAATGCTCACATGCTATAGATACCAAGATATTCCAGGTATTGATACTCCTTATAGGTATGACAAGAAAATGAAGAATTCAGGGAAGAGTATCAGGCATTTAGGGTACTCAAGCGCCATTGGGAGTTTGATACTTTTATGAGTTCCACTAGAGCTGGCATTGCTTTCGTTGTGGGGATGCTGAGTCAGTTCACGATTCATCCAGGTGTTCAATACTGGAAAGCTGTAAAAGAGTTATGAGTACTCAGAAGTTTGCACTTTCCTACAACAAATTTTTGGCTGTGGTAGAAGGCTTTAGTGATGCTAGTTGGTGCTCAAAAGAGGAGAGAGAAAGGTCCGCATAAGGATTTGTATTCTTAATGGGTGGAGCTGTTATATCGTGGAAGTCAAAGAAGCCGAGTTTGCTCTTACACCTATGTATGAAGTCTGAATGCTATGCACTTGATGTAGCAACATGTGAAGAAGAATAACTTTGAGATCTCATGTTTGATCTACCTCTGGTTGGTGAACAGATTCCGACAATACCGGTATATTACAACAACCAGGTGGTTGCAATAGTGGCATCAAATATTCTCTTTAATGGAAAAAATAGGCATGTGAGACTGAGTCACACAACACTGAATGATCGTATCAAAGATGACATCATTGTGGTGGTTGATGTTCGGAGCTAGTAGAATCTTGTGGAGTCGTTAACAAAAGTCTTCAAGCACCAGCTTGTCGAGGACACACCAAAGAAAATAGACTTGAAGAAATTTTGATGTGATATTTTTGTAATTATACTATAAAGTATTTTGATATTACTTCAAAGAGAAGTCTACTATGCAATTTACTTTTGGTTCAAAGAATGATTATTGATTTGAATACATCAGGTACATATGTTAGTCCCTAAGGACACTATTGAGATTGGATCCCGGAACCTCTGTATTCTTCTATATGTTCTAGGCAAAGAGCAAGTCAAGTGGGAGGATGGAATTAAGCCTTAATAAGTTGAGCATTCGGAACGCTCGGTGTTCTTTGCAAGAAGAACTGGTAGCTCAGCACAATAAAAGGACAAGCTCCCTATGCTACAGTCGTATGACACGACATAAGGTGGGACCTCGGCTACAGGCCATGTCATCGCGGCATAGCACCGCATAAAGAAAGGTAACCTCATGCTGAAAAGTAGAGACTAGTAGCACATCACTACGAAGAGGCTAGAACCTCATGCTATAGTGGGATGACACCACCATGAGGTTGGACCTCGACTTCGGGCCATGTCATAGCAGCGTAGTATCGTAAGTAGGCGAAAGGCTTCGTGATGAAAAACTTTAAACTCTATAAGGAAAGAACTCACATATATGTATGAACAGAGATATATGCAGTCTCTTAAGGATAAATTTGTAGATACCCAAGATACATATACAGATATCATGTCAGCACGGGGCCTTCAACGTGCGACCAGAGGCACAATTGATGTTATTGTGCGAGTATAAAGAATTGTAGCTATGATACTGAATTCAAGGCTTAATCCATTATGTGTCGTACTATTGTTCGACCAATGCAGAAAGATTTTAAGTCGTAAGCGACATCTATCCTAATGCATGATGCACAGTCACTGTGGAAAACTCTCATCTAATTGAAATATGTGGGAGATTTTTTGGATTTCTAGTGGACAAGGTTCGAATCTCACAAGAAACATTTAGTTTTTCGCCATTTCTAGGACATTTTCCTTTAGAGCTCGGACTCGGATGTGTACGAATGACGCAAAATAATGCTTTATAGGTGCACTTTGTACTTCGCATGCATACATCGGACATTGTTCAACGAGTTCGCATGGTCTTGCGGTTCCGCGAGTTCTGCGCATTCACTAGTTCAGCATACTTCTGTTTGTTGCTGTTGTTATTGCTCTTAGTGGAGCAATTCAATTTCATAACTGTCCCACTTAATGGGAAGTAGTTATCTTCCCACGTTTAGTAGACAATTTTGACTGTAAACAGATGGTCTATATAAACTCTTCATTTTTGCACTTGGTGTATGAGCGAACAGAAGAAAATATATTCCAACAGAAAGAGAGTAACAACAGCAAGAGAGAGTGCCTCAAGTTTGACAAACGAACATTCCAGAAGTTCAATCCAACTAGTTCCTAGAAGTAGTTCCTAGAAGCAGATCGACGAAAAAAAAATTTAATTTTGCTTTGAATAACGGTGTTCTTCGTCACACAAGCAAGAAATCCTTTCAAGAGTTTTTTTAAACGTCTTCAAATCTATATTCTCAGCTACTTCATTGCAATTCAATTAAGCTTTGCTTTGACATCAAATTTGTTGCTGTCAAGGCCTTGCTCTCTTTGTAATCAAAGATTTTTCCATCAATTCAACAACAATTAACCAAATCAGTAAACCCTTTGTGTTTCTCACAAAAATTTAATTGTCATTTTTATCATTTAAATACTACCTGTATTCTATACCCTTACCAGCAGCAAACAAACCAAGGATCTAAATGGAAGGGGCAGGCAGTAGTAGCCTAACAAACTCATAACAGGAAGGCTTCATCACGTATTTCTACCAAATTTATTTTAATAAAAGAATAATCTAGAGTATTCTTTTTGATAGGAGTGATCTTACCAGTAAAAAGCAAACCTGAACTTTTCGAAGACCTGCTCAAAGTTTCATGCTCGAACTTGTTCATATATATATATTGAAATACAAGGAGGATTACAATAAGTTTACGCAATATATGTACATCAAAATTGAAAACATATTTCTCAGCTCGAAGCCCGGGATTTTGATAACATACAGAAGCTAGCTTTGGAGTATTAGTACCATGAATTGAGGCGGAAGCAGTTGCAATTGATCAATTCTCCAGGTGACTAGTGAAAACAATCGACAATTGGAACTGAACTATAACTAGCACATAAAGCTTGGAAAACTTGGATTTGGGAGGCCATGTCACGTCCACTTGAAGTTCACTTGAACGATGTAACGCATCCTGATCTGATCCACATTGTACACGATGTATTCGTTGTACTGCAAGCTACCCTGCAAGATCATTTGTCTAGTAAGTTATTCCTGATCACATTTGTCATTTCCATTTTTGGTTTGATAAATTGCGATAGAAAGCATCACCTTATGCCCCGCCTGCTCTTTAGGTTTTCCGAGTGGGATGACTACACCATCCTCGAGAGTCTGGGATTCTGACATGTCTGGGGCAGTCGTGCCAACCCCCTTTGTACTGCAAAAGTAGAGACGCGAGTTTTCAATGGTGACATTGATTTGTCAATTTCTGTAGTTGCTCAAGATCGGGCGCTTTCTTGTCGTAGTTCAATCAAAGAACAAAAGCATTCATTTGAGATCAATGAAGTAATATGCTCTTGTGACACATTAAACTAAAATACCAGTTCATTAAACTAGCCATGGATTTCTTTACACTTGTCATCCCTTGTTGATTACGGAATAATAAAACAAATAGTCTAAATTACCAAACAAAATATTATGGAAGCAAGCAAACCTTAGCTTTCCCGTTGGCAAGCGATCAGCGTTGTAATCTGCAGCTAATTTCTCAGCCATATCGCCTAATGCAACCTGCCAAGTATTCAACAAGTAATCAGAAAATCTATAGAACACAAATACTAGTAGCTGAGAAATAGAAACTAGTAGTAGTTCAAGAATTGGTATATCACATGCCAAGCAACAACCTCACAGAGAAGCAGCACACCGCTGTGGGAGTCTTTTGTTGCAAAGCAGTAATTTGCGCTCTTGGAGAACATATCAGCAAAATAAACTCCTTTCCCAAACATGTAACCAGTGACCGGAGCCTCTGGAGGAGCAATCCTCAATCCTGTTTTTTCGTCACAACACTAGTACTCATTATTGAATCGTGGGTATGTTAATCATTGAAGTTACGAGAATTGGTACTCATTTAAGATTCATCTCTAAGTTAGTTTGAGACAGCTTTTTAGCTATAGAATCCGCAAAAGTGGAAAAGTAAAACAATGAGTAGAAAAAGACAGGAAAAAGGGAGAAATAGAAACACATTTTGCGGGGAAAAAAACCCAGATTAGCCATTTAACTAATCATTCTAGAGGTACAGAACTACCGAAGCATACAAGTGTTATAATTTTTCTAGCTAGAGTCAGGTGTGGATGGCAATTATCAAAGCAAATTTGGATAAAGAAAAGTAGACAGATAACCTTGTGAAAGAATCCCTGTCCAGTTTGTGAGTCGAGAACCATGCCATAAAAGCATCCTATTGTTTACATTAGCGAACTGCACAGAAGCATAAGGTGCAAAACCATAAAAACATCAAGAAATTGATAGTGATGCAATTATCCGTTATGGAGTAAAAAAATGAAACCAGAAGAATAATGGTAATGAAACTATGTGCCTTGAATTCTCTTCACCTTACTGAAGCGGTCAGGTTCTCCATTCCTGGAAATCTTAAAAACTTGTGCAATATCGACCTTGTAACTTGAATGTGTCTTTCCATGAGTGTTCACTATATACTTCTCGATCTGGAAAGAAGAATGTTAAATAATACAAATAAGGAAATAAATAAAAACATTAGAAGTCATTCCTAGATACTCTCTTTTTCTAGTGTAAAGGTGTTTACCTATATTTGTTTCCAAATCATAAAACATTCGCGACTTGTATGTAGTATCAGAGGCTACATTGGTCATCAAATAGTCTAATTTTTTGAGCTATGTCACAACAACCTAACATAAAGAATATTTTATCCTTTAAACTCATGTAAATTTATTAATACTCCAAGTAATTATCATTGATTGAACCATAAATTGTGGAAAAAGAAAAAGTATCTTGAGCAAGGATCTTCTCTATTATCACTTTCAACCTTCTGGCATGTAATCTATGCTGGTATACATCATAAATACATGTTGAATTTCAGTTATTTATTCCAAAGTCGTTTATCTATATTTGTTACCAAAGCATAAAACGTTCGCGATATGGAAAGACACATTCAAGTTTTTGAGTTATGTTACTACAATCTAATATAAATAATATTCTCTCCTTTACACTATGGGTTTATGCAAATTTGTAAATACTCCAAAGTAATTCTCACTGATTGAACCATAAATTGTGGAAAAAAGAAAAAGTTATCTTGAGCAAGGATCTTCTCTGTCACTTTCAACCTTCCGGCATGTAATCTACGCTGGTATACATCATAAATACATTGAATTTCAGTTACTTATTCCAAAGTCTAATAAGATTTTCTTGATGAAGTTCAAAAGTTTGATGTGTAACAGAGATGATAGCACTGATAGAGGGGTATTATCCCCTCTATTACCGTGACGAAAATATGTATAGCTGGCTTTTACTAAATTAATCACTTGAAACACCCTGAATTTAGCAGGACTTTCTTTGTTTACTTGTAACAAATTTAATGCACTCTGTGAGGCAAACATTTGGTGACGCAGAATCATGACCATAGTCTTTTACCAATTAATTATCATACATCTGGTTAAACTATGCAAAATATTAATAATGACGAGCTATGTTGAACAGAGAAAAATGATGTCTGTCGCTGTATCATACTATCATGTGACTAGTTATTGTACTTATCTGAGAATGTCTGTATCCCATATCCGTATCGTGTCCTTACCCATATCCGTGTCCGTATTCATGCAACATAGATGGGGAGCATGGAACATAAAAATGTGCTGAGATGTAGTAAAGAAAAGTTACCACAGAATATTCCTCTGAATCAACTTCAACTGGTTTTAGTTCACAATGGAGCCGTTTGTATCTAGAGTACAAAGGGTCGTCCTACAAGAGCCAAAGAAAATTAAGCAATAATGAACATACTAAGATCAGGCAGCAGGCAACAGTAAGTCAAGTGCGACTTTCAGTGTATCATATATGACTATTCAGAAAAGAAACACGACAACGATATACTACAAAATGGGGGAAAGGACGTGTAGCGTATTGACAACTCTGATACTACAACCTGTCATTGTGATCATCATCATCCATGCCTTCTCTCATCAGACTGGAGCATAATAAAGTTACATAAAACGGAGCATAATAAACTTCCATAAAAAGAATATGACCAGATGTCGACCCACTACATTGGTGCCAAGACAGATATGGTCATGAGAGGACCATGCCATAAAACCTAGATGGCCAGTTTCACTTAGTTAGACACACCTTTCAGCCATGCAGTTTAAGCTTATGCAGCCAAGGCCCACCCTCCAAGTCGCCTAAACTATGGAGCTGAGATCTAACAGTAACTATGTACCAATATACTTTCTCCACAGCTGAGGAATGTTGAATCAGGCCACATTCTGCCATCATTTTCTGCAATTCCCTGCTGGAATCAATGGATCATTTGTTCCAGTTGCCCAATCATCTGGAAGCTATGGAGCTGGAAAAGTGAATGGGGGAGGTTAATGGTTACACACATGGTCTTCAAGAGTGCGGAGAGGTTACTAATTGCAGCCAAAACAGGAGGCAAGGATGCATATGCATGGAGCTTGTAAAGGCCATGCATGCATTTGGACTTTCTAACATGTATGACAGGAACATATTGCTATCTACGAGACTACGAGAAGGATAATTGTGAATGGAATGGAACAGTAAAAAAAAAATGATAAGAATCAATAAGTTTCTGGCAATTATAGAGTGGAGCATTTAGAACTCTAGGATAATCAAGTGGAAATTAAAGATGAATCGGTGGGGGCATGGGCACAGATGGGTTCCACATAACTTTAACTCAGCAAACAGTCAAAGCAAGGGATGGTGTAACTGATGTGATTGTGAGCCATCATGTCCATGTAAACCACACAATGCTCATGAGAACTTATTCCTCTGTAGGAGATGCAAGGTATACCTCCAAACAAGGCAAACTCGTTGCTAATCAACTTGCAAGGATCCTCATCAGATTTTGCTAATTGTAGTTTCCTGATTACAGTACTGACATAATGTCATCGTTACCACCACCATCTAGGCAGGCCAAAGGATCATAACCAATAGTTAAAAAAAAGGGAAACAACAAGACTTGTTATGCAAGGACAAAGCCGACACTTCTGTACAAGGAATGTAAATAATATACTTGGAACTTAATTATATTTCTTTTCAAAAACTACATATTATCTATTACTTTAATTCTATTCATTGATGATTTTCCTTTCAACAGGTTAAAGAAGATTCAGGAAAACAATTATAAGTTAAATGCCTATCTAAATTTGAACAGTGAAGACCAATAGTTATGAGTGCTAACAAAATCAGGAAATGGATTTCTAACTACAAGCTATCAAAAATAAGTTCACAAAGTACGCATAACCTGCTCAGCATCATCTTTCAGAATCTTAGTTGCAATCTCAATCTCATCCAATGCTGAAACCTTCAAAGAACCAAAAGGAGCATATTTTACGCAAGGGAAGTGCAAGTTGAAAACATTGAGAATGACAAGCCTATAACAGGCTTTCATAAAATTAGAACTGCAAGCTGAGATGAAATGAGACATGATACAGGGAACCAGAAATTCTAAAGTCATTAAGTAGCTACCCAGATCTACTTCTAAGATAGAGAACAAGATAGTTACAAATGAAATGTTTACTGAGCAACAGGAGAGAACATCATAAACTGATGTTTCACAAGAAGGATTCCTGAAGAGAAGTTAACTACATAAAGCTTAATGTAGGCAGTAATTCCTGTCCCAGTTATTGAATCAATTCATTCATCCTATATTGACACCTATTTCACATAGTTTAAAGTATCGGCCGATACCGATCTGATACGGCCGATACCGATACAGTTTGGCATGTCCCGATCCGATACCGACCGATACCCGATACTGACCGATACCGACATTAGAGGTCTCTTTTCCAGTCAATTCGGCAAAAAAATTTGAATTAAAAAGACCAATTAGAAAGGATGTAAAAGCATAATAAGATTGTAAAAACATATAAAAGAGGAAAACTTATCTATCGCATATAAATCAATCGACAAGGATGACTACTATTTCATTCAATATCAAAAATACTAAGAAACAATACTGAAAATACTTTAAATTATGCATAATTGTATAAAATATATTCTCTAAAATGTTAATAATTTACTAATAGTTGTTTACTTTCCGATACCAAAAAATCCGATACTCCGATCCGAAACCGCCGATACCGCCGATCCCGATACTCATAGGAATGGTCCGATACCGATTCCGATACCGATACTTTGAACCTTGCTATTTCACCAGAGGCTCTCTGTTTCAACTCTACAATCCTTACATAGTGGTTTTGACCAAATAATATTGGCAAGATAATCTACTTAACCTTTCTTGCTGAACGCTTAGGGCATCTTAGTATTGCAAGCTTCTGTTGCTTTTAGATCTCTTCTAGTGCTTATCCAACCCGAATATCCCTTGTTTCGGATTGGATAAGCACGGGAAGAGATCTAAAAGCAAACATTCCATTGATTGAGCACCCATATCAAACTTTTAACTTCTTATGGCTAGATCCAATCTCCTGGTCCTTGCGGAAAGGAAAAAGAATTTCACGTTCTTCCTTTCGGGAAGGGAGGATTAGGAAAATCCTATGATTTCTGCTTTTTCCAGACCTCTGAGAAAAGCCTGAATACCGGCATGCGCCCACAAAAGTGCACGCCTCCTTAACTCGAGCGGAAATTCCCAGAATCATACCTCCATTTCATCTCCAGGCCAAAATGATGCGCCGAGATTACCATTTAGTCAAACTGTATCTAAGCTTGTGTAGTTTAACAAAGCTAATCATGCAATGGCCGGAGGGCCGTAAGGTATCTCCCGCCACTATACATGTGAAGAATGACAGTCCCGGTCCGCGGTGTATCGACATTGCGAATACCCTCTAGGTGTCAGTCCGTCTGATGTTAGGCTTATGGAACCTAAAACCATGGTTGTCCCGTTGAGACTTGGCTTCCGCTGGAAACCGACTTGGTCTTCTGGTCCTAACACCTAGTTGCGCCTGATAAGGAGGCTTTTGGTGTGGATCGGTCCCAATGGTCGAAGAAATTGTCGCTACTCTATACGTTACCGTTGGAAACCGATCCTTGCTCTGATCCCGATCCTGCTCTTTCATAGGATTTCTTCGAGGCAAGAGATCAAGTACGAGAATGAATGACACTACTTTCTTCTTTTCACACTTTAAAGTAGAATCACACTTGAAACTGTTCTTACGCGTAGGAATGAATTCGTGACCCGAGCAAGACCAGGAATCACACTTCACCTTGAATTTCGGGCCTTTTCTTCTTTCGCTTTGCTAGCTGCCTGACTTGACTACGAGAGAGATTCGACATGTAAAAGGAGGAGAACGCCGATCGACTCCTTCTTCTTGACAGGACTTCGTCTGCTCCATTTCACTTTCTAGTTAGTTGATTCGAGGTGGGAGCAGTCAACAACTGAGAAAGGTAGCCTCGTGACTCCCACCGGGGAAGAACTCGGATCTGCTCTTTCTATTGAAAAAATCTCATGAATAATTCGGGGATGAAACCTTGCACCTGTCAAGCCTATCCGTTAAAGAAGTCCCTATTGAGCATGGATTCGTCGTTAGAAAGAGATTTGTGTTACAATATATTGGTGTTGCATTTCTGAACTTACATTTTGAAGTCAAGGTGCCGAGCTTGAAATCCCTAGCAAAGCCCCGAACCTGAAGCAATGGCTTTTCAATCACGGATTGGAAACTCTTCCTTCTCCAAGTCTGGCTCACCTGCCAAATCAAGGTATGAACTCGGCGCGGATTCTCCCGCATCAAAGCTTCCTCTGGACGCCTTCGGTCGCCTGCCCATGCCTCTCCACGTCTCTTTTCCCCAATCGGTGGGTGCCTCCCCTAGTGGTCTAGGAATGAATGGCTTGAATCAATCTAAACTTCTTATTATTAGGAAGGATTCGATCCGGTCACCCCACCCGGAAAAAGGGAAAACCCATCTTTCCCAGCCGGTACGCTGCCGATGTCCCACAACTCAAATATCCCGAACCGACTCGAATGGAATGCTAGCGTTCTGTTTGATTTGCATCCGACACTTTGGAAGAGGGGTTGGCCGTACATGAGAAATCAATATTGCTGAGATCGGGCGGCTCAGGAATACAAAATCGTCGTCTGCCGAAATGGAAGAAAGACGTTGAAAAACAGGGGAAGTGGTCAGCCAGCCCGGGAGAGATTGGCTTTGAGGGCCCGAGATGCAGTAGAACGACATTCAAAAGTGGATCCCAATATTTGAGAATCTCAATATCCATATGAAACAGTAGTTATATAGACGGATTTAGTTGTGTTAACATTCGCGGGTTCGAATCGATCACCTGGAACAAGAGGAAAGGATTTGAAAACAGTACCCGCAGTGGTTGTGGGGCCTGCACCTGGCTTCTGAGCACCACATTTCACATAAAAGACAGTGAAAGCATCTTCGGGCTAGACAGGACTTCCAGTGGAGCAAACAAACCACGGATAGCCGATCACATACATCAACTTCTAATGCAGATGAAAGGCGAGCGAAGTGAGGTTGAGTCGCTAGCCAGGAAGCACTTTTCCATTGCCTAAGCTCCGAGCTCACCCAGCTCGTAAGTCAGTACAATAGTGTGGTCAATCGGGTCCGTCAGTCAGTTCAGTCTCTTCTTATATATTGCACGAGCATCCCATTTCATTCCTTTTGTACTCGGCTAGACAGGAGGGGTCGATCAATAGCCAACTCGAGACTTCTTCATTCAATCCTACATCGGTGGATAATCAAAGGTCAGTTACAAATCAAGTCCTGAGCCTATGATTCTCAATTTTATTCTGAATGAAATAAGGCCACTTTATTAACTCAAAGAATTGCTCATCAGCAGCAGAACAAGAAATTCTTAATGCTCTAGGGTTCCACTACCAAATTCGTTCAACCAAAGACCAGCATATGGAACAGCCAGAAGAAGGAACCGTCAAAATCAATCGAATTCTGCCCAACCCGAGCATGCCTGAAGAAAGGTCTTTCTGTCTACCAGGTGCAGGAGCATCGAGGGGAGCACCATTAGCAAAAAAGGCACTGGTGGTAGAGATAGCGGCATAGGCAGCAGTGCTAACCGACTGATCATGTTGTTTACCTCGACCTTGTTGATGAACCGGTCCAGATCGAATGGCTGGTGGGAGTGCGCGTACCCCATGTATCGTTAGTAGTCAGTCTTTTGCCTCTCCAAATCTTGCGCTATATGGAACTACTAAAATCAAAGCTAAGAAGGCGTAGGTGGGAGCGGGAGAGGAAGAAGTCAAGATACTACCAGAAGCAGAAGCCGGAGAGAAAGCAGCAAAGTCATAAAGAGCCAAGCTAGTCCACAGCACTACTACTACCAAAGCCAGCCATCAGTAACATCCCTTCCCGTCTCAGCTTATCCACCACTACCTTCATCACCAGCACCAGCAGCAGAGACGGTAGCTTCATAGGTAGCTTTGCTAGTCGGTTCAGTAGCAGTCGCAGGAGAAGTGGAGTCGGTTGATGCAGTAGCAGTATATCCTGCAAAAGTTTTGGATTCTGTTGACCAAGATACAGGAGTGGGTACAGATGAAGCAGTTGAAATTGTCCCTACTCCTGCTTATGCTTATGGATAAGAAAGTGGTGCTAGTGAGATGTATCTATCTGTACGAGATGCTACCTATGCCTTAGCCTCTGTGAACTATGTGCCTTACTCTGACACTAGTGGGGGTGCTAGTGATGCCTTCGCTCCAACTACCTCTGCATATGTATCTGTCTATCGTGCTCACTCCGATGCCTAAAATGCTACCCATGCTCCTATCTTCGCCCATGCCTTTGCCTTTACCATTGATGAGTATGGATCCTGCTTCATCGACTGGAGCAACGTAGTCAAGTACTAATGGGTCCCGATCATCCGGAACTGGGTCTTTATCCTACAATGAGTACACTTTAGGGGTATTAGAGTGATGCCTTTGCTTCTCCTGCACCTTAGGGATATGGGACTAGATATGGAACACCTGGATGGACCATAGGTAGGTATGTGCAAAATTTCGGAACATCGCTTGACGGAACACGTCAAAATATTGATCATTTGTTGGAACAGGTAGGGACGCTAGGCGGGGTGGCAGTGGGAAAGCCGGAGTGGGATATGTTTTAGCAGGATCTACGAAACCCACAAAGCGGTGGTTGCTTATTTACTTTTTGTAAGAATGGATAACTGGATTTGGATCCCTGGATATAGATCTGGATCACTAGGGACTTGATCAAGATCCCGCTCAATAAGATATGGATATATATCTTTATAGAGAGGATCTTGATGGACACTGGTGCAGGTACAAGAAGGCCCGGTGGTGTGGGTGAAATCTCTTTTACAGGAGATGAACTTAAGAATGACAGATCCTATGAAGATGTATTATGACAATCAGGCAGCCATTTATATTGCCTCTAATCCAGTATTCCATGAGAAAACTAAAGACATTGAGGTAGCCCTGTCTTTCATGCACTTTCTCAGAGATATGGTGATGAGTAAGAAGATTGTGACTCCTTATGTGAAGTCTGAAGAGCAGCTTGGTGATGTGTTCACATTTCAATTCACTTCGATTATTCAGACCTCACATCGACATGGGAACAGAGCTGAAAGCAAGATGTCCAGTAACAGATGCTGACAGCAAGCATTCCGTTGATCAAAGACCCATGCTTGGGAAGCATCTCCTATCTTTCTCTTACCTAGATATGGAAAAAGATTGAAAACAAGCAGCTCGTGGAACATCTCCCACTTGCCCTGCTTTTCTCAATCTTCTATCTCGGACTACATCATGATCGGACAGCCACACAATGTATTTCACTCCTAGCGGTAGGAAGAGAGGTTCAGCGCAACATGTCCACAGGTTTATCCCTTGTTTCGGATTGGATAAGCACTGGAAGAGATCTAAAAGCAAACATTCCATTGACTGAGCACCCATTCCTACCGGCATTTATGACGAGCTTATTTTCGCAACATAAACTCACATCATTACCCCCATTTATGAAGAGCTTGTTTTCGCAACTTAAACTCACATCCTCTAGGAGTCCAAGAGCAAATGCTTACCGTAGCTCCAACTAATTCTCGTAGTAAACACACATCAGTGTTTTAGTGTTATACTGATCCATATCAACAGATGCAATTTTTACCATATAACATAGAGGGTAACCAACAATACTGATATAGGGAGAGAATTGATATACATAATGACACGTGACATAAATTATGATACCCTTTGGGGACAGTTACAAGCCAGTTATACCTAGCCTTTGGTTTAGTAAAAAGCTATTGACAAAAACACACTTAACTAGCAGCAAACAGCCATAAAAGACGATCACAATAATTAAAGTAGATACAAGTGATTGGTTTAAATGGTCTATACCCAGTAACAAGGGTATCTTAAGGGAGGTAACAAAGGTATCTTAAGGTAAAGGTAATATGTGGCTCTACCATATATCATTTATACCCAAAATTTTTGCCCCTCACCTTAGATCTAATGCTTTTGGTTTTCCACACCCAAAATGGGGTATATATCTTATGTCTTTGGCCAAACATAATGATAATGTCTCATTCTGGAGTTGTGAGTCATTGGTAACTATAAAATGCTCCTCAACAATAATATTGTGTGAAAGGCTTTCTTGTTGATTTCTTATATTTTAGCAAGGTTCGAATATCGTTATCGGTATCTGTTGCGGCCCCTTCTATGAGTATCGGTATCATCGATTTCGGCAATTTTGGTTGTTTCGGATCAGACTGTATAAGAAAGACAAAAATGATAAAAAGTCTTTTAAAAAGTTAGAAAAATATTTGATACATTTAGAGATAATTTTAAATATTATATGATATTTTTCTTAGTTTTAAATGGAATAAATAAAAATATGGATGAATATTGTGAATTTACATATACAACTTCGACAAAGGTACTGGTTACAATTTATCAATAAGGAATCATATAGATACACAAAATTGTAAGTGAATTATTACATTGACACTATTTTTCTATTTCTCTATATTTTCGATCAATTTTTTCTGCCAAATTGACTGAAAAAGAAACCCCCAACGTCGGTACCGAGCGGTATAAAATGGAGACATGACAAACTATATCGGTATCAGACGTATCGGTATCGGCAGATCTGTTCGTAAAAGAACTAATGAAACTGACATGAGAGTGAGCATCAACAGTAGTTATGTTAGATAGGCAATCCAACAACTACAAAGCCATCCCATCTTTTTGTGGTTCCACTATTTCAATTCTTTCCGTCCTTCTATTCAGCTATCTTGAGGGTCATCTCCTCTATAACATTAGCAAATATCTTTCTTTACAAACTCATTCCTAATTTGTTTAGGCATGTCCCTAGTCCTAACATCCCTTTAACTAATTAATGCCTACGCTCCTTGACCGGTGCATCTATTGGTCTGATATACACATGCCTAAACCAAATGAGACGAAATCAGCACCACTTCCGACCTCCAACAATTTTTTCACATAGGCAAACCAGAAAAGAAATAAACAAGAAGGAAGAAGGAAGAAGGAAGAAGAATCACCATTTCCAGCTTGCATTTTAATTTGTAAGGAGTGTCGATGATAAACTCTCCTGCATTTACCATAAAACATGTGGATCAGTCCATGTAGGAAGTCATGGTGCAGCAGCATCAAGAACTCCAGAAAAATAAAAATAAACTAAATTAAGCTGGCAGTTCGGAACATACGCATCTTTTTGAAACCAAAGTCGTGAGGGATTATGGTGTAGAATTCTCTGCAAAAGTAAATTTGGTGAGCCAAAAGGAGAAGGTATGCGAAAACTATTAAATGAAGAGGAACTAGGAACACAATAAATCTATAATGTAAAAGCCAACACAACAATCCCCAACTAAGTATGCTCGGGCATGAATATATTCAGAGACAAGCAAAGGGGCACTCAAGCAATTGTCTGAATACATGTCAAAAAGATATAAATTCAAACTTCAACTCTTTGACCACCAGCGAGAGAGGAAGTATCGAAAGAACTATTCCTTCGCAAGTTAGCTACTCAAAATAGTTGGAAAGAAAACTTATGACAACAAAAAACCTTTATCGAAACAAAATTTCCATTAAGCGTCATCTTAGCATCAGAGCAATGCTGTTGGGAGAGCTTGCATCATGTAGATAATAGTAGTATGGAGCGCCAAAATCTTTGTGACAAGTTACACAATAATTGGTATGCTACAAATCAAAAAACTATCAATGTCAGCATACTATTTTCATTTTATGCTCAATCTCTGGTTTTATAGCATGTCACTAGCTCTTCAAGAAATGTATTCAGTTGCCTTAGCTTGAGTAAGAATTACAATAATATGGGAAGCATGAATTGTCAGTTTAGTAAATAGACTAAGCCCTTAGAGAAATGTCAGTTAAATAAATGCATTTCTGTATTGAAGAGCATGTTAAAGTATGGAGATATTAATCATTCAAGATAATTGAACATGCTGACTAGCCATCCAACCTTCTTTTATCAATATTCACTTTGTCATTCCAAACTCCAAAGTTACCTAAGTTGTTCATGATCATATCCTAGATACATCTGAAGAGTGACTACATACTTGATTAGCCTTTTTGTGTGATATCATGTTTCCCAAAAGAAACTGAAAGAGCTAAGAAATAGAATCTATTGGGCTAAAGAATAACACATAACAGTATATGCACAGCCAATGTTCTAAATTTCGCTAGACGGAATCGGTGCACCCGAGGGCCGCCTAGCGCCTGGGCCACCTAGGTGCCGAGTTGAAATTTATTTATTTTTTTTTAATTTTTTTCAACATATATAGATACAACTACAATGTATGAAAGATATTGACATAAGAGTTTAAGTGCTCTTGTGGCTATCATGAGGTATTTAAGTGTTGTTATGGTAGAGTTTAAGTACTCTTGTGGCTAGCCGAAGGTATTTAAGTGTTGTTATGGTGTTGGGGTGGTTGGGTTGGTATTGGGTTCGAATTCCACCTAAGTTATTAAAAAAAAAATTCATTTTTTTTGGTTTAAAACAGGAGGAGAGGAGAGAGAGAGAGAGTCCTCTCCTCCATTCCTCTCCTCTGAGTCCTCTCTCAAGTCCCTCTCCTCTCTCCTCTCTCAAGTCCATCTCTCCTCTCTCTCTCCTCTCCATCATCTCTCCTCTCCATCAGGCACCACCAACAGCAGTAGCAGCAGGAGGAGGAGTACAAGGTAATTTGTTTTCATTTTATTTGAAATTCAAATATGAAAATTTTAAATCTAAATTTTTTTTAAATTTAAATCCGATTTGGGCCGACTAGGGCCGCCTAGGCGCCGCCTAGGTCGGCCGCCTAGAGGGTTTTCGGTGCGGCCGGAGGCCGCCTAGCGCCTAGGCGGCCGTCTAGGCCGCAATTTAGAACATTGTGCACAGCAAACCGTAGAACATGCTACCTCATCAAACAAATTTAACATTGAAGTGCTCAGTAGCAAAAAAGTCGGTTCCCCCAGATTACAAATGAGACAACAATCAGTTAACAAGGGCTTGATGTAAGTCACATAACTAGTGTGATCACCATTAAAAGACATCTTAGTTCACTTTTAGACGAGACGAAAGTAACAATTGTTTGAAAACGAGGATTACCAGGACCTTAAGTTTCTATCTCTGCTTTAAAGTATTATCTTTAGCTTCAGAAGAAATGGTTACAAGTTCTTAAGCCACCTTCAAGTAGAATATGGTAATATCACCTATGGTCTTTAGAAGTAGAACTTAGGTCATAAGTGCAGCAAAAAATACCAGTAAGCATTTAAAATTCAACAAAAATTCAATTTGCAATTCTACAAAATCATTGAACTAGCAGTTCAAATTCCCTATGAAGCAAAGTAAGAGTATAAGTTATGTTGTGAGGCTTACAATGGTAAGGTATCTTCCAATGAGTCTTTGCTTAACTAAGAAAAGAATTTCTAAGAAGTACAAACTTGAATCTTTTTTCCCAAATCTTTGTATAATGTATTAGACTCAGTTGCATAGACCCACAAAGCAGATTCGGATAAAGATATGATATGGATTCGAAATAAAACATTTAAAAAATTAAGTTATGGGTACGACATGGATGCGGTTATATGTACCCATGAATTCATCAATATACATATTTTGTAAATTAGTTCTTAATAATAGCTATACTTATGCATGTTCTGCAAAGTAACCAAAAAGTTTTAGAGAGGATCGCTGCAAAGAAATGTTACTTTCTCGTACTACAGTCATGATTGGAATGATCGTTAACTTGCCAAATCACTTCCAATTATGTTTTGGTTCTCTTTGGAGCCTAGACATAGGCAGCTCTTATTCTACATGAGTGTAGAGGAAGCATCTTGTCAAATACATGTTTGATTCCAATACAGACACATATATGGTCCTCTGGAGGAGTATCCATGCAACCTGGGTATCAGAGGTAGCATATGGGCCTACAGTTAGTCCAATATTTTGTTATCCCAATAGGGCCATATGCTATTTAATAGGAGAGCATAGATGTGTTATAAAGGTCAAGGACGAGTGTTATGTTGTAATCAATATGATTGACCAGCATTTTACTGCACATTATAGAAAAGGCACATAATGATGCAGGACAACTACAGAACCAATGTTAATATTCCGATTTGGAAAATTAGTCGTGGTTTTGGAGGGCTGCTGCAGCAGAATAATAGTTGTAAGCTATGCCTAGACTTCATTGGTTAGTTGTGATTGTTGCAGACTGTTTCTCGAGGATGCAACCAAGGAGGGTGCTGCTGGAGAAGGTAGTAGTGGAGGCAGTAGTTGTGCAGGACGCAGTCATGGAGGCTGCAGTTGTGGAAGTTTCCATGTAACTTTTAGAATGTAGTGCTCCTACTTGTCATGACACCTTCAACTTCACAAATGAGGAAGCCCAACTAAAGGCTAAAATTCACAGCAAACCCCTCGTCGGACTCTCTAGTCTCTAGGACTCATGAGGACAGGAATCAATTGTCAGAAGTAGAAGCGTTGGCGTGATTTATATCAGATCACCAAGAAATGGTGAACCTTTTCAGCTACCAAATGCTATACGAGACAAACATGCAAACAATGTCAAATCTTCTAATACAGAAAATTAGGATTGTTGAGTTTTGTAATCCAGGAGTCTGGATTTCAGATATTTGAGAGTAATTTTGGACTTTGGATTAGGAAAAGGAGCAATATGGATGTTTTAAACTAGTCTCTTTCGAATTAGTCCATGTGGCTGGTCCAAATCAGATAAAGACTCATATTCACAATCAAAATTGTATGAAGTTGTAGTACTGATGATTTCTTACTTGTTAAAGGAAAGGTTAGATAAAAAAAATGTAAAAACACAAATATCAAATTGGTCATGATGTAGAAAACTATTGGACTCTACGCACACATAAAGATGGCAGAATTAATTAATATGATGCATGCACAACAATAATGATAAACACCTAGCATTTTTTTTCCCAAAACAAGTATCTTGCACATTTTGACGACGAATCAAGCAGTTCGAAGAATTATAGATGGCAAGCCTCAAGACAATGACTCGAGACACTAAAAACTAAATGTTAAGCATATATTTAACGGAAGAAAGATGCTTACCCACTCAATTGTTCAAGTACTTTCCTGTCACTTTGTGAAATCACATCAGAAAGCCTCCTCAGAACATCATACCCCTGTTAGCAATTAAATGAACATGACATAAATTCAGGCACATGCCGCACATCAACTCCATTATATCAAGTATAACAAAGTGATCATCATACTTCAGATGAGAAGGCTGATACCAAAAATCTAGACCCGAAATAAAATATTAATACATGAAAAAGCAACCAAGATGGTTGTAACATAAAAAGTAGGAGAAAAAAAATCCTCTCTACAAATGTAATTTAAGCTGATCCACCAACAGAATCCAAGAACTGCAACAAAGATTGGTCACTAAATAGGATACACATGATAATATGAAACAACCATTACCTGGAAAATACATGCACATAGATCACAAACTAGATTACTATTTGATCCCAATGGCTGTTAGCGAACAATATTTCTATGGGACGGCTTTGATACCATGTAAAAGGGATATAATTGTCTCAACAAAAATTACGGCTGTGTTTCCAAACATATACATGTTCAATAAGAAGTTCAAAAAGGTTAAGCCATCAGTACATAATTATATCAACATGGACAACTGTATAGTATAAAAGTAAATCGAAAAATGAAAAGTTACCTTTGAAATTGTAGACTTGCTTAATTTTCCAAGGGGCAACTTTTCAGCATTATATCCTAGTTAAGAAAAAACACAACCAATAGAAGTAATGATGGTGTAAACCAAGTGAGAAAAAATAACTTTGATGTGCAAGAACAACACTTAACGATGCAAATCAGCTATGATTGTGTTGAGAGTAAATTACTAGGGCATTATCATGCACACCGATCAGGAACTAGATATGATTGTCTCACTGTACCACAAGGCTCCAAGTTCCAACTAATAAGTGTATAGATGTACACAGCCTTAATCCCTACAGTAATCCTTCATAAAAGTTCGTAATACACTAGATTCTTTCTTAAATTTTGATATATCAGATGTTTGCAAATAAAGTGGGGACAATACATTGCAAGAATAAGCCGCATCAACAAAGAGCTATTTGGGGTTGAAGCTTTGTTAACATCTCACGAAGGAAAGTTACAGCTTGTTATATTAGTACATTTCTAGCAATAACCACCAACTATAAGTGAAATGCTATAATTGAAAACTGAGATCCTTGCTCCCCAAAATCACACTTACACAAGTAAACATACATTTAAACAATACAAAGGAGATAAAGTGTTGTACTAACTATTGACAAATCAAGCCCATATCATGAAACTCTAGGAAAGAATATTGAGCAAAGAAAACGAAAAGAAGCAAGAATTTCATAGAATCAATTTTATTTTATGACGCAAAGATATAGTATCTATGTTGCACGAATACGGACACAGATACGGATTAGGACACAGTATGGGCATGGGATAACGACATTTTTAAATATTTACAATGTAATCACCTATGTTACACGAATATGGACACGGATGCTAGTAGAGACACAATATAGATATGGGCACTGTTTTCCCGTGCCAGTGCAACATAGTATATAATGGAAGATTCTTACTGAGAAGTCGAATGGAAATTTAGATACGAAGATCTACAAATGTTTGTATTGACCTAGAAAAGACTTCTGATAGAGTAGCTAGGGAGATAATGTGGTGGATTTTTTAGAACAAAAAAGACTAGTAGCTCTACAAGCCTATAAATGGTATGTATGATGGAGTTACCATTACCGCGCCAATGATTGTAGGCAATAGTGCACAATTTTTATATCATTGTTGTCAAAAGCACGTCTAGGCACAAGGCACAACCTTGCGCCTCGCTTCATGTGAAGCGTGCATCCAAAACAAAAGTAGTGCCTAAGTCGAAATAGTGAAGTTCTAGGCGTGCCTAGCAGTTGGTATGTTTCTTCTTTTTTTCTAATTTCTAAATGCCCTAGTCCCCAAGACCCATTAATACATGTTAACTCGTTAACTTGGTCAGGATTTGGTGGGTTTGATAAAATACGATCCTTCTCTCCCACAAAATATAACATAATTCCAAATTTATTTTGTTGAATTCCTTCAACCACCAATTACATTGCATCATCACCCACCTCGACTCCCTTCTACTCCACTTCCTCTCCATGCCAGATCTCTCCCAACTGACTACCTCCCACCACGTGCAACCACCTCTTCCTCTTAGCGGTGAGCATTATTCAGTTTGGACCGAGAACCGAATAAGAGATTCGGTTCGGATTGAAAAGAAAAGAAAAAAAATCGGTTCGGTTTCGGTTTTGAAAATACTAAAATTCCTTATTCGGTTTTGGCGTTCAGTTTCAGTTCAAAACAAAAAAACCGAATAAGAGTTATGCAATTATTTATACCCTCCATTTTATGATTAAAAATGTGTATATTTTTGTGTATATTTTGAAAATTATGGTAAACGGGATATGAGCCATAGTGCTCATTTTTCTAAATGAGCCATGCACATGTGGACCAATAGGAATAGAGTGTACTAGTGCACATGGATGCACATGGGAGCACTAGTACACTATTCCTATTGGTCCACATGTGCATGGCTCATTTAGGAAAATGAACACTATGGCTCAAATCTCGTTTACCCTATATATATATATATATATATATATATATATATTATATATATATATATATATATATATATAAGCCTAATTTTGATAATTTAACAACTAGTCAAATTTTGGACCCAACTTTGAAATACAACAAACCTATTTATAAATATTACAATTTGTAATACAATTTAACCACAATTCCATCTTTGGGTCCAACCCATTAAATTAAACAATAAAAATAGCCCTACTGAACACACCGAATAAATCATATAAACCAAATTGATTATCGGTTCGGTTTGGTTTCGATTATAGCTCATTTTGGTTCGATTTTGGGTTTTTAGAATTTCGATTTAGATTTTGACTATTTCGGTTCGGTTGAAACCGAATAAACCGAACGCTCACCCCTATTTTCTCTTTCTTATCCTCGTTGACTCCCTTCCAACGATGGTCCTCGGGTTCAACTAGACCTCGATGTAGTCCGACATCCATTGTCCTCATCGACATAGTCTTGGATATTGTCATCCACTATTCTCGCAGACTTCATTGCAGTCCTCTATGACACTCCACCTCAAAGCTCCTCCGACGCAGTCAACGATGTCAACTTGCAAGTGCGAAAGAACTGGCCGCTAAACGTCTAAAATGTTATCAATATCAATAATCAACTAATTTTGAAGACATGCAAAGAAACAAACAAATATGAGTATTATGGCACAAATATGCATATTTTTATACTTTCTATGCGCTTTGCTCATAGACTCCATAGGACCTTAGTGCCTAGGTGAGCTTTTTGCCTTTGACAATTGTCCTACATTAGTTCTTTATTGTCAAATTTAAAGCTATTTCTACCAATGTTAGTTTCTTGCTATTTATTTATGTTTGACAGGGTACTCAAACTATGTTACTGATTATCGCTTCATAATTGCTATTGTTAAATAGATCTACGCATATATTTGATTTTCTATTTATAGGTCATATTTAATAGAATTATTCAATATTTTTTGAGAAAAAGTAACCATCCGACCACTTGTTCCATAGTGCTAGACCGAGCAGGTAATTTAACCTTGTGTGTGTGTGTGTGTGTGTGGGTGGGTGTGTGGGTGGGTGGGTGTAACATACCCAAATGAGCGGGTAGGTTAGCGTTGTACCCAAAATAGTTTTTCCACTAATGCCCCTATATAATCATTGATTCATTAATGTTATTGGAAATACAAATTTTTTTTTGAAATTTCAAACCCGTGTACAATTGATTTTTGATGGGAATAAACATATATGTTTAATTAGTCAACTTTATGCATCTCACACCAAAAGTTAATGACGCACATATTTAAAAGTTCTAAAAATAAAGCTCTATTTACTAAAATACCACACCATTAATGATTTTATAAGGGTGTTTGGTGGAAAAAATACTTTGGGTACTATGTTTGTTAGCATCATAGTTCAGACAAGTATTTTCCTTCAAAACTATTAACTCAATACCGGAAAGCTGAACCGTGTACTTACCTATCTCTATCATCTGTTGTTTCATCATGCTGATGTTACAAACGAGAGAGATAAACTTTGCAATGCGGGGTTCAAGTTTTGTCTCCCGAAGTTGAGTACCAATGGACGCATTCTTTTCTGGAACCTGCTTATAAAATTTATTAAAAAGATGCATAATGGAAAGACAAACATTTAAAGCTACTATATATTTTAAAATTTTGGGTAATACGGAATAAAAGATAACAATTCATATCCCAATTATTCCGGTAGGAACTTATACATAAAGAAATAATTGTTAACAAAAACTAAATCTTTATACATCAAGCAAACGATGTAACTGTTACCTTTTCAGCTTCACCATAGTCCATTTCCACCCAAGTATAGTATTTCGGGTAAGATGTAAAATTTTTGCGTTCGGACCAATCGTTCCTTGTCTTATCAAAGAACTTCCTACTCAATTCACCTATTGCTTCATTCCGTGACGCGTATGGACCATGTAATTTATCTTGACCTCTTACTCCAACTCTACCCCACCTATAGTAAACCATGAACTTCCCACCATCATCAGATTCTGGAAGGCAGAATATAAAAATAAGTTATTTAATCAACGTAATCAGACAACGAATTGAACTGTATAAAAGAACATTGAAAATTTTCAGAAAGAACACAGAAATTTAGAGGTGTCTAATTAGAGACTTTGTTCCCTGTCTATTTGCAAAAGACTAAGAGTTTGGCCATCAACCGCTAAGGGAGATACCTATTGAAGACATTTACAAATTAGACCATGGCGGGTGAATTGCAATAAACAATAGAATATTGGAGGATACATGAAGGCAATGAGAATCGCAATGTCCTATGGATAATAATCTTATGCATTAGTTAGGATCTAGGTTCATCAGATACAAGCTTTTCACGTAGAAGAAGTTTAATAATAGAAGGTAGGGATATAGTTCAGCGTAAGTGTTAAGGGTTAAAGATTAGTGCAATGTACAAGAAATTTTATAACAGAGGGTAGGGTGTCCCTAGGGTTTTCCTAGAAGTTGCATATATACTCTCTTATCCATATGATGAATGTAAGGCTTTTGAACCATTCTCCTAACAGAGCACCCACAGTCCTTGCCACATTTTTTTGCTTTATCCTTCCCTTTTTCTCTCTTTCTTATTTTGCTTCCTTCTCTCCTCTTCTCCTTCTTCCTTTCTTGTTCTTCTTATTTCTTTTTAGTCTATGGTTTACGGATCTGGGTTGTGGCCCATGTCCACTGAGCACCACTTGGGATCAGCGTGGCACCTGAAACCGCCACATCAGATCTTGAACCCAGAAACGAGAGCGGGAAGGGGGCGGTAACGGGGAAGCGCTATTACTTAGAATAATCTAAAGTTGAAAGCGTAATGGGAGCGTGCGCTAATAAATTTTGTATGTTTATTAATTATTATTATCAAAATTTATCGGTATCTTATTATTTATTAGAATTTATAAAGTTCAGTTCAAAGTTACAGAGAGATATTCGCATGATGATTTTTATGATGTCAAAGTAAGTAATCCGTAGTTTCTTGTGACTTTAATAAACTTGAATTAAAAATTCTTCAACTTTCTTTCCAAAATTTCTGTTATCTTTTAAAATTATGGTCTTGTTATGGGAAACGCTCCCGTCGTTGGGGAAACGCACTCCCGTCGCCGAGGAAACGAGCTCCCGTTACCAGAGAAACGAGCTCCCAAGTTAGAACCGCTGAATCGATATTTTTATTGAGAATCGTTGGCCTCCTAGAAGTTTCTAGCTTCTAAGCATCGGATGTCATTGTCGAGCTCCTCCATTTCTCGTCGAGAATCAACGATGAGCCAACTGCCAACAAGCAACCAAAACTACAGCAACATAACCGATCACGCGCATCTGTCATGACCACCGCCATCGGACATTACCGCCATGACATCCATGTGCCACCAGTACAGCCGCCACGACATCAGCAGCCGCCAGATCAGATTCGGTCTTGCTAACGTCATGCCGACATCAATCCTAGTAATGTTAGTGCTCACACAATGTTTTTATTTATTTCTGCAAAAGAAATTCAGAATTCGTTATTTTTCCTCTTTATGTTATTTCTCTCTCCAATACCTTCTCTATGTTAGTTGCACCAATGAATATACTATGGATTGTGGCATCAGCCCTATGATGTATTCTTGTCTTGCTACCTCTCTATACTTACAATGTTTGAGGTGCAACTTTTGTATTTCTCTTGTTAGTACTCTACTCGACAAATGGTTCTCTATGGATTCTTCATTACTTCGCCTGCTTCGGGGCACATACATCTACTACTGAGGGGATCTCATAATCTAACTTTGGTTCTTTGGTTGGCAATGATTTCACAGTTATTCTTTGTAGCATAGTGAAAATGAATAACTGCTTGCTACGGGTGTGAGCATTTCGACTCTTTGTAGGATTGCAAAGCAAGCTCCAACATCCCATTGCGCCTCCAGTCAAAGCCTCTTGACACTACCAAGTTTGTTGCCTAGCAACATGACAACTACTACGTTATGACTTAGCTCCTAAAGAGCATGAAGTCTATTGTCATTTCAACCCTACCTCTTGCGAAATTAGAAGGTCATCCAGACTATGGCGACATTTCCCGTATAAACGCTCTTTATGAGAGGATCTCTGCCATTCAACAAGTTGATCACATCTTTATGCTAGAATACTTTGCCTCTCAAGGGCATGTCGAATGAGTTGAGTAAGTATCATCCTCTCAAGGTTGATGTTTCCACTTAGGCATGTCAGTGGGGAGAAATCTTTGTTTCCAAGTTCCTCTTTGACCTACATACAACAATTAATTCGGCCATGGCGCAAATCCTTATGGACTCGGCCGAACATTCTCTTCTTAAAGCCTTCTCCCAACTCATGCGAATCAGTTCGTCCTCTACTCTAGTTGTTACTGGGACAGAAGTGGTACAGTCCTCTCTCTCTTTTTTACTTTTGATAAAGTTCTATATGCTCCTCGTTTTTCTGTCAATTTTCTTCATATTAGCTGCCTCATGGTCTTTACACTGTTTAGTCACATTCTTTCCCTCTCATTGTTTTTACATTGTCTTTTCAGGATCTCAAGATGGGAAAAAAGTTTGGTGCGGTCATAGACCAACAGTACCTTGACGGTCAGCCTTCGCGAACTACAGAAGCTTTTTTCACTTCATCTGGCTAGCCCCTTCGGTGAAACTATCGTCTTAGGCATCCCTCTCTAGGGTGAGGTTTGTCAGTTAGGCAAGGATCATCATTCTTATATTCCTTCTAGAGTCGACAAGCAGAACCACTCTGTTTGATTAATTCATTCCAACATCTAGGGTCCTAGTCATGTCTAGTCTATTATCATCCTTTGTCGGTACTTTATTACCTTTATTCATAATTACTCTCATCTCAGTTTATATGTTGAAAAGTTAATTTCAGACCTTTAATATGTTTATATTGTTTTACAATACATGTGTCGTGCTTCGCATAGTATTACTATTCACCTGTCGTCTCGTGCTTACGCTTCCCAACAAAATGACATAGCCGGAAAAAAAAAAAGAATCACCATTTTCTTGACATCGCTAATACTTTTATGGATCAAATAAGAAAAATTTTGAGTTGCCCCCCACTTGTTTTACCATAATTCAAGGTGCACCCCACCGAATTATCATAATGCATGAACCCCCCCCCCCCCCCCCTCCACCACACACACACACACTTTTAACGAAATAAAAAGAAAAATTTTGAGTTGCACCCCACTTGTTTACCATAACTCAAGGTACACCCCACTTATTTGAGGGTATTTTAGTCATAATTCAATGAGCACCTCACTAATTTGAGGGTATTTTGGTCATAACTCAAGGTGCACCCCACTTATTTGAGGGTATTTTGGCCATAATTCAAGGTGCACCCCACTAATTTCAGGGTATTTTGGTCATAAATAGGGGGGTTATGTTAAAAGTGGGGGTTTTCGTGCATTATGGTAATTCGGTGGTGTGCATCTTGAATTATGGTAAAACAAGTGGGGGACAACTCAAAATTTCTCATCAAATAATATTCCCAATTAATTGCCCCAATTAATTGTGGAGTGATGTTGTCCTTATTGCATCTTTTTCTAGTAAACAGTTGCCTTTGTCATTTTGACCAAATTCCTTACTCTTGTCTTCATCCTACTCAACCTTCCCATCCTCTTACTCCCATTTTTGGCTCTCTCTCTCACCTTTGACCACAACTTCAATCCTAACCATGGCAAGCCTTCTTCATGGCTGCCAAATGTTTCTTTCTTGGCTACTATCAGTTTCAAAAGGATTATCATTGCTACAATCCTCTCAATGTCAGTTGTACATTTATGAATGTTGCATTCTGAGGATATTCCGCATTTTACAGATTGTACATTTACGAAGACCAAATATAAGGAAGGAGAGGCTGATGGCAAGGACACCGGCAGAAGCCAAGTACTTGATGGTTTAAATGTTAACATTAAACTGAGATTTTTCCCTTGTGACAATATAAAGGCCCATAAACAAGAGAAAATAGGCCTCCAGCTTGGCAGGCTTGAGTTTTCAGCCTACCTATCTCAGAATCAGACAGGGCCTAGGGTCTCATTAGAGGAAGACCAAAATTCACATGAGTTTATTATGAATTGGCATGGTACTTTAAACATCTTATGATCCCATTGATTATACGTAAGGAACAAGTTTCTGGAAGTTTCAGGATAGATGATAAAGGATTAAAGGGGTGAACATACCTAAAATTTGCATCAAAAAGAACTTATTATTGTTATCACCAACATTTGTTTGATTTAGAGTGGCATCATAAATCTCTCCCTCCTGTAACAATAATGGACTCCAAATTAGCATGCACATATATAGAGAATATGAAAGGTATCAACTATAATTACCCCTAGATTCAAAGAATACACGTAATGAGTGAAATGAAGAATTAGTCTTCACTACTTCAGTTTTGAAAAAATGATTTGTCCAACATGAAAGATAGTTCCTTGACCTAAAAAAAGAAAACACATATAAAAACTACATCATGGCACATTCACACTGGCGGGTGTAAAATAGGATAGATGTAAGAATGAAAATGAAGTGAGGATGAAATGAATTGAAGAACTTATGAAGGATTTCAAAATCAACCGTGATCCTGAGACTCCAAAACAAATGGATGTGTAGGCATATGAGAGGAAATCATCAATCCACTCCAAAGAATCTGATGAGGAGGAAATTTGATAAGCTAGAAGGAAGCATAAATATAAAATGTGTAAAAGAAACTATGGCTTCACTTCTTTATTATGTGACTTATGACTAACATCTTCAGTTCACTGAGATGAAAAGCTACAAGAAGTAAGTTGAATCAGGCAAGAAAACATTCAATAACAGAATATGAAAACCATCATATGACGCTATCATTACAGACATAAAAATAGGAGTAAAAACTGACAGGAGAGAAAAATAACACTTTTCACATATACTTCAACAAGTAATCTCTCCCCCAAAAATCTATGCAGCAAACTTGCAAAAATGTTCCTATAATAGTATTATTAAACAATAAAAAGTTTTAGATAGAAATAAGCTGCTTCTACCAACTCTAAAGGGTATACTTAACTCATTTATTTTAAATTCTCTACACACATGTATTGAAAGGTCTTGATGTGAGCTTATTTTCACATATATTCATCATGAAATACTAGCCTTGACAAGTAGCAAGAAGGCTGGCTAATATCCTATTTCTATTGTCTCCCCTTGGAAATTATTAATTTTGAAAATTACTTGATCAGGATATGTACCGACTCTATCTCCATATCTCATCAAGTATGGATACAAGGGAACATTGTACCGTAATAATATCCGAAATGTAAGAAGAATATTCAAATAATACAGGAATAATACCCCCGGACTTTTTACTTTCTAGATAAAGTTCCTTTTTTTCTATTTATACTTAGGTCTCTTAAGTATCACTAAGCCTAAAAGCTGATAAATTATGTAAAATGCCAGTAACAAGGACCTCTTGTTGACTTCCCAACAGATAAAGAACATTCATTTCATCTTAACACGCATAAATTTTCTCCCTATTTTGTCCGTCATGTGATTCCTATATGCATATTTCTTTCGACATTTAATTTTCCGTATAGTAGTCTCAACACTATTCATTAAGCCACCTCACTCCCCACCTTCTCTCTAACCTAATTATATTCCCATCTACTTACCTCTCTCCCAAACACCTCTCCCCACCCACCCCACCCCACACACACAACCACCTCTCTTGCCACATTCTCTCCGATGCACCTTTTTCATAAGTCCCTCTGCATTCACAACTCTGGCCTTGTTTTCACACGAATCGCACTGAATCCGTCATCGTAACACTAGTGCCAGCGGTCAGCATCAACACGACCTACACTCGAAGGAGGTTTCTGACGAAGCGCTAAAGTATATGACAAGGCAACAAAATGATAACAGCAGGTCCCCAACATCTCTAATTAGATTTACAGTTTGACAAGGTTACAATGGTTTTGTTGAGTGTTCAGAGGAGTGGATTGTCACTTGGAAGAGCTTGAGAGAAAGGGCACCATATGCTTTTAGAAACTCTAGTTACAGATAATAATAAAAAACCCTAGGGGTTAGCTTAATTTGACTATGATGTTAGTAAAGGTCTCCTCATAACTAGCCATAACTATAACTGGCGCAAGGGGGTACAAAAACCAAGATCAAGGGAGCGAAACACCAAGAATTGAGGATTTATATCTTTAAAGCCCTTAAATTTATAGTTTAAACTTTTCAATTTTTTACTCGGATTTGTATTTGATCTGAATTTGTTTCTTTAACCACATATGGACATTGATTTCAGTATTCAAATAACATCCAAATCTGTATAAGCAGTCGTCATAAGAAAACAAATACAGGCAATACCTACATCCGTTTATGTCCGCTCAATTAGTACCTAGCTTGTGACCATTTACATGGAGTTAGAAAATTAAGTATCAGCGTGAAGGATAATTGAATAAGATATGGGAAAAGTAGAAAGGCAACTTGAAGGGAGTAAAATCCATGACGTTTTGGCACAAGAAAGACAAGTGGCATTAATAAGCCATGTCATATATGAAACTAAATTTAGTCATAGTGTGCGATCTAAAAGATTTCAAATTTCATAACAAATAATATGCCTTTGAGAAGTTAACCAAGTTGTTAACCGCAAAGGCAAACAACATTCGATGATGCTAGACATTCAACGGGTCCCTAGGATGCTCTCGAATACCATGTAAATTTCATGGGTTAAGAGTTGGATTCATGCGCCAAAGAGATTAAACCTAGGATGCTCTAATACCATGTAAAGTCCCATCGATTGCGCCAAAACTCTAGAATGTCGGTAAGGGATGAGGGTTACATACTTAAAATATTCAACAACAATCATATATGTGTTCGTATAAGAGAATCATTCACAAAAGATGTACTCACCCATTCCAAAACATGGAAGCTTGACTTGATATGATCAGGAAGCCACTGATCCAGTACTGCTCCCCCCTTCTTGGTAGCCTTGACCAATTTCTCCTTCTTACACTCCTTGGTATCTTCGTCTAACAACCACATGTTTAACACCATATTTAGTTCAAAACCACGTACTAATATACAAATTAAACCTTTCAGATGATCAAATATTAAATTATAAAAAACTTAAGCCACCTGATTCACTGTACAAAATAGCAAAAGAGAACATAGATCCCTCTCTTGGAACTAATCTTCATCAACATAATTACATTTAAAGTTCATTTATCCAGCCATGCTTTTCATGAGTAAAATAGAGTTTTTAAAAGAATATAGTATTCCAAATCGGTAGTTTTGAAAAAAATCTGTGTTTTAATGGGTAAATTGGAAAAAAAAAAACCTTGAAAGATTCACACTTTTTGCAAAATAAAAAATCAGTTTAAAAAAAACACTAATTTTAAATTTGGTGCAATTTGTACCCAAATTGAACGGCAACAGACCGTCAATTTACCGTCAAGAAGACTTATTTGGATTATTTACGCAAGAAAGAAAAAACTAACAATATACAAATGTTGGAACGAAGTGGGAACTGAGTGAAACATAGAAGAGAAAATGGAGAGACATGTAAAATAGGTGGTGTTTTGAACCTATATATAGAAGGATGGTATGACCGTTGCAATCTTTAATGGTCAAGTGCGGGAATACTTTTGGTATTTCAAGAGTTTTTCAATCAAAATTGGTAACTAACGTTCAAATTGCAACGGCTAGTGAACTGAGGGGATGATTTGATCAAAGTACCCAAAATGCGATGGTTTAATCGATTAAAAAAATTGTCTTTGTTTTACAAAAAGTGTGAATCTAGCGAGCAGTTTTTTGCACTTTACCCGTGTTTCTTTTAAAGAAGCTGCATTTTGAAAATGTGATTTCTAGAGCATGATTTCGTTACATAACCCATGCTTTAAGAACGCAAATTCACCATGTTATCCGGACTCTCCACTTTAAGAAGAAGTACCCGTGTCGACTAGATAGGACATGTGTATAGGTATGGGATCCGTATCAGATCCTCCATGGTGACAATCGAATCATTCATGGTGACAATCGAAAGACTGTTAGTGAAGTTGATAGTTTATTTTAATGTCGTAGTGAAGTAGATAGTTTATTTTAATATGGTAGACTGGTAGTAAAGTAGTAGGGGAGCTGAAAGGACGGTCTCTTAGGGACTTATTCAACTAGTTCAATAAAGTTTACTACTAGTTTATAATTACATGTCGTCTTTTTATGAAATCTTAGTCATATCTCCGTACCCGTATCCAAAGTTTGGATTATTTTAACCGAGTCCATGTGTCCTTCAATTATGAGTTTAAAGGGCCCAACTCTTGGATATGTACCTGTACCCGACACCCGTACCGAGTCCAGGTAACATAGAAATTCACTTTCTCTGGACATGAGCTAGCATTTCCGGAACATGATGCCTCTAGTTAAATCGCACTTTCAAAACGCCAACTTGGAAACTATAGTTTTTTGGCAATAGTCACACACACAAAAAACTACATTTTGTAAAAGATTCTTTATTTTTATTAAAAAATAGCATTTGATTGAAAATCCCTTCTGGAACTAATTTCCATCTAAAATAATTATGTCTAAGCTTTAAAGTTCCATTTTTTACAAATGCACCGTAACAAATATGACGATCACACTAATAGAATTAAAAGAGGAGTAGGTGTCGGGTCTGGAGGGTGTGATGATTAGAGTACAAGTGAGTTGGATGCAGAAGGTAGAGAAGGAATAAGTGTCAGGTCTAGAGGGTGTGATGATTGGGGTACGGGTGGGTTGGATGCAGAAGGTGGAGTTTGGGATTGCAGTTGGGTGGGATGGTGTGGTAAAAGCTGAGTTGAAGAGTGGAGTCCCGAGTTTGGTGTGAGAAGAATACTTTTGGATGGAAGAATTATTGTGGTGGGTATGATTATGGAGTCTTGAGTGGATTCTGCTTGGGGGTCGTTTAGATGAAGGTTTTGTATTCCTACGAATTCATTTTTCATTCATTTTCCATGGAAAAGAAATTCAACATTCTCATGCCCATGTTTGGTTAGGTTAGGTTGGGAATATGGAAAATTAATCTTAATTTATTTAGTTTTTCATAAATATCCTTTCATGATTCTATTACCTAAATTACCAAAATATTCAAACAACAATTGTAACCTTCATTCTTTATTAGCATGTTAATTAGACAATTAAAATTAGTGCTTAGTAGTTAAACATTTTAATCAAGAATTTAATTAGGCTAAGCATATAAAAACAAAAGCCATGAGAAGTAAAATTCAATTTTGACTGTTCTTCATAAGAAGAGAAATCCAAATTAAATTGGTTAAGGACAAAATAGTCAATTCACCATAATCTCATAATATCTTGACAACTCACCCTCCCTCTCACATGACCCTCACATTCAACCCACATCCATCCCCTCTATATAAACACCTTCCCACCTCCTTCACTCACCAATCCCTCATCTCCCCTCAACCCTATTAGCAAGGGAGTAGAAGTTCTCCTCATAAGGTAACCCTTGATCCTTTTAAAAATTGTATAACTCTAACTAGGATAAGTAAGTATATATATATATATATATATATATATATATATATATATGTGTGTGTGTGTGTGTGTGTGTGTGTGCGCGCGCGGGTGTCAAGAAGAGGGGGGGTAGAAGGACTGCCTGCAGCAAGAAGCATAGCAGCAGCTACAGCAGCAAGCAAGCCCTATATGCACATATATGTATATATGTATGTATGTATATATATACATATATAGATATAGATATATACATAGATATATAGATACATATATAAATACAATATAGTATACATATATATATACATATATAGTTATGTATATAGGGTACATATATATATATATATATGTGTGTGTGTGTGTGTGTGTGTGTATCTATATATATTTTTTTTTATATAGATATTTGTCCCATCTATAACCAGAAATAGCATAAAATTGACCTAGAAATCTAGTGGCTTAAACCTACTTAATTATATTTCACCAATTAATGTGAATTATTCATGATATAGGTTATCTGGACCCCGTCATACACTGACTTTTTTCATCCGCTTTGGACCCCAAGCGAGTACAGTCTCTGATGGTTTTCTTACTGATAATTTATATGACACGTGTAGTATTGTTGTACTTGATTCCTAACACGAAGAAACACGAACTAGCATATCTTGTGTTTTTAGACCTTGATCTTGTGTAATACTTGATATTCGTATGATTCATGTATGCTAGTCGGGACGAAAAAATGCTAATTTATATGTGATCATACCCTTAAATCTTGTGCAAATATAATTCTTGTGCAAAGGCTAACCATACACTTCACGTATGATTAGCCGGCTCCCATTGTGCAATCCTAAGCCGGTCACATAATCAAACTAGTATTTCAAAACACTAGTGACTAAAGATTTCCTTGTTGATACATGACATATTTTTCTGTTTATTCATTTTTTTCTGTTCATTTCTTACCATGCCTTGATGTCAGTTTATTTATCCATCATGTACTACTTTTTCTATCACTGTTTTATAGTACTTATCATCTATTGAAATTACTATTAGAATTATACTCGTTCAATCCTGATTGGATAATATTTCATGTAGCACTTAGAAGGACATGTGCCTCATCTATTATGGATTTTTGGGAAATAGCTTCGAGCCTGATTTTACCTCCTAGAGGATCGAGGAAGGCCGCAAGCGGGAGACCTAGTTATGACAATAGTTAAAATTTGCAGACTTACTATAGTTGTATGATTTATGAACACAAGATTTTGTATTGTAACCTTTATATACGTATATATACTACAACATGTTTCTACCTACCTTAGTTTTGTGATTGAGTATAATACTTGTTCCCTTTATATTATGAGGTGTTGGTTATACAGTACTAGTTCCAGACAACGTTCTACCGCCGACACTGCGGCGTAGGCTGGGCGTGCCCACGCACTCGTACCCGAACACCGGGGTGCGGGTCGTGACACGTTTTTATGGTGGCCCATGCAGGTCTGACTTCACAATTAGTGTGATGTCGTAGTAGTACTTAGGATTAGAGTACTATTACGAGCCTGCAATAGGATATATAATATTAGGAATAGGAAATACTCAATCACAACTAGGAATTCCATCCCTGAATTAAATTTACTGATCATGATTACTCTAACTGATTTGACATATTCCTTAATTCTTTGCCTTTTCGAATAATATAATATCCCGTGCCTTAATGATGTCTCCTTATTGTTTTATTATATTCCAGAATGACACCTATAACATATTCCAGAAGGACACGCGAGACCAGAGCACCCGGTTGTTCAGGAGCAGCTGCAGAAGCCGCTCCAGTTGTCTTTGAATGTCTTCCTTCTCCTCTTTCACTTCCACCCCAAGGAGGTGTACCATCGAACACTGGAGGCATGCCCACTGAAGGAACACAATTATATGAGCTCTTCAAATGTATGCTGGAGGCGCAGAGGGCTCAGAATGAGGCCCAAAGGAAACAAACAAAAATTATGCAAGAAAGCATTGAGAGTTTCCATCATATGGCTTTGGCATCTATGGAGAAGATTGCATCTCAGCAACAACAACATGCTCAACAGAAAATTGGCGATATCTTGGACTTCAAGAATATGGCTCATCGGGAGTTCAAGGGAACTGAAGGGATCATATATGCGGATGAATGGCTCGAGTATATCGAGCGAATTATGTGGGTTGCTCGGATACCGGAAGACCTGAAGATAGAGGCTGTAGGCTTGCAGCTTCACGATATCGTCCGCACTTGGTTTAGAAATGAGCCCAGACTTGCTGATCCAGACCTAACCTGGAACCAGTTCAAACACATTTTCAAACAGATGTTCTTTCCCGCAGTAGCCCAGGGCGTTTTGGAGAAATAATTCCAGAACTTGGAGCAGGGTAGTCTCTCAGTAGATGAATATGTTGCAGAGTTCGGCAGGCTGAGCCGATTCGCAGAATATATTGTGAGAGATCCGGAAGACGAGCTCGCAGATTCCGGCAAGGCTTGGCCCAGGAAATTTGAATCATTATCCCCTCTAGTATCACGACTTTTGCTGGGATTGTAGCAGAAGCCCAGAGGATCGAGGTGGACATGGGCTTTAAACCCAAGCAGGACCGGATGCGTTTGAAGGAGGCAGTAGCACTGGACCAGCAAAACGTTTCCATTTTCAGCCCAGAACTTTCTAGCAGCAGCAGCATTGTCCTCCAACTAGATTTTTGGCTTCAGCCGCATCCTCAAAGACAGATCCAGCAGACCCCTTTTGTCATTTTTGCAAGAAATTGGAACATTCCTGAAAAATATGCAAAAAAAGACTTGGAGTCTATCTATACTGTGGTTCTGCGGGACATCAGATGAAGAACTGTCATATTCGAGGTGCAACAAATCAAAATGGATCAGCTAAGACACATATCGCACAACAGCAGAGGGGACCTCCACTCCCAACACAACAGCAGCAATTTGTCTAGCACCAGCAGAGGAGAGCTCCTCAGCAGGGCAGAGCTTTCATTACAACTGTCGAGGAAACTGAGCCCACTGGTGATGTTATAGCAGGTTCCATTCTTCTCGATTCTATTTCAGTCGTAGCATTATTTGATTCCGGTGCATCCCATAGTTTCATATATGTGTCTTTTGTACTTAGGAACCCTTGAGTAGAAACTGTAAAATCACGACTGGGGGAGGCATCATCCTAGTCAGTGATGTTTGCAAGGGGTATCATGTTACATTTGGGAGACCGTGTTTTGTCTGCTAGCTTACTCGTAATGCTACTTCCAAGTTTTGATATTGTCCTTGGAATGTATTGGTTGGATATGCATTTCGCTAGACTGTCGCAGAGGTCGTGTGCTGTTTCGACCTCCAGGAAAGCCGGAGTTCGAGTTTGCTAGAAAGACAGAAGCCAGATCGTAAAATTCTTTGCAAAGCTATAATAGAGGAGAAAGAACTACCGCATCCTATTATTACTGAGTTCTTAGATGTATTTCCCGAGAAGGTACCAGGATTGCCGCTAGATAGAGATGTTGAATTCTCTATTGATCTAATGCCGGGAGCAGAACCAATATCGCAGCATGTCTACCGGATCAACAACAATGAGCTGGCGGAGCTAAAAAAACAGATCGATGAATTAGAAGATAAGGGATTCATCAGATCAAGTTCGTCGCCCTGGGGAGCTCCGGTACTTTTTGTGCCAAAGAAGGATGGATCGGTACAGATGTGCATCGATTACAGGGCCCTGAACAATCTCACAATCAAGAACAAATATCCGCTGCCAATAATAGATGATCTCTTCGATCAGTTGAGTGGCGCGAAGGTATTTTCCAAGATTGACTTGAGATCTGGATATCATCAGGTGAAGGTGAAAAAGGAAGATATTTCGAAGACTGCATTCAGGGCTCGATATGGCCAATACGAGTTCTTGGTGATGCTGTTTGGGTTAACTAATGTCCCGGCAGTCTTCATGAACTTAATGAACAAGGTATTCCACCAGTACCTGGACAAGTTTGTGGTAGTGTTTATAGATGACATCCTTGTATACTCAAAAACGCTAGAAGAACACGAGAAGCATTTAAGGATAGTGCTTGAAACTCTCAGGAAGGAGAAGCTCTATGGAAAACTCTCTAAATGTGAGTTTTTCTTAAACAAAATGGAGTTTCTCGGACATGTGATGACTGGAGATGGAATATCAGTTGATCCAAAGAAGATTGTTGCCGTAGAATCTTGGGCCACTCCGAGCTCTGTTGCAGAAATTAGAAGCTTCTTAGGATTGGCTGGATATTACAGAAAGTTCGTGAAAGATTTCTCTCGAATTGCAGAGCCTTTGACTAAACTCACTCGGAAAGATGTAGAGTTTGTTTAGACTGAGGAATGCCAAAAGCAGCGTTTGATGAGTTGAAGAAGAGATTGACTAGGGCTCCTATTCTGACATTGCCATCGGGATCAGAAGGATTCACCATCTATAGCGATGCTTCAGGAAAGGGTTTGGGATGTGTTTTAGAGCAAAACAATAAGGTGGTGGCTTATACATCCAGACAGCTACGGATACACGAGAAGAACTATCTTACCCATGACTTGGAGCTAGCAGCTGTCATCTTTGCATTGAAGTTGTGGAAACATTATTTGTACGGATAGCGTGTGAAAATATTCACTGACCACAAAAGCTTGAAATACGTTTTCACACAAAAGGAGCTAAACATGAGACAGCGTAGATGGCTAGAGCTTATGAAGGACTTTGATATTGTCTTGAAGTATCCTCCAGGAGGTCGAAGGACCTGCATGGGCCACCATAAAAACGTGTCACGACCCGCACCCGAGTGTTCGGGTACGAGTGCGTGGGCACGCCCAGCCTACGCCGCAGTATCGGCGGTAGAACGTTGTCTGGAACTAGTACTGTATAACCAACACCTCATAATATAAAGGGAACAAATATTATACTCAATCACAAAACTAAGGTAGGTAGAAACATGTTGTAGTATATATATGTATATAAAAGTTACAGTACAAAATCTTGTGTTCATAAATCATATAACTATAGTAAGTCTGCAAACTTTAACTATTGTCATAACTAGGTCTCCCACTTGCGGCCTTCCTCGATCCTCCAGGAGGTAAAATTAGGCTCGAAGCTATTTCCCAAAAATCCATAATAGATGGGGCACAGGTCCTTCTAAGTGCTACCTCGATCTGTTTCTTTAGCTCCGCCAACTCATTGTTGTTGATCCGGTAGACATGCTGCGATATTGGTTCTGCTCCCGGCATTAGATCAATAAAGAATTCAACATCTCTATCTAGCGGCAATCCTGGTAACTCCTCGAAAACACATCTAAGAACTCAGTAATAATAGGATGTGGTAGCTCTTTCTCCTCCATTTTAGTTTCGCAAAGAATTCCACGATCTGGCTTCTCTGTCTTTCTAGCAAACTCGAACTTCGGCTCTCCTGGAGGTCGAATCGGCACACGACCTCTGCAGCAGTCAATGCTAGCGAAATGCATACCCAACCAATCCATTCCAAGGACAATGTCAAAACTTGGAAGTAGCATTACGAGTAAGCTAGCAGACAAAACACGGTGTCCCAATGTAACGTGATACCCCTTACAAACATCACTGACTAGGATGATGCCTCCTCCAGTGGTGATCTTACAGTTTCTACTTAAGGGTTCCACTACTAAATTATGCTTAAGTACAAAAGACACAGATATGAAACTATGGGATACACCGGAATCAAATAATGCTACGACTGGAATAGAATCAAAAAGAATCGAACCTGCTATAACATCACCAGTGGGCTCAGTTTCCTCGACAGTTGTAGCGAAAGCTCTGTCCTGTGGAGGAGCTCTCATCTGCTTGTGCTGGACAAATTGTTGTTGTTGTGTTGGGAGTGGAGGTCCCCTCTGCTGTTGTGCAATAGGTGGCTTAGCTGGTCCCTTTTGATTTGTTGCACCTCGAATATGATAGTTCTTGATCTAATATCCCGCAGAACCACAATATAGACAGACTCCAAGTCTTTTTCTGCATATTTTCCAGGAATGTCCCAGTTTCTTGCAAAAATGGCAAAAAGGGGTCTGATGGATCTGTCTTTGAGGATGCGGCTGAGCCGAAAATCTAGTTGAAGGACAATGCTATTGCTGTTGCTGGAAAGTCCTCGGCTGAAAATGGTAACGTTTTGCTGGTCCCGTACTGTTGCCTCCTTCAAACGCATTACGGTCCCGCTTGGGTTTAAAGCCCATGTCCACCTCGATCCTCTGGGCTTCTGCTACAAACCCAGCAAAAGTCGTGATACTAGAGGGGATAATGACTCGAATTTTCTGGGCCAAGCCTTGCCGGAATCTGCGAGCTCGATCCTCCGGATCTCTCACCATATATTCTGCGAATCGGCTCAGTCTGCCGAACTCTGCAGCATATTCATCTACTGAGAGACTACCCTGCTCCAAGTTCTGGAATTGTTTCTCCAGAACGCCTTGGACTACTGCGGAAAAGAACTTCTGTTTGAAAATGTGTTTGAACTGGTTCCAGGTTAGGTCTGGATCAGCAAGTCTGGACTCATTTCTGAACCAAGTGCGAGCGATATCGTGAAGCTGCAAGCCTACAGCCTCTATCTTCAGGTCTTCAGGAATCCGAGCAACCCGTATAATTCACTCGATATCCTCGAGTCATTCATCCGCATATAGGATCCCTTAAGTTCCCTTGAACTCCCGATGAGCTATCTTCTTGAAGTCCAAGATATCGCCAATTTTCTGTTGAACAGGCTGTTGTTGCTGAGATGCAACATTCTCCATAGATGCCAAAGCCATATGTTGGGAACTCTCAATGCTCGCATCATTTTTGTTTGTTCCCTCTGGGCCTCAGTCTGAGCCCTCTGCGCCTCCAGCATATATTTGAAGAGCTCATATAAATGTGTTCTTACAGTGGGCATGCCTCCAGTGTTCGATGGTACACCTCCTTGGGGTGGAAGTGAAAGAGAAGAAGGAAGACATTCAGAGACAACTGGAGCGGCTTCTGCAGCTGCTCCTGAACAACCGGGTGCTCTGGTCTCGCGTGTCCTTCTGGAATATGTCATAGGTGTCTATATATGTATTCATATATATATCTATATATCTATGTATCTATCTATATATATATATATATATATATATATATATATATATATATATATATATATATATGTAAGATATATATATATATATATATATAATATAGTTTACATATATAGATACACACATATATATATGATATATAGATACATATATACATACAATATAGTATACATATATAGATACATATATAGTATACATATATATACAGATACATAGATATATAGATACATATATAAATACATATATAGATACACATATAGATAATATAGAGTATACATATATATATATATATATATATATATATATATAGATATATAGATACATATGTAAATACAATATAGTATACATATATAGATACATATATATATATATATATATATATATATATATACAATATAGTATACATATATAGATACATATATAGTTATGTATATAGGGTACATATAGAATATAGTATACATATGTATATAGGTACATATATAGTATATATATAATTATGTATATAGTATACATATATAGTATAATATACATATGTATATATACATATTATATATATATATATATATATATATATATATATATAGGTTCATATAGGACTTGCTTGCTGCTGCTGCTCTGCTACTTGCTGCAGCTGCTGCTGCTCTGCTGCAGACAATCCTTCTCCCCTCCCTTCTTGAAACACACATATATATACAAGGGAATAAGAGTTCTCCTCATAAGGTACCCTTGATCCTCTTAAAAAAATTATAACTCTAACTATATATATATATATATATATATATATATATATCCTAGTTAGAGTTATAAAAATTTTAAGAGGATCAAGGGTACCTTATGAGAAGAACTCTTATTCCCTTGCTAATAGGGTTGAGAGGAGATGAGAGATGGTGAGTGAAGGAGGTAGAAAGGTGTTTATATAGAGAGGAAGGGTGTGGGTTGAATGTGAGGGTCATGTGAGTGGGAGGGTGAGTTGTCAAGATATTATGAGATTATGGTGAATTGGCTATTTTGCCCTTAACCAATTCAATTTGGATTTCTCTTCTTATGAAGAACAATCCAAATTGAATTTGACTTCTCATGGCTTTTGTTTTTATATGATTAACCTAATTAAATTCTTGATTAAAAGGTTTAACTACTAAGCACTAATTTTAGTTGTCTAATTAGCATGCTAATAAAGAATGAAGGTTACAAATCACTGACCACAAAAGCTTGAAGTACGTTTTCACACAAAATGAGCTAAACATGAGATAGTATAGATGGCTAGAGCTTATGAAGGACTTTGATATTGTCTTGAAGTATCCTCCAGCAGTCTAGCTTGGGTACCAAACTAAAGTTTAACACCGCTTACCACCCTCAGATGGATGGACAGTCAGAGAGGACTATTCAGACGCTAGAGGATATGCTTCGGACCTGTATTTTAGACTTTAGTGGATCGTGGGAGGATCATCTTCATTGGTGGAGTTTGTATACAACAATAGTTACCAGTCAAGCATCGAGATGTCTCCTTTCGGGGCTTTGTATGGCCGAAGATGTCGTACCCCATTATCTTGGGACGACGTAGGCGAGCGAACATTGTTGGGACCAGAAATGGTAGTAGATGTTGCGGAGAAGGTAAAGCAGATTAGAAAAAGACTTCGTGTGGCTCAGGACAGACAGAAGCATTGGTCCGATAGTCGCCGGAGACTGTTAGAGTTTGAGATTGGCAAATTGGTGTTGCGAATTTTTCCAACATGTGGCACGATTCGTTTCGGGAGAAACGGGAAGCTCAGTCCAAGGTTTATCGGACCTTTCAGTATTACCGAAAAGGTCGGTGTCGTAGCCTACCGGCTAGCTTTGCCACCTACATTAGAGGGAGTACATAACGTGTTTCATGTATCCCAGCTGAGACGATACGTGGCTGACCCTAACCACGTATTAGATCACTCAGAGATTGAAGTGGGACCGAGCCTCAAGCTACCAAGAGCAGCCCGTGGAAATACTAGATTGCAGAGAAAATATGCTGCGTAACCGGACAATTTTATTTGTTCGTGTCACTTGGAGTCATCACTCCCCGGGTGAATCTACTTGGGAGAGAGGATGAGATGCGTGAGCGATACCCATACCTCTTTGAATTTTGAGGTTTTTTTTTTCTTTTCTGTATGATCTACTTTAAATTTTGAGGACGAAATTTTTCTAAGGAGAGTAGATTTGTAACCTTCATTGTTTATTAGTATGTTAATTAGACAATTAAAATTAGTGCTTAGTAGTTAAACCTTTTAATCAAGAATTTAATTAGGTTAATCATATAAAAACAAAAGCCATGAGAAGTCAAATTCAATTTGGATTGTTCTTCATAAGAAGAGAAATCCAAATTGAATTGGTTAAGGGCAAAATAGTCAATTCACCATAATCTCATAATATCTTGACAACTCACCCTCCCTCTTACATGACCCTCACATTCAACCCACACCCTTCTCATCTATATAAACACCTTCCCACCTCCTTCACTCACCATCCCTCATATCTCCTCAACCCTATTAGCAAGGGAATAGGAGTTCTCCTCATAAGGTAAACCTTGATCCTCTTAAAAAAATTATAACTCTAACTAGGATAAATGTGTGCGTATATATACATATATATATATATGTGTGTGTGTGTCAAGAAAAGGGGGAGAAGGACTGCCTGCAGCAAGTAGCAGAGCAGCAGCTACAGCATCATGGCAGCAGCAGCTGTAGCAAGCAGCAGAGCAGCAGCAGCAAGCAAGCCCTACATGCACCTATATGTATATATATATATATATATATATATATATACTATATTCTATATGTACCCTATATACATAACTATATATGTATCTATACATGTATACTATATTGTATTTATATATGTATCTATATATATATATATATATATATATATATATATATTATCTATATGTGTATCTATATATGTATTTATATATGTATCTATATATCTATCTATGCAGTTAATAACGGTTTTTTTATGATAACGGTCCAGTAGAGTTATAGATATATCACCGATATATCGGTTTTATAACGGTAAATATCGGTTTGTATTTTTAACACAATTTTTATATATGAACAATACACTTAATAGTTTTCTATTATAAAATATGCATAAAGCCATAAAGTATACATATCGTCGAGAAATCCAAGAGGTCCAAGATAAAGAAGATCACTTAAGGAACTACATCTCTGAATAAGTTTGATGCATGAAGATTTTGATGGCAGAAGATGTAATCTCCATTCTCCATTGATGTGAATGTCATATCATTCAACATCAGATGTAATCTCCATTGATGTGAATGTCATATCGTTTGATGGCAAAAGATATAATCTCCATTGATGGCAGAAGCTTGTATTGTATCTTGACTTAACAGCTGATTTTTCCATAGAATGTCGTCTGCAGGCCCAGGCCCATAAGATTTTTTTTTAGCAAAACTAAAACCGTGAGAAATCGGTTTTTTTTAAACCGATATTTCGAACAATATCGGCCAAATCGGCCGATAATATCGGTTCCGATATTTTACCGATATTTCTGCAAAAAAGTATCGGTCCAGGACCGATACCATTATATATCGGTTATATAACCGATATATAACCATTTTAGACTACTTAGATATCTATGTATCTATATATATGTATACTATATATGTATCTATATATGTATATTATATTGTATCTATATATCATATATATGTGTGTATCTATATATGTATACTATATTATATATATATATATATATATATATATATATATATATATATATATATCTTACATATATTGTATCTATATATCTTATATATATGTGTATCTATATATCTTATATATATGTGTATCTATATATGTATTTATATATGTATCTATATATCTATGTATCTATATATATATGTGTGTGTATACTCTATATTATATATATATATATATATATATATATATATATATATACCCTATATTATCTATATTATCTATATGTGTATCTATATATGTATTTATATATGTATCTATATATCTATGTATCTATATATATGTATCTATATATGTATCTACATATATGTGTGTGTATATATATATATATATATATATATATATACATTATTTTTATATTTAAGTTTTTATATAGATATTTGTCCCATCTATAACCAGAAATAGCATAAAATTGACCTAGAAATCCAGTGGGTTAAACCTACTTAATTATATTGCACCAATTAATGTGAATTATTCATGATATAGGTTATCTAGACCCCATCACACACTCTGACTTGTTTTACCCGCTTTGGACCCCAGGCGAGTACAGTCTCTGATGATTTTCTTCCTGATAATTTCTATAACACATGTAGTATTGTTGTACTTGATTCCTGACACAAAAAAACACGGACTAGCATATCTTGTGTTTTTAGACCTTGATTTTGTGTAATACTTGATATTCGTGTGATTCATGTATGCTAATCGGGGCAAAAAATACTAATTTATATTTGATCATACCCTTAAATCCTGTGCAAATATAATTCATGTGCAAAGTCTAACCATACACTTCACGTATGATAAGCCGGCTCACATTGTACAATCCTAAGCCGATCACATAAATCAAACTAGTATTTCAAAACACTTAGTGACTAAAGATTTCCTTGTTGATACATGACATATTTTTCTGTTTATTCATTTTTTCCTGTTCATTTCTTATCATGCCTTGATGTCAGTTTATTTATCCATCATGTACTACTTTTTTATCACTGTTTTATAGTACTTATCATGTATTGAATGCTATAAGAATTGTACTCGTTCAATCCTGATTGAATAATATTTCATGTAGCACTTAGAAGGACATGTGCTCCATCTATTATGGATTTTTGGGAAATAATTTTGAGCCTGATTTTACCTCTGGAGGATCGAGGAAGGCCGCAAACGGAAGACCTAGTTATGACAATAGTTAAAGTTTGCAGACTTACTATAGTTGTATAATTTATGAACACAAGATTTTGTACTGTAACATTTATATACATATATATACTACAGTATGTTTCTACCTACCTTAGTTTTGTGATCGAGTATAATAGGTGTTCCCTTTATATTATGAGATGTTGGTTATACAGTACTAGTTCCAGACAGCGTTCTACCGCCGACACTGCGACGTAGGCTGGGCGTGCCTACGCACTCGTACCCGAACACCCGAATGCGGCTCGTGACAACATTCCTTGGAAAGCAAAATTATTCCAAAGGGGGATCTTGGGAATTACTTTTTTACAACAATGGGAATATGAAGCCCCTCATATTCCTTCCTAATTTCCAATCATAGACATACCAAACAAGGATAAGGAATCTAAAACTCATTTCCAATGCTCCAAAACTTGAACCAAACGACCCCTTGAGGGGTTGGGGTGCACGAGTGACAGATGGTGTGATGGTGACTGGAGACGATGACTCGGAAGGGATTCAAACATGGGACGTGGAAAAGGAAGGACAAGGAGGGTTGAGTTACATGGTTTGAAAGGCATAATCGACTCGACGAATTTAACATGACGAGATGTGTAGAGACGTGAGGTTCCTGGATCAAGACAGAGATAGGCACTCTGGGTGGAGGAATAACCAAGAAAGACAAATGGGGGAACCGGGAGATAGCTTGTGAGACAAATACGGACGCAACCAAGGATAGCATAAACAACCAAAACTCCAAAGTTTGGAGTAGTTGGAATATGTACCAAAGAGCTTTGCATATGGTGATAGAAGTTGGAGTGTTGGAGTAGATAGACGGTTAATAAGATAAATAGCAATAGAGAATGCATATGACCAATACGACAAAGGCATGGAAGCATGTGAGAGGAGTGATAAGCCTGTTTCAACAATATGACGATGACGACGTTCAGAGTACTCATTGTGCTCAGGAGTGTGTGGAGGTGAGGTCAGGTGAGATATCACATTAGAACTGAGGTATGATGAAAGTGCTTGATATTCTCATTGTCAAAATAAAGCGTGATGATTTTTTTTATTGAAGTAATTCTCCACCAGTGATTTAAAGCGGATAAAAATGTCATAGACATCAGATTTTCTTTTAAGTGGATAAAGACATGTATTTTGTAAAATGATCAACAAAAATAATATAATATTTGAAATCATCAATTGAATGAACGGGAGAGGTCCACACATCAGAAAATATTATTTCAAGTGGAGAAGTTGAGACAAGAGTGAAAATAGAGAAAGGTAACTTGTCTTTTATTGCATTAACATGCATTGCAATTGAAACTTAGAGATGATGGACTGGAGACTTCTAATTGAAAATCAGAAACAATATGGCTAAGAATTGACTGCGACGGATGACCTAAGCGATGATGCCACTCGGACGAAGTGGTCTTGACGCTGGAGAAAGCGACCAATGGAGAAGACTCGATAGACCGGACCGGCCATTCATACACACCATCCTTAGTGTGTCCTTGTAAAAGTGTTGTCCCCATGCGAATATCCTTCACAAGAAACGAAGAGGGTAAGAATTCGATGGATATATTGTTAGATTTATAAAATTGAGAAATAGAAATAAGTTTTTTACGCATGATAGGAACACAAAGAACATTATGAAGTGAGAAAGTATTTAAGGGAGTGTGTAGAGATGTAGAACTAGTATACGAAATAGGAAGACTCGTGCCATCGCCAATCATAATGTCGACAGTCCCTGAATAGGGAGCATGAGTTGAGAGATTACTCAAGTCAGTAGTAACATGGTGTGATGTGCACCACTATCTAGGAGCCAATTGGTGTCTTCGGAGTTGTCCGTTTTTGCAACATTAGCATGTGGTTTCCATAGAGCTGGAGGTTGAGATTGCCATTGTCGAGATGCTCGTTGTAGACTGAACTGCATATTTGTTGGCGTCAAGCGAAATAGAGGACATTGTTGAACCGTGTGTCCTTGAGAACGACACCCTTGACACTTTCCAAGATATGTCCAAGGAGAGGGACGATCAGTCCGCATATTGGAGTTGGTTGGTGTGCGTCCCGACGACCATTGGATCCTTGACCAATTATGTCGAAAGTTGGCCATGGGATTCGCAGTGGTAAGAGGGATGAAAAAATGTTAGGATTTTTGTGAGGAAGGAGAGAGGTTCAGGAACCGATTCTCTAATACCATAATATAATTAAAAGAGAAATTAATATTGTAGAATTATAGCATACTCATTTTATTGAATTAAACTGAATATATACAATACAACCAATCTAGAATAGGTAACTACCAATCTTTAGTAGGTACCTACAATCATGCATTTAGAATATTGACACTTATGTAGATAATTAATATACTTAGGTAATTAATCTCCTACAATCTTTTAGGCAATACTCCAAATCAGGATCATATTTATTACAGTATAATAAAATCAAAGATATTGCCAGTTATGGACAAATATTATCGATCACACACACAACCAATATTCAAGGTTCCTAGTGCATCTGTGCCCAATGTGTCCGACACGAAATTCACTATACGGACATAGAATATACCTTCATCAACCTTGTTTTCGGAATCCAGCTCCCCGTCAGCAGCGTCGCAGAGCCTCTGGACGAGTTCCTTCTTGTTCCCAATCGCCGGGAGGCCGCGGCGCTTGGCCAGGTCCCGGAGCTGGCGGACCCCCAGTTCTACGAGCTTCTCCATTGAAACGCCACAGCCACCGTCTTCCTCCTCCCTGGGCCTCTTCTTGGTTCCGTCGGATGCTGCTTCCGATGATGACTTCTGCGCCTTCTTTTTCTCCTCTTCTGCTTCGATGGCGGACTCCAGCCTCTTGACGAGGACGGGCTTCGTGCCGGCGGCGTCGAGGCCGCGGAGCGAGAGCTGCGAGCGGAGTTCGTCGACTCTGAGACTGGACGCCATTGCTACTCTTTTGGAGAAAGGAGGGAGAAAGAGAGGGGGGTTTAATTGGAGTGCGGAGGGTTAGTGGAGAGATGAATCTTGTCTAGGAAGGAAAGGAGATCGGGTATGGTAGTTTAGGGCCGGGCTATACATACTCCACCCTCTACTTAAAACACCACATATTAAATTAAATAAAAAATAAATATATATATATTAAAAGACATGATTATCCACTCTCCGGCAGGCCACCGGAGAACCCGGCAACCCAGCCCTCCACTCCTTCTTCGGCCGTCCTCGACGAAAAACCCCCCTCGCCCACCCGTCGCTCGCGCCCGCCCGCGCACCCCCCCCCCCCCACCCTAGCCGCATACCGCCCTCGGCTGACCTGTGCGCGCCGCCCTCCTCTGCGCAATGACCAGGGCGCACGTGCCTCCACCGCGCATCCACCCCAACACGCGCGCCTCCAGCGAGCGCAGTGCGCAGCACCCCTGCGCGCACGCCTCCACCGCGCGATGCACGTCGTACCCCACGCGGGCGCCTCCGCCGCGCGCCGCACGCCGCCCGCACGTCCCCTCGACCCCGTCGCCGCTGTTGCTTCCCTCCATCCGGTCGTCAACTCCCAGCCAAATCAAACCCTAATCCCCAAACCCAACACATTCCCCTTAACCCTCCGCTCCCTCGCCAGCGTCGTCGAGGCGGTGGAACCCATCTACACCTCCTCCTCCACCGACGCCGACGAATTCTCTTCCTCCACCGACGCCGACGAATTCTCCTCCTCCCCCGACATCGTCTCCACCTAGCTGGCGAGAATCCGTGCGGTGCCGAGGCCCACGTACGACGCGGGGTCCGACCGGCAATTCATGCTGCGGCGGCGGCAAATGCGGGTCGAGACGGAGGCGTGGGAGCAGACGGCGAGGGAGTACAAGGACTTGCGTGGGAGCAGACGGCGAGGGTAAAATGGTAATGTAGTGGGGTGTGTTTAGGATTTTGGTAATTTTAAGTTAGTTAAATTTGGGTGTGTTTAGTATTTGGGGTGTGTTAAGTAGAGGGTGGGATATGTATAGCCCAACCTAAATCCTGGTAGTTTATTGTAAGCCCCTGATTTTTTTTAAAATATTAAATTAGGATTTTTCACAATTTCTGGAATTTTCTGGGAATTTTCTGTAATTAAAATCAGAGTTTTGAATTATTAAATGATTTTTAATTGTTAATAAATAATATTAAAATATTATGAAAATAATATTTTTGGGTGTAAAATGGAAAACTGGACTTAGAGTAATTTTTCTGGAATTTATTGGACCTCGGACCTATTTTAAAATACCTAAAAACTATTAATTAAATTATTTATTATTTAATTATTTATTTATTTATTTATTTATTATTTAAACTATTAAACCCTATACCCAATTCCGGCCCGGCCCAACCGGCCCAGCCCGCAGCTGTTAGCGGGTCGGGTCGGGTCCACCCGCCGCCCGACCCGCTACCCGCTCACCCTCAGACCCGTCTCCCCCAGTCACCGTGGCCCGCGTCGTCCGCCGCACATGCCGGCGCTCCGCCGCTCCGCTCGGCCACAGGCCCCGCACCCCTCGCCACGACCGCCCGCTTCCTCCGCCTCACCCGCCGCCTAGCCCGGCCCCCCTTCCTCCATCCGCCTATAAAAACCCCCGCGACACCCTGCTCCGTCCACCGCCACCCTCGCCCTAGCTCCGCCGTGCCCCGCCCAGACCTCACCGTCAAGCCTCACAGCCGCCGCCCGATCCTCCCCTCTCCTCCTCCTTCCTCCGCCTCTCCGGCGCCCGAGCAGCAGCAGCCAACAGCAGCGGCTCCGTCTCCGGCAGCCGCCGCCGCGGCCACGCGTTTCCCCCGCCGTGCCCGCCATCGCCGGCGCCGCCCTCGGCCTCCCCCGCAGCGGCGCCGGCCACCTCCGCCGCCCAAGCCGCCGCCTACGGCCGGAAGCCCTAACCCTAATTCCTAAATCCCTGTGTCCGACACGAGTCGGACACGTGTCGGACACGATCCAGACCCCGGTTTTCGGGTCCCCTTCAGGTACTCGTAACTTTCGCCTCGTAGCTCCGTTTTCAATTCCGCAAATTGTGTTGTGAAGCCTGTATGACCCTCTCGGTGTCCGGACAAACTGTTCGGGGCATCGCGTCCTGTGGTGATCGCACACCGCGATCCAAAAACAGGAAAAACCAGACCCTGTTTCACCCCGGAACTGAGTCTGCCCCGCCAAACGGAACGACTTGGTCGCGTGCGGTCTTCACAAATACGTACGCATCGTCGATACGGACGTGTGAGTTTTCGTGGAAGCTGATTCGGGTGTGCGTGCACACCGGAATCAACGCGTATCCGCGAACACCGCCCAGTATCCGCCTTTTCGGCAATTCACCCTAACTTCGTGCACACACGTCAGATCGAGACGAAACTTGCGCCATCGGACTCGTAGCAATACGCTGGTCCTGTGGGTCAAGTTTGGTTCGATTCTGAGAACGTTGACGAAATCGCGTGTCGTGGGCCCCACAGGCCCCGCTCGACGGGCGATTTTGTGTTCGGCTCATCGGAATCCAAATCTGGAAGTTCTGTTGGGTTCATATCAGCGTTCCTGACCTGTTGACACTAAGTTTGGTGAATTTGGAGACCGTTGACCTAGACACGTTTTTCGGTACAAAGCGGGCCCAACGGCGGACCCCGTTTTGACCCGAAACTGTCGTTTTTGCCCTTGTCTCCAAATTGGACCCAAGGACAAACGTTTCTAGCTATTTGACGTCTTCTGAGCGTGATGGTGATGTTTATTTCAGCATTTGGACTCATCTCTGGATATTTTCCCCCAAGACCTATTAATCGGATCCAAACAACAGGCAAGTACCTGCACTTCAAGTTAATCTTTATATTGTGATAATTAATTCCCTGCTCTACTAGTACCCTTGCTGATTACACGTAGTGTCAGAATACTGTATCTCATGTCTTGAATATTGGAATTCATGTCTTGTTTTCGTGTCGGGAGGGAGAATACTGAAAGGCATGTAGTTTACCCTGACCCGTGTCGTGAATAATAGCTGTTGGTACACGACTGTCCAGCAGCCGGATCTCGATTATTCGTGATTAATAGCCGTCTATGGCGGCCGGTTTAACCCTATAAACCCCTGCATGCCAACTAGGTATTCTAAATACACAAGTTCACACACATAGCTTCTTGTCTAGTTATGGCTCTTGTTGACTGTTGTAGTTTCATTTCCTGTCACATTTATTCCTGCTTTCTCATATTCCTGTGTATAGCATTAACTCTGAGATATTGATGTTTCTTTTATGCAATTTTCTCAATATGATGCTCAACCTAATTGTCATAAATATTTAGTTTTAATCTTGATGTGCATTGTGTACTCTGCTCCTTTCCTGACTGGATCCGTTGTTTTAGGCGATGATGAGAACCTTGCCCCCACCTATTATGATCCCTATGAGTTAGCAGGTAACACACATGAGGAGCCAGTTTCCCCCAGGAGGCTACTTCTGTGGATCAGTTAGTTGTAGCTGCTTATTCTTTCCTTTTCAGCATATACTCGGGTTTGTCCCCGATTTATCTTCTGGCTTGTATTAACTGTGGATTGGTTGTCACAGATTAAACATTATGAAATCTCAGCATTCTTTTTCCTGTTATTTTCCTTGTCTATTTACTTTTGTGGATGAGATAGACTTTATATTACCTGTGATTATGCCCTAGACAGCGTACTACCGCCGACACTGCGGCGTAGGCTGGACGTGCCCACGCACTCGTGCCCGAATATCCGGGTGCGGGTCGTGACACGTTTTTGTGGTGGCCCATGCAGGTCCAACGACTAAATTGTTCGGTTTCAACTCGGGAACCGAACAGGCCTGCAATAAAGCTAGGATAAGTTTATAGGATCTCATCCACTTGCTTGAATCATTTTTGATATCTGTATCGTATTCGAACTAATATGAACTTGCATCTTGCCTTGATTCCTGTGTGCCTCTTATTGGTTATTTTGGATACAGGGAGATGGACCCACAAGCCAGCAACGAGACTCATACAGAAATACCACAAACCGTTGTGATTACCCAAGGAAACGACGTGATACCAGTCGGTGAAGGCCAATCATCACAAGGCAGTCAAGCAAGTCAGCCTGCCTCAATAATCCGTCAAGATGGCGTTCCACCCTCGACGCAGCCTATTCCACCGATGCCTTCCTTCCCACCGGGACCGCCTATGGACGAACAGCAGATGTTCCGAATGTTCTACATAATGATGCAAGCCTATCAGAAGGTTCAACAAGAAACTCAGCAAAACCAAGCGGAGAACTTCATTAGCTCGGATTCACGTAAGCCAAGCAGTTCAAATGCAATTACCTTCGACGAAGACGATTTTACTGCAGCACGACCTGTGGAGTGCACCACAAGGATCGAGTCTAGCCGGAAGCGGCCGTATACGTCAGCACCAGACCAAGCACAGCAGGAAAGAGCTGCAAAGCGACCACAGATGAATCCAACCCAAGGGCAGAACCAACGAGCTCCCATTTGTGGCTATTGTCGAAAACAAGGTCATATTTGGAAGGATTGTAGAAAGAGGCTAGGTGTTTGTCTACTTTGTGGCTCAGCAGCACATCAAGTGAGGGACTGTCCCGCTGCTCCAAGAACACGGACAAACTTACGCGATGACCGTGGGGAACGTGCAGACTCTTAGAGTCACTAATGCGCATAAGTGATTTCTTTTAGCTGCCCTTCTAGTATTATTTTAGCTTGTGCCTACTGGTTCGTGACCTCAGCCCCAACCTAGTAATTTTGAACTTGCTAATAACCTGGTATGCTTTTATATTTAATAACTGTAGAGATTGTAGAGTTTTCTGTTATTTTGCTTATTATGTGAATTTAAATTTTGTACCTCCTTTCATCATCATCTAGCGCACTTAATTTTGATGTACCTTGTTTATGCTGCTATTCTATAGCCTAGTTTTGCAAGCTTACTCTTTATCAGGCTTGTTCATGACACATGTATTATTGGACGCGTACACTAATACAAGTGTCTATTCAGAATCAGTGTATTACGGTCTGATCAACCTTAGTGCATTTTGATTCGCATTTCGCACGACTACTTTACGTGGATTGAGATACGTAGTGATTAGTAGACAAATATACTTGACCTAGACATGCTGAGCATATCGTATCAGTTACATAACTAAACTAATACGAGCATGCGAATAAATGACTACCAGAATAGAACCTCAATCCATAACCGCCTGACAAATCCCACTAGAATTCTTTAAACGCCTTGATCCCTATACTTCTGTCCTATCACCCCACCCTTAAACTCTTTATTATTGATCCTCGTCTTCCCTTATTTCGGGAAGACGAAATCATGTGCTTGGTATAAGTTGATACATAGATAGTACTAGATATGCCACCTAGGCCGATCATATACTTGAGGACTAACCTTTCGTAATTGAGGACATATCACATGTGATATGATCGGCGTTGAAATTTTGAGGATTGAATGACATGAGTAACCATATTAAGGAATATTTTCTTAAAGTATATAGTCTTTTGTGATGATGGGTAAACTCTAAGTTGGGTAGCAATGCATTTGTCAACTAGAGAGGAATATCCTTTGGATCGTGACCGAGTAAGGTCAGATTGGAAGAAGCAAGCCATTATAATTTTGAAAATTTAGAGGAGTGACTAAGATGATTAATAAATTGATATCGAGGACCCAATAGTTACATCCTAGGTACATGATTTAATTTTGAATAATGAGAGTAAAATCGTCAACTTGAATTTAGAGGATGTAATTCAGACTTGAACATTGGTGGACTACACTTAAATTATTTTTCAATTTGATGATTTAAATTAAGAATTTAAAAGTTGATGGTTGGACTACCTAGTTGGAATAATGAGGATATGAATGTAATTTAAAAGGGCTGAAATATACCAATATTGTTGGACTCGAATCACTTCTAGGGGAATTATGATAATTCGAATCGTGAGGCAAGGTCATCTTGAAAATACTATATGGACTAAAAATTAAAAATCTGCTTGTGGATAATTTGAGGAAGTAAGAAGTAATAACCCCAGGCTGAATCTTGATTGGAACAGTAGTTATTTTTAACCATGAAATGATCGCAGTGGATATGATAGGGATTCTAACTATCACAAGGAGATTTCGATTGACTTGCCTTATGTACATAAAGGGTTAATAGAGTATGGCTTAATTTTAAATTTCGAGGACGAAATTTTTATAAGTTGGGTAGATTGTAAGCCCCTGATTTTTTTTAAAATATTAAAATTAGGATTTTTCACAATTTCTGGAATTTTCTAGGAATTTTCTGTAATTAAAATCAGAGTTTTGAATTATTAAATGATTTTTAATTGTTAATAAATAATATTAAAATATTATGAAAATAATATTTTTGGGTGTAAAATGGAAAACTGGACTTAGAGTAATTTTTCTGGAATTTATTGGACCTCGGACCTATTTTAAAATACCTAAAAACTATTAATTAAATTATTTATTATTTAATTATTTATTTATTTATTTATTTATTTATTTATTATTTAAACTATTAAACCCTATACCCAATTCCGGCCCGGCCCAACCGGCCCAGCCCGCAGCTGTTAGCGGGTCGGGTCGGGTCCACCCGCCGCCCGACCCGCTACCCGCTCACCCTCAGACCCGTCTCCCCCAGTCACCGTGGCCCGCGTCGTCCGCCGCACATGCCGGCGCTCCGCCGCTCCGCTCGGCCACAGGCCCCGCACCCCTCGCCACGACCGCCCGCTTCCTCCGCCTCACCCGCCGCCTAGCCCGGTCCCCCCTTCCTCCATCCGCCTATAAAAAACCCCGCGACACCCTGCTCCGTCCACCGCCACCCTCGCCCTAGCTCCGCCGTGCCCCGCCCAGACCTCGCCGTCAAGCCTCACAGCCGCCGCCCGATCCTCCCCTCTCCTCCTCCTTCCTCCGCCTCTCCGGCGCCCGAGCAGCAGCAGCCAACAGCAGCGGCTCCGTCTCCGGCAGCCGCCGCAGCGGCCACGCGTTTCCCCCGCCGTGCCCGCCATCGCCGGCGCCGCCCTCGGCCTCCCCCGCAGCGGCGCCGGCCACCTCCGCCGCCCAAGCCGCCGCCTACGGCCGGAAGCCCTAACCCTAATTCCTAAATCCCTGTGTCCGACACGAGTCGGACACGTGTCGGACACGATCCAGATCCCGGTTTTCGGGTCCCCTTCAGGTACTCGTAACTTTCGCCTCGTAGCTCCGTTTTCAATTCCGCAAATTGTGTTGTGAAGCCTGTATGACCCTCTCGGTGTCCGGACAAACTGTTCGGGGCATCGCGTCCTGTGGTGATCGCACACCGCGATCCAAAAACAGGAAAAACCAGACCCTGTTTCACCCCGGAACTGAGTCCGCCCCGCCAAACGGGACGACTTGGTCGCGTGCGGTCTTCACAAATACGTACGCATCGTCGATACGGACGTGTGAGTTTTCGTGGAAGCTGATTCGGGTGTGCGTGCACACCGGAATCAACGCGTATTCGCGGACACCGCCCAGTATCCGCCTTTTTGGCAATTCACCCTAACTTCGTGCACACACGTCAGATCGAGACAAAACTTGCGCCATCGGACTCGTAGCAATACGCTGGTCCTGTGGGTCAAGTTTGGTTCGATTCTGAGAACGTTGACGAAATCGCGTGTCGTGGGCCCCACAGGCCCCGCTCGACGGGCGATTTTGTGTTCGGCTCATCGGAATCCAAATCTGGAAGTTCTGTTGGGTTCGTATCAGCGTTCTTGACCTGTTGACACTAAGTTTGGTGAATTTGGAGACCGTTGACCTGGACACGTTTTTCGGTGCAAAGCGGGCCCAACGGCGGACCCCGTTTTGACCCGAAACTGTCGTTTTTGCCCTTGTCTCCAAATTGGACCCAAGGACAGACGTTTCTAGCTATTTGACGTCTTCTGAGCGTGATGGTGATGTTTATTTCAGCATTTGGACTCATCTCTGGATATTTTCCCCCAAGACCTATTAATCGGATCCAAACAACAGGCAAGTACCTGCACTTCAAGTTAATCTTTATATTGTGATAATTAATTCCCTGCTCTACTAGTACCCTTGCTGATTACATGTAGTGTCAGAATACTGTATCTCATGTCTTGAATATTGGAATTCATGTCTTGTTTTCGTGTCGGGAGGGAGAATACTGAAAGGCATGTAGTTTACCCTGACCCGTGTCGTGAATAATAGCTGTTGGTACACGACTGTCCAGCAGCCGGATCTCGATTATTCGTGATTAATAGCCGTCTATGGCGGCCGGTTTAACCCTATAAACCCCTGCATGCCAACTAGGTATTCTAAATACACAAGTTCACACACATAGCTTCTTGTCTAGTTATGGCTCTTGTTGACTGTTGTAGTTTCATTTCCTGTCACATTTATTCCTGCTTTCTCATATTCCTGTGTATAGCATTAACTCTGAGATATTGATGTTTCTTTTATGCAATTTTCTCAATATGATGCTCAACCTAATTGTCATAAATATTTAGTTTTAATCTTGATGTGCATTGTGTACTCTGCTCCTTTCCTGACTGGATCCGTTGTTTTAGGCGATGATGAGAACCTTGCCCCCACCTATTATGATCCCTATGAGTTAGCAGGTAACACACATGAGGAGCCAGTTTCCCCCAGGAGGCTACTTCTGTGGATCAGTTAGCTGTAGCTGCTTATTCTTTCCTTTTCAGCATATACTCGGGTTTGTCCCCGATTTATCTTCTGGCTTGTATTAACTGTGGATTGGTTGTCACAGATTAAACATTATGAAATCTCAGCATTCTTTTTCCTGTTATTTTCCTTGTCTATTTACTTTTGTGGATGAGATAGACTTTATATTACCTGTGATTATGCCCTAGACAGCGTACTACCGCCGACACTGCGGCGTAGGCTGGACGTGCCCACGCACTCGTGCCCGAATATCCGGGTGCGGGTCGTGACATTTATGGTGGTGGTGGACATGTTCTTCTATTGTTGTTTAGTAAAATTATTTTTTCTTTTTTTTCTTTTGAGAAAATTTGAGTTGCACCCTACTTTATTTATCATAACTCAAGGTTCACCCCACTGCTTTACTATAATGTACAACACTCCTACTTTCGTCAAAAACTAACGATCAATTGACTGTTATTTTTTGACCAAAATACCCCTAGCAAATCACCATTATTACCAGTCCCCATCCTCGGCCTTGGAAGAAGGAAGGGGTATTTCGATTGATCGTTAGTTTTTGACGGAAGTGGGAGGATTGTACATTATGGTAAAGCAGTGGGGTGCACCTTGAATTATGGTAAATAAAGTGGAGTGCAACTCAAATGTTCTCTTTTCTTTTTCATAAATTAATTATCTCTGTTCCTTTTTTTAAAAAAATATTAGAAATTGTTTGTCCCTTACTTGTTTTATAATAATTCAAGGTGCACCATTACCAAATTAGCATAATGCATGAAATTTCTCACTTTTAACGAAAATCGTCAATGACTAACAGGTAACTATTTTGACCTACATAAATAAATAAAAAATTTGAGTTATTTTACCATAATTCAAGGTGCATCCCACTTATTTGAGTGTATTTTGGTCATAGTTCAAGATACACCCCACTTATTTGAGAGTTTCGGTGTGGTGCACCTTGAATTATGGTAAAATAAGTGGGGTGCAACTCATAACTTCTCTATTTTTTTTAGATGTCTAACGTAACGCTCGGAACTCATAAGCCTTGGTGCAATATATATATATATATATATATATATATATATATATATATATATATATATATATATATATATATATAATGCGGTTTAGAATCGGTTCCAAATTAAAATGTCTAAGTCATATGTATATCATCAACCAATTAATTTATATATTTTTTTAAAATATAACTACCGCGTGTGTTTTCTTTTCTCACGTAGTTGACTAAAAAAGTAAAAAACTGAAATATATAACAAATGATAAAATATATTTTAAATTTTAAATTTAAATTATATTTAAACTAAGTGACGGAGGCACCAAGATTTCTAGTATTGAACAAAACAGAGTTGTATTTAGTGGGAAAAAAAGATGAGAGGATAAAAAAACAAGCTAGGATTAACCGATAGGAGTATTTTCGAAAGAAAGAAAGTGTCACGATTGAAACCGAGTGGTCTTTTCCAACAAGTGTATATGTCACAATAAATGTAAACCTTGTTTGAATTGGAGGAAAAGTTAAGTGGGGGTGTGTTTAATAACTCTTGTTTGGATTATAGGTTTTGAGTACGAGAAAGATTAATAAAAAAATACAATATGTATTAAAATATCCTTATTACATATGATATAAAATTAGATTAATTTGATTGAATTTTTAATTAAACTTGTCAAAATATCTTCACAAACAATAATATCTACAAATCTGATACATATATAAAGAAAATAACTAGAATCCAAACACAATAAAATTAAGAAACATGAGAATTATAGACTTCTACTATTTAGAAGTAAGTTAGATTCATATTATCACAATCATCTAAAATCAAACACAATAAAGGAAATATATGTCCCCAAAATAACAATCCAACCACTAAAATCTCTCAAAGCTTTGATGGTTTAGAAGTAAGCCAAGTTTATATGCATCATGGACGTTTTTTTTTTGTCAACGATGAGTAATTAAGTATGAGAAAGTAAGAAGAAATGTGACGCACTTGGACAAACTCAGGAAACTACAGAGCAACAGTTTGAGAAAGAAAAAAAATTGAAAAAAAAATCATAATATTTTATAGGACAAATAAGAAATATATTTTTAAACAAAATCCTCCATTTTATCTCGTTAATCTTCCGATTTGTGAGGTTAAAAAAATGGACAAAAAATGTTAAACCAACTCTCATTTAACCCTCTATGACTCCCCATTCCAAACCTCCAATCTCAAAGCAAACAGAATTATGTTCCTCCTCACTTAATTTTCTTAACCCTCAGGGTCTCCTTGGATTGAGGGTTAAGAGAGTTAAGTGAGGGAGAAAAAGAATCATGCTTTAAGGATTGAGGTTTAGGAGGAAGAGTAATAGAGGGTTAAGTGGGGGTTTGTTTAACCCTCTTTTGTTCATTTTTTTTAACCCCCAAATCGGAGGGATTAACGAGGAAGAAGTGAGAAATTTTGTTTAAAAAGTCATAAATACACCACACTTAACTCTCTCCTCCACTAAAAAACCTCCAATTCAAGCAAGAGTTATTAAACACATTCCACTTAACTCTCCCTGCAATCCAAACAAGGTTATACGTTTTGACCCCGTCTCCCCCTCACTCTACCTTACTGAACTCCACAACCCTGTTTATTTTTTTTTTTCTCAATCCAATCAGACCCTCAATCCAAACAGACCCTAAGTCGATAATTTAAAAAAAAATTTATTAACAACATAAATGATAAATAATTTAAAAATAATTTATGATAGGATGCCAGAGGCACAAAAAGATTTCGGGCTATTTGATTTTACCCCATGTTAGATTAGTTATATTGATATTACCTCCATGTTAGATCAAAAGTTAAAAATACCCTCCTGAAAATGTCGTTAAAAATTTATTAACGACACTTTCAAAATTGTAACGACACTTTTAGAGATATATTTTCAATTTTTGATCTAACATGAAGTAATATCAATATATCTAATTTAACAGGAATAAAATTAAATAGCCCAAGGATTTATCAAGCAGTGCTAGAACAAAAACTCCTAGTAACAATAAACAACATAATGTGATATGTGTTGTTATTGGCCAACAATGGATGGTCTAGTTTTCAAAATTAGAGTCGATCTTCAAAATATATAGGCTATTCTCTCAAATTTGACTCGGTTCTACACGTTTCTACTTATGAAGAAAAGAAAAGAAAGAAAGTGAGACGAATCAGGATATATACCCCTTTATTATTCAAAATAGTAAAAGCTCCGGCAATGGTAGCCAACCGTAATACCAACAACCCTCTATTATTTTCGAGTTTATTAGAAAACCAGAAGATTTGTAAGCTAAATTTTCGTCTCAGATTTGAAGATCCTTTAAATAATGATGTTGATTTCATATTTTTTTTAATATGTTTAAAATCTTGATTTACTATAACTTGTTGGTGTTGATGGAATTTTTAACCTATGTAGAGAATACCTTGAAGTACAACGAGCGTCATATGCAGGGCCGGCCTTGAGCTCACAGGGGTCCGGGACGAACTTTCAAAATGAGGCCCCATACATAATGTAAAAAAAATAAAACAAAAGTAAAATAAAAAATATGCCTTCACCAAGATTTGAACTAGGAACCTCTTGTGTGCAAGTCTAATGTAATAACCACTACACAACAATTGCTTTGTGATAAAAATGGTCCATGGTAAATACTAGTTCTATTTTCGGTACAAAATTATTTATATATTTAAACAAAAAAAAAATTTGGGCCCTTCTGGCCCATGGGGCCCTGGGCGGTCGCCCTGCCCGCCCTGGACTCATATGTATGTCAGAGAAGCTCAGAAGCCAAAGACGACAAATGTGGCTCGATTTGAGCTCATGTCAGAAACAATTGGACAACTGCAGTCAGTATCAACGGTATACCACATGTATGTCGTTGCCGATTATCACGATATACTGGTTTTGAAGCAGTTTATTCCATAATGGTTCTGACCCAAAGCGTCGTATTTTTGGTATACCGTCGGGATACCGATATTGATATAGTATCGGGATTGAAGCCGAAAATATATATTTTATTAACACCATTAGATCAAAATTAATAGTCAAGATGCTTGTGGAATTATGAGACTTTAAATGTGTCTTTTTCTAACCAAAATCTATCATCATCTTTAAATGTGTCTTTTTCTAACCAAAATCTATCATCATCTACCATGAGAGACTTCTCAAGTTTGCAACTTTTAATGAAGAGAAAGAAGGAATTAGAGACTATTTCGAAGAAGTGCACGATAATTAATAGATAATTGTTTGCTTTAAAAAAGGTTATTTACACCCACTAAACAATTAATATAAATTTTTTTTTTTGGAAAGTGTTATTTAGATCCAATAAACAATTTATTATTCAAGATATTATTTTAAAAATTATTTTATTAGATCTAGATAACACTTTTCAAAGAAAAAAAAAACTACTATATTAATTGTTTAGTTTGTGTAAATAACATTTTTGAAAGTAAAAAAGTTATCTATTAATTATCATTAATATGTGTTTTTAGGACACATGTTAATAAAACCTTTCGAAGAGAGACCGTGTCTTCGGTAACCTTTTGTAATCCGATTTTATTACTTTGAGTAGTTGTGGTAATCAGTTTGGAACAGTTGAAATTTTTTGTATATGGCACAATATCTATTTCATTAGTGAAAGCTTTTCAAGGAGTTGGACTCCGATCGTCCTGTTATTTTTTCTCACAATAATTTTTGACGTCAAAAGTGATTGTGTTTGCATTTGGCTTTTGTTAAATTCACTACAAGAAATTTAACTTTTTGCAGCAAAAAGTTAAATTATTGAAAAAGATTGTAAAAGCGTCGCAAAAGGTTATTTGTGACGAATTTTTTGTTTGTTATCCATTCGCTACCATAAGTTCTTACCAAAAGGTATTTAGCGACAACTTTGTTATTCATTGCAAAACTTAGCAATAAAATGGTTTTTGTTGCAAATACTTTTCCTTTGCAATGAACGTTTTTATCGCAAATAGATTTATTTATAACAAAAATGTTGTGGCCATAGTTTTAATGGCAACAAAATGCTTTTGTTGCATGTAATATTATTTGCAACGAACATTTTTGTTGCTTTATAGTTTTATTTGCAACAAATTTTCATGCCAACTACCTTTCTCATTGTTGCAGAAGTTTGAAAAAAATTCAAGAAAGAACATTTTCAATAAAAAAAAATGTTGCAAAAGGTGGATAATTTAATTTTTGTTGCAGTCCTTCTGAAATAGTGCTTCTGAATGATTTTCCATCATGTGACAGTGAACATTAATTCTATTGCAACTACTTATAATTTTGTTGCAAGAAGTAAAGAGTAATATGCATTATTGTTTTGAACAATTCATTTCATTAAAAGAGCTAAGAAATCCAACTACATTCTTAGATAATATACAAGTACTGATATATTGTATACAAACAAGTTAAGAGTTATATATCAAGTTTGCTGAGTTGTATACAAAAAAAAAATATCTAGTTTGCATTCAACAGAAGCTTAATAACAAATGTACTCCAATTTCATGTCTAACAAAAAAGACACCGTTCAACTTCTAATTGTGATTGCAAACTCTGCATTCCACCAAGTATCTGGATCAAAAATATAGGAAGGAAAAAAAAGAATCACTCAATGGAAATAACAATCCAAACCAACCAATATCTAATTAATAAGACAAAAGACGTGGGTCAAGTTCAAGAAAAAAGGCATTCTTCACTTGAGTTTTCTCGTAGTTCTGATACTGAAAAGGGAGAAGATGGAAGGCTAAGAATATGAAGGATGCGAAAAGTATCGATTGCAAGTAGAATTCCTTGACTGATGATGTTGAAATATATGTTCAAACCTGGACAAGAATTGGGTTCATAATATCATTAGGTAAGGTGTCAATTCATTCTTTACATACAGGTTCAACCACCGAAGATCTTCAGGTATTATCATATAACATTATCACACAGTTCTAATCAAATCAATAAAGAATACATGCCAAATCACCTAATAAATATTGCGTTGCACCATACCGGAACCCATCAAAGATATATACCTGCAAAAGCCGTATAGCATTAAAATGTGTCACTTCACCGTGTCTTACGGTTAAAAGATTAAGAAAGAATTATTTATATTTACCTTCCATTACTAATCTTTAATTCTGTTTTTTTCCCATTATCCAATTAATTACTACTACCGCCTATTTCATGCATTTAAGTGTTATTTGTATTTAACCCCCTCCCCCACCCCCACATTATTTAACACTAAATAGGGTAGTGCTAATAAAATTAAAAGTGTGGTGGTGGTGGGAGGGACATAGTTATGGAAATAACTCTTAAGAATATGAGGCCTGTAGAGTGTAAATTGTGTAATGGCTGGTCAAGAAAATTAAACTCAAGGAATTCTTAGCTAAAAAATGATTAAATTAAGAGAAAATATGTAATTAACACTTGAAGCTTTTCAAAGAAAGGGAGTTTGGAATATATATATCGGTTATGTGCATGAAATATATATCAATTGAAGATTTTAGAGTTTGAGTCAACATGCATGAAGGAATTCACAAGGGTCAACTATAGTCTGCCTAAAGATCAGAACGATTATGCAAATTACTTGACCCATCTAAATATGAAAACATGCAAAGATTCCAAGACCAATAAATATATCATTGCTAGAAATTATGTCAATAATCTAGCATTAAGTGTGTTAAGTTTGAAGGAAAAAACTCGGTAGAATTATCACGTAAGCAAAGCCAATAGATTTAACCAAACTAATTTATTCGTCAGCATCTACCACTGAAGCAATAAGGCTAAAGGAAAATAGCTAAACTATTTCTGTTGACTAGGAAATAAAAATCTATGTTGCACGGACCCGATACGGGATATGGGACAAAAGATGGCCATGATGACACATTTTTCTAAAAAAATAGGATACGACATGTAATGCTCCGCAACCGTACGGTGCATTACGCTGAGTCGGATTGAATGAGGCAATAGCTGGTTACATTTTGTTTTGTTGGATTTGGAAACAAGTATTGATTGAGTTGGTTTCATGTGCAAATCGCTAGTGGAGTTCGATGGAATCAGATATTCGTTCAGAGCAGTAATGGGATAGCAGAATTTGGAACGAAATGTCGTCTTCCTTAGTCCGATCGGTTGGATGATTTGGAGAGCACGGCCTGCTCGCACGGTCATACCAATTGAGTAGATCGTGCTTTGCATCGGACCACGAGTTCAAGGGATCGGCCGTATCGGCAAGGCAGGGTGCTTAATGGAATCAGACTTGGTGAGTGGGCTCTGTCCCTTCTCCTCTACTCCTTCATGCCTAATAATATGGAACACGTAATGGCTTGAACACTTGGATTGGAACTTGAAAATCACTACACTGTGGCGTGCATAGAGTGCACGTCGTTTGGTTGGATATGATTTGTGGCTTGAGTTGGTTTTGCGTTGGGCAGTTGGAGCTTGAGTAGGCAGTTGGAGCTTGAGTGAATCATCTTGGTTGGAACATCGAGGCATTTCGGGAGGACGAGCGTGCATCCGTGCACGAGTATCAGTTGGGCGCTTTGTCATGCAAAGCGTGCAGTTGTGGTTCAAAACCGGACAACTGCATCGGTGAGGGCATTGTGCCACTGTTGGGACATTGTGCCACGGAGTTTTCTGAGCGAGGGGTGTTGCACCAATTGGAGTATTTTATCGAAGCGGCATAGTGCCTATGGGGATAACTTGAGATGGTGCCTTGGGATATAAGTTGGAGAATGGTTATGGATAGTTGGTTGGGTTGAGGCTAGGATCGTTTGGTGGGAGAATGCTCGATTCTCTCGTCATACCTACTTGGTGTTTGCATCGGTCACGGACAACCTGTTGCGCACAGGGTTTGGTTTCCTCGAACGGGATAGGCTCCGGGGAATCGGAACCGTTCGACCATGGAGGAGACATTGGTAACGTGCCTTAGGCGCGGTGCCGGCAGTTCGATACGACAGGCGGACTAGCTACTCAGTCTGGATCGGGTAGAACTGCAGTTGATCAGTCCTTCATGGCTTGGCCAGTGACTTCATATAGATAAGAGTTGGTTTGCTTTTCTTTGGTTTGGTTTGGTTTGTGCTTTTCGTGTAGGCGGCGGCCACCTTGCCTCGGCAAGAGTGTGCATATCGATGATTGGATTAATAAGGCTTGGTTTGAGGATGGATATTGAGGCTTGGATTGTGGTTCGATAGGTTCACGCGTTGCTTGGGTTTCAGTAGGGACAGTTTGCATGCTAGTTTCCATTTGAGTTGGATATATCTGCTTGTATATATTTTGCTTGAGTTGAATGCTTGCATATTTAACCTGCTTTACAGTTTTTCTTAACATGTCATACCTCTGCCATGAAGAGAATCTAGGATTCAAGTAGAAAGATCACCATGTAACTGTTTGCATTCACTATTCTACTTAGTATTGGTTTAGACGAGTGGGTTACCCCACTCACCAGTACGACTGTGTACTAACCCACGTTTGTGGGCATTATTTTAGGTACGTAGGTGTAGTGGCGCTGCTTGGATATACGGGACATGATGTATGAACGGTAAGTACCTTTGTGGGCAAGAAAAAGAGCATGAGTGTTGCATCGCCTTTGTGGCATTATCCTTTACGGCATTTTCATTGGACCCTATCGAGAGCTTCGCTACGTGTACTCTGATGTGTGCTTGGTACACAATACTTGACTTTCGCTGCAACTTGGTCGTTTTGATGATAACTTTAATGTTTGACAACATCGCCTTGTGTGAGCGCAACTCCAGGCTCGTACAGCATCACGTCCCGATGAGAACGATTGTTCTGCGGGAGCGCTGCAACATGGTGATTCACTTTCAGCGGGGACGATCGAGCTTGCGGGAGATTGGGGCGTGACATATTGGTATCAGAGCGCCCGGTTCATTTCCTCGGACTTTGTCCTTTGGTTCATCACAAACTCTAAATAGCTTCCGCGTATCATTTAGCTCTTGGCTCTACTCGGTGCCGCATTGGATGTTTCATGCAATACGTCTATATATTTGCTGGTTGTGGGTGCATGTTGTTCTTCGTTGCGTTGGCTTTCGTTAGCTTTTGGTAGATCGCTTAGCATCGTTGGACGTTGTTGCATTCGTGCAGCAAGTTGTGTGGCGTTGTTGTATTTATGCAGCAAGTTGAGAGGTATCGTTGCGTTGGCTTGGCTTATCGTTCGGGGAGTTTCTGGTTGCATCAGTGGATCAGTTGGTTGGCAGAAGAGATTGATTATGTGGCATATTGTGAGTAGAAGCATCGGATGAGGATGGATCGTTGCACGAGTTGCTCGTGTAGCGAATGGGTTGGATGGAGTTTGATTTTTGGCTGGATATATCACATAAAGCATTGGCTGAGAAGGTTTGAGTTGGCTTGGGGATATCAGGATAGCGTTGCACGAGTTGCTCGTACAACAAATATAAGGAACAATTGGGTATTGGGTTGGATTACTTGGAAGAGATCGTTGCACGGGTTGCTCGTATAGCGAAAATATCGAACGGTTTGAGAAATAGTTGAAAGTATTGAGAATGGAACATGACACAAGTTGCATAGCGAGATTGATAAAAGAGTTACATGGTTCATGCATTGGCTGAGTTTCGTGTCAGACTTAAGTTAGGGATAGTAGAATCACGCATAAGGGATGGTTCGAACATATCTTGGATCAGTGCAAAGAAGGGTGACGTGAGGAGTGACTTGATTCTGAGTGGTATATGGTATATCACATAGTTAAGTGGCATTGGATTATTTTGGATAAACATCAATGAAATTGCCGCAATGGACACGGGTAACAGGAATATAAGTTGGTTGGTGTACATCGGCTGAGTTAGAAAATGGAACATGGAGCAAGCGAATGTTGAGTTGCGATCGACAAAATTACCCCGAAATAAGTTAGTTTGGAATAGACGTTCGTCGACACACAGTAAGCGCTAGAGCGACTCTATTTCCAAGTGGTATATGGTGCAATAGAATTTGACTCAGGTATTCTTCGATATATTAGACTTGAGAAATCAAGAACGGACTCGTGCAATAGAAGTATCGTTGGACTTAAGAGATTGACGAGATCGGAACAAGCAATGGAAAGAGTGTTTGGAACTTGAAGGATTGATGCGAACCAAGTATTGGAAACAAGTAGAGATCGATCAGATGGAAAGCTGAATATCAGAGTTCGCTTGCACGATTTGGGAGTTCGGTGGAGCAGTCATGGATACAAAGAAAGTTGAGCATGAGAAACGAACAGTTGGGATACGCTTGAGCGAGCTATGGATGAATCAAAGGATAGAGAGCACGGACTACGAATTTTGGAAACACATTGGAGCTGTTGGTTGAGCAATGAAACATGATCTGGTTTGGAGGGACAATGCGATGGATTCATACAGACTTGAAGGATTTTGGATATTGGCGCTCGAGAAGTTGGACTCATGGTTTAGCGGAAGTAAAATTTGGCAAAATGGTGCAACGATGGTAGACGGATTCTCTGGAAGACATAAACGGGTGTAAACTCCCTCACCCAAAATAGGTATTTGTGTATGTTTTATATTATTATATTTATTATAGATGTTAAATTTATTTAGAGTATTATCTTAGTTAATTAGAAAATAATTTTTTTAGTATATTTACTTATATAAATATTTATTTAGAATTATTTTTAGGCTATTTTAGATTATTGGGATTTTTTCATAATTTTTAGTTAATTAAAAACTAGTAACACTAATTTTTTGAGGACTTTAAAGAATTTATTTTATGTTCAAACTTAATTAAAAATATCCCAAAATTTTATTTTAGGTTCTAAATAATAAAATATATTTTCTAGAATTTTTTGGGAATTTTTCGATTATTTTTAGCATTTATTTCGAGTTAATTATGAAAAACTGAATTAAAAACTAATTTCTGAAAAAAAAAATCCAAAAAGTAATTATTTCTGCCCAGTCAGCAAACAGGGGGCCCACCTGTCAGCCTCCCGCAGCAAACAGTGCCGGGTCCGCCTGTCATTGACTGCGGGGTGGGCAACGTTGGATGGCTGCCACGTGTCAAGATCTGAGTCGCGACTGCTTTCTCTCTCCTCTATATATATATATTAGTTTAAGTTTATTTCTAGGGTTTTTCTTCAGCCGATTTTTGGAGAATTGGCATGTAGGGTTCCTTCATCTTCCAGAAGCCATTGCGCATAGCTCCAGACTCCAAACGAGACCTAGTTTTTTTTGTTAGAACGATAATGAGGTTAGATTTCTGATTATATAAATTTTTTTTCTAAATTATTCGTATTAAATTCTGAAAAATTCGTAGAGCACAGCATGTCCGAAAATAGACGTATTTCGATGTTTTCGCAATTTCGGGAGAACCCGGAATCAGAATCATGAACCGTTAAAGTTTCGGAAAGCTAATGTCGAGATCATCGACATATATTTTTTCCAGAATTTAATTCGAAGTATTTACATACTGTTAATTCTGTAGAACTTTTAGGTTAGAATTTAGCCATCGGTGCACAATACAAAATTTGTATGTGCCATAATTCCCAAACGAATTTGAATTCGGACGAGCCGTAAATTCCAGCATATTTTTGACGCTGAAATCTACAGGAAATCATGCATGAAAATTGAGTTTGTGTCGGTTGACTTTTCGGTCAACAGATTGCCTCGATTTGCGTGCCATGAGTCTCGAGTTGATAAAATTCAGTTTCTTTGGACAAAATTTAGGAATTAACATAAAAATCAGAATAATAAGATTAAAATAGGATTTTAGAGTAATTATTCCAGAATTAAATAAATTAAAATAAATTATCTTTTGACGTGATAAATTTGTAATACATAGGCTATTTGGACTGTGACTTGGACTCTGATTCATACCAGCAGCAGGACCCCAGGCAAGATACCTTGCCAAATTGTTTACAGTACTTTGCATGCTATTTATATTTCTTTTTATTTATTTCATTTCTGTATAGTTCTTGCATGTGTAGTTTTTCTCCAGTCATTACTATGTATTAGATATGTTGACACACACATGGCACCTAGTATCATGGGAGGACAATCATTAGGCGTATGGGCTTTTAACCACTCTGGTAAACCATAGTATATAGTTCGCACTACGGGCGTGTGTCGCGCTGGTCGCTACCCCAGAGGTATGTCGATTTCTGTAGAGTCGCGCTGGTCGCTACCCCAGAGGTATGTCGATTTCTGATGTTCTAGACGGGTGTGTGAGTTGTGAGAATTAGATCGAGTAGACTACCCTTGCCCATACGTCGAAAAGTTGTCCTCATTTGCATTCATATAGATTGTCTTGTACAGCGTACTTATTTATTTTCAAATTATATGCATGTTTACTGTATTCAAGTTGGCTCGTATTTTCTGTATCTTGTTACGTCCCTCTGAGGACCTGGTCCGCTGCCAGGTGTATCTATTCTTCAGTATTTGCAGGAGCACAGATTTGGATGGTTGTATATGCTTAGTGGATGTCTTCTCTTCGAGCCGTGATCGATAGCTGGTATACTTATATTGGGTTTGATTGTGTTGTACTTATATTGTATTTACCTTTCCTATTCGAGTTGGTAGTGGATTTGTTTTCATCCAACTATCATCCTAGATACTTCTTATTGAAATCTAGTTTCATCGATACTGTTTATTTATTTCTATATGATTTTGGTGGATGAGATTTAGATTTTACCCTGTGACTTGTATTACAGTTATACCACTTGTGGATTTGATATTCATATTACAGCGTACGTGTGGATTTGGTTTCCATATATTGGAGTTGCCATATCCATGCGGCTGGCATGCTTACGTGTCCTAGTCCTACGTATTTTTGGGACTGGGGCGTGACATGTTTTTGTGGTGGCCCATGGAGGTCGAGAGTATATTGTCTCGGTTACGTTACTGTACCAAGCAAGCCTGCACCTAGGAATAGAGTATAGGATCTCATCCATATTTGACTATGACTCATCCTTCCTTCCAATCTGTTCTATTTGAATAGCCGCATCCTGCTCGATTCATGTACTTCCTTAATAGTTCTTTAAGTATAGCCTTCTCCTATAATATAGAAGTTCCTGTTGTTAGATGATAATTAGAGTAGCACACCTATTAAGAATACAACGAGAATATAGACACACCACTAAGTTTAGAATATCTAGTGAACCCTAGAATTCCTTATCTTTAGATTGGTATACCATTACCCCTTGATGTATTAAGAAGACTTGAGAGTAGTATAGACACTACTAGAGTTAGTTAGAAGTTTTACCATAATGTTTGATACCTAGTATCACATAGTCTTTTGACCTATTAATGGAGTGTGATTGAACAACATTAATTGCATTCTAGCAAAAGATGACAATGTTTATTCAGACGATAGAATTTAGAGGTCCTTGCCCCTATTTGGTCGACTAGCGACTTAGACAAGGAGGTTGTATGATAACTGTAGGGATTGTAGAGTCTTTTATTATTGTTGTTTAGTTGTTTTTGTTTTTTGTGAACTTGAATTAAATTGTACCTCCTTTCATCATCATCTAGCGTACTTATATTTGCTGTACTACCTTGACTTATGCTGCTATTATAGCCTAGTTTTTGCAAGCTTATTCTTTATCGAGCTTGTTCATGACATATGTATTATTGGGGAGGCCCACAATAATACAATTCAGAATCAGTGTATTACGGTCTGATCAACCATAGTGCGCTTGATTCGTCCTTCGCAATAATACTTTACGTGGATTGAGATATATAGTTGACTAGTAGACACCTGTACTTGCCCTCTAGATATGTCTAAGCATATTGTATCCGTTACATAACTGTACTGATGCGAGCATGTGGATAGGCATTACCAAAATAGGACTTCAATCCACAACTGCTTTGACAATTCCTATTTGAATTCTTTAAACACCTTGATCCCGATACTTCTATTCTATTACCTCGCCCTTGAACTCTTTATTATTGATCTCCGTCTTCCCTTATTTCGGAAAGACGAAACCTCGTGCTTGGTATAAGTTTAATACACAGAGAGTACTAGATATACCCCGTAGGCCGATCACATACTTGAGGATTATTCTTTTGTAATTAAGGACATATCATATATGATATAATCGGCGTTGAAGTTTTGAGGATTGAATGACATGAGTAAATAAATTAAGGAATATTTTTCTTAAAGTATATAGCCTTCTGTGATAGATGGATAAATTCTAAGTTGGGTAGCAGTGCATTGTCAACTTGAGAGGAATTTCTTTTAGATTGTGATCAAGTAAGATTAGATTGGGAGATTCAAGTCATTTTAATTTTGAGAAATTTTAAAAGAAGGATTAAGATAATGAGGATTTAACGAATTTTAAAATCTTGATATTGTGGACCAAATATTTATACTTTGAGCACATGATTTAAAATTTGAATATTGAAGGATGAATCATCGATTTAAATTTTGAGGATAAATATAGAATTTTAGACTTGAACAATTGGTTAATTAGATTTAAATTTTACAATTTGATGATTTGAATTAAAAGTTCAATTTTGATTGTTGGGTCACCTATTTGAAATATTGAGGATGTAAATTGAGTTTAAATATTTGAATAGTACAAAATTCTTAAGTTAAGAATAGGAATAAGATTTGATTAGAATTGTTTATTGTTCAAAGTCTAGAGGAGATTATGATAGTTGGAAATTATGATATAAATTTTGATGTGGGATGTCATATAGACTTGAGTTAGATTTGGATGTTGATTATTTAAAAATCGAGAAGAGATTACGACAGGTTGAATTTTGATTTAAACAGTGGTTATCTTAATTTTGAAGTGATCGCGATAGATTTGAATAGATTTTGTTATTTAAATTTTTGGAAGAGATTGCGATTGACGTACCTTATGTACGAATGTGAAGGATTTAACAAATTATGCCTTATTTTAATTTCGAGGACGAAATTGTTTTAAGTTGGGTAGATTGTAAACTCCCTCACCCAAAATAGGTATTTGTGTATATTTTATATTATTATATTTATTATAGATGTTGAATTTATTTAGAGTATTATCTTAGTTAATTAGAAAATAATTTTTTAGTATATTTACTTATATAAATATTTATTTAGAATTATTTTTAGGCTATTTTAGATTATTGGGATTTTTTTATAATTTTTAGTTAATTAAAAACTAGTAACACTAATTTTTTGAGGACTTTAAAGAATTTATTTTATGTTCAAACTTAATATATCCCAAAATTTTATTTTAGGTTCTAAATAATAAAATATATTTTTTAGAATTTTTTGGGAATTTTTCGATTATTTTTAGCATTTATTTCGAGTTAATTATGAAAAACTGAATTAAAAACTAATTTCTAAAAAAGAAAATCCAAAAAGTAATTATTTCTGCCCAGTTAGCAAACATGGGGCCCACCTGTCAGCCTCCCGCAGCAAACAGTGCCGGGCCCGCCTGTCAGTGACTGCGGGGCGGGCAGCGTTGGATGGCTGCCACGTGTCAAGATCTGAGCCGCGACTGCTTTCTCTCTCCTCTATATATATATTAGTTTAAGTTTATTTCTAGGGTTTTTCTTCAGCCGATTTTTGGAGAATTGTCATCTAGGGTTCCTTCATCTTCCAGAAGCCATTGTGCATAGCTCTGGACTCCAAACGAGGCCTAGTTTTTTTTGTTAGAACGATAATGAGGTTAGATTTCTGATTATATAAATTTTTTTTCTAAATTATTAGTATTAAATTCTGGAAAATTCGTAGAGCACAGCATGTCCGAAAATAGACGTATTTCGATGTTTTCGCAATTTCGGGAGAACCCGGAATCAGAATCACGAACCGTTTAAAGTTTCGGAAAGCTAATGTCGAGATCATCGACATATATTTTTCCCAGAATTTAATTCGAAGTATTTACATACTGTTAATTCTGTAGAACTTCTATGTTAGAATTTAACCATCGGTGCACAATACAAAATTTGTATGTGCCATAATTCCCAAACGAATTTGAATTCGGACGAGCCGTAAATTCCAGCATGTTTTTGACGCTGAAATCTACAGAAAATCATGCATGAAAATTGAGTTTGTGTCGGTTGACTTTTCCGTCAACAGATCGCCTCGATTTGCGTGCCATGAGTCTCGAGTTGATAAAATTCAGTTTCTTTGGACAAAATTTAGGAATTAACATAAAAATCAGAATAATAAGATTAAAATATGATTTTAGAGTAATTATTCCAGAATTAAATAAATTAAAATAAATTATCTTTTGACGTGATAAATTTGTAATACATAGGCTATTTGGACTGTGACTTGGACTCTGATTCATACCAGCAGCAGGACCCCAGGCAAGATACCTTGCCAAATTGTTTACAGTACTTTGCATGCTATTTATATTTCTTTTTATTTATTTTATTTCTGTATAGTTCTTGTATGTGTAGTTTTTCTCCAGTCATTACTATGTATTAGATATGTTGACACACACATGGCACCTAATATCATGGGAGGACAATCATTAGGCGTATGGGCTTTTAACCACTCTGGTAAACCGTAGTATATAGTTCGCACTACGGGCGTGTGTCGCGCTGGTCGCTACCCCAGAGGTATGTCGATTTCTGTAGAGTCGCGCTGGTCGCTACCCCAGAGGTATGTCGATTTCTGATGTTCTAGACGGGTGTGTGAGTTGTGAGGATTAGATCGAGTAGACTACCCTTGCCCATACGTCGAAAAGTTGTCCTCATTTGCATTCATATAGATTGTCTTGTACAGCGTACTTATTTATTTTCAAATTATATGCATGTTTACTGTATTCAAGTTGGCTCGTATTTTCTGTATCTTGTTACGTCCCTCTAAGGACCTGGTCCGCTGCCAGGTGTATCTATTCTTGAGTATTTGCAGGAGCACAGATTTGGATGGTTGTATATGCTTAGTGGATGTCTTCTCTTCGAGCCGTGATCGATATCTGGTATACTTATATTGGGTTTGATTGTGTTGTACTTATATTGTATTTACCTTTCCTATTCGAGTTGGTAGTGGATTTGTTTCCATCCAACTATCATCCTAGATACTTCTTATTGAGATCTAGTTTCATCGATACTGTTTATTTATTTCTATATGATTTTGGTGGATGAGATTTAGATTTTACCCTGTGACTTGTATTACAGTTATACCACTTGTGGATTTGATATTCATATTACAGCGTACGTGTGGATTTGGTTTCCATATATTGGAGTTGCCATATCCATGCGGCTGGCATGCTTACGTGTCCTAGTCCTACGTATTTTTGGGACTGGGGCGTGACAACGGGCATGAGGCAAGTCTAGTTGATGTTAAGTCAGATTGGAAGTTAACACTTGCAGTACTGAGACGGATTGAGGCAACAAGTAAAGGCAATATGGATTTGAGATTTATGTTAAAATTGATGCACGAGTCATTGAGAGTGCATCACTACTAGAATAAGCGGGTTTAGCGACATTTTTTAGCGACGACAAAGAAAACGTCGCTAATTTAGCGACTCCATATAAAACCATCGCTAGACGTCGCTAATTGGCGACATTTAGCGACGTTTAGCGACTTTTAGTCAGCTTTTAAAAGATTAGTCGCTATAAGTTCAATTTAGGTCGCTAAACGTCGCTAATATATTTCATTTAGCGACGTTTAGCGACGTATTTAGCGACGTATGTCTTTTGGACATTTAGCGACGTCATTAGCGACGTGTCAGATGTCGCTAACTTAGCGACGTCATTAGTGACGTCGCTAAAACGTCGCTAAATTTGTTTCATTTAGGGCTGCTTTCCCCCATTTTTTTTGATCTCTCCCTCTCCCTCTCCCAAATTAGAAACCCGCGTCCTCCCCCTCCGGCTCCCCTCCTCCCTCCGGCGCCCCCTTCTCCCTCCTGGCGACCCCCCTTCGGCCGCGTCCTTCCCCCTCCCCCTCCTCCTCCTCCTCTAGGTAAACCCGCTCTCTCTATCTCTCTCTATCTCTCTCTCTCTCACAGGACACACATGGCACTGACATTGACACGACACACACGTTACAGATACTGACACAGATACAGACACGACACACACACTGACACGACACACACACGTGACCTAGGGTTAATGTTAGGATTTTTGACCTGGGGTTAGGGTTAGGGTTTTTGACATGGGGTTAGGGTTAGGGTTAGGGTTTTTGACCTGGGGTTAGGGTTAGGGTTTTTGTACAGTTATGTTGCTTGTTGTGTGTGTCTGGGCAGTATTGATTGTGACTGACTGTGTTTGTGTGTGTCTGGACAGTGTTGATTGTGACTGACTGTTTATGTGTGTGTCTGGGCAGTAAGAGTGGGGTGCCTGTGAGGTGTGATAGAGTATGGTGGAGGAATGGTTGTGTGCAAGGAGTTTATTGGGTATACTCTGGGTTCAATTGAACTCCAGGTGAGAATGTTCGGGTCAATCCAAGGCAAGGGCAAGTGGAGACTGTAGGTTGATATCAGTCAGTGAGGCTTGAGTCAATACCAGTTGAGTGTTATAATTATAATCAGGTATCTATATGTTATAATTATAATCAGGTATCTATATGTTATTTGTTATTATTTGAGTGCACTAATAACATGTATCAATACCAGTTGTGAAGTATTATAATATTGTGCAGTATTTGGGGACTGAGTTGATAGCTATATGTGTTGGTGTCTCTGTGAGACTGAGGTAGGTGTGGATATTTGAGATAATATACAGTGGGTATCAGACAGTAAGAAGGGGAAAATTTGTTATCAAATGCAACCGTAGTAGTAGTGCACTTCAAGTGCACTACAAGGGGGCAACATCAGTCGGGTCATGGGGAATTTACTGCAGTAGTAGTGTCTAAATTCACTACTTATGGATCACTGCCATATGCAAGTATTAGCAGTAGCAGGAGGGGGGTTTTGGCAGTGACTATGGGAAGTGATCGAGTGTCAGTGGCTTTGTGTGCTGGGTGTATATGTATGAATATGGGACACTACTAGAGACTAGTAGGGGGCTAAGCACTGATACAGTGTGGCAAGGGCACTGTCGTGCACTTGTTTAATAGAATTTGAAGCTGTAATAGTTGTGGCAGCAGTGATGCACAACAAATACTAGGCAAGTTGGGGACTAACACCGTATGACTAGAGATGGATACATCAGTAGGGAGAGAGGAATATGTTCAGGTCTGTAACTGAAAATAACAGTGAATTAGTTAGTTAGTTGTAAACTGTTAGTTGGTGTTAGTGTGTTAGATGATAGTAAGTGTTGACAGTTAGTCTTAAGTTGTGTTAGTTGATTGTTAGTTAGTTAATATGACAATTAGTATATTAGGAAGTAGAGTGGGGTTTTGTCTAGGAATTCTTCCATATTTGAACATCAGTCGTGGTGATGGTTGCATCAACTGCAACACTACAATATTTAACTATTTGAGGAATGTTACCTGTAGATAGATATATGAACAGGGGAGTATCAGTTAGTAATCTATATACCATTTAGGAGTAGATTAGCTTAGTCATATGTTAGTATCAAGTTAGAAGTTTAAGGTTAAGTGGTATATCTCGGTTAGTATTCAGTCATGTGTAGGTGTAGTTCCAGTCAATAACTTAAGTGCCAGTGAGATGAAGCCAGGAATAGACAATTGAACATGTGTTGTATGGTGAAAAGAGTAGCAGCATCAGTAAGAGTACTATGCAGGTAAGTGTGGGATATGTGTATGTTTGTGAGAATGTGGGTGATTAGTATTGATGGCAAGGAAGGTGGGTTATACATTTAGTTATTATTTGGAGTTGGTTATGTTAGATATAGTTAGTAGAGGAGGGTTAAGGTATTAGTTAGCATAGTGTATATCAGTTAGTATATGTAACATGTTAAGTGAAGTTCGGATTACTGTAGTATTAGTATTAGTTAATGTCAGTGGTTAATATTGTGTTTATATATATATATATATATATATATATATTAGTATCAGTTGATGATAGTTAAGATATAAGTAGGATTTTTGACCTGGGGTTAGGGTTAGGGTTTTTGACCTCGGGTTAGGGTTAGGATTTTTTGAAAAGCAGTAGCAAAACCAAACCAAGCCTTTAACCTTAATCATGTTGAGGGAAACATGGAAGACCATCACATGCATTCCAAAGTTAAGATATATAGTTGTGGCAGAGATCAATTTGTGGTTTGAGTTAACGTCGCTAAAATTTACACAATATTTAATATTAGACAATATATTTATATCTGTTATCAATTATATTCTTTGTTTTCATCTATCTTACCAGATGGCACCCATGACCCGAGCACATGCACGTTGCTTGAGAGAGATACCTGCTACTGTTAAGGAGGAAGTGATGCCTCCTACTGTTAAGAAGGAAGTGAATGTTAAGGAGGAAGAGATACCACCTATTGTTAAATTGGAAGCAGTTGTTAAGGAGAAGTATCTCAGACGGGGAGTTCCAGTCATCCAGCACCTATAGCGGAGATTGATCACATAGACGTTGTTTATGCGCAGTATCTGAGGGACTGGTATGTGCCCCAGCGTATTGGATATTCTCGAGATTGATACTGTGATGTTTCATATACTTTTATTGTGGTTATTGTGTGATTGTGATACTTATATATTATGCATTTTGTGTGACTGTGATACTTATATATTATGCATTTTGAGTGACTGTGATACTTTTATTTTGTGTGTATTGTGTGACTGTGATATTTTATATACTTTTTGTGTTATTTCGTACGCAGAGTGTGACTGTGATACTTTTATTTTGTGTGTATTGTGTGACTGTGATATTTTATATACTTTTTGTGTTATTTCGTTCGCAGAAAATTCAATGGAGGGTTGCTCCAGGTCTGTCTATAATATTTGTGTGTATTGTGTGACTGTGATACTTTTTATTCATATTAAATGATGTTAATTTACCGGTGTTGAGTGTTCCACCGAAGGGGTCGACGAACCCAGAGAATTCAACTGAGGGTTGCTCCGGGTTTATTTTTAATTAAAAATTCATAAATTGCAGGAGATTTGTAATTTTTAACATTTTTTTATTTTTCAATGAAAATTTAGCGACGTTTAGCGACGTTACTATACGTCGCTGAATACGTCGCTAAATACGTCGCTGAATACGTCGCTGCATAAGTCGCTAATTAGCGACGTTTAATGATGGATTAGCACGTCGCAAATTTGGCGACGTTGCGTCGCTAAACGTCGCTAATTTTGTGACATATTTAAGTCGCTAAAAAACATCGGTATAGCGACGTTTAGCGACGTTTTTTCTTTCAGCGACGTGCTAAGTTCCGACTTCTGTAAATCGTCGCTAATTACGTCGCTAAATGTGATTAGCGACATTTTTTGGTCATTTAGCGATATTTTTTTACGTCGCTAATTTGACTTTTTCTGGTAGTGCGTGGACTAATCGAAAACATAGATAAATCAAGATGGGCTAAGGAGTGAAACAAGAACAAGAATTGTGGCAGATGGACTTTTGAAGATAGCTAAACGAGAGAGCAACGTTTGAGCAAAATACTGTGCTGCTCGAGCAAGTTGGACGTGTATTGTGAAGCTGGCATACGGATAAGAATTGGAGCAAGTCTACGAGTTCGGGAATCATTGCAAGTGGTAGTGCGAGAAGTCGAACATGGCAGTTCAAATTTTTTGATGGATTCAGGACAAAACGACGGATTGTTGGAAGACGGTTTCAACGAGCGCAGTTCTCAATTTGTGGCTTGGATAGATAGTAAGACTCTAGATGGTTAAGCGGCGTTTGGTTGACAGATTCGTCAGAGGTAGTGCATGAAGTTCTCGGAGTCAGAAGTTCGTTCGGATAGAATGGTTGGATTATGACTCAGATTTGCAGAGGAGATATAGTATGGTTCATAGTAACTGTCCATCGTGATGACTTACAATTATCGAGCGTAGCTTCAGGACAGCTAACCCTAGCGAATTGACCGCCAAAATCAGAAATGAATATTGTAGACCCATAGAACGACCCTTGCGGCGACACATTTGGGAATGCGTCGAGGGTGGATGTGAGTAGTGTATGTTGGAGATTGGCCTTAGTGATTAAGTGTTGGATTTGAGAGATACTTGGGATAGCCTTCAGCTGAAGATGCAGCCGGAAGATCGAAGCGATGGTAGAAATGGCCTAAGTCAATTGATGAGATTCGGAGTCGCAAATTTTTACAGGTGGCATCGCCTCTGACTCGTCGTGCCCCGTAAGGAAATAACATTCATATGAATTGACGACTGTGAAACTAGCTTGTGAAGTTAAAGCAACGGCTCGTTCAGATCAAATCATTGCAATACTGGAAGGGACATATGTGCCTCAGATCTACAAGATGCATCGAAACTTAGTCTGGGATGCGTGCTCGTACAAAATACGAAGGTGATATCCTGGGCTTCGAGGCAGTGGAAGCAGCGCGAAGAACTATTCCATGCGCGACCTAGGAATTGTGGCGAGTGTGTCCACGTTGAAATCGTGACGACACTATACCTATGGTGTGGAAGAGAAATCTTCGTGGATCACATGAACCTCAATATAGATGTTCACCCAGTGAGGTATATATATATATATATATATATATATATATATATATATATATATATATATATATATATATATATATATTCTTGTTCGGATTTTTTGTACGCTGAGGTAGACGATTTACGACCGGTTTTGAGAAGTAGCTCCCCCCCCCCCGAAAGGAAGGTCACTCAGAGGAAGTCTTTTCGTAATGGATAATCCTCGAAACCATGATCTGTTGATATACGACGTAAATCCGGATGATTGATGGAAGAAACACCAGACATATCCCATACTTCTCGCTCCCACCGGCCGGCTGATGGAAATGGACTGACTACCCCCTGTGTCATTGTTGGGAAGTCGATTGGGAAGAAATGAGGTACCTCGGAGTCCACAAGAGCGACAAATTTACCAATATTTTGAACTTTCTTATTGCATTGAGAAGAATGCCACGAGATCCGGAGAGGACGGCAACTTTACTTAAGAGGTAGCGAGACTGACCGCAATTACAGAAATCGGTTCGACTCTCTTTCATTTCTGGTTGGAAAGTGAAATTCGTTTAGTACGAGATCGCTTCACACCTCGCGGTGCTTACACCTCTCTTCTATCGAAGCTCTGAATATATATATATATATATATATATATATATATATATATATATATTTTTTTTTTTTGCGGGAGCTCCGTCGCTTCCAACCGTCGGATTATGCGGGTTCCATGCGGACCCTCCGATTCGATGGTGCAGGAGGAAAAAACGAAACTTCAGTGTATATATATATATATATATATATATATATATATATATATATATATATATATATATATATATATATTATGAGCACTGTGGAGTTGTAGAAGAAATAGGGAAGCTAGTTCATCTTTTGTTCCTTCACAATTCGTGCACATGTCGTGCTTGAGAAATGAATATAACATTGATGTTATGCTCGAATTCTTACTCAAAATTGTACGAATGCGTGCACAGATTTATATTCTATATGTTTCAAGAAATGTCAATCGCTAATCTCTTAATCTGAGACCATAGGCGTATCTAGAATTTGAGTACAACGAGATCAAAATCGAATAGTAAATTTTTAATCCAAAAAAATTTATAAAAATATATATATTTTTTACATAAATTAGTCACAAAATCATATTTTCTATACCTAATCTTTGTTGTTTTTTATTGTAGCTGCTCATTTTTTTTCCAGTTCAAAATACAATTGACATTAAAAAACACATTTCTAATCCAATATAATCAGAACTTTAAACTTTAGTATCATTCCAATCAGATCATACGAGGCATTTTTGATCTATTTTGACCATTTGATCGAGAATATTTAGCGTATCTTAAAATTTATACTTGAATCCTACTATTTTAATTATGAACCTTGCCATATTTTAATTATGAACCTTGCCATCCTAGGGTCTTGTGATAATTAAATATTATTTTCTTCTTCAAGAGAAAGTAATATTAAAATATTTATTTTCAACCATTAATTTACTTTAACTTCATATTTTAGTATTTTTTTAATCAAAAAATGTTATACCAGCAAACAATTTTATTCTATTTAAGAACAAATAAAACATTTTCATCTAAGAACAAATAAGGACAAAATCAATTAGGACATAAATCAATTATGGCATGAATCATTTAAAAAAGGTTAGCACAAAAATTAAATATATTTAGATGTGTTGCATGATGAATGATGGAGAGAGATGCACGAGAGGGAGAGACACGGTTGAGAAAGACTTAGAGAAAGGAACGATATGAAAAAAGAGTCCCTTGTGTGTGTGTGTGTCTCTCTCTCTCTCTCTCTCTCTCTCTCTCTCTCTCTCTCTCTCTCTCTATATATATATATATATATATATATATATATATATGGGGACGGGTTTGAAGTTTCATCCGCGGAGTCCCGTCGAAGTCCGTCCTTTTGCACCATCGGATCGCAGGGGCCAGCATGGGGCCCGCGCCGATCCAACGACTAAGAGGGACGGGGCTCCCGCGGAACCCCATTTGAGGGGGGTCATATGACCCCACTTGTCCTACTCTAACTCCGTCCATGTCTGAGACTGTGATCTTCGAACTGCAAGAGCTATTTTAGTTGATGGTTAACCAAGTCGATTTCAAAAGTATCATCTTTCCAACAAAAAATTGATATTTTTTTGTCGTGTTGAACCAGATGGCCGCGACGAAAAAATCTGGGACGGTGGTTCGCCAATTGTTGTTTACTCTTCTTCCAACAACGATTTCAAAAATATCATCTTTCCAACAATAATTTTTTCTAAAAAAAAATCTATATTAAAAGTAGAAAAGATATTGGATATATTGGTTTAACATCTTGGATATATTGGTTTCTCGCAAGTAAACATTCCTATTAAATGGTAAAAAAAAGGTCCATATAATCGAAGCCAATAAAAATATTCATGCATAAAATAGTTAGTGGAAAATATTATTCTCAAGATGAACTGGTTATATACTCAACTCCCAATTCATAATTTATTGAATCCCTCACAGGAGTCCCAAGTGGAGCCTTCAGGTCTGTCCATATCTCATGGATGGTGTCTTAGCTTTCTGAAAGTGTACTTTCTAGCTAGGATTGTAACCTATAATATAAAATATAACTATGAAAAGAGCTTGTGGCAATCTAAAATATTATTTTCTACTCCTAATGCTTAAGCCTTAAGTATGCTTAATTTAGAGTAATTTTAATCAAATACCCAAACTGTCATTACCTGGCTGTTGAAAAGTGTTGGGTGTTTGTTGCAGAGGGAGTGGAAGTGCAAGAAACCACTCTGAAGAAGAACTCAGAACATGTGGCAATGGGGAAAAAAAATTGACTAGGAGCTGAGTCGACCAGCTTTTCTTTAATTGCATAAACCAACCTGCACCAATTTGGTGACTCCCCACATGGCATCACAGCAATTTATCACACAATTATTTTTAGTGATTCTCTGTACTCCACATCTCTTGTGGCTAAAAGAACCTGTGGCCAGCTTGTTACAAAGAGACAACCAAAGATTATGACGCAAATCCAAAACCTAACAATCTATACCAGTATGTAATAAGAAAAGTTGAAGCTTCATCCTAAAAGTTTTCGTTCCAAAAATATTATTGTCTACGTTTACTAATTTAAATTATTTATTAAATTTAACATGAACAGTAAGATAATTACGTATAGAAAAAAAAAAAATTCAGGTTTCTCTCCCTCAATAGAGGCACCTATATATAACATAAAACTTGGAACTTTAAAACAAACTCTAGCCATCAAAACATTTTTTTATACCACCTGAGAAACAAATGTAAACTTCAAATTAATCTCTATATTATTTAAGACATACTAAACTTAAAGAGTCCATCCAAACCCAACTTTGGTAGTAGGTTCGTGGGTTACTAAATTGCATGAAACAGTAACATGATGATTTGCCATTTTTGTTGGAAAGCATTTAATAAAAAAAAATCATGAAAAAGAAAACAAATCGCAAGATACATCCCTACTGTTAATCCTCAGCACCCCCAATGCATTAGAAACATCAGACTGACGAATGAGTTTGTTTATTTTAGATAATAGAATTGCATACATTTTGTGTGCAAATTAATAGATGGAAAATGCTAAGCTTACAACCAAATGCTTACGACCTTCTTACAACCTCTTTCCTTCCCCAATTATATGGGTCCCACCCGTCCCATTCTCCCCTTCCTCTTCCAATGGAAGCCGGCCATGGAAGTCGGGAAGAGGTGTTGGGCTGAGCTGATCTAAGAGCATAGTTTGATAATTGGGTAAGTCGCCTAACTGGGGTAGTATCAGTTGTGACGATCGTTCGGAGCAAGAGATAATATTTGAAGATGGTGCTTGCAGAATATTGTGCGATTGGAGTCATGCTAGAGTTTGGTCAGTTGAGTTTGGATGGTGCTAGTGTGGATTCAGAAATAGTTTGATGGATTGAGTTGGAACATGAACTGATTCGAGTAAGGTGGGAAGATCGTCAGTGAAAAATTATCGTATTTGAGAATAGCGCTTGTGCGAATATGTTGGAATGAACGTCAGGATTGGTTCAATTGGGAGTGAAGCGAATGAATGCCTCGGACATAAAAATACCCTTGTAACTTGTTCAAATTCGCTATCGCTAAGCTTGGCTGAATTGCATGTATTTCATGGACGCCTTAAATATGTGTACGATCCAAAACTAAGCGATATGAGGAATTCGTATTGAGCTGTAAGGAGGATGTGGGAATATAGAATTTGTGCGAGCGTTCAGCGCGAGCGAGATGCTGAGTCTGGATCAAGAAAATGTGAGTTGCGTGGAGCAGAGTTATAGATTGGGCAAGCGACATACGAATAAGGAATGGATACTGGTTTTGTTCGAGGACGAACCTGATTCTAAGTGGTATATTATGTAATGCCCCGCAACCGCATGGTGCATTACGTTGAGTCGTATTGAATGGGACAATAGCTGGTTATATTTTGATTTGTTGGATTTGGGAACAAGTATTGATTATGTTTGTTTCATGTGCAGATCGCTAGCGGAGTTCGATGGAATCAGATGTTCGTTCAGAGCAGTACTGGGATAGCAGGATTTGGAGCGATAATGCCGTCTTCCTTAGTCCGATAGGTCGGATGATTTGGAGAGCACGGCCTGCTCGCACGGTCATACCAATTGAGTAGATCGTGCTTTGCATCGGACCACGGGTTCAAGAGATCGACCGTATCGGCAAGGCAAGGTGCTTAACAGAATCAGACTTGGTGAGTGGGCTCTGTCCCTTCTCCTCTACTCCTTCATGCCTAATAATATGGGACACGTAATTGCTTGAACACTTGGACTGGAACTTGAAAATCACTATACTGTGGCGTGCATAGAGTGTACGTCGTTTGGTTGGATATGATTTGTGGCTTGAGTCGGTTTTGCGTTGGGTAGTTGGAGCTTGAGTAAGCAGTTGGAGCTTGATTGGATCATCTTGGTTGGAACATCGAGGCATTTCGGACGGACGAGCGTACATCCGTGCACGAGTATCAGTTGGGCGCTTTGTCATGCAAAGCGTGCAGTTATGGTTCGAAACCGGACAACTGCGTCGGTGAGGACATTGTACCACTGTTAGAGCATTGTGCCACGGAGTTTTCTGAGCGAGGGGTGTTGCACCAATTGGAGCATTTTGTCGAAGCAGCATAGTGCCTATGGGGATAACTTGAGATGGTGCCTTGAGATATAAGTTGGAGAATGGTTATGGATAGTTGGTTGGAATGAGGCTAGGATCGTTTGGTGGGACGAGAATGTTCGATTCTCTCGTCGTACCTACTTGGTGTTTGCATCTGTCACGGACAACCTGTTGCGCACATGGTTTGGTTTCCTCGAACGGGATAGGCACCGGGACCGTTCGGCCATGGAGGAGACAATGGTAACGTGCCTTGGACGCGGTGCTGGCAGTTCGATACGACCAAACGGACTAGCTACTCAGTCTGGATCGGGTAGAACTGCAGTTGATCAGTCCTTTATGACTTGGCCAGTGACTTCATATAGATAAGAGTTGGTTTGCTTTGGTTTGGTTTGTGCTTTTCGTGTAGGCGGCGGCCACCTTGCCTCGTCAAGAGTGTGCATATCGATGATTGGATTAATAAGGCTTGGATTGTGGCTCGGTTTGAAGATGGATATTTAGGCTTGGATTGTGGTTCGATAGGTTCACGCGTTGCTTGGGTTTCAGTAGGACGGTTTACATGCTAGTTTTCTTTTGAGTTGGATACATTTGCTTGTATATATTTTGCTTGAGTTGAATGCTTGCATGTTTAACATGCTTTACAGTTTTCCTTAACATGTCATACCTCTGCCATGAAAAGAATCTAGGATTCAAGTAGAAAGATCACCATATAACTGTTTGCATTCACTATTCTACTTAGTGTCGGTTTAGACGAATGGGTTACCCCGCTCACCAGTACGGCTGCGTACTGACCCACGTTTGTGGACATTATTTCAGGTGCGCTGCTTGGATATACGAGACATGATGTATGAACGGTAAGTACCTTTGTGGGCAAGAGAAAGAGCATGAGTGTTGCATCGCCTTTGTGGCATTATCCTTTATGGTATTTTCATTGGACCCTATCGAGAGCTTCGCTGCGTATACTCTGATGTGTGTTTGGTACACAATACTTGACTTTCGCTGCAACTTGGTCGTTTCAATAATAACTTTGATTTTTGACAACATCGCCTTGTGCGAGCGCAACTCCAGGCTCGTACGGCATCACGTTCCGATGAGAACGATTGTCCTGCGGGAGCGCTGCAACGTGGTGATTCACGTTCAGCGGGGACAATCGAGCTTGCGGAAGATTGGGGCGTGACACAACACGTTAATGACACTTTGTCTTTAAGTTTTACCTTTTATATTTGATTTGATTTAAAAAAAAACTATAAAAAGTGTCTCACATGTGTCCTTATTCAGGGAGAGTGTGCCTGGTTTCAAATGAAAAATATGAGGTCACATAAAAACACGTGACCTTATTCTAAGATTGTCCATAGCCGATTTCAAACGAAAATACGAGGACATGAAAAAATGAGTGTCTAACACGTTCCTGATAGTATCGGTGTTTGATACATGTCCGACACGAGACACATTACATAGATAAAAATATGAGATGCAGTTTTTTTTTGTATAAAAAAGATAATAGATACCAGGTATGGAAAAAAAAAATGATCATTCTAGGACAATAGTGTCGTAGAGGTGTAACCATGCCGTGTTATATGTTCTCCTCCAACCTGCCAGGCATGACATGGGACACAACTGCTAATAGGAGCAATCTCTTAGTTCCAGAAATGCACATGATCCAGACACTACACCAAAACACATTTGTTAACGTTCTAAACATGTTACTAAAATTGATTCCAACTTATTGGAAGAAGGGCTTGCTAAATAGAATGCACTTAACTAAACAAGGCAGTAATTTGTAACATATTGGAAGAAGGGCTTGTTTAACTGCAAGAATTGTCAGTATACCCAGCTAATCTTACAGTCACCAAATTATCAGTATCTAGAAACTATTAACATCTGATACGAGGTCAAATTTGTATCTTATATTCTTTAATATCATCAATAGGAACTAGCAACAATGTATTTTCCATTTTGGAATCCACTTGAATTCAGATTTAATTTTATTTCAGTTTGGACTTCAAATAAAAAATGGTGAACAACGACAAAATCAGGTGACAGGAGTATAATTCAAAAAAAATACCCATATCAACAGACTTCTACTTGTGGCCACTCTAAAGTAGGAGGGTGTGAAATGATGCTTGGAGGAGACTAGGACCTGTTTCAGTCTTCTCTTACATCTCGAATAGTTCACGAAATCTCCCTGGAGCATGGACATGCCATCAAATTATATGAAGTATTGTCCAATTACATATCATGACTGCTTGAGCTATTACCAACAAGAACTGATCTATTCATATCCGGCTCATACATATTTCAAGCTCCTACATTAGGCTTAAAATGCTCACGTTTTTAAGAACCGAGTTTATTTCAGCAGAATATCTATCCTAAAACGAGCTATCTGCAGAAGGTTCATTCTTTTGAAATCCTTACTAATATCATTAGGTTAAGCTGCTGAGCACTAGCCCTTTTCCTCAACATCATTGCTGGTGTAAATATAGAAGTCAGGTTCATAGTACCTTTATCAATGCCTACAAACCATTAAAGGAAGTAATCATCAAAGAAAATATTGACACTAGTAGCTAGTGACCTCAAGGCAGGTATGGATAAGGTTCGAACTATCGGTATCAGAATCAGTATCGGATCATTCTTATGAATATCGGGATAGACGGTATCGTTGATTTCGGATTGGAGTATCAGATTTTTTTTGGTATCGGAAAGAAATAATTATTAATAAACTATTATCATTTTAGAAGAAATATTTTATACACTTAGGCAAAATTTTAAGTATTTCCTATGATGTTTTTTAGTAGTTTTGAAATTGAATGAAATAGTTGTCACCTTTGCCGATTGATTTACATACGGTTGATAAGTTTTCGTCTCTAACATGCTTTTACAACCTTACTATATGTTTATATCCTTGTTGATTGGTCTTTTTCGTTCAATTTTCTTTGCCGAATTGATCGGAAAAGAGAACCCCAATGTCGGTATATGTTAGTATCGGATATCGGTCGGTATCAGATTGGGACATGCCAAACTGTATCAGTATCTGCCGATAATGCACACTATGGTTTGGATCAGGGATGACATATAGTTTGGCACTGTTTTGCATGTATGTGTGACATATAGTTTGGCATTGTTTTGCATCTACAATACAAATCCCTACTTCACAGGTTGCTTAGTTGTGAGAGAATTATAACTGGACATAACTAACCAACCATTCCGAGCATGGATCAGTCCGCACTCTGCAGTTGTGAATTTGATGCCTGTCACAGGTTCAATTTATGCTTAGTGGATGATAAAGAATGAGCAAGCCAACTGGTCAAATGTTTAGCAACTACTTCAGCTACCACACACTCATGCTCTTTCCCATGATCACTTCTTACCGTGCCTAAATGTCAGTCTCATCTCATCCGAATCATCCCTATTCAAAGAAATGAATTCAATCATAAGTTTAACATGCAAAGATGAAGTTTTTTTTTTCTGTAATGTTAGAACATATCATGTAACGAATGAAAGAGGTTAGAACATGCCAAGTAAAAAATAAACAATGATACAAACAAATAATACACGGGCAGTAGAGTGCTGCTACTCTGGTGACTTGTCAGACTTGGACAAATTGTATTTTCGGAGTATTTTCCCGCCTACATGATGGAAGAACGAATTGATTCAGAGCATGAGAAAAAACCTAAAGAATTTCATGAATTTGACAGTAACCCTAGGACAAGGTTTACTGACAATTTGCTTGTCAAAAACAAATAAAGAGGAGGTTTCTGCTGACAATTGTTCATGTCAGTTCCGTGTAAGAAATGCTAAACATAAGATGTACATACAAGAGAGAATATCAGGACAACTTACTCGTACATCATGACATATATTAGGGATGTTGCTTCCGAAAGGAACCTCCTCTTTCCATAATGTGATGATCTCCAGAGCCCTGCCAAAATAATGTAGATCCCCACTCACAGACCAATATGGGTGGTGGGAACTATTATAGAGAGTACAAAAGCATAAATCTGAAGTTGCCAACCTTCAATATTGCCTAGCTAGAACAGCAGATTCAATTACTAAAACAAACTCATGATAAACTAAAAGGAAGGATTGTATGTTACATAGATCTTGAGCTGACATGATGATTCATAGTGAAACTTCAAAATGAATGAATCTTCAAGATCTGCTATGTTTTTCCTTCTATGATGAAGACTCGAGTCTGGCAAATAGGACACACCAACATTTAAGAACCTGATCAATATGTACTTTGGGGACAACACGCAATATTGAGATGAACTTCCATTCGTGTTCCCTATTACCTATAAGAGGTTTATAGATGCAATCTGGTCACTAGTGATGCTTTGGAGAGAACACGTCAACATTGATCCCATAGTATCAGGCATACGGCTTAACACACAGACTGGTCCTTTCATACTGGAGCAGTCACCTATTTCTCTGCTAAGTCTCGTTCTTCCCTCACATATCAATAAGATACAAATCAAACATGCATCAACAAGAAAGAATCAAAGAAAATATTAATAATATGGCAGAACCTAAGAAAAGGTAAAGATAAATATTTCCTTGGAGCCTTGATGCAAAGCAACTCTAAAGCTAGATTCTGCTTTGCAATCAGTAACATATCTGTATAATCAAACTTTTTGGATAGTGTTATATAAAAAACATAGCTTGCAATTTGAAAGCTAGATTCTGCTTAGAAACAAGAAGTTGTAAATTGGACTGAAAATAAGTCTCACCGAACACATAACACAGATATACAAGAAATCCAACTGAAATCAACCAAAGCTAGCATGAAACAACAAGCAGTAGATTGCTAAGAAAATAAGAAGATATTTCCTATGTTTCCTTATAAATTTAAAACTCACATGAGACAAACTATTCAAAGTCCCAATTGTCCTATATAATCCAAGTTTTAAACTCACAAAGGATATTTCCTCTGTGACAGGTTAATTTCTGTATTGTAAACAATGAGACTAATTTTTTTGCAGATAACATACATGAATCAATTTAGAACAAAGACAATGTACAGAGAAAATGTAGAACACAGAAATATTAAAATTAAAATTGTTCATTAAATTTGATGAGGACATCTAGGTAATTACGTATAGAATTTTTTTTAATCGAAATATAATTTGCTCTTCTGGTGTCTTTTGATCTTCCCAAATATATTAATTACAAGACGATTAAAATACATATATGCTAGTAACTAGTTAATTGGTAAAAAAACTAATGCTTTCTAGACATTTGTTGTGCATCAGGCATGCAAGATTAGTCAGCTGTGCATCCTGGGAGCGAGCCTAATCCCATCAATCAAGGGCTTAGCCATATCTTGATAAAAGTAAAGTTAATTCGAGTCCAAAGTTCCCCAAAATTGTCCATTCTCAAACTACTGATTTTACTAATGACCAAAAGAAACTCTTAAAGACCACCTACTCTACTTACTGGTGAGGCAGGAGGAGAAACAAATGAAAACCTCACAGTAAATAAAGCGAGGTACATGAAACCTCCTCCTGGAACTCTTGGACTGCTGGTGCCAATTCCAGACAAAGAAGAACAAGACTGGCTTCCTCGGCGCTAATAGCTCTAATATATAACTATATAATAAAACGAAATGATGTTTTCCGCCAAAACATAAAATATCAAGAAAAATTGCGATTAAAAAATAGAAGGTATATCAAATAACTATAACTATATATATATATATATATATATATATATATATATATATATATATATATATAATGCTTAGAATCACTCCAAATCGAGCTGTCTAAGCCATATGTATATCATCAACCAATTAATTTAAAATTAATATATATATATATATATATAACTACCGCATGTGTTTTCTTTTCTCACGTAGTTGACTAAAAAAAATAAAAAACCGAAATATATCACAAATGATAAAATATATTTTAAATTTTAAATTTAAATTATATTTAAACTAACTATATGGTATTATCTTCCATAATATAAGGAGTTAGAAGAGATGTTTGTTTATAATCAGATAAATTACGTAGCTAACAGTTTTCACAACACTTTATGAAAAGTAGAAATATATCCATAACTAATTATAATTAAAATATAATAAAAAACATAACAAATTATAATTAAAATATAAAAATATATCTAATAAATCTTAATTTAAATATATTTAAATATTTAAATAATTTTATATTAATATCAGAAGGAAGTCATATATTTTACACGTGAATTTACTAGTCTGTGTGTCTATATATATATATATATATATATATATGTGTGTGTGTGTGTGTGTGTGTGTGAGAATAAAAAAATCTTAAAATATTATTAAATGATACAAGTGAGAAATATTTTCAAAAATGAAATTATCATGAAGTGCCGGAGGCACGGAAATAACATCACTGAGACCTTGAGATCCCCATTGGTAATTAAGTGATAACCCCATCCAAAAAAATGAAGTTGCTCAAATAAAGTGATAATTTAAATGCCGCAAGAATTACAGTGTTCATGGCTGGAAACATCTCGTCTGAAGCCCTCCAGAGTCCGGCCGCAATGTCACCAGTAATCCCCACAAGAACATGACCCGTTTCTGAAATGATGAAACCTATTGATATCCCTAACAACAATCTCCCTCTCCACAATCTTGCATATGAACTTGAGCGCATTGTGGCAATCCCTACATATCCGGAGGTTCTTTTTAACTCTGATGGGAGCTCCGGCCGGAGTGCTGATCAGCGCGAAGGCGACCGCGAGCCTCTCGCTGTGCTGAGAGAGGAGCACCTCCTTCTCGCCTCTCTCCACGTCGTGGAGATCGGTCTCGGCCAGCGGAACATACCCAGCCTTGTTCATCAACTCGCCCAGCTCCTCCAGCTTCCTATAGATCGCTTCGCTCCTCTCGTGGCATCGATCTCCCACTATGAACGTGTGAACTTTGTCCTTCAGCTCGACCCAGCTCATGCCAGGCTCCTTTTTCACCCTGCTATCTTTCATCGACCGCCTCGCCTCTGCAACCCTGTCCCACAAGCCCGCCGACGCGTAGGTGTTTGCCAGAAGGATGTGAGTCCCGGACTTCTCCGGCTCCAGAACAAACAGCATCTCGGCTGCTCTCTTCCCCAGCTCTACATCCCCGTAAACTCTCGAAGCACCGAGAAGGGCTCCCCAGATTGCAGCACCGGGTTCGAAAGGCATAGTATCGACAATCTCCATAGCTGAGCTCAACTTCCCAGCTCGCCCAAGGAGGTCAACCATGCACGCGTAGTGCTCCTGTGTCCGCTTGATACCGAACATTTCTTCCATGGAGTCGAAGTACTTCTGGGCCTCCGCTATCAGACCAGCATAGTTACAGGCGCAAAGAACGCTCGTCAGGGTTATATGGTTCGGGGCCACACCGTTCGACAGCATCTGGTCGAAGAAACCCAAGGCCTCCTTCCCGTGCCCATGCTGGGCTAGCCCTCCGATCATCGCCGACCACGAGACGACCCCCCTCTCCGGTACCTCGTTGAAGGCCAGGCTTGCGTCTTCGATGCTCCCGCACTTGGCATACATATTGACGAGGGCATTGCCGGCAAAGACGTCGGACACAAATCCTAGCTTCACCACATGGGCATGGATTTGCTTCCCTTGCTCGTACGCCGACAGGCTGGCACAGGCATTGAAGAGGCTACTGAACACGAAAGAGTCGGGATGTAGAGTCCGGTCGAGCATTAGGCAGTAGAGCTTTATCGCTTCTTCCCCTTGCCCACTCTGAGATTGGGCAGTGATCAGCGAGGTGAAGGAGACTATGTCCCTAGTAGGGGATTCCTCGAAAACTCTACTTGCTTCCTCTAGACTACCGCACTTCCCATAGGCGTCGATGAGTCCATTCGCCACATGAGGATCGAAGAGAAACCCTGACTTCACGGCAAGGCAGTGGACCTGTTTGCTTGCGCACAGAGCTTGCAAGCCGGCGACGGACTTGAGGACGGCAGACAATGTGGTCCGATTGAAGCTGCTTCCCTCCTTCCTCATCTCCGAAAACAGCGAGAGCGCTTCCTCGTCGCTCCCACCGTGCGAGAACCCGGAGATCAGAGCATTCCACGAGACCAAATCCTTCTCCCGTATCAGATCGAAAGCCTGCCTAGATTCCCGAAGAAGCTCGCACTTTGCGTACATATCCACGAGCCCGGCACGGACGAACATGTCGGAAACCAATCCGTTCTTGATCAGAGTAGCGTGTATCTGCCGACCAAGGTCGAGCATCGCCGTCCCCGCACAGGCCTTGAGGACGCTCGACAGGGTGAAACCGTTCGGAACCACCCTCGACAGCCTCATCTCCCTGAAGAGCACCACGGCCCGGCGGTCGTGCCCGTTGACGACGCACCCGGCGAGGAGAGCGTTCCAGGAAATTATATCCGGGTGGGGCATACGTTCGAAGACCGCGGACGCGTGGTCAAGCTCCCCGAGCTTCGCGTACATGTCGACGAGCGCGTTGGCGGTGAAGGCGTCGGAGTGGAACCCGAGCCGGATGAGGAGTGCGTGGACCGCCTTGCCCCGGGGCAGGTCTTTGGAGCCGGCGCAGGCGTTGACGACGGAGGAGAAGGCGAACTCGGTTGGGCGAGTGGTGCCCGCCGAGACCATCGCGGAGAACAGGGCGACCGCGTCGGCGCAGCGGTCGTTCCGGACGTGCGCGGCGAGGAGAGCGTTCCAGGAGACGGGGTTCTTGTGGGGGATTGAGTGGAAGAGGGCGAGGGAGTCGGAGAGGCGGCCAAAGGCGGAGTAGAAGGAGAGGAGGGTGTTGGCGACGAAGAGGTCGGAGAGGAGGCCGGTGACGAGGGAGAGGGCGTGGAGCTGGAGGCCGGTGGGGAGGAGGGAGGGGTCGGTGGAGCAAGACTTGAGGAGGGTGGGGAGGGGGGAGTCGGCGGAGGGGAGGCCGAGGGAGCGAAGGAGGGAGAAGGCGGAGAGGGCGTCGCGGGGGAGGGAGGTGCGGGGGAGGGAGGTGCGGGAGAAGGAGATGAGGAGGGAGGACGGGTCGGGGATTTCGTCGAACAGGTGGCGGGCGGGGAGGGGGAGGGGGAGGGGGAGTCGGCATCGGGAGTAGAGGAAGAGGAGGCGGAGGCGGTGGGAGGGGATTTGGAGGAGGCCGGACTTGAGGAGGTGGGGGTGGAGCTCGGCGGGGGAGGCGGTGGCGGTTAATTCTGTTGGGAAATTGGAGGGTTTGGGGAGGGGACTAGTGGGGATGGGGAGTTTAGGGGAGGCTTTAGGGATTATTTGCAAAGCCTTCAACATAATCATCCATCCATTTGAAGTGATGTTTTGTTGATAGAAGAGGTGGGAAAAGAAAAACTCTTTTTGTTTGATAAAGACACTAAAAAAAAAAAAAAAAAAAGCATAGTCTAATTTTTTATTTTAAGATAATTATAAGTTTATTATTTTTCAAATTTGATCAGAGTAGTCTAATATATATATTTTTTTTATGACTCTTAAAATTTTGATAGTTCTAATAATATGAATGATTCTTAAATTTTTGACAGTCCTACCAATTGAAAGGATTCTCAAAATTTTGACAGTTCTAAAAAAAATATATTGATTCTTTAGGACTGTCAAAATTTTGACAGTCCTTCAAATTGGTAGAACTGTCAAAATTTTGACAGTCCAAAAGGGAACGGTGTTTGCACAAGGCGAGACAAGGGAGGAGGGGGAGGAGGAGGAGGAGGAGGGAGACGGAGGCGGAGGAGGAGGAGGAGGTAAGAGCAGTGGTGGCGGCAGCCGTCTTCCTCCTCCACCTCGTCGTCTTCCTCCTCGAGCAGCTCCGCCTCCTCCCTCCTCCTCGTCATCTTCCTCCTCCTCCTCCTCCTAGAGCAGCTCCGCCTCCTTCTCCCTCCTCCTCGTCATCTTCCTCCTCCTCGAGCAGCAGAAGCGACTGCGACAAGAGCAGCTGCGACGGCCGTGCTGTGCTCGTGCGCGTCCGGTAGTTGGGGCACTGGGGTGGGGGAGGAGCGGGAGGAGAGATGGACAGCCCTAGTAAATTTTGGACTCACCTGAGTAAAAATTATTTGTAACTGGGCTAATATCAATACTGGACTAGCCCGAGTCTTTTTTGTAGTGCATTTATCAAGGGCCTTTTTTTTTGTTATGGTTCAATTCAAAACATCTTAGATTACTTTCAAGTCTCTTATTCACTACTAGTAGCATCATTAGTAGTTGGAACTCTATAATGCAACTTGAGACAAAAAGTGAGCTCCAGTTCCAAAGATTATGTGGTCAAAAAATTGATGTGGAAAAAAATAATGTAAACTCTACAAAATGAGTTACTACAATCTAGAATTTAAAAATTGTGAGGCTCAAGCCTTAGGTCTTATGGGTGGGATGTGACCGAAAATCTAGAAATTGAAATTAGGGATGAAACTTACTATTCAACAAAATGAGCTTCAAAATTCTGAATCTAGAAATTGGACCGGGAATGGACCTTAATGATGCTTAACATGTATGTGCACGCGTAAAAAAAAATTGTTGAAAAAAATTTAAATATAAATTTATTAGAGCATCATTAGTAGTTGGGACTCTCCAATACAATTTGGGGCCTAAATTTTAAAAAAAAGGTAAATATCGTTAGGTTTGTATGAGAATAGTAGAAAGTGATAAAGTGAGCTCTGGTCCCAAATATTTTGTGGTCAAAATTTAATGTGGAAAAAAAAATGTAAAATTTAGAATCTAGAAAGTTGGGCTCCAAATTGAGACTTACTATTCCACAAAATGAGTTACTACAATTTAGAATCTAGAAGTTGGGCACCTATGGGTGAGTTGGAACCGAAAATCTAGAATTGGAACTAGTGATGAGACTTACTATTCTACAAAAACGAGCTCCCACATTTTGAATCTATAATCTAGAATGCGGGATGGACCTTAGTAATGATGCTCTAAATGATGCTCTTAGAGCATCATTATACTTGAGACTCACCGATGCAATTTGGGGTCCAAAATTAAAAAAAAAAAGTAAATGTAAAATTGGTTGGATTTGTATGAGAATATAGTAGGAAATGATAAAGTGAACCCCGGTCACAAAGATTGTGTGGTAAAAAATTGACGTGAAAAAAATAAAATAAAATCTAGAATCTAGAAAGTTGGGCTCCAAATTGGGACTTACTATTCTACAAAATGAGTTCCTACAATCTAGAATATAGAAATTGGGAGGCCCAACCTAATGAGACCCAAAATCTAAAAATTGGAACTAGGGATGAAAATTAATATTATACAAAATGAGCTCCTAACTACATTTTTAATTTAGAATCTAGAATGTGGGATGAGTCTTACTAATGATGCTCTTATAGATACGTTGTCTCTAGGAATTGAACTCATACAACCAAGAAACATATCTTCCATCTTAACCACTTAAATTATAGATGTTTAGTTATAATTAGATCATATTAGCTAGCTAAACAATTACTTGATTTTTTTAAAATAATTAATGAAGAATTTACAAACGGTTTAATTTTGAACCGGCGCGAGCCTGAAGTTGCATCCGCACAAGACAAATATCGAAACGGCCGTTGATAACTAGTTCACCAAGTCGATATAGCGGAAACATAGAATAAGTACAAGTATGAATACAAAACAGCTCTTTATTGATATTGAATAAGGTTATAAGCGACGCTAGGCCGAGATTACAAGTTGCTCAATATTCAAAGTCCAAGTCTACCCACTTTTGATACGTTCTATTCATCGAGTTTGTTTGAAAAATCTTCGAACTTGCCACATAATATTAATAAAGATTTAGAAATGATTACAACGCAAGATTTGATTCAAAGGATTCGCCGAGTTTAGACACTAGCTTTTGATGTAAAGGTTTGTCGACTTCAACCTCTGTCAGGAAAGAAGTGTTCATCGTCTTGCAATGGTTGGAGCTCACTAATCTACCACAAGAGAATGGGAGCAATTGAAAGCACTTATCAAGAAATGAAGTGAGGAAGATGACTAAAACCCTTATTTATAACCCACCAAATAAAGACAAAATTTATGGTCGTTACTAATTAGACCACCGTTGATATAATTTGAACATGAAAAATTTATGTAGTTAAATTTGAGATTCTTAAAATGTTGGATTATTAGGCAAAGATTTATTTTACAAAAATACTACATAATGCGTTACAGTTGATTCATGAAATGCATGAATATTTTCCTATAAAGTATGATTTGTGATTTATTAAGCAATGTTTTAATGTTTGAAGAATGAATGGTTTAATATTTTCAATTAAAAAAATACACTGAGAATACCATGACCATTTACTTCATTAACCATATACAAATCTAAAATTGTTCTCAACTATTTTTATCAACAGTCATGATTGTTAGTTATACATAAATTCTAGTTAGCTCGCCCATAAATAAATCCAATGATTGTTAGCTGTTTTTACGCATAAATTTTCTGAAAAAAGAGATATTTAAACTTTGGGTCTCAGATAAATTCTGTAATATACATAATTAGTGTTTGTGTCTCAAAAATGTCATTAAAAATAATTAGTGATACTTTTGGTATACTTTTTGTGACACTTAGACATTAGTGACACATTTGAAATCCAAATGATAATTATGTATATTATAGAGACCCAAACACAAAATTTGAAATTTATCTGAGACCCAGAGTCCAAATATTCCAAAAAAAAGAAGAAGATATCCTGTATATCTGCTTCTGGAAAAGAAAACAAAAAAAAACCTAAAAGAACTCATCCATTAATTTTTAAAGCTCGGGCAATGAAAAACCGTTGAATTATATGCATCTCATCCATTAATTTTTTTTAAAGACCTAAACAGAAAAAATAAGTACATTTTCAATGTAAATCTGCATGTCATACCCATATTGTAAGTTCTTACTTTGAGTTGTTATTTATGAAAGCCGAGAAACCTGCTTATTCCAAACATGTACTATGTCTACAAACTCTCTACTGCAAAAAATACACAATAGTATTGAAAGAAACAGGAAATCTCCAACCATAGTAAACCAAGTTACGTTTTATATCACAAATCATAGTTCTTGACATCTCCTCAAACACTTGACAATAGATGCTGACATTTCCGTTCAGAGCAGTTTAACTCCAGCATCCCTCACAGAATCAATGATGGCCTTCACCTTCCCATGGTACTTCTGCTCTCTCTTCAGGAAGATCGAGACGGCAGGGATTCCGTTCACCAGCAGCCGCTCGCCCAAAATCTTCCCAATCTTGGCGGCGGCAGCCACGTCTCGGGTAGACTCCATGCTCGGCCTGAGCAACTTCTCCTGTGAACTCGCTGACGATGCCACTGTCGCCGTCGGGGTGTGGACAACTTGCGCACTGACGTACTTGTTCGAGAAGTGCATCCTTAGGACGTACGGCTTCAGGAACTTGATGACCCTGGCTGGCCTCACGGGTGGCGGGATCACCATATCTGCACCTGTAAATGATACCAGACCACCAGATCTCAATATAAGAAGTATTTTTGATGGCAATAAGAACTAAACTTTTACATGACAAAATCTAATAATAGATTACATGCATTTTCAGCTATATGAATTACTATGTGCATTGGAATGCATGATGAGTTCTTGTTCCTAGACTGGTAGATGGTACCAGGTAGCCGCAGTGTAAGATCATTCATGATAGAGGGGAGAGAATTCCATAAATGATCAATCTAAAGTAATTAATCTATTCTACTATATAATATATTCCATAGTTTTGAATGGAATAATACTATGATGTATGAACATTATGAATTTTTAGTATATAACATCGACAAACGATAATGATTACATTGTGTTTATAAATTTTATCGATACCATGTAGCATGCTATTCAGAATGATCGATGCATTGTGTCTAATTAACTTTTTCCATAATTCTCTTTTTCTTTTAACTTTTTTCCTTACTAAAATGACCACAAAAGACGGTCACAATTTCAGTATTGGCCGGTATCAGTATCAGTGTGGGTATCAGATCGAACATGCCAAAAATGATACGTACATTGGATATGCCAAACATACTACGATACAACCGATATGTATCGGTATCGTCTGAAAATGCAAACCTTGATATACAGAAGTCAAAATCGATATGATACGACAAATACATACTTGCTGATACTTATGGTCAATACAGGTCATCGATCGATACTGCAAACCTTGATAAAAAAAAAGCATGGGTACTTATACAGTTATAGCCGTAGTTTAAAGCTCATAATAAGATGGATGGAGATTGTGAATTTACGGATATACAATTTTGACAAAAGGTAATGGTTACACTGTGTTGATAATGAATCTTACTCGAGTCTTTGGCACGACCAAAACATTGTGTTGGCATTGTTTCTATTGTAGCTCTTTTTTTTTTATTGTTTTCTTTGTTCAATGACTAGGAAAGAGGGCCTCAATGATGGTATTGGCCAATACCAGGTCACTATCGATAGGGGCAAGCCAAAACCGATATATTACGGCCGATACGTATAGGTCAGCATGTATTTGTATCGGCTGATATGTATCAATACTGCACCTTGATAAAAGATACATGCTACTTATACCCGTAAGTTTAAAACTCATAATAAGCTACTAACATGGTCTACCTCAAAGGACCTAGCAACGAAGACATATCTTGCCCCTCTATTGTGTAACAAACTACCAAAGATTGTGACAATAATGTCTACAATTAAGCGGACCGATTTCTGTATTATGATTTTTGTGTTATCATTTCCAATAGCTGACTTACTATGAGAATGATCACTGTCTACAAGTATTTGTTATGCCTTACCTATAGAAAAGGGATAGAGAGAGACATCTATAGTAGCATGAAAAATATGAACAGCCCAAGATAACATTACTAGCACGTTTACAACAAAAACAATAGAGTGCTAGACGCACAGAAAGATTAAGCCCTGTGCAGACAAAGCACCCAGCGGACAAGAAGCCCAACGAGCAAAAGCCCCTTTACTCAGCACAATTAATAGTTGTCATCTCTCGAGAAGCGAAGTGGCATGGCTCATGATATCTGACAGTCTTTAAAAAATGTCAGTCAAATCAATATTGAAGAACGTGAAATTACTTTTCCAACATTGAGAGAACTTTCTGTTGGTTACTTATCAACGGAATAGTCACTCTCTATACTCCAGCGGAACGTTTCATACCTCTATTGCCTCTACTGAGAATGGCTTCCACATGTCTTTCTATTTTCCAACATAATGTTTTATGCCTCTACTGAGAATGGATTCCACACGAAGGCTCTAATTTGTTGTTGATTTCTGGTTGAACGTGTACAGTCGTTAATTCACATCCTCCACCATGATTACTTCATGGTTTGTGCAGTTGCAACCGCACAAACCACGTGTCCTCCTCGTACTGTTTCAGAAAAGACGTGCCTCACTTCGTGTGCAAAAAGCAGACCACATCAGCATTCAGTTATTGTTCTGAGAGAAACATTGCTGTCTGCTCAGAAGATTGTTTCTGTTGGACATCAATCAAAGTGACAGTTTCTTTCCGCCAGACCGCATATTTCTGTGGAGAGGCAAAATAACTACCTTCAACTATTTTTCTATAAATAGATGGTTCTTTGCAATTTTCGAGGACAATATACGTGACAGAGGAATACACATTCCATCATTCTACTAACACCAAGTTCTTGCTTAATTCGTGTTCTTGCACTTCCCAGTTCTCGAAGTCTTGTCAAATCGTCAACGGAGCATAGGAATCGCATGCTGATTCGACCTCCATTACTCTATTTCTCCATAATATCAACTTAGCTCAAGATATTGTATTTCTACACTTTCATAAATCGATTTTGAGTTGTAACAAATTTACAAGTTTTCAGAAAGAGAGTTTCTATACTTTTTCTTTTCTATCCGAAAACAACTTATATGGTCAAGTAGCTGAAGCATAATTTCTTTCCAGGGGAGCAAAACTAAATTAAGATTGAGGTCCAAGTAAACCATTTCTCTCTAAAAAGTTAAAAGGATTCCAGCAATATAAAATAGGCCGGAATCAATCACATGCCTAAATATGTCCTATGAAAATAAAGTACAGATCTACTGCACAAACCAGGTTAAGAATTTAAGAGATACAAAAAATAAGATGTGTCGTACCTAAGTCATAAAATCTAAAAAAATGAGTGTATTACACGAACTATTACTTTTAGATTAACTCTTTGTTCAATCGACAAGCTCCTAATCGCTTCTTCAATCGCCTAATCCTGTTTCAATCACATGTGGACCAAAGGCTTAGGTTTGTAGAGGTCCACTTGTTACGAGAAAGGAAAAAAAGAAGTTAATGAGGCAATTAAGGGTCGCAATTGAGTACTGTTCTAAAAGGCGTCCGCATAGGCCTTGCCTAGGCGCTAGGCGGTTGGTGTCCGCCCGATGCCCGTCTAGGCATCCGCCTAGTCCCCCCGATGTCCGACTATGCATGTTATGGGGTTTGATGAACTTTTTATGCAATTTTCATTAGATTTTTTGAATTTTTTTTTTATATTTTTTGAACCGCCTATACCTAGGCGGCCGCCTAGGCACCCGCCTTGGCGGGCTAGGCACTAGGCGGAGGGTGCCCGCCCCCCTAGCGCCTAGTGTTTTTCACAACCTTGCAATTGAGTGAAGCATTTATCTTATTTTATTGTGTTTTTCATAGTCAAGATTGACACTAACCCCATGTCTAAAGTTCTATATCATTTCTACCAATCCATAGAACATTAACCACGCACATATTTAATTAGGATCCTCGAATAGCCACATGTATATTTAATTGGGAAGTGGCTATGCAATAGCAAGCGCTGATTTCTCCTTTCCCTCCGTGACTGTCTTTGAGGGAAAACAACCCCTATGTTTCTCCCTTTTCTTCTGCGAACAAGAGAAGCGATCATGCAGGACGTTTGTGCCTATGGTAGAGCACCCAGGGAGGGGTCATGCAAGAGGTTGAGGCCGGCACCAACAAATGTAGAGATGGTGGAACACCAAAAGATACCAGGGGGTGGAAGGAGCTGCTCGACCCAGTGTTGGTTTGGCCCTGCCTACAATTCACCCAATTGAATCCGTACACTTGTTACCTCGCACTGACTTAAAAGTGTTGGAGGGTTTTAGTCAAGGACAACCCTACTTCGTTTCTATGATGTGAGCTCTCATTTGTACGAACATGTTGTGCAACAAAATCGGCTCATTCCTTCCAATTCACACCTAAACCCATGACCACTAAAAGAACAATCTGATCGTGACTTCAATCTATACCTTGACAACATTAAGGTTAGGTATCAGTTTGAACATTATCTACATTCTTTATTTTTCAATTTCTAAGTTCATGCTAGATTTTGGTACTTCTCCTTCTAAGAAACAAACTAACACAAAGGAGTTGTGTGAATATAATGAAGCTAAGAAGGGGGGCAGTCTAAGGCAGTTGAGCACCTACCCTTGGTGTAGGAAAATCCAACTTCATAACTTGAAGGGCCAAGCACCTTATTTCTTTTTTCGAATAAGAATAATGAACTTACATCTGTATGCTCACTTAAAAAAGCAGCAGTCTCAAGTTGATATTGATCATTGATCTTGTCATGCACAAAATTGCTAGTTCTAATAGAGAAGTTTCCTCAGCAAACTTTGTTTAAAGCTGAAGTAATTGAATATACTAGGCATTCATTGGCATCGGATATAATCCTTATATAACACTCAAACAACCAAGAAGCTACCTACAGTCAAACTTTAAACAGAGGATCATACTTGAGTTCCTTCAGCTTACTTAGGCTAATGCACGTCAAATGGCTTCATAAATCATAAATTCATAAAGGACGTCCCAGTGCCAAGAGCCTCCCGCATACGCAGGGTCTTGGGAGGGTCAACATGTTAACCTTAAATGGATCAAACAAGAAAATTATTATTCGCTAAATATGGGATTAAAAATATATATTTACAGTTCTGATGTTTTGCCTTTATATATAACTGGTCTAGATGACATAATATAAACAAGACCACTCAATAGATGTTCAGCTACATTGGTATAGTTCATGTTCTGCAATCGACAGAAGTCAACAACGATAAAATAGAGTTGGTAGTTTGCTAAGATAAGTGTAAACCGATAATATATGTTAACTCTCCTCTTATTTTTCTTTTATTCTCTTTGATAAGTGTAAACCGATAAAATAGAGTTGGTAGTTTGCTAAGATAAGTGTAAAACTGATAATATATTTAATTATCATCTTGTTTTTCTTTTATTCCTTTTGACAAAATTATAGTGAAGAATAAAGTTATGAGGTACTAATGTAGCAGTTACAGCAGCACTGCATATGCGTGAATGTGCAAAATCGTCTTATTTAGATCATCAAGAAGACATCAGACACTCTTTCAAAACCAGCAGCAGCTCACGAACAAAAGAATCCATTGACATCCCTTACCTGATTCATTTTTGTGGCTAGCTCTGACACCTTTTGACTAGAATACTAAAACGGGTGTAGCCTATCATGAGAGAGACGACCCTCGAGCAGTTTTTAGTCAGCTCGAGCAACCTCGCACCACTATAAACCTCAATCTCCACGATGCCCACAGTCAAGAATATTTATATACCGCAACATGGTAACTAATACTATGAACAGGACTCCACTATAACAACTTCTCATCACATAAATTTTTCATAAATTTCTAGGAATCAGGTCGCAGAGTATTCATATTCAACTTAGAATGTCCTTAATTATGCAGCAGAATCCTCACTCTAATTATTCCAAAGACCCAAGCAAATCCGCTTGGCTAATTTCAAATGGCGTGCTTGGCTAATTTCAAATGGCGTGCTTGGCTAATAGCCTCTGTATACAACACTTCCATCCTAAGGGTCCGTTTTGTAGGAGAGAAAAATGGAAGGGAAGTTCTCTTGTTTGGTACAGGGAGGAAACGTGAAGGGTTTACCTTTTTCTCCTAACCTAAGAAATTCAATCTCTCAAAAAATGAAAGAAAAAAATAGAGGCTTATCCTAATTTACAATTATACCCCATAGGTAATAGACTATTTAAAAATTGTTCAATGAAGACAAGTGGTAAATACGTATTTTCAGTTGAGGATATAATTGGTAAAGGCTGTATATTTTAATTTTCTTCCTTACATTTTTTCTTTCCATACCAAATAAAGAAAATTGCATCCCTTCCATTTTCCATCCCTCCTATTAATCACAAATGAAGGAAATTGTCTTTACTTTCCATATGGATGAAAAATATCTCTACTATTTTTTCTTCCTGCCACCAAAGTAAATTACATCCCTTCCTTTTTGCATCCCTTCTACTAAACACAAAGGAAGGAAATGATATTTCCTTCCCATATCGATGAAAAGTATGCCTCTACTATTTTTCCTTACTCCCACTTTTTTATTCTTCCTACCAAACGGAGGCTAACTTATGAGCTTCAAGTTGTTCCTTTCCTGCAAAAATCCCCCATCCACCGCCAACGGGGTCAACGCACGGAATATAACAATATGGTCCATTTTTTATTCACCCACCAAAACTTGAGTAGATGTTCACCCATCCACTCAAGTGTTAACACGTGTCATATTAGTGGTCAAAACTAGTGTAGATGTTCACAAAATCATTTTCAAAGTGGTTTTAGGTTGGATGAAAATAACACGTGGCAACACTTGATTGGAAGGGTAAACCTCCACCCTAGTTTTGGTGGGTGAACAAAGATAGACTTATAACAACATATAGGACAAATTGTTTCTCTAAATTTAACCAATCAAACCATTATATTTGCTTCGCCGATGCCCAAGAGATGTTGATCAATGGTTCTTCTCGTACATATCATCACTCCGCAACTTCCATTTGCTAGTGACACCGCCACAATAACCTTTTTTTTCACTCGCTAGCAACCCCTGTAAATCAAAGAAGTTTTGACGCTCCGGGCCGCATCGGACACGCCACGGACACTCCGAAATAGACAGGACACACCAAAACCGACTGTGTCCGTTTTGTCTCGTGCCAGTTGACAAAACTAAATTTGCTACATAGGTGTAGTAATCACAAAAATCTCCCCTTTAAGAGCAACATATGCAAAACCACTCATAAAAACTACATACGAAGGAATAAATAAAAATCATCATTATTCGGAAAATAATTTCCTTAGGAAGTTTTTGAAGTACGGGAATGGAAAGGAAAAAGGGTCACCTACCTCGTCGGAACTGCTGGCAGCGGCGGCAGAGGAGGAGGAGAGCGAACTAGTGGGGTTTAGGACTCTGGTTTGGACCTTTATAGCATCCGGGTATGGATCTCTAGATCCGAAACCCAAAAATACCATATATTCTCTCTCTCTCTCTCTCTCTCTTTCTTTTTTTTTTTTTTTTTTCTTCCTTTGACAAAATAATTCTATCGGCACTCACAAAATTATTTATGATAGTTCAAATTTTTAGTTTTAGTTATTTATAAGTTTGCTATAAAAAAAATTATTTTAGCCTAGTTCAATTTTTTTTTCAGGACTGTCAAAAAAATTGACAGTATCCTAAAAAATTAGGACTGTCAAAATATTTGACAGTCCTTCCAATAGGAAGGACGGTCAAATGTTTGACAGTCCTCAAGGACGATAGATTGGGATCTGCCTCCCTCCTCTTCCTCCCTCCTTCTTCAGCCTCCACCTCCTTCCTCCTCCTCCTCCTCCTCCTCCTCCTCCGCCACCTCCCCCCTCCTCCTCCTCCCACCGACTCCCACCGCCTCCTCCTCATCCTTCGGAGGTTGGGATTGGGGTTGGGGTTAGGGTTTGGAGTGGGAGAGAGGGGAGGGTTGGACTGTCCTGAGTAAAAATTACAAAAATTTGGACTGTCCGGAAGTAATGGACTGACAGTCCTCAAGGACGATAGATTGAGATCCTCCTCCCTCCTCCTCCAGCCTCCGCCTCCGCCTTCTCCTCCAGACTCCTCCTCCGCCTCCTTCCTCCTCCTTCTGCCGCCGCCGCCTCCTCCAGCCTCCGCCTTCCCTCCTCCTCCACCTCCTCATCCTCCGACGGTTGGGGTTGTGGTTAGGGTTAGGGTTAGGGTTTGGAGTGGGAGAGAGGAGAGGGTTGGATTGTCTTGAGTAAAAATTGAAACAATCTGAACTGTCCTGAAGTAATGGACCGTCCTAAGCAATTTTTGGAGTGCCTAAAGAAATAGCCTAAATTTATTGTAAAACACTAACCAGAAACATTAGCAGCAATTTATTTCCCAACTAGTAAATTCACGTACGTTACACACATAAAAATTTGCGTTACACGTATAATAATAATAATATTATTAAAAATTAAATATAAATTTAGATTATATTAGAATATTTTAAATATAATTTGAATACATTTTAATTATGATTTGTTATAAAATATGCTTTTTGAATTTTGAATATGTGTTTAATTAGATAATACCATGTAGTCAGTTTAAATATAATTTAAAATTTGAATATATTTTAGTACTTTTTATATGTAAATATGGTTTTTAATTTTTTTCTCAAATACGCAAGAAAAAACGATAATTAATTTTTTTAATTTTTATATTAATAATTGATGATGTATATACGGCTATACGGTTTTTAGCCGTTTCTAATCCGTATTATAATAGTAGAGATAAGTGAGGGAACATTCTCTAACCATATAGAAACCTTAGATATATTAACAACATATTATAATAGTCAAAACGTGTTGGGATTTTTTGCTTGGCTACTAGAAAAATAGTTCCATATTGGAAAAATCTCAAAGTGTGTATCTCAATATATATATATATGCTTTGTATTGGCATATGCACATGGGATGTGGTGGCCCATGTGGTTGCCATGGTGTGTTTAAATCCTCAAAGAAATATTTATGTTTTGTCACTCTCTTGGAAAATTTCCTTAGGACTTCGCAATTCGGGCTCGGACGAAGGGCGCAAAGTGACACTTTGATGGTGCACTTCACACGTACGCATCGGACGCGAGATGTCACCTTTGCGTAACATTGCGCTCGTTTTTGCGTGAGTTACTATGCGGTTGTTGCATTTGCACGATGCAACGGTTGCACCCAGGTGTGCAGTTTTGCACAGTTGACCAGATTTACATGGTTGTGTAGGTTTGCATAATTTGCGCGACTGAGCTTACTGCAAGATCAGCGCGGCTACACTATCATGCCCCAATCCCAAAATATCGAGGGACTAGACACGTGACAATGGCCAGCAGCACACACCGATGGACAAACCCAATTTAATGGACCCATCAGGATGTACTTAAGCTGTCAAACAACAATATGGCAATGGTACTAATCTCATCCACAAAAATAATTACAAACAATATCAGAAATATAAATCAACAACAATTCTCAATAAAATGTCTCGGGGAACAACCCGAGGATAAGTCTGATACAATGGTTCAACAAACAAGAATAAAGAGTAAACAACAGCAAATACTGAGTATAGAATAAGCATATACTCAGAAGAAATCCTCGGCGATCACCTCGTCCTCGGGGATCGACTCAGTTCTAGTGACTGCTCCTGCTCCTGTTCCTGCTCCTGCTCCATATACCTCTGTCACGCCCCAGTCCCAAAATGCCGAGGGACTGGGGACGTGCGCAATGGCCAGCAGCACACACCGATGGACAACCCAATTTAATGGATCCATCAGGGCATGCTTAAGCTGTAGTCTAACAGGAATTAGGGCAATTGTTACAAGTCACGGGTTATTCTATCCTCATCCACAACAGATAAACACAGATAAGGACAGGGTAATGCAAATAAAATAAGCTGATCTCAATAAATATCTCGGGAAACAATCCGAGAATATGTCTGGTACAACAGATACAAATAGACAGGAAATAAACAACTGGAAATAGAAATAACTGACTACATACGGCCAATGCTCAGGAGAAGTCCTCTGGTGCGAGCTCGTCTTCCGGTCCTGGTACAGCTCCTGGAAGTGCTCCTGTACGGTATATCTCTGGATGGATCTCTTCGGCTATACCTGGGGACATAATCCGGATCCAGGTCCTCAGGGGACAGCAAGGTACAGAAAATACAAGCCAAAATAGATGCAGTGCAGCAATAAATAATAATCATCAGGGTAAACTAAGTAACCAACTATGTGATATGCAATATGAGAGCAGTACAAGAACTCAGGCTGAAACTACTACAAGCTCTGTGTCGGGGAGCCGGTAGCAGTGATATCATGTAGTTGTCTAGCTCGTAGTGAGACTTAAGACGCCGGCATAATATAACATCAACCTGTAGCCTGTGTGTCTCTCCCCACCCAATGTAATCACGCATATCATGACCATAACGTCTCATGTCCATGTCAGCGGGATTATAGCTAATGCAGCAAGTCATAATGTCTATAAAATATCTCTGTCAAGTCCTGTATCCTATACAGAATCACCATGAATGTCTCAGGAAGACTCTGTCTCATGAATAGTGTCAAGTGTCCTGGGTTCTGGAGTACTTGATAAGACAAGTACGAGAATTATCGGGTCTCGATATCCATCTCTATGTGACGTTACTCAACTCCGCGTACGGAGTTGGCACCCGACTGGTAATCGGACGCTAAGTACGCCACTCGGTCCTAGGTTTTAACAGTTAAACAGGTTTATATGCATTTAAACAAGAATTCAGGCAAGTTCTAGAACATGAATTACTGCTAATGGCAAACTTTACTTGCCTACTGATGTATAAACAAGTCAATGAAAATAAATAGCAAGCTGCAGGATTTGGCAAGGTACACTTGCCTGTGGTTCCGGCTATGTTTGCAGTTCTGACTTCGGCGGAAATTGCAGGCGGTACTTCGATTGCTGAAACAAACATCACCATCAGATCCAGAAAATATCAATCAGCTAGAAACGCCTATCCTTGAGTCCAATTTGGAGACAAGGACAGAAACGGCAGTTTCGGGTCAAGACGGGGTCCATATGTGGGCCCGTTTTGCACCAAAAAATGTGTCCGGGTCAAAGGTCTCCAAATTCACCAAACTTAGTGTCAACAGGTCAGGAACGATGATACGAACCCAACGGAACTTCTAGAATTGAATTCCGGTGAGCCGATCACAAAATCGCCCGTCGAGCGGGGCCTGTGGGGCCCACGACACGCGATTTCGTCAACGTTCTCGGAATCGAACCAAACTTGACCCACAGGACCAGCGTATCGCTACGAGTCCGATGGCGTAAGTTTCGTTTCAATCCGACGTGTGTACACAAAGTTAGGGCACGTTCCAGAAAGTACGGATACGGGGCGATGTCCGCGGATACGCGTTGATTCCGGTGTGCACGCACACCCGAATCAGCTTCTGCGAAATCTCACACGTCCGTATCGACGACGCGCACGTATCTGTGAAGACCGCGCGCGACCAAGTCATCCCGTTTGGCGGGGCGTACTCAGTTCCGGGGTGAAACAGGGTCTGGTTTTTCCTGTTTTTGGATCGCGGTGTGCGATCACCACAGGACGCGATGCCCCGAACGGTTTGTCTGGGCACCGAGAGGGTCATACAGGCTTCGCAACGCAATTTGCGGAATCGAAAACGGAGCTACGAGCAAAAAGTTACACGTACCAGAAGGGGACCCGAAAATAGGGTCGAGTCGTGTCCGACACGTGTCGGATTCGAGAATCGAATCTAGGGTTAGGGTTCAGCCCTGCGGCGGCCGGAGGCTCGCCGGAGGGAGGCTGGAGGCGGTCGGGGGCTTCGCCGGAAGCGGCCGGGCTCGCTGGCGGGGCAGCGGCGTGCGGCAGGCGGCCGGCGGCGGGGACGAGCAGCTGCTGCTGGCTGCTGGGTCGGGGGAGGTCCACGGCGGCTGGGGATGGAGCCGGAGGCGGCGGCGCTGGCGGCGTTGTCGGCAGAGCTGGGCGGGGGCTGCTGCGGCGAGGCGGGGTGGCGTAGTGGCGGTGGCGGTGGTCGACGGCCGGGGGGGATAGGGTTTATATAGCGGAGGGAGAGGGGAGCTGGGGGCCGAGAGAGGCGGGACGTGGGGCGGAGAAGGCGGAGGCGGGGCGGAGGCGGGCTTCGTGGGGGGGGAGAAAGGGTCAGCGGGTCGGGCGGGTGCGGGTCTGGCAGACCCGGCCCGACCCGTTAGACGAAGCGGGTTCGGGTGCGGGTCGGGTTCGGTCGGGCAGACCCGACCCGACCCGATAGCCCAACGGTCTGGGCCGCGGGTTTGGGCTGGGCTAGGGATAGGTTAATTAATAATAATAATATATAAAAACATTAAATAATAAATAAATAAATAAATAATTAAATAATTAGTTTTAGGTGTTTTAAAAATAGGTCCGAGGTCCGATAATTTCCAGAAAAATTGCCCTAAGTCCAGTTTTTCATTTTACATCCAAAAATATTATTTTCATAATATTTTAATACAGTTTAGTATCAATTAAAAATCATTTAATAATTAAAACCCTATTTTTAAATTACAGAAAAATCCCAGAAAATTCCAGAAAATTATGAAAAATCCAGATTTTAAAATTTTAAAAAATAGGGGGTTTACAACCTCTGGATAGAACTCCTCTGCTATATCTGGGGACATAATCCGGATCCAGGTCTTCAGGGGACATAACAAGGTACAAAATAACTCAAGCCAAAATAAATGCAGTGCAGCAATAAATGAATCAATAGGGTAAACTATATATCCAGCTAAGTGATATGCAATATGAGAGCAATAATCATACTCAGGCTGAGACTACTATAGGCTCTGTGTCGGGGAAACCCATAACAACATTTTCTCGAAGGGCCAGTACATGTGTCAAAGCTCTGTATCAGAGTCTAAGACACCTCCAGATAACAATATATATATAATCAGCCTTTGATATGGTAATACTCTCCCCACCCAATGTAATCACACGTCTCATGTCCACGACGTCTCATGTCCATGTCACGCAGGATCATGACCTCTAACTGATGCAACAAGTCATAATGATAGCTAAGCACATGTAATATCTATGTCACAAATCATGTAACCTATACAGAATCACCATAAATATCTCAGAAAGATTCTGTCTCATGAATAGTGTCAGGTGTCCTGAGGCATGACGTACTTGATAAGGCAAGCACGAGAATGTATAGGGTCTCGGTATCCATGTCTAGGTGGCGTTACACAACGCCGCGTATGGTGTTGGCACCCGAATCTTATTCGGACGCTAAGTAATGTCACACGGTCCTAGGTTCAACAGAGATATTACAGTAATAAATCAAGAGAATAGTATAAACAATTGCTGCAAGTATGGTAAGGTACACTTGCCTGTGATCTTGGCTCCAACTGCGGCTCTGGTCTCAGCGGGATCTGCAGGTACTCCTTCGATTGCTGAAATAAACGTTACCATCAGGTTCAGAAGATATCAAATAGCTAGAATTGCCTGTTCATAAGTCCAATTTGGATACATGGGCAAAAGTGACAGTTTCTGGTCAAAGCGGGGTCCACATGTGGCCCACTTCGCACCGAAAAATGTGCAAGAGACAATGTTCTCCAAATTTATCAAACTTAGTGTCTACAAGTCCAGAATGACGATACGAACCCAACGGAATGTCCGAAACTAGATTTCGATGAGCCGATCACAAAATTGCCCGTCAAGTAGAGTCGTGGGGCCCACGTTACGCGATTTTGTCAACGTTCTCAGAATCGAACCAAACTTGGGTCACAGACCAGCGTATTGCTACGAGTCCGATGGTGCAAGTTTCGTTTCGATACGACGTGCGTACACGAAGTTATAACGAGTTCCAGAACAGGGCCGATACGGGGTGTTGTCAACGGATACACGTTGATTCCGGTGTGCACGCACATCCAAATCAACTTCCGTGAAATCCCACACATCTGTGTTAACGATGCGCACCTTTCAGTAAAGTCCGCACACGACCAAGTGGTCCCGTTTAGCGGGGCACACCCAGTTCCGGGAAAAATTAGGGTAATTATTTTTCTGATTTTGGGTCGCAGTTTGCGATCGCCACAGGACACGATACCCCGAACAAGTTACACGGGTATCGAGAGGATCACGTAGTCTACGCATCATAGCAGACAAAACGGAAAATGGGGCAGCGAGAAGAGAGAAACAGTCACCTGAACAGGGCTCCGAAGAAGACTGAAAACACGTGATTCCGCGAGGCGGTGTGACGCGGCACGACGGTGGGGCAACGGCGGCTAGGGCTAACGGAGGCGGCGCTGTGCTGCTGGGATCGCTGGGGCTTGTCGTCGAGTTCGTCGCCAGAGGGAAGCTCGGCGGAGGCGGCCGGAGCTGGTGGTGGCAGGGTTAGGGTTCGAGGGTGGCGGAGACAGGGGATCGTGGTGATGGGGGTTGTCGAAGCTCGGTCGATGATGGTGGTGGTTGCAGAGGAGGAAGGCGGTGGGGCTCGGGGAGAGTAGTGGTGGTCAGTGGCCGTGGTGGAGGGTCTCGGGCGGAGGCGGAGTTGACGGAGTAGTGGCGGTGGTGGATCGTTGATGGTGGTGGGGAGATAGGTTGCGGGAGGGTTTATATAGTCAAGGGTAGGAATCCGACGGCCGTTACTGGCGGAGAGGGGAGGCGAAGGGGAAGAGGCGTTGGGCAGTTGCGGGGGAGGTTGGTGCGGCTGGGAGGCGGAGCGGCGTAACCGCCGGCGGTCGGAGGGGAGCTGCGGGGTCGGGAAGAATTTGGGGTTTACTGTAGGTGCGGGTAGACGGGTTAGGGTCGGGTTCAGTTTCGGATCTGACCCGACCCGCTAGGGAATGGGTTGGGTTCAAATAGAGCGGTTCGGTTCAGGGTCGGTCCGGTTTGGTTCATTAAACCGGGTTTATTTTGGTTTATTAAAAATATAAATTTTTAGGTCTTTAAAAATGGTTCTGGGGTCCAATAAATTCCAGGAAAAGTACCCTATGTCTAATATTTTATTTTACACCAAAAAATATTATTTTTATAATATTTTAATATTTAATAAAAACATTTAAATTTATTTAATTCCAAAATACCTTGATTTTAATTAGTTAAAAATATCAGAAAAATGCCAAAAATTAATTTTTAAAATCCTGAAAAATCTGGGGGTTTACATGCACTAATTGGGAAAATTTAGTGGGTAATTAGTTTAAATTGCTCTGTATCTCTTGGGATTCGGTTTTAAACTAATCCTAATCTTTTGGGATTATGGGCGATGGATGGAATAGGGTTTTGAGGTTTCACCTCTCCATATATAAAGTCTTTTCGTTAGTCTTTTTTAAGTTAGACAACATAAGAGAAAAGATAGATATCATGCTACCTTCAGGATTCACAGTAGCCTCTACCTATCTACGAAGGTTTGTTCCAAGAGCTCCTATGTTCGAGTTCTAAAAGGATGACATGAGCGTTTCAGAAGTTCAACTCATTGAACTTGCTAGTTCCTAGGAGCAGATAGTCGAGATGGACAAATCTTCCTCTTAGCAACTATGATTTTCATCACCCCAGTAATGAGTTTTTTTTTGTCTTCCTCTACTTGTGTTGGTTTTATCTCATTGTAGCAACTGCGATTGCAAAAAATAAGAAAAATCTCTACTTTCAATATTTCTTCTTGCAAGTTTTTCATTATTTAAGTCAGTTTGTAATCATCTCTAAAAGAGCAATGTTGTAGTCAGATCATAGTTCTCGTCAGTTTGCTATCTACAAATGGAGCAACTTTCAGTCCGTATTTTAATATATCACAGTTTTGAGTCCATCTTTGTAATCCGACAATAACAATCTCAAAGCAATATCCAGCAACAAAGATAGAGAACCGTGCAAGCTTTCTCGATACAAGCTTTTACAAACTTGAGAAGTTTGACGGAAAATACTACAACATTTGGAAGAGGAAGATTTTTCTTGATCTTCAACTTGTCAATGTTGGATATGTATTGACATATTCCGAGCCTATAATTTTAGAAACTGAAGGTGTGCTTGCAATTGCTACCGCGATAGACAAGCAAAAAAAATAAATAGAAAAACAACTTATGCAAGTTGTTGATTCTGAATGCCATGGATGATATAATGGCATAATCCTACAACAAGAAGGTCAACACAAGAGACGTATGAGAGTCTCTTGAGAAGAACTATAAGTCAGATGAGAAGATGTCCAAAATCCATCTTATCGAAAAAAAAATCATAATGCAATTTGAAGATGAGAAGGTAATGTTGCCTCAAGTCAAAGAGCTATTGAAGTTGCAACAAAAACTTGAGGAGGAAGACATGAAGCAAGAAGTCAAATTCATGGTGGGTGCCATCGTCTCAAAACTTCCTCCGGGTTGGATCAAATTCAAAACTAACATGTATCATAAAAAGATAAAGATCGAGCTAGAAGATCTTCTACACTGGATGCATGTTGAAGATGAATGCAAGAGACAATGAAGATAGACACTCTATGCAAATAGTTTGCTAAGGCAAACATGGTATAGTCAAAAGATTCCAACGGGAAGCAGAAGGCTTCCTACATCCACAAAAAGAAGGACTTCGACCATATGAAGGTAAAGTCAGCATCGTTCAAGCCTAAGTCTAGCAACAAGGCTTGTTTCAACTGTGGCAACCCCAGGCCCACTACAAGAAGAAATGCAGATACAAACCTAAACAAAAACCAAAAGAGTAAGGTTAGCTTAACTTGGTTATTATAATTATGTAGATTCTCTTATCTGGTGTGGACACCAACTGGTGGGTGGACACGGGTGTATCTAGCCACATGTGCTCAAAAAGAGAATTGTTCACCACAGACAAGCCTATGTCTGAGAAGGTATCTATGGCAAACAAATTGTCACGCCACAGTACCAAAATACACGGGACTAGGCCACATGGTAATGGCCAGCTACGTACCAAGGGGACTCCAATCTGACTCCAATACATATAAGCTTTAAATGAGGGTCACTATCTAGATAACATGGTATATATGTCTATGTCTCAATCCACAAGAATATGTAATAAATAAAGGACAACATGTATCATGGTGTGTACCCGACACTACACTTGTCTGAATAAACTCGAAGGAAATAATATGAGTCTACAAATACTGGGCTATACTAGCAGAAAATAAGCAAAAAAAGAAAAAGATCATAATAGCAGAACAATAAAGAAGTGATACAAATATCAAGTAACAATACCTGCATACCGGTATGATACTCATCAGCAGCTCCAGCCTCCCGTCAAAAATTGACCCTACAATCTGGCAAAGGAACCAGGTCCTCAGAGGGACGTAACAAGGTACAAAAATATCATGCCAAGGTATAACAGAAATGAACCATATGATACACCAGGTGCAATCTAGAATATCCGCCTAAGTGAGACACAACCTGAAGACAATGTTCGACACGTGGGCTGTCCAAATATAAATCTGTAGCTCCGGGAATGGAATCTCCTGGTATATAAATCATAGGTCCGTAACTCCAGTCACGGATATATCTGGTAATATAAAGTGTGCATAGTAGCCTAAGCATCTAGTAACTGTCCTTCCCTCCCAATGCGGTCAAACATGACGCATCCGTAGCTCGCTGGGCCTGAACCTCTATCTATATAGTCTGGTCATATTAAAGTAGCTCAAACCAATCGCGATCCTATAATCATCACAGGTTCTGGTCACGCTGAAACTATCATGATACAGGAAGTCTGGCAAGATGACAGTATCTGAATGTGTCATAGGGTTCCGATGTAACCAAGTAGGCATATCTAAGGTATCAGAAAAATATCTAACAATCATTACTAGACGATACCGACGAACGTATGCACCCGGATATGACATGGACACTTAGTAATAATTTTGGTCCAAGGCGCACACAATGTACAGATAAAGTAATACAAGTAGATTTGGAAACTAAAAATACAATATGGCAAGGTACACTTGTCTGAGTTCGGATGCTGAAGACGGGGCTCTGGTACAACGTCCAAGTCCAAGGAATCCAAGGAATCCAAGGAACCTAGAGAATAATTTTAGGATCAATAATTATCTAGGATAATACTGCTATTTATATAATACTACAAATGCAACCATAATATAATTATGTCTATATATAGTTGATTGGCTACCATCAACAACACATGGAAAATTTCACTCACTCTTACATTATTTAACTCCTCCTAGCATATCCCTACACAGTTGTGCACCCTTTCTTTGTGCTGAACATATTTCTCCATTCTCCTACATACAATATTTTTTTTCTTTTTTAACATTATTCATATTCCTTTCCTCCCTTAACATATTTTTTCTATATCACCCATGGAAAACCATTTGCACAGCATTAACCCTTTATGTGGAACTACCTCACTTGTTCATGCATTTGTCCTCAAAGTATTTCACAGTTGCTAAGCCATCACCACCTACATTTCATATACTTCCATTCACAATTCCCCACATATATAAAGATTCTTTCCTCAAATAAATCTCAGTTAAACACACACACACACATGAGATAACAATGCTTTTACACAACATGTAATGCCATTCCCTCATCTCTAGTGAAAGAAGTTTTGCCATACACAATTACACACAGTACCAACCCGCAAGGTCTCCTATTTATACCCCCTTCAGTATACAATCTATCATTTATTTGTATTCCCTTGCCCGGTTCATTGTTTATACCGTACCTTACTCCCCATTTCTTACGTGTACATAGTTTAATGTACTCTTAATAAAAGAACACACCAATCTTCTCCAACTAAACCTATCCATTCTACATACACGTCAGGGAAGAAGTGAAGGTTCTCTTGCACACACAAATATATCTCCTCTCATTCTCTCTTATGCATTCAAGTAAACCTAATCCCTCTATGATTTGTAAGACCATTAAAACTATCGATGTAATAAATCATGCAAAACTATAACAACCAAAACATAAATGGAAAGAAATAGACATGGTGAGATCAATACCCGCAAGGAGATAGGGGAGCTCGGTCAATAGAGGTGGTGGTGGTGGTGGTGTTGCTGTGATGGGGGTGCCGGACTTGCTGGTGGTTGTCGTGGTGGTTGGTGAAGGTGTCGTAGCTGTTGTCGTTAGGGGTGGTGATGGTGTCGTAGCTGCTGTGTCGGGATGGTGATGGTCTGGTGGTGTGTAGTGGCAGTGGTGGTGCGGGCTGTAGTGGAGGAGATGGAGATGGTCGAGGTGGTGGTGGTGAAGTGTGGCAGTTGGGTGAAGGGGGAAGGAGGTGATAGTGATGGTGGTGTAAAGTAGTGGTGATGGTGGTCGGTTGCTGGTGGTAGCAGTGGTGCTGGTGATGACAGTGGTGGTGATGGGTTAGGGTTCAAGGAAAAATGAGGAGAGGAAGAAGAATAAGAAGGAGAAGGTTTTGGCTGAATGGAGAGGGGGGATGAATTAAATGAGGAGAGAGATTTGCATTGGGGTTAGGGCCGGCTAAGGGGGGCTGTGTATCCTTATGTAGGGGAAATGTAGGGTTAAGTTGGATAGTGTTTAAATTAAAGGCTAGGATTGAATGTAGGTAGATAAAGATAAATAGTGCCATGCAAATAGAGAGAGAGAGAGTGAGGGTGACCGGTCACATGACCAAGGGGTGGGTTTCTTCATTTGAATTGCTCCAATAGGGGATTGACTCCTAGCAACCCTTTTTCACTTAGGTCCTTGATAGTTCTAGATTTTACAAAATATAGGAAATTGGATTGGATGAGGGTGAGACTCATGTTTGGTGTTTTATAGAGGGAAATTTGGTATGTGGTATTTTGTATAAGCCTTGAGGGTTTGACTTGGGTGTTGGGCTAGTTTGAGGTTAAGTTTCATGTTGGGTCTCCTTTAGGTCTAGAAATTCGTGTAGGTGTTTGTCGTTGTGTTGGAAGCGTGTAGGTAATTTATCTAAATGTGGCACCAACATCATGAATATTGTAGGCTTGATATTAGTCTTGGGCACTTAAATTGGTTAGGCGAAACGAGTTGAGTTTGTGTCCCAAAAATCGATTGCAACAATATAGGTACAAGGCATAGGATTTAAATTGATTTTTGTGTCTAGAAAGTTGTGCGATTAAAATATAGCACAAGGAAGTATGTTTGTGAGTGACAAAAATGTCCAGTGCCTAGGTTGGCTCGTCTATGTCAAGAGTGCAAAATTTGTTGGAAGGTAGAGGCTATTGTTGTGCTCCAAATATTGTAGCAATGGGAAGGTGCACCTAGAGTTTTAATTTGAACAGGTCTTTATAAAACCCTAATTTCCAACCCTAATCAACTCGAAATTAAACCCTATCTTTCACCATACCAAGTTTACCTAAAATTTTGGTTAAGGGGGTTTACATCCTACCCACCTTCTAAAAATTTTGTCCTCGAAATTAAAATAAACATGGTAGATAAGAGTAAGAGTTCGCTACTGAAGGGTATTAGTCATGACGGTCGCATTGGGTTTCTCGAAAGGATAGTGATGCATTTAATAAAGGGGTCTTAATTAACATCACCATCTAAGGGCAGTAGTATACTTAATTCATAACACTATCCAACTTATAGACTTAGTTAGCAGTGGAAATTGGTCATGACACTATTTACAAGGTTTCTAGGAGAGATCTAGTTCCAAAGGAATTACAAAGATTTTTTTGGGTACTTCTGTCCTTACTCATAGGCTCCCTAGATACTTAACATATTGTCATTGGTCATTAACTTTATGAGGCAACTACTACCAACTCAACACTACTCCTATATCGGTCTTGCCTTCAACAAGACAAATAGAAAACGACTTGGTCCGATGCAAGTAGTGCGAGGCGGTACAAAGGGATACGATCATCGCATAGCAGGGATGACAATGAGACAAGATAGAGAAAATCACGAATTTTTTTTTTGTAGCCCAAGATAAATGAATAACAAAAACTCCCAAAATAATTACATGGAATTAGATTCAAGGGTAAGGCATATATTGCAACATAGAATGAAAAAGGTTTCTATCAACCTACCCTTGTGAGATTATAGGACATACGGAGAATTAAGTTATAGTGACTAATCCAAGGGAAAAATAATAGGAGAGATCAGGTAACCTACAATAATATCGACACTAAAACACAAGTCGAGGTTCAAATCAAGGGGTTAATTTCCACAAGATAGCATGAATATAGAAGGAATGCAAATCTACTCAATTGCATAGCTAGGTTAGGTCGCTACAACAAAATCACAAGACTAAAATTACGATATATGACACATAATCACAAAAAGATAGTGGTATGGGCGACGCTGAATTACAAATTTGGGTTACTAGAACAATCTTATATTTCAAATGATCAACAGTCTGAAGAAGTTGTACATCTTCTCATACTAGTATAAGGTCCATCTATTCTGGTTTTCTAGATTAACCTCTGATTGAAAAAAAATGTAAGTAACAAAACTCAAAGCTATAATCTATCATATACCCCCTTACGATTCCTATATCTTAACTCCAACGAATTCACTTGCTCTTGTGAACAGGCTTTCTTCGAGTGCTGCTTGCAACAACATGGTGCTAGACTGCTACAAATGTAACTTATCAAGGTCTCTAATCATCCATGATGACATTTTAATTCCTGGCCTTCGTCTCCGTTTATCATTCAACTGTACTTCTAAGATTTTTCTATCCACAACTCACAACTCGACTCTAGGTATCATTAAGGACACACTGCTTCCATTTTATTCTCTCTTTTTTCTCGAAAATTTCTCTCTTCTTATCTCATGATATTTTCTTATCTCATGATATTTATTGCTCATTTTGGTTCCTGAAAGTCCTCTAACATAATCGTAATAATGAGCTTTAAAATAATCTATGGTACTACCAATTGTTATTGTATTATGACCACTGTATGTCAGATATATTTTCCTAATATTCTTGTCATTCATTCCAGGAATTTATTATCCTCGAGCTAACCTTCTTATTCCTTCTTAGAGTCTCGACCCTTAAGGTTGAATTTTTATCTACCCAACTTGTTTAAGTCATGCATTCTACCAAAAATATTACGTCATCATTGAAAATTCTTAGTGTTTGACACTTCTCAATTTCTATCTCTTTAAATCAAAATTCCTTGCAATTCCAATCCTCTCCCTTCTTCATTTATTTTGCATAATACTCTTCTTTTATTCTTCCCTTTTTACGTTCATAATATGTCCCATAACTCAATAATTGTTCTAACTACAAACCCTTTGTGATTTCTAGCTAACCGGTATCGACTAAGGGTTCATCATAACTATGGTTTGCTAGTCTATTCAAGGTAAGAACTCTACTCCAATGCTTATTTATGACTACCCTCATAAGGTAAAAAAATCACAATCAATGCTTAAGATCTATACTACACCCCTACGAATTATATCTCAAATCTTCTTAACAATATGATTAATAATAATCTACTCCCTCTAACCATAGCAAACTATATATATAAAAAATTACAAGCACATCCAACTTTTCTTATACCCATCTTATTTGGTAAGGGTCGAGGCAAAATTAAATAGGTGCTTAAATCAAATACACCTGACATGATATATTTATAACGAACAATCCTAAAATCATGGTCTGGATTAGTCATCCCGACACTAGTCCTATCTTCTATTCGGTTGCCTATCTAGTTCAAATGCAACTTATTTATTTTATTCCCATAACTCTCTGTACTATTGTTCATTCTTGCCTCTGTCATCAAAATATACAATTCTTCTACAATCATCCGAGCTCTATCCTTCTTTATACCTGTGACAATAGGTTCAATCGTATCATTCCTCAAATTGTCTCTAATAAAATTATCTTTAGTTAAATCTTAAGATGGAACATATTCTACTATTAACCATTATTAATTCATCAAAACTTTGCTATTTAATTTCATTCCCCCTATCCATATTCAATTTCTACCCTCCATTCCTAAATTCTAATTTCCTTATTCCTTCATGAGTATAAAGTCGTATTAGTTAACGTTATAATCATTGCTCTAGTTAGGTCACTTACTTCTAGTATTTCTCTTTCATCACCAAAAGAAATCATTATCATAATCCCTGATCATAGTTGATGTCACATATCAAATCTCAAAGTATTCTTTTATATTCCTTGATTTTTTTTATCTATTATCATTCCTCCTCTATGTAATAATTATAGTCGCTCAACTTACTAGCCTGACACATTTTTTTTCGAAGGTCATATATTGTTACAAATTTTACTACCTTTGAAACATCTATCCAATTTATCCAATCCAATTTCTGTATTAAAAAATAAAATTATCAAGTCCCATTACTCAAGTCTTTTCTTCTATAGTCTTTCATATGGAGAGTTACATTCCAATTGGAGATATGTAATAACTCTAAATTCCAACTATTTATTCCCTTAAATCACTTCAATCATTATGAACAAGTAATCCACCATATCTTCTTAGTAACCCTATGATACCTCTATCCAACTCCATCTAACTTAACATGGGTTCGTCCCTCGATTCTAGGTTTTTCTACTAGAGTAAAATCTCATATTTAAATCCAACTGTCATTCTATTCTAAACGTCCTTCTAATAGATCCATCTATCCTAACCATCATTACTTTAGATAATCACTAACCTCAAAAGTATGCTCTCAATCCTACTTCTATATTCCAACATAATATAATTGAAAGGTCTATCCAGTACGAGTGTTTGTCTTCCCGAAACAGGAGAAGATGTAAAAAATTAATAGGGAATTCAAGAAGAGTATGGTCGAATTCAATTATGAAGAGGTTCAAATGTGCTTGTTGAAATCAAAGGGAGTTTCCAATAACAATCGTGGATTGAGATTCTAACAACTTAACCTAGTTGCAGGTTCGCTTGGCATAATAACGTAACCAAGATGATATAATCGAATTTGCATGGGCCACCACAAAAACTATGTCACGCCACAGTCCCAAAATATACGGGACTAGGCTACGTTGCAATGGCCAGCTACGTACCAAGGGGACTCCAGTCTGGCTCCAATACGTATAAGTTATAAATAAGGGTCACTATCTAGATAACACGATATACATGTCTATGTCTCAATCCACAAGAATAAGTAATAAAAAAATGACAACATGTATCATGGTGTTCACCCCACTCTGCACTTTTCTGAATAGACTCGAAGAAAAATAATATGAGTCTACAAATACTGGGTTATACTAGCAGAAAATAAGCAAAAAAAGAAGATCATAATAGCAGAACAATAAAGAAGTGATACAAATATCAAGTAACAATACCTGCATACCGGTATGATACTCATCAGCGGCTCCAGTCTTCCGTTAGAAATCGACCCTTCAATCTGGCAGGGAACAAGGTTCTCAGATGGACATAACAAGGTACAAAAATAGCATGCCAAGGTATAACATAAATGAACAATATGACACGCCAGGTGTAATCTAGAATATTCGCCTACGTGAGACACAACCTGAAGACAATGTTCGATATGTGGGTTGTCCAAATATAAATCCGTAGCTCCGTGAATGAAATATCTCGGGTGCATTGTCTTATGTAGCTCCGGGAATGGAATCTCCCGGTATATAAATCATAGGTCCGTAACTCCAGTCACAGATATATCTAGTAATATAAAGTGTGCGTAGTAGCTCAAGCGTCTAGTAACTGTCCTCCCCTCCCAATGCGGTCAAACGAGATGCATCCGCAACTCGCTAGGCCTGAACCTCTATCTATACAGTCTGGTCATACTGAAGTAGCTAAAACTAATCACGATCCTATAATCATCACAGGTTCCGGTCACGCTGACACTATCAGGATACATGAAGTCTAGCAAGATGATATTGTTTGAATGTGTCATAGGGTTCTGATGTAACCAAGTAGGTACATCTAAGGTATCAGAAAAATAACTAACAATCGTTACTAGACGATACCGACGAAAGTTTGCACCCGGATATGACCCGGACACTGAGTAACGATTTTGGTCCAAGGCGCACACAATGTACATATAAAATAATACAAGTAGATCTGGAAACTGAAATACAATATGGCAAGGTACACTTGCCTGAGTCCGGATGCTGAATACGGGGCTCTGGTACAACGTCCAAGTCCGAGGAATCCAAGGAACCTAAAGAATAATTTTAGGATCAATAATTATCTAGGATAATACTGCTACTTATATAATACTACAAATGCAACCATATTATAATTTTGTCTATATATAGTTGATTGGCTACCATCAACAACACATGGAAAATGTCACTCACTCTTATATTATTTAACTCCTCCTAGCATATCCCTACACAGTTGTGCACCCTTTCTATGAGCTGAATATCATTTTTTTTTCTTTTTTAACATTATTCATATTCTTTTCCTCCCTTAACATATTTTTTCTATATCACCCATGGAAAACCATTTACACAACATTAACCCTTTATGTAGAACTACCTCACTTGTTCATGCATTTGTCTTCAAAGTATTTCACAGTTGCTAAGCCATCATCACCTACATTTCATATACTCACATTCATAGTTCCCCATATATATAAAGATTCTTTCCTCAAATAAACCTTATTTAAACACACACACGAGATAGCAATGCTTTTACACAACATGTAATGCCATTCCCTCACCTTTAATGAAAGAAGTTTTGCCATACACAATTACACACAGTACCAACCCGCAAGGTCTCCTATTCATACCCCCTTCAGTATACAATCTATCATTTCTTTGTATTCCCTTTCCCGGTTCATTGTTTATATCGTACCTTACTCTCCAATTCTTATGTGTAAATAGTTATTGTACTCTTAATAAAAGAACACACTAATCCTCTCCAACTAAACCTATCCATTCTGCATACACATCAGGGAAGAAGTGAAGGTTCTCTTGCACACACAAATATATCTCCTCTCATTCTCTCTTATGATTCAAGTAAACCTAATCCCTCTATGATTTGTAAGACCATTAAAACTATCGGTGCAATAACTCATGCAAAACTATAACAACCAAAACATAAATGGAAAGAAATAGACATGGTGAGATTAATACCCGCAAGAAGAGAGGGGAGCTCGATTAATGGAGGTGGTGGTGGTGTTGCTGTGATGGGGGTGCCGGACTTGCTGGTGGTTTTCGTGGTGGTTGGTGAAGGTGTCGTAGCTGCTGTCATTAGGGGTGGTGATGGTGTCGTAGTTGCTATGTCGGGATGGTGATGGTCTGGTGGTGTGTAGTGGCAGTGGTGGTGCGGGCTGTAGTAGAGAAGATGGAGATGGTCGAGGTTGTGGTGGTGAAGTGTGGCAGCTGGGTGAAGGGGGGAAGGAGGTGGTAGTGATGGTGGTGTAAAGTGGTGGTGTTGGTGAAGGTGATGGTGGTCGGCTGGTGGTGGTAGCAGTGGTGCTGGTGATGACATTGGTGGTGATGGGTTAGGGTTCAAGGAAAAAGGATAAGAGAAAGAATAAGAAGGAGGTTTCAGATAAATGGAGGGGGGCGGATGAATTTAATGAGGAGAGAGAGTTGCATTGGGGTTAGGGCTGGCTAAGGGGTCGGGGATGCATGTCCTTATATAAGGGAAATATAGGGTTAAGGTGGATAGTGTTTAAAACAAAGGCTAGGATTGAATGTAGGTATATAAGTATAAATAGTTCCATGCAAATGGAGAGAGAGTGAGGGTGACCGGTCACATGACCAAGGTGTGGGTTTCTTTATTTGAATTTCTCCAATAAGGGATTGACACCTAGCAACCCTTTTTTCACTTAGGTCCTTGATAGTTCTGGGTTTTTCAAAAATAGGAAATTGGATTGGATGAGGGTGAGACTCATGTTTGGTATTTTGTAGAGTTAAAATTGGTGTGTGGTATTTTGTATGAGCCTTGAGGGTTTGACTTGGGTGTTGGGCTAGTTTGAGGTTAAGTTTCGTGTTGGGTCTCCTTTAGGTCTAGAAATCCGTATAGGTATTTGTCATTGTGTTGGAAGCGTGTATGTAATTTATTTAAATGTGACAACAACGTCATGAATGTTGTAGGCTTGTTATTAGTCTTGGGCACTTTAATTGGTTAGGCGAAACAAGTTGAGTTTGTGTCCCAAAAATCGATTGCAACAACATATGTACAAGGCGTAGGATTTAAATTGATTTTTGTGACTAGAAAGTTATTAAAATAGAGCAAAAGAGAGTATGTTTGTGAGTGACAAAAATGTCTAGTGCCTAGGTTGGCTCATCTAGGTCAAGAGTGCAAAATTTGTTGGAAGGTAGAGGCTATTGTTGTGTTCCAAATATTGTAGCAATGGGAATGTGCACCTAGAGTTTTAATTTGAACATGTCTTTATAAAACCCTAATTTTCAACCCTAATCAACTCGAAATTAAACCCTATCTTTCAACATACCAAGTTTACCTAAAATTTTGGTTGAGGGGGTTTACAGAAATCACAAGTTGAAGTTCTAGGGATCGGGGTAGTGATGCTAAAATAACTTCGGGGAAGTCGTTGACACTAGAAAACATGAAACACGTATCGGTGATTGCCAAGGACATGATCTTAGAAAGTCTATTGTGCAATGCATGCTTGAGGATGTACGTAAATGCTGGTTAGATGGTAATATCATATAAAGGTGGATACTTTGAAAAGGCTTTCTGTATCGAACAAATGTTAAAGCTATAACTTGTAACTCTTTCTAAAAGTGTCAATGTGCTTTCTTCTTCTGGTTATTCTCTTTAGTTGTGGCATAATAGACTAAGACTTGCATTGTAAAAAAAATAACAAAATATTTAGTTTAGGCCTTATCTCCAGATATAGGGGTAAGGAAGTGAAGAAGTGTGTAGTTTGTGCTCAGACTAAGATTATAATAAAGTCATTTAGATTGGTGAACTGAAACACAGACCTTCTGGATTTGGTCCACTCAGACATCTGTGACTTCAAGTAATTCTTCAGAAAGGTCGGGGTAAAGTATTTTATTACTTTTATCGATGACTTTTTGAAGTATTAGTTTGTCTATCTTCTCAAATCAAAAGATGAAGCATTCGAGAAGTCTAAGGACTTTAAGGCTGAAGTAGAGCATCAAATTAGACAACAACTCAAGATACTCAGAAGCGATCGAGGCAGAGAGTATCGTTCCACTGAATTCACATTATTCTACAAAGAACATTGAATTGTCAATGAAATAACTGCTCTGTATTCTTCTCAATCCAATGGAGTAGCAGAAAGAAAGAATATGACTTTGATAGGGATGATGATCTCTATTTGTTGATAGTGGATCTTCTAAACTGCTTATGGGGAGAAGTTGTGCTCACAGTTGCATTTATTCTTAATAAAGTGCCTTTGCAATATTTAAAATTACTAGGCATTTAGTGCCCTGATCAAGGCATTTCACTACATGATTTTTGTGGCAAGATAGACCCAGTCGGAGCTGGGTGTTGAAGAAATCTTTTGGCATAATCGATCACGAATGAATGCAATGAACCTCTTTAACTCATGGATTGGTTTCTGTTGGAATAACTCCAAGAGTTTCTTTGGATATTTTTGCTGCTTGGTTTTAATGAATGTGTTTTCATGACTGAGTCGATATACCAGTATACTATAAAGGGTGTTCATGTTTGTTGTGTTTCAATATCATATATTCTTGCAAGAACGTGATATTGGGTACCTACTAGATTATGTTTTGACAATGCAGGCAGTTGTCATTTGTTTCTGGACTGGTCACAATCTTTGTTAGGTAGGATTCTTCTTGTAGAAGTACTTTTTGAAGTGCATCTTTGATCTCCTTAGACAGATATAAAAGTTTGTGCACGAAAAGATAAGATGAGTCAGAATATTGGCTAGATGGGCCAGTATATCAAATGTGTATGGTTTCACAAGACCTGTAGATACCTTTCCTTATGAACTTGTCAAATATACTTTGCTTCGCCTTTTCCGCAGCTGGTGACTTAGGTAAGTTTTTTGCTGGACTCGCTGAGGTAGAGGATGGTGATTTTTTTGTCAGAGGCTTATTCATATGTCTTCACATTACCTGCCTGTCCTAGTGGTTCTGGGTAAGGCGATGTCTGTGTCAACCGCGTGAACGTTATTCTCTTCCTTCGAATCTGATATGGCATCAATGAGGAGAGGATCTTCTTGGTCAAGAAGGATGGAATTGCATGGCCTGAGTTCTTCCGGGGACGTATCCCATTGCTTAACTTAGAGGAGATCTGGGTATACCCATATTATCTTTTCGTTCTTGATCCATGTAAGGGGCACCAAGCTACTGTCTTCTCGTCGAGGAGGTAAGTTGATGAGCTTTAATTCCACCACCATATTGTATTTTCACTTAAGGAAGTCACCGAATTATACTGATACCATGTTGGCGGTGACTTTCTTCTAATCGTTGCACATCGTGATGGTCTTGGAATCGATCAAATGCTGGATCCTGTCCTTTGGGCATGTAATAGTGTGTCATCGGATAGTTCACATATCGGTAATACTCACAATACTTAGGATCATTGGTACATCCTACTTCACTTGGCCGCCGAGCCTCTGGGAGTTGTATCTTGTTTTTCTTTAGCAGGACGTAAAAGATCGGTACCATGAAATCCTCGTCAAAGGTGTAGTTGCACAGTGTTCTCAGGATCCGTTGTTGTTGTTGCTGCTTAGATTGGTTATCCGTGGGGAACTCTATCACCATGGATTCCTTGCCTTTGCTTCAGTTCTGCTTGAATCGTCTACCCCCATCTGGATTAATCCTCTAAAAACCTAGCTAGTCGAGGTTAGCTGCTTGTTCTTCGACAGTTTTGGCCCCATCGATCAAGGCTGCCTATTTCTTAAAAGGGCTAACTCCGATGTAGAATTTGATTGATGGCAAGAACTTATTTTTTCATGTATCCATAAGCATGGATGCTAGGATGCCTTGCAGGCAATAAAGGGCCAACCTACGTAAGCGCTTGATTAAATCTTTAATTGATTCTCCTTCCTTCTGTTTTGTGTTGATCAGGGTAGACATGTTGAAGCTGATCTCCTTCTCATAGAAATGAGATTGGAACGCATTCTCCAAGTTATTTCCTGATTTGATTGAACCTGCTAGAAGTCTACAGAACTATTCAAACACCGGTCCTCTAGGGTACCAATGAATAACATCCTCTTAGAGCACCATTTGTTGAGATCCTGAATGTTTGGGATTTTAGTGGTAGAGATATTGACTTAGGGATGTAAAACCCCTTGTAAGGCACAAACGTAGGCGACATATAATTGGCAGGGCCGACTACTTCATCCCATTCGATCAAATATGACATCTCTACCCTATCTTATGGAGGTTCTCCTGGTTGACCAAAGATTCAAACTTGGCTTCTAGGTTCTTGATTGTAACTTCTGGAGTAGTATTGATCCATGTGGCCTCGGGTTTGGGAGCAATAGATGTTGTGGCGACTTCATCGTTGCCTTCATTTGGTTGTTGGGTGGTGACAATCGTCGAGCTTTGTCATGTTGCCATTGGCATCAGGAGTGTTCATAGTTCCTTTTGTTTTGCCTCCATGTTTTACATGGAGAGGTTGGCATCTATATTAGATTCGTCACTTTGCGTTGCCACGTTGGCTAGCGTGCTTCTTTCTTCGATGGAGGGTATAGTGCCAGTGGATGCATACATTGATCCGAAACTTTCTGCTTTGGATAAGATCCAACAAATTGACTACTCCTAGAGGGAGTAACATATTACAATGAATAGTTTTCTAGTATGGTCCCTTGGTATACACCTTTAGCAGAAGCATTCCATGGGAGCACTCTTTGCTCGTCATTAAAGTATAGCAGATTTGAAATCAACGTCGGGGGCTGAATGTCTTCTTTTATCTTTCTTAACTTCTTTCGGCTGGATTGGTACCCTACCATATTGACCAAAGCACATGAGAACTCCTTCTTGGCAACTTAGTGTGGCTGCCATATTTGAATTTGTGGTACGACTATTTGAATTTTGTCCAAGATAGAAGGCTGAACAAACGCCATATGATTCTTAGAGCAATGGCACCGAATTAGGATTTGGTGAAATTAAGTCAGGCAATGGCCTACCGAGTCCGAACTATAAAGAGTCTTCCTTTTATAATTGAGATGCTCCCGCAATCAGCACCTACTCGGCTCGATGTGGGAACTTTGGATGAAAGAGGGGTAGATATTATGACTTTTTGGTGCCTCTTCGCAGATGGGCGTACTCTAGCAAAACGGCTACCCCTATAGACGCTTCGACCTCTAGCAGGAGGTCTATTAGCGTAAAATCACCAACCCACAGTGGATTGATTATCCTCCACGGGCAGAATGACCTTGGGAGGATGACCAACCCTAGCTGATACTTCATAAAGTTTTATAGTTTCTAGAGAAGTACCTTGTTTACTCTTGGGGGCTGTATTAGAGTGGTACCCCTGTAAACCCCCTGAATTTTCAAAATTATTAAAACTTGGATTTTTCCCAATTTTCTGGAATTTTCTAGGAATTTTCTGTAATTAAAATCAAGGTTTTAATTATTAAATAATTTTTAATGGTTAATAAATAATATTAAAATATCATGGAAATAATATTTTTGGGTGTAAAATAAAAAACTGGACTTAGGGTAATTTTTCTGGATTTTTCTGGGCCTCAGACCTATTTTAAATGCCTAAAAACCATTTTTAATTAATTAACTGATTTTAATAATTATATTTATTATTATTATTATTATTATTATTATTATTATTATTATTACTGTTATTATTATTATATTTTTTTGGGCCGGGCCCGGCCCAGTGGGCCGAGCCCAGCAGCCAGCCCAGCCCGGCCATCCCTTGCGGGTCGGGCGGGTCTGCCCGGAGACCCGACCCGCCTCCGACCCGGAGACCCGGTCCCCCCCGACCCTCGTCCCCGACGCGCAGCCCGGATTTTCCGCCTCTTCGGCCGGCCACGCGGTGCCCCGCAGCGCCACGACCTCCACGACCCCGTTTTTCTCCGCCTCCTCCGCCTAACGGCTCCGCCCTAGCCCCCTATAAATTTCCCCCTCTCCTTCCTTCCTCCTCCCTCAATTTCCACCCTAACCCTAACTCTGGCGACCGGCTCCGGCCCTCCTTCCCCGTGCCGGAACCCCATCCACCTCCCTCAGCCGCTAGCTCCGCCAGAGCCTAGCCACCCGCCTCCAGCGGCCAACCCGACGCCTCCCCTCTCCTCCTCCTCCCCCGAGTTCCTCCGTCCGGCCGCTCCGGCGACCCGACCGACCCTCCCACTGCCGGCACCACCGCACCCGAGCCCGGCGACGCCGCCCGACCTCCCTCCGGCCATCGCAGTGCAGCACAGGCCGAAGCCCTAGGCCGGACACGCGGACACGTGGACACGCCCCGGGACACGAGATACGAATCGGACACGGAAAATCCTGTTTTGAAGAGCAGGTTCAGGTACTCGTATCTTGCACCCTGTATCTCCGTTTTCGATTCCATAAATTACGTTGCGAAGCCTGTATGACCCTCTCGGTGCCCGGACAAACCGCTTGGGGCATCGCGTCCTGTGGTGATCGCACACCGCGATCCAAAAACAGGAAAAACCAGACCCTGTTTCAACCCGGAACTGAGTATGCCCCACCAAACGGGACGACTTGGTCGCGTGCGGTCTTCACAGATACGTGCGCGCCGTCGATACGGACGTGTGAGATTTTGCGGAAGCTGATTCGGGTGTACGTGCACACCGAAATCAACGCGTATCCGCGGATATCGCCCCGTATCCGACTTTTCTGCAATTCGCCCTAACTTCTTGTACACTCGTCGGATCGAGACGAAACTTGTACCACCAGACTCGTAGCGATACGCTGGTCCTGTGGGTCAAGTTTGGTTCGATTCTGAGAACGTTGACAAAATTGCGTATCGTGGGCCCCACAGGCCCCGCTCGACGGGCGATTTTGTGATCGGCTCATCGGAATCCAAATCTAGAAGTTCCGTTGGGTTTGTATCATCGTTCCTGACCTGTTGACACTAAGTTTGGTAAATTTGGAGACCGTTGACCCGGACACATTTTTCGGTGCAAAGCGGGCCCACCGGCGGACCCCGTTTTGATCCGAAACTGCCGTTTCTGCCCTTGTCTCCAAATTGGACCCAAGGATAGGCGTTTCTAGCTATTTGACATCTTCTGAGCATGATGGTAATGTTTATTTCAGCATTTGGACTCATTTCTGGAAATTTTCCCGAGATACAATCATAATTTGGATCCAAACAACAGGCAAGTACCTGCACTTCAAGTTTAATCTTTATATTATGATAATTAATTCCCTGCTCTACTAGTACCCTTGATGATTACATGTAGTGTTAGAATACTGGAATTCATGTCTTGTTTTTATGTTGGGTGGGAGAATACTAGAAGGCATGTAGTTTACCCTTCCCCCTGTCGTGTTTAATAGCTGTTGGTACGCGACTGTACCCTCAGTCGGATCTCGATTATTCCTATTTAATAGCCGTCTATGGCGGCCGGATTAGCCTTATAAACCCCCACATGCCAACTATGTATTCTAAAACAAACACAAGTTCACGCAGATAGCTTCTTGTCTTGTTATAGTTCTTGCTGACTGTTGTAGTTCATTTCTTGTCTCATTTATTTCTGCTTTCTCATATTCCTGTTTATAGCATTAACTCTGAGATATTATTTTCTTTTATACATATTCTCAATATGATACTCAATCTAATTATCATAAATATTTAGTTTAATCTTGTTGTGCACTGTGTACTTTGCTCCTTTCCTGACTGGATCCGTTGATTTAGGCGATGATGAGGACTTTGCCCCTACATATTATGGTCCCTACGAGGGAACATATGACACTTATGAGGAGCCAGATCCCACCCAGGAGACCCCTGCTGCAGAGTAGTTAGCAGTAGCTACTTTTATTTTCATGCTCTTTTATCTTAGTAATCGGGTTTGTCCCCGATTTCAATTCTGAATTCTGTATTAAACATTTGATCTATTATCGCATTTATTTCATTTGAAATCTTAAGCATCTGTTTCCCATTATTATCTTGCCTATTTTATTTGTGAATGAGCTAGATTAGTTAACTGTGGATATGACCTAGACAGCGTACTACCGCCGACTCTGCGGCGTAGGCTGGACGTACCCACGCACTCGTGCCCGAATTTCCGGGTGCGGGTCGTGACACGTTTTTATGGTGGCCCATGCAGGTCCAGTATCCATAAATTGGGTAATACCCTAGGACATGATATGGAATAAGATTGAGGATTCTAGGAAAAGCTCATTCACAGTATAGGGTCCTTATTTCAATTCTTGATATCATTTCTGCTCAATTTTCCTATCGCCCTTGATTTTCAAGTAATCTATTCTGATCTTCCTATCCCTTAATCTTTCAGAATGGTCCAGACAAGGAACACAGTAGGAGGCACATCAGAACCAGCTGAGCAGAATGTGCCCGAAACTCTTGCACTCCCGCCGCCTCCATCTACTCCAGCAGTCACTCTAGATGGGGCACAGCTACTCGGAGTGTTCCAGGGACTCGTAGAATCCCAGAAAGAACAGAATGCACTTCTACGGACTAGCCTCTCAGAAGCTCTTAGGTCCCAGGAGTCGCCACTCAAGAGGCCAGGGAGTGCCAAAGACTTCAAGAAACTTAGACCCCTGGAATTCTACGGAACTGAGGGCATTCTCTATGCCGATGAGTGGATAGAGAATGTCGAGAGACTCCTGAAGACTGCTCGGGTCCCCGATGATCTCAAAATGGAGTCCGCAAGCCTGCAACTGTTCGACATAGCTCGGATCTGGTTCAGAGATGAACCCCAACTATCTGCTCCTGACCTCACCTGGGAGGACTTCAAGAGGCTATTCAAGGAGAAATTCTACCCTGAAGTGGCTCGGGAAGCTCTCGAAAGCAAATTCGAGAGACTGGAACAAGGTAACCTATCTGTTGATGAGTACACTGCTGAATTTAGCAGGTTGAGCCACTTTGCAGAGTACATGGTTCGTACCCCGGAGGACAGAGCCCGTAGATTCAAGAAGGGGCTGTCTCCGGATATTCGCCTTGTTGTCACCACCAGCCGAGCTCGCACCTATGAGGAAATCTTGAGCGTGGCACAAGGCGTTGAGAGAGACATGGGGCATAAACTAAAGCGGGAGAGAGATACTGGAAATACGGGACTCAACAAACGCCCATTTCAACAACAACAACAGCAGAGGGCCCCGCAGCAAACTCAGCGTCCTCTCCCTCGAGCTCCAACACCCCAACACCAGGCTCAAGGACAGAACCAACAAGCTGCTGCTTGTAACTTTTGCCAAAAACCAGGTCACACTTGGCAAGTCTGCAGGAAGAGGCTAGGTGCCTGCCTCTACTGCGGCTCAGCAGCGCATCAAATGAGGGACTGTCCTGCTGCTCAAGGACGCCCAGCTGCACCAAAGGCTCCAGTCCAGGCCAGGGCCCCAGCAGCACAGCAGAGGGGACCCCCGCTTCCAACTCAACAATAACGTTTTGCTCAGCACCAACAGCAGCAACAGAGGGGTGCACCGCAGCAAGGCTATGCTTATGCAATAACTCTGGAAGAAGCTGAAGCCACAGCAGACATGATCACAGGTTCTGTGCTTATAAATTCAATACCAGCCATTACTTTATTTGATTCTGGAGCTTCACATTCATTCATGTCAGTAGATTTCCTTATGAAGCATAGCTTAATCACTGAACCCCTTAGGAATTGTTATAAGATCATTACCGGTGGAGGAATTATCCCGGTTAGTGATGCATGTAACAATTGTCCTATTACATTGTGTGGAAGAGAACTATATGCTAGGCTACTCATAATGCCAGTTCCCAGTTTTGATATTATACTGGGTATGGATTGGTTGAGTCAACATCATGCCACTATAGACTGTCACAGAGGTAGTGTAATCTTCAGGCCCCTGATAAGCCAGAATTTGAATTTGCTAGAGGTTCTAGAGAAATGGGTAGTAACAAAATTTGTGGAGCCCTAGTAACAGAAGAATTGCCACTACCTATCATCTCTGAATATCTTGATGTCTTCCCTGAGGATCTCCCAGGCTTACCCCCAGACCAAGAAGTTGAATTCTCTATTGACTTAGTGCCAGGAGCAGCGCCAGTATCTCAAAATCCCTACAGAATCAACAAGAAGGAGATAATAGAACTAAATGAGCAAATAAAAGAGTTAGAAGACAAATGCTTCATTAGGTCTAGTGTCTCACCCTGGGGAGCTCCAGTATTATTTGTGCCCAAGAAGGACGGAACATTCCGAATGTGTATTGACTATAGGGCCTTGAATGCCTTAACAATTAAGAATAAGTATCCCCTGCCCAGGATAGATGACTTATTTGATCAATTAAGTGGAGCTCGGGTATTTTCAAAGATTGACTTGAGGTCTGGTTACCACCAAGTAAGGGTGAGGAAGGAAGACATCCCTAAAACTGCTTTCAATCCCGGAACGGACACTACGAATTCTTAGTAATGCCGTTCGGGTTGACGAATGCTCCAGCAGTTTTTATGAACTTGATGAACAGATTTTTTCAGCAATATCTAGACAAATTTGTAGTGGTCTTTATTGATGATATTTTGATCTACTCCAAGACCCCCGAAGAACATGAAGAACATTTGAGGCTAGCATTGGAGACTTTGAGGAAGGAAAAACTTTATGGAAAATTATCTAAATATGCATTCTTCCTAGACAAAGTAGAATTCTTGGGACATATTGTGACTGGAGATGGAATAGCAGTAGATCCCAAGAAGATAGCGGCAGTAGAATCATGGCCCACTCCAGACTCTGTAGCGGAGATTAGAAGCTTCCTGGGACTAGCTGGCTACTATCGAAAGTTTGTGAAGGACTTTGCTAGAATTGCTGAACCTATGACAAAATTAACAAGGAAGGATGAAGAGTTTACCTGGACTGATGAATGTCAGCATGCTTTTGAGGAATTGAAGAAAAGGCTGACTACTGCCCCTATTCTGACCTTACCTTCTGGAACCGGAGGATTCGCTATATATAGCGATGCTTCTGGAAAAGGTCTAGGTTGTGTATTGGAGCAGAACAAGAAAGTAATAGCATATGCCTCTAGACAGCTTCGACCTCATGAAAAGAACTATCTAACTCATGATTTAGAATTGGCAGCTGTCATTTTTGCTCTTAAGCTATGGAAGCATTATCTTTATGGAGAAAAGGTGGAAATATTTACAGACCACAAAAGTCTAAAATATATCTTCACTCAGAAAGAGCTGAACATGAGACAAAGAATGTGGCTGAAACTAATGAAAGACTTTGATATCACCCTTCAATATCACCCTGGGAAGGCCAATGTAGTTGCTGATGCTCTAAGCAGATATCCTATGGCGATGTACTTGACTATGGACCGACACTTGCTCGAGGACATGGAAAGTCTAGGTATTGAGGTAATTATCCCAGGAAAAGAAGGCCAAATGATGAACTTGCAGATTCAGTCTACCTTAATAGATAAGATCAAGGAGACTCAGTTTCAAGACGAAGGCCTACGAAGCATTCGAGGTCAAGTGCAAGCTGGATTAGTAGAGGATTTCAGAATTTATGAAGATGGATCACTGAGGCATGGAGATAGATTATGTGTACCTCAAGGAGATATAAGAGAAGAAATTGTGCAAGAGGCGCACAGATCGCAATACTCTATACATCCAGGAGCCAACAAGATGTACAAGGACCTGAGGACGCATGTTTGGTGGCATGGCATGAAAAGAGAAGTAGCCAGGTTCGTATCTCGTTGTTTAGTGTGCCAATAAGTCAAGGAAAAAAGACAAAGACCTGGGGGATTGCTTCAACCACTACCCATTCCGGAGTGGAAGTGGGAACATATTACAATGGATTTTGTTTCTGGACTTCCAAGGACGCCTAATGGAAAGGATGCAATTTGGGTGATAGTAGATAGACTGACCAAGTCTGCACATTTTCTACCTTTCAAAGTAGGGCTATCTACAGAAAAGCTGGCAGATTTATATATCAGACATATTGTTAAGTTGCATGGAGTTCCAGTAAGTATTGTCTCCGACCGAGATTCAAGATTCACCTCTCACTTCTGGAAGAGCTTACAAGCCAGCCTGGGGACTCAACTCAAATTCAGCACAGCGTACCATCCCCAAACCGATGGACAATCGGAACGTATAATCCAGATACTTGAAGATATGCTCCGTACATGTGTTCTGGATTTTGGAGGATCCTGGGAAGACTATCTACATCTTGTGGAATTCTCTTATAATAACAGTTTCCAAGCAAGTATTGAGATGACTCCATTTGAAGCTTTGTATGGACGAAGATGTCGTACCCCGCTATCATGGGACGACGTAGGAGAAAGAGCCTTACTGGGACCGGAGATGGTGATCGATTCAACTGAGAAGGTAAAACAAATAAGGGAAAGACTTCGAGTGGCTCAAGACAGGCAACGACATTGGGCAAATAGCCACCGAAGGCCCTTGGAATTTGAGGTAGTTAAATTTATGAAATTCAAGTTAATTTAAACATTTTGATTATGGAACTAAGATTTGATTATGACTTTATTAAAGGTTGGAGAACTGGTATTCTTGAAGATATCTCCGACACGTGGCACCATTAGGTTCGGAAGGAGTGGAAAACTCAGCCCAAGATTTATTGGACCTTTTGGCATACAGGAGAAAATAGGAGAAGTGGCATACCGTCTGGCATTGCCACCCTCTCTGGATGGAGTCCATAACGTCTTCCACGTGTCGCAGCTGAGAAAGTACGTGTCAGATCCCAGCCATATTTTGGATCACTCAGAGCTCGAAGTAGGCCCAAGTTTGACTTACCAAGAGCAACCCGTGGAGATACTGGATCGATCGGAGAAAGTTCTATGGAACCAGATTATTTTCCTTGTTCGCGTAGCTTGGAAGCACCACTCTCCCGGCGAATCCACCTGGGAGCGAGAAGACGAGATTAGAGAACGCTACCCTTACCTTTTTGAACCCTGAGGTATATTTTAATTCCCGGCCCTTCCTTTCGTGTCCTTGTTATTCTTAAATTTCGAGGACGAAATTTTTATAAGTTGGGTAGATTGTAAGCCCCCTGAATTTTCAAAATTATTAAAACTTAGATTTTTCAAAATTTTCTGGAATTTTCTGAGAATTTTCTGTAATTAAAATCAAGGTTTTAATTATTAAATAATTTTTAATGGTTAATAAATAATATTAAAATATCATGGAAATAACATTTTTGGGTGTAAAATAAAAAACTGGACTTAGGATAATTTTCTGGATTTTTCTGGGCCTCAGACCTATTTTAAATGCCTAAAAACCATTTTTAATTAATTAACTGATTTTAATAATTATATTTATATTTATTATTATTATTATTATTATTATTATTATTATTATTACTGTTATTATTATTATATTTTTTTGGGCCCGGCCCGGCCCAGTGGGCCGAGCCCAGAAGCCAGCCCAGCCCGGCCATCCCTTGCGGGTCGGGCGGGTCTGCCCGGAGACCCGACCCGCCTCCGACCCGGAGACCCGGTCCCCCCCGACCCTCGTCCCCGACGCGCAGCCCAGATTTTCTGCCGCTCCGGCCGGCCACGCGGCGCCCCGCAGCGCTACGACCTCCACGACCCCGTTTTTCTCCTCCTCCTCCGCCTAACGGCTCCGCCCTACCCCCTATAAATTTCCCCCTCTCCTTCCTTCCTCCTCCCTCAATTTCCACCCTAACCCTAACTCCGGCGACCGGCTCCAGCCCTCCTTCCCTGCGCCGGAACCCTATCCACCTCCCTCAGCCGCTAGCTCCGCCAGAGCCTAGCCACCCGCCTCCAGCGGCCAACCCGACGCCTCCCCTCTCCTCCTCCTCCCCCGAGTTCCTCCGTCCGGCCGCTCCGGCGACCCGACCGACCCTCCCACTGCCGGCACCACCGCACCCGAGCCCGACGATGCCGCCCGGCCTCCCTCCGGCCACCGCAGTGCAGCACAGGCCGAAGCCCTAGGCCAGATACGCGGACACGTGGACACGCCCCGGGACACGAGATACGAATCGGACACGGAAAACCCTGTTTTGAAGAGCAGGTTCAGGTACTCGTATCTTGCACCCTGTATCTCCGTTTTTGATTCCGTAAATTACGTTGGAAAGCCTGTATGACCCTCTCGGTGTCCGGACAAACCGCTCGGGGCATCGCGTCCTGTGGTGATCGCACACCGCGATCCAAAAACAGGAAAAACCAGACCCTGTTTCACCCCGGAACTGAGTACGCCCCGCCAAACGGGACGACTTGGTCGCGTGTGGTCTTCACAGATACGTGCGCGCCGTCGATACGGACGTGTGAGATTTCGCGAAAGCTGATTCGGGTGTGCGTGCACACCGGAATCAACGCGTATCCGCGGACATCGCCCCGTATCTGACTTTTTTGCAATTCGCCCTAACTTCTTGTACACTCGCCAGATCGAGACAAAACTTGCGCCATCGGACTCATAGCGATACGCTGGTCCTGTGGGTCAAGTTTGGTTCGATTCTGAGAACGTTGACGAAATCGCGTGTCGTGGGCCCCACAGGCCCCGCTCGATGGGCGATTTTGTGATCGGCTCATCGGAATCCAAATCTGGAAGTTCTGTTGGGTTCGTATCATCGTTCCTGACCTATTGACACTAAGTTTGGTGAATTTAGAGACCGTTGACCCGAACACATTTTTCGGTGCAAAGCGGGCCCACCGGCGGACCCCGTTTTGACCCGAAACTGCCGTTTCTGCCCTTGTCTCCAAATTGGACCCAAGGACAGGCGTTTCTTGCTATTTGACATCTTCTGAGCATGATGGTAATTTTTATTTCAGCATTTGGACTCATTTCTAGAAATTTCCCCGAGATACAATCATAATTTGGATCCAAACAACAGGCAAGTACCTGCACTTCAAGTTTAATCTTTATATTGTGATAATTAATTCCCTGCTCTACTAGTACCCTTGATGATTACACGTAGTGTTAGAATACTGGAATTCATGTCTTATTTTCATGTCGGGTGGGAGAATACTAGAAGGCATGTAGTTTACCCTTCCCCCTGTCGTGTTTAATAACTGTTGGTACGCGACTGTACCCTCAGCCGGATCTCGATTATTCCTGTTTAATAGCCGTCTATGGCGGCCAGATTAGCCTTATAAACCCCTATATACCAACTATGTATTCTAAAACAAACACAAGTTCACGCAGATAGCTTCTTGTCTTGTTATAGTTCTTGCTGACTGTTGTAGTTCATTTCCTGTCTCATTTATTTCTGCTTTCTCATATTCCTGTTTATAGCATTAACTCTGAGATATTGTTTTCTTTTATACATATTCTCAATATGATACTCAATCTAATTGTCATAAATATTTAGTTTAATCTTGTTGTGCACTGTGTACTTTGCTCCTTTCCTGACTGGATCCGTTGATTTAGGCGATGATGAGGACTTTGCCCCTACATATTATGGTCCCTACGAGGGAACAGATGACACTTATGAGGAGCCAAATCCCACCCAGGAGACCCCTGCTGCAGAGTAGTTAGCAGTAGCTACTTTTATTTTCATGCTCTTTTATCTTAGTAATCGGGTTTGTCCCAGATTTCAATTCTGAATTCTGTATTAAACTTTTGATCTATTATCGCATTTATTTCATTTGAAATCTTAAGCATCTGTTTTCCATTATTATCTTGCCTATTTTATTTGTGAATGAGCTAGATTAGTTAACTGTGGATATGACCTAGACAGCGTACTACCGCCGACTCTGCGGCGTAGGCTGGACGTACCCACGCACTCGTGCCCGAATTTCCGGGTGCGGGTCGTGACAACCCCCAACTGTTGAAGTTGAAGAATGGTGTTGACACTGGTGGTGTCATCTTTGTCTTATAGGAACGAACTTCCACGATAGTAGATTTGACAATCTTCTCCTGGTTGTCGCCTTTTTGTAACCCCTTGATGGCTTGAGGTTCGACCTTAGCTTTACGCAGGATTTGATCCAAAAATTCATGGTTGTTTGAAGCCTTGACATGCCCTGTAATCTCCTCGTAGGAGTCCTTGTTCGACAAAATCAATACTGTTCTACGTGATGCCGGTTTAGTGGAAGACCTCCATGTGGTAGTATGCATTGGACGGGCTAGCAAATCCCGAGATCGTCTCCTTAAACTTCTGTTGATCAAACTCGATGATCAGAGCATTGGCAAAGTTTTTCATTATTCGTGTGTCGGATTATGCCATCGCTTTCTCATTGGAGGAGAAAGAGGTCCCTAGCAGAATCACCATATTGTTTTCGTACAGAAAAGAAATAAGGAATTTCTTCTCGGTGAAAACTTTTATTGGACTTGTTTACTTGAGGTTGGTTTACAAGAAATCTAAGTAAATACAACAATTTGAGATAAGTCAACATTCAGGAGAGATGGGACAATTGTCACGCCCTATTCCAAAAATGTATGGGACCAGACACGTGGCAATGGCCAGTTGGTACGACTTCGTGGGGCTTTCCAATTTAATGGACCTGACGAAGCGCACTTATGCTGTCCACGGTCAAGTGATCTAATTAATAATCTAATTCTAACATGCAACAAGTAAACTAAATCTTAATCCATGGTAAATAAATCTCAAGAAAGAATGATACACATCATTAATCTGCAGCCCAATAATACATCCGTTCGAATAGGCCAAAAGAACAACATGGGCCTATAAACACTAGGCTATAAAAGCAGAATCAAAAATGGAAAGTAGTACATGACTGTAATAGCTGAAAATGTAAAGATACCTGCAACGATGTCCACACTCCACTAGATCAAGCATCCTGTAAACTGCAAAAATAACCTGAAAGAGAACCAGGTCCTCAGAAGGACGTAACAAGATACAAAAATACATGCCATAAAGTAAATACTGTGAAAACTCAAGGGTGAACTAACCAGCTAAGTGAAATGCACTTAAAGACAACCTTGGTACGTATGGATAGGTGAAAGGTATAAAGCGTAGCGTTGAGCCATAGGCTAAGTATCTGACATTAGCTGTAAACTGGATGCCAGAAGTATATACTGACTATATCACCGATCATGATAGCGCGCAGCTAGTAACCTTTGCCGGATGTATCGACAAGCATATACGCCCATAACCGGGTAACACTGATCCCATAACCGGGTAACACTGAGCCCATAACCGGGTAACACATGGCCCATAACTGGGTAACACTGAGGCTCACGACCCTATAGTTTACTCTGAAACTACGGTAGCGAAATGTCTGTCCCATACGCCTACTAATTGTCTTTTCCGCCCAATACCAATGTACAAGTCGCGAACACGACGTGGACATCTCGTACTATAATGCAAGTCGCTATAGAAATAAACAACTAAGCTAAATACCGTCACACGTGCTGCTCACATCGATGGCTAGTCGAGTATGAAGCACTCGTCCCTATATGAACTCACTCTGTGACGTGCAATAATACGTGTCAAGGCCCGGGGAGTTATATTGATAACTCCATAACTTTAGGTGCGTCTACTAGATACTAGGTCAACACAAGTCCTAACGTCGACGCCTTCGTTGACTGCACCCGAGTCTTTCTCGGACGTGCACAGTTATATAATATTAAAACAAATAAACATGCAACTAAATAATAACTAAATTTAAACAGTACAATAAGGCAAGGTATACTTGCATGGCAAAAAAACTGCGTAGTGTAAGCATCCAGACGTCAAGCACAAGGAATCAGAAACCATGGCATCCGAATGAACGTCTCAGGATGCTGAAATAAACATCACCAACGTTCCCGAAATAAGCGAGATAGCTAAAAAACACTACCCTTTCGTCCAATTTGGACACAGGGGTAAAACGGTAAATTTTTGGTCAAAGCGGGTTCCACATGTGGCCCACTTTGTACCGAAAAGCATGCTAGAGGTAAAGGTCTCTAAATGAGACAAATTATAGGTCAAATAAATTCTAAACGACGATACGAACTCAACGGTATGTCCAATTTTGGATTTCGGTTAGCCGATCACAAATTTGCCCTTAAAGTCAAACCGTGGGGCCCACAAATAGGCTTGGTCAACTATCTCAGAATTGTGTGAAACTTGGATCACAGGACCAGCGTGATACCACGAATCCAATGACGTAAGTTTCATCGTATTCCGACGAGCGTACATAAAATGGGGTGGTGGTTTGCAAAAGTCGTGATACAGGGACTTTTTACGGATACATGTTGATTCCGACATGCACACCCTTCCAAATCTATTTTCGCAAAAGCCCACACGTCAGGACATACCATACATGTCTTTCGGTGCAATTGGTATGCGACGAGGCGGTCCCGTTTGGCGGAGCGCACTCCGTATCACAAAATTTTAGTTTTAAATTATCAAGTTTTTTGTCGTTTTGGAGGCCGAATAATTTAACACATATAACAAATTAATGAAAACTAAAAGAACAAAATTTTTTTCGGTTATACTGAGAAGAAAACCCTTCAATTAGTTTTTGAAAATATTAAACAGGTTGATAAAAAATTGGGTGTGAAATAGGGGTTTGGGTTAAAGTTTTTGGACTGTTTTTAGTCAGTTTTTCGATCATTTTCCGGTCGATTTTTCGACCAATATAGGCACAAAAAGTCATCCCGCTTGAATAAAAATTCTAGAGGGTTAGGTTGTGAACGTACACGGATAAACCGCTCGCAAAAATAATCACAGATGAAGAAGATACGATACCTGAAAGATGGAGTGCTGCTGCATGTACACGCGCGCACGTGCGCACACGCGGACGGCGGTCGATGCGGGGGCGGCGTCGGGGTCGATGGCGCCGGGCTGGGTCGAGGTCTAGGGTTAGGGTTAGGGTTAGGGTTTGGTTTAGGTTTTTAATATATATATGTACATATAGACAGGGAGAGGGAGGGGGAGTCCGCGGGGTTCGGGGGGGGGGGGGGGGTTTCTGGTTGTTGGCTGCTGGGGGAGGGGAGTGATTAGTAATAGGGTCTGGGGTTAGTTTAGGATTAGGTTTTGGGTAATCTAGGTTTAGTTAGGATTAGTTAAGGTTTTTTATTTATTTATTTATTTTCTTTTTCTTTTTCTTTTTCTTTTCTTATTATTATTATTTATTATTATTATTATTATCATTATTATCATTAATATTTTTACTGTTATTATTATTACTATCATTATTATTTACATATATAGATGATGTAAAAATCCAAAAATAATATTTGCACACGAAATAAATTCTAGAAATTTTTTACTTTATGAAGCTTTATTAAATACTACACTCAAAATATTTTATGAAATATTTATAATTAATAATTAGATATTTATCTAATTATAATAAATTAAATAATTATATTAGCCAATTAACTTAGTAAATAATTAAATGGTTATCCAACAAAATAGGTAATAGTAAATAATATGCACATCTATTAAAAGGAAAAAAATGCTTAATTTGGCATGGAAAATTATGGAATGCTAATTGTAGGAAGTTGGGATTAAAAAATGACGACAAATAAATTATATATATAATATCTAAATATTTAACAATTAATCTATGGTCGTTACACTAATATCATACTAATACCAAGGGATCAAATATTTGTGCCACGAAAAGATCCTACAGGTAGTGTCTCCTGTGTAGGCTACTTCCTATGATGGGAGATACAGATTTTGGGGCTATCTTATATTATTAATGTCCAAACCACGGTGAAGTATCCTAATTATATTATTGGGTCTTAATTATTTTTAAAAATAATCTAAAATAAATACAAGAATTATAAATTACACACAAGATACCTATTTTTGGGTGAGGGGGTTTACAACAATAAGGGTCGGATAAGAGAAGATCCCTTTGCCTTGTTGAAGATCAGACACAACCATTAGGATGGAAAATATTGGACGAGTAGGAGCTTAGTATCGAGGCTAATGTTTGGTGTCGCCTTGACCATCCATGATACTTGCGAAGAACCAAGTATTTATAGAAGAATGACCTACCGATGGTTGTACTTGACTTCCCTATAGCGTCGAGCTATTTGCGAAAAGAAGCCTCTAAGTGAGGAGCATCCATAGAAGATAGTATCCTATAAGGTGGCGTATCCCACGTACCAACGATGATTGGACAGAATCATGTCCCTTGAAGGAGGGAACATCCTTTTAAAAATAAGTCGGAGATGCTACGTGGCTGTCACGATTGAAATTGCTAACACCATGATGAAATCATGGCGGAGGAGAGTGGGCCATCGGTTGCAAGCGTCTTCTATGTACGCATTAAGCTTGTCACCCCCACTTTTCCAAATGAGGTATTTTGGTCATTTTGAATATCTATTTATTTATAGTGATTAAAAATTATCATAGTACTATTTATTTAGATTTGTGTTTGTATTATTTATTTATAGATAGTGGGCTATCCTATTATTTAGATTTGACACTAGTGAACCCAATTAGACTTGTCATGACAATTTGTTGAGCCCAATATGGACTAGGCCCATTAGACCCATTCCCTCTAATTAATTAGGAGGAATAGACTAATTTGCATTAGTGTAGAAACTTTTCAAAATTCCTTAATTACCCTTTATAATTCATCTTATAGGGGCATTGTTGACAATTGTTGGTGACTTGGAGAAGGGGAAAAGGGGGCGGCCACATATAGCCTCTCCTCTCTCTCCTCTCAATTTGTTCATTCATTTTGAGATCCCCAATTCTTTAGATCCCTAATTCACTCATCCCTCCACCAATTCACCCTCATTTCTCTCTCAATTTTATTAGCAAGGAGCATTGGAGCTTGGATTTGCAAGGAGCACTTGGAAGAGGAGCTTGTGGCAAGAAGATCGTGTCCGGATCGAGTCCATTGTGCATTTCTTTAGGAATCCATCTCCCAATAGGTATAGATATGAATTCATCTCTAATTTGAGTTCCAAATCATATATTTAACGATTATGAATTACCCCTTGGCTTAGGTGTCATGCCCCAGTCCTAAAATATACGGGACTAGGCCACGTGACAATGGCCAGCTAATACGACTCCGAAGGTTTTCCAATTTGATGGACCCGACGAAGCATACTACGCTGTCCTAAAATACTAACAAGTCTAATATGCTGACATAGAGCAGGTAAATGTCTAATCTCATCCACAGAATATAATATAAGAAGTGCTAAAATAAATACTAGAAATAAGTGCAGAATCTGAATGTCATAATATAATCCAAATAAGTCTGACGGGGACAAACCCACTGAAATACAATAATGAAATAAAAACACGGAAAGTAGGAAGATAACTAGACTAGAGCATCAACTAGCTAGATAAAGACGCTCTAACCCAAGGTAGCAGCGTACCTCAAATCACGAAAACTCCTCTGTAAATGCCTCAAAGTCCTCAGCTACGAATCCAGTCTCCACTACTGCTCCGTAGATGGTCAGGTACAAGTGCTCGTCCGGATCTAGAAGAGAACCAGGTCCTCAGAGGGACGTAACAAGATATAAAAATACATGCCATAAAGTAAATACTGTGTAAACTCGAGGGTGATTTAACCAGCTAGGTGAAATACACTTGAAGACAACCTTGATACGTATGGGTAGGTAAAAGGTATAAAGCGTAGCGTCAAGCCAGAGGCTAAGTACTTGGCATTAGCTGTAAACTCGATGCTAGGAGTATATGCTGACTACATCACCGATCATGATAGCGCGCAGCTAGTAACCTCTGTCGGATGTATCGACAAGCATATATGCCCATAACCGGGTAGCACATAGCCCATAACCGGGTAACACATGGCCTATAACTGGGTAACATTGAGGCTCACGATCCCGTAGTTTACTCTGAAACTATGGTAGCCAAATGTCTGTCCCATACGCATACTGATTGTCTTCTCCGCCCAATGCCAATGTACAAGTCACGAATACGACGTGGACATCTCGTACTATAATGCAAGTCACTAAAGAAATATACAACTAAACTAAATGTCGTCACACGTGCTGCTCACACCGATGGCCAGTCAAGCATGAAGCATGCATCCCTACATGAACTCACTTTGTGACGTACAATAATGCATGTCAAGGCCTGGGGAGTCATATTGATAACTCCACAACTTTAGGTGCGTCCACTAAATACTAGGTCAGACACAAGTCCTAACATCAACGCCTTCGTTGACTGCACCCGAGTCTTTATCGGACGCGCACAGTTGAATAATATTAAAATAATAGAATATACAACTAATAATAACTAAATTTAGACAGTACAACAAGGCAAGGTATACTTGCCTGGAACTCCGATGTGCACAAGTAAGGATCTGGAACCCGAAGCCAAGGTATAATCGTCTTGGATGCCTATGAATATACAAAAATAAATATCAATCACTACATTACACTATGCTAATTATGTACAAAAGTACAACTTACGCAACATCACGAGTTACGCAGAGACTAAACCGAATAAACGTTCTAACTAAATACGTTGGGTAAGGTTGACCAGTCAAGGATCAAGGGGTAGGTGTACACTTAGTCTACTGGTCACACAACATTTACAAGTCAGCCCAAGGTATCATTTCTCATGTGTTACAATCGCGGTCACAACTATGATTCATGTAGGTGCTAAGTTATATCTCTAACACATGGGTACTAGGTATTCTTCTTACTAAGATTTCCAGGACACGTCTGATATAGGTAACTATCTAGGTCTCTATGTACAAGAATGTCACATCCTCAGATACCGTACACAACAAGAAAAACTACCAAAATATGTTACAATTCTAAAATATCGTATCACCTAAACACAAGTCCTAGCTAGTAGATTAGTGTGCATAATGTCAGTTTTAGTCTAAACACCTAGATCAACACAATTGTATGCTATACTACCAATCAAATTTCTATGAAGTAATTACTAACGATAACCACTATTCCAAAACACGCACATATAAACACGCACATAAAAATACTAGGTATTAGGGTTCACCATTCAACATAGGTCTATGCAGCTACTACAACATCAAGGAAGAGAAGTAGAAATGCAAACCTAGGTGTGCTCGACTAGGAGGGGGTGATGATCATCCGATACTCGAGGGTGGCCGGCTTCCGGCGGTGGGGGAAGTGCTCCGGCCAAGCACAGTACCAACAGCAGCTACAGTGGCAGCAGCAGCAGCAATGGCAGCAGCTCAGCTTGGCTTGGGGTTGATGGTCGTGGAGGTGGCCGTGACCATAGGGAGGTGGCTGATGGTCGGAGGACTGGTGGTGGTGAGGTTGATGGTGGCGGTCGAGGAGGAGATGGCTGTGGCGGGGTTGCTCGGTGGTCTCCAGTGGGTGGTGGTCGAGGCTATGGTGATGATGATGATGATCGGAGTGATGGTGATGGTGGTGGTTCTGTGGTGGTGTAAGGCCGGGGTCAGGGTATGGAGATGGCTGCTGTGTAGATGGTGGCGATCGAGGAGGATGATGAAGGTGGTCGGCTTTGGAAGAGTTGCTCGGTGGAGATGGCAGACTGGTGATCGTGGGGATGTCGAGAAGATGACCGGAGTGTGGAGGCGGTGGTGTAAGAGGTCAGGGTCGTGGGGAAGTCAAGGGAGTCAGGGAGATGAAGAAGGTGACTGGGGCTGATGGTCCGGCGGTAGAGAATGAGAAGTCGAGGAGATGTAGTCGACTGTGGCGGTGGTTCGTGAGGAGTCGGTGAGGGAGGCGACTGCTGTGGAGATGGTGGCGGTCGCTGTGTGGTATGTTGGCTGCTGTCGGGAGAGATGATGGGTGACCGAGGCTGATGGTTGTTCTGGTGTAGAGGGTGGCGGGGTAGATAACGTCGGGAAGATGATCAGGGTGGCTGCTGCTCCGGCGTTGTAGGTCGGGAAAGAGAATAAAGGAGAGGAAGGTTTAGGTTTTCGGTTTTGAGAGGAAGAAGAAGTGGGCTATGAAAATAGAGAAGAATGAGTGGTTTATGTAGGAGATAGAAGAGTGGGTGATGCCCTTGGGATTAGGGCCGGCCATGTCCCCTTGGGATAGGGGAAGTGTTCATATGAAGGAATGGAGGGTGTAGATGGGCTAGGTTTAAAATGGAGGGTGGAGATTATGTAGGGGGAGTTTGGAGTGTAGCACACTCAAAAAAATAGGGAAAATATATATGTGATCGGTCATAATGAGGGGGGGGGGGTTCTTCATGGCTTGGGTCCAATGGGAGGTGGACACCTCATTGCATTTTTGCACAAAAGTCCCTAATAATTAGAAAATTGCACAAATAATGGGGTTTGAGATTGGATAAGAAAAAATACCATGTTTGGTGTGATATAGTAGGTTAAAATAATGTGTGGTATTTAGTATGAACCTTGAGGGTGTGAGTGCGGATTTGGGTTGTTGTGGATCTAGTTTTGGGTTAGGTTGGGTCATTACACTAATTTAATTAAAATTAATGTACAAGGTGTTCTTTAATTAATTGGAAGTGCATAAGATTAAAATTGGGTGGGACACAAGTGTCATAGACATAATAGACTCAGAATAGAATATTGTCATATATTGGGTTGTACAAAATAGGTCGAGATTGTGTCTCCAATTTCGATTGGAAAGGATAATGATGCAAAGTTAGATTTATTTGGATTTAAAAATAAATGTTTGTAACGAATATTGTGCGACTAAAATAAAACACAAGAGAGAGTATTTATGAGTTATACAAATATCAGAATGGAAGAATGACACGTCTAGGAAAAGTGTGTGAAATTTGTTTGGAAGCAAATGCTAGTGTAGCGCTCCAAATATCGAAGCAACGGTAAGGTGCACAAAGTATTACGAATATTGTGTACATTAATCTAAAATACTATGTTCTAATTCTAAATGGCTCCAAACTAACCCTAGTCTCTCTATCTCATCCAGGTAGACCTAAATTTGGTCGAGGGGGTTTACAATCTACCCAACTTATAAGAATTTTGTCCTCGAAATTAAAATAAACACATAATAAGCTATAACTTATCAAGAAATGCTACGGACATACCTAGGACCGGTGGAGCTGGCCTTTGCACTATCTGTTTGGCTCTATTGGCATACTGGAAATACTCCTGAGCCTGATGTTGGTTCGATCTGCACATTAAATACTGTCCTAATCTTCTCCTACAATCTTTCTGAACATGTCCCTACTTCCTGCAAAAGTGACATGTCGGTAGCTCTCTCTGCTGTTATGGCACAATCCTCTGTTGCGTCTGCACTCCTGGATGACGGATCTGTCCTTCTACTCATGGTTGTGCCTTAGCTGGTGCAGCTATACTGGGATGCCTCAATCCTCTGCTAATAGCCACCTGGATCCTAGCCTCTGACAGAACCTCCTTGTAAGAGATCCTCGCCTGGGTGGTAGTGTACCTCTGTAGCTCATTCGTCAGACCATGATAGAATCTCCTGGCCTTCTCCAGATTATTGGGTATCAGGACGACACCAAATCTACTAAGTCAACTAAACTCCATATCATACGCGTCTACAGTCATGTTCCCCTGCTCCAGATGTAGGAACTGAGAGTAGAGCGCATTCCTTACAGTATACGAAAAGTACTTCGCATTAAAGTATTCTAGAAATTGCTCCCACGTCAGCGTCTTGCTAATTCTGTGCTCCATGGAGTCCCACCAGTGATGGGCATTGCCTTTCAGTTGGGCCCTCACTGCGGTTATCCAAAGGTCCGGAGGTAGCTAAGAAGCCTCCGGTAACATCTCCGTGTTGGCGACCCAATCGAAGATCTCCTCTGCGGTCTCGCTACCCGAAAAGGTATCCAGGCCCATCTGATAAAACCCTCAAATTGTACCAGCTGGCTGATCAGGTACTGGTGCCGATGCTGGTGCTGGGGTAGGTGGCCTCTCAAGAACTGCCATTAAGCCCTGTCTCATCGTCTCGGCCTGATGCCACTGCGCCTGCATCATGGCCTGGAAGAACTGGAACATCTGTGACTGTCCCTCTGGATATGGCATATGAGGGGGAAAGGGTGGAGGTGGTGGCAGTGGAACCTCCGGCTGTGCTATAGGTGTCTCTGTAAACCCCCTCAAAATTTTAAGTTAGGTAGACTAGATTGAGTTAGAAATATTGTTGTAGCGTCAGTGTATTTGAGGTTTAGAAATTAGTTGCAGTTGTTTGGTTCTTTATTTAACCCTTGGTGCACCCTACCGTTGTTGCAATATTCGGAGCCCAACAATAGCCCATAACTTCCAACTAATTATTGCATTCTTGACTTGATAAGCCAACTTAGGTGTTGGACTTTTTCGTCACTCAAAATCAGAATCCCTTGTGCTCTAATTTAATTGCACAACTTCCCGGTCCCGAAATCCATTCTTTAATCCTATGTCATGTACCTTTGTCGTTGCCATCAATTTTGGGACACTAACTCAGCCCTTTTAGTCGACCCAATTAAAGGGTCCAAGACTGACACCAAGCCTACACCTTTCATGACCTTTGTGTCACTCCTAATTGAGATCCCATGTGCCCCCATTTAATTTAAGAGCACATGATATTTTATTTTAATTAAATTGGGGATACCAACTTGGACTAATCCCAACTTAACCTCAATTTAACCCAATACCTCATTCATTAAGTCCATACAAAACACACAACACCTCCTCACCCTACATAACACTAAACACCACTTCCCACACTAAATTCCCATCATTTTACATACTTGTGCAAATACCTCAAAGTTTAGGGGCTTATTTACAAATGTAGTGATAGGTGTCACCATCCTATTGGCTAAGGCACATGAAGAAGTCCCCTCTCCCTCTCTTGACCGGTCAGATCAAATACCACTCCCCCCTTTGGATGCACAATTCCTCCATGAGAAATCTGAGCCATCCATTTAAATTGGAGCTCATCCTCACCACACACACACACACCACACACTCTCCTATTTAATCTCTCCATGACACTCCTCTTCCCAAGGCCGGCCCTAATCCCAAGAGCCTTGAAAACCACCCCCCTCTCTTTCTCCTCCCTCTTTTCTACACCTCCACAGCCGAACCACATCTCCATATTCTTTTCTTCTTCTTCTCTTCTTCTTCTTCCTCCTCTTCTCCTTCTTAACCCAACCCCGACCGGCCTCCCCTACTCCGGCCAGTCGAGCTCCTCCATCGGCCAGGAAACCTCTATACCGGTGGGTCACCACTCCTCAACCTCAACGGTCACCTTCTCCGAGCTGCCCTCACGACACTCCGGTGAGCCGCTGCTACCCCCCTCGACTGCCACCGAGCCTCCTTTATCCGGCTGCTACCCCCCTCGACTGCCACCGAGCCTCCTCCATCCGGCTGCTACCCCCCTCGACTGCCACCGAGCCTCCTCCATCCGGCTGCCACCCAACCTCAACTGCCACCATCCTCCACCCGCTGCTGCATTCACCATTACCATCCTGTACCATGTCCACGCTCACCGCCGAGCTTCAGCCACCACCGCCATGTCCCCCTCAACCACCTCGAGCCCATTGCCACCACGACCACCCTCCCCTGCATCCATCCGTGCCACCATCACCACCATTACCTCCATCAATCTATCCCGCTGCACCCCCACGAACTGACCGGCTCCACCCGTGCCCACTGCCACCCTTCGTCTCCAGCGAGCTGCTGCCACCCCCATGCATCCACCACTGCTACCTCAACCACCTCGAGCCGACTGCACCCCACCCTCGGCCAACCAACACCCCCTCCGGTCATCATCTTCATCATCATCGCCAGCACCATCCCATTGACCGGCCTACATCTCCACCCTCACTCCGGCAACCCGCCGTCGACCACAGCAACCACCCCGGCGTGCCTCCACAACGCCACCGAGGTAAACTCTCCCCCCTCTCCATGAGTAGTTAAATATTTTTTATGGTTTATATATAACTTAGTTAGTTTTAGGGTTATGTTATATGCATTGAGTTAGGGTTGATGTTATTTATATATATACATTGAGTTTAGGGTATGGTTGATATAGATTAAGTCTAGGGTTTATGAATGCTAGGTATAAGATTTTAGGGTATTATATTTGGTCCATGCATATTGATTATTATTGAGGAGCAGTTTTAAGTATTGTGAAATGATATTGTGATATTAAAATATTGATTAGTATCGAGGAAAAGGATTAATTATTGTGAAATGATGTGCAATATCAAAACATTGGTTGTTATTGAGTTTTAGGGTTGGTGAATGCTACTTTGAGTTTTATGGTTTATGTTATATGCATTCTTGGTAGGTATCGAAGAGTATGTTTATGTTTAGGAGATGTGTTTTATATCGTAAGTTGTTCATTGGTTGAGGACTGATAAATAATAATGAAATGATAGAGGAGTAGCTATGTATATGTGAGAGAATGTTCAAATAATAAAGTAACATTTTCGAGGGTTTAATAAATAATAATTAAATTATTTGAGGATGATATATGTAAACGTGCATGATAACGTCTGTGAATACCAGGAGGAATCTGAGGATTGATCATGGCTCGAACTACTGATAAATACCGTAATGAATAGTAAGATTTGAGGATTGGGTTTGATGACATTATACCGGTGATTGATCGTATTAGATGTAACGCACCTCTAGTCAACCCTGGTCAACCCTCTAACTAAGTGTCTATGTGAGTTTATAACATGATTGAAGCCTATGCTAGACGTGTGTCACCTCTTATTTTAGCAGCGTAATAGTTTATTGATTGAGCTTGTATCTCGTCTCTAGGTACTACGGGACCCGCGGACTTGGACGTTGTACCGGAGATCCATCTTCAGTATCCGGATCCAGGCAAGTATACCTTGCCATCCTGTATTTCAGTTACCAGATTTCTATTTATTTAGTATATGCATTGTGCGCGTTTTGGAATCCCAATCGTTACTTCATGTCCGGGTCATAACCGGGTGCAGATGTTCGTCGGTAACGTCTGGTAACAATTGATAGATGTTAGCAATACCTTAATGTACATACTTGGTTACATCATAACCCTAGGACACATTCAGACACTGTCATCGTGCCAGATTTCCTGTATCCTGATACGGTCAGCATGACCGAAATCTGGGATGACTTTAGGGTCACGATTGTTGATAGTTACTTCAGTATGACGAGACTGTTAGATAGAGGTTCAGGTTCAGCGAACACTCGTTGACCGCTTTGGGAGGGAAAGACAGTTACTAGGCATTTGGGCTCCTCTGCATGCGCTATATATATGTATATCTTCTATTTTTGTAGTATTCCTGTATCCGGATTAGTAGTATCACCCGTGTGACTCTTTGCCCGGGGCTGCGGTACGTCCCGTGTGTCTCCATGTCCGGAGCTACGATTTTATTTTGGACAGCCCACGTGTCGAACATTGTCTTCAAAAATTATGTCTCACTTAGGTGGTTATGCTAGATTACACCGGCGTTGCACTTGATTCTTTCTGTTATACTATGTCATGCTATTTTTGTACCTTGTTACGTCCCTCCCCTGCCAGTTTTGCAGCAATAGACGATTACGGAGCCTTTGGAGTTGCTGATGGAGTTGCTTGTCTTGCTGGCATTGGTACCAGGTATTTATATCATTTCTACCGGCGTTATGGTTATATTTATTCATATTGTTTATTCATCTGCTATTGTAGCCTAGTTTTTATAGACTCATATTTCTTCTCGAGTCTATTCGAGTTTGTGTGTTATTGGGCGGCCGACTATGTGCTAGCTCATTCTTGTGTATTTCTATTCATTGTGGATTGAGACATAGATGTTTATATTTACTGGATTATTTAGATAGTGACTATTTTTACACAGCTTATACGTATTCGAGTCCGACCAGAGTCTGGTCGAATGCGTAGCTGGCATGTTGCATATTCCTGGTCCTACGTATTTTGGGACTGGGGCTGACATATTTTTGTGGTGGCCCATGTAGGTCAGAGGTTATCGTTTCAGTTATGTTACTGTACCAAATGAGTCTGTAATTTAGGATTTATTGTTGAATTGGATCTCAATCCATAATCGATTTTAAAAACTCCCTTTGTATTTGATTATCGCCCTTGGACTTCTAAATTGTATTCGTTCCTTTTTTATCAATATCATTACCATTGTTTCTCATCTCCTTTATTTTAGAAAGACGAATGCTTGTGCCTGATGGTTCCCTCCAGAAGAAGATCGTAGTCCAGACGACAGAAGACATGAATTGTGTAATATTCTCTGAGAAGATTGTTACCCTCAGTAGGGTAGGTTGATAGGTTCTTTTTAGATTCTGGAACTAGTGTAGAAGGTTAGCCAGAGAATTGGACCCAGTAGTATGTCCTTAGAACTGGTAAAGTCCTACCCTTACTTGAGATAACGGTGATTTGGGAAGTACTGGGAGCTATAAAGATCATTGATCTAGCCCTCTAGAATGATTTATGGAGATGCATAGCCAGATGCTAGGAATTAGTTGTAGTATATGATTGCGATACCAGGAACAATATTATGAACTAGAGAAGATAAAAATTTTAGGCTCTCACTTGGAAGATGATTGTCTGATACCAGGAATTATAGCATGTGCTTGGGTGATGCCATTATTATAATTGCACTATGTGACTCGGAGCAATAAATAATGGAAAGAAGAAATATGAGGAATACAATTTTAGGGAGAAATTTGAGGAAAAGAGTAATTATACATTAGAGAAGATTTTTTTTTGGAGGTTTAGTCTTGTGAATAGAACGAAAGAAGTTATTATGAGGTTAAGTCTAGACTATGACATTGTCCTAGGCATGGATTGGTTGAGCCAATACCACGCGATATTAGATTGTCGAAGTGGTAGCATTATATTTAGACCACCAGATCACCCTGAGTTTGAGTTTCTTCGGGGAGCCCGAGGGTATGGTGTCCAACCTACCTTAGCGACACACATTACAGAAGGTGAACCAGTGTACCCTTACTTTATATCAGAGCTTGAGGACGTATTTTCAGAGGATTTTCCAGGCCTGCCATCTGACAGGGAGATAGAGTTCACTATAGAGTTGATTCCTGGAGCCGAGCCAGTTACCTCCCCCGTCTACAGACTAGCACCGAAGGAGTTGGTTGAGTTGAAGTTCAAGTAGATAATCTCTTAGATAAGGGTTTCATTCAGGCTAGTGTTTCTCCATGGGGAGCACCCATCTTATTTGTGTTGAAGAAGGACGGGACGGTACGTTTGTGTATCGATTATAGGGCGTTAAATGCTGTAACGATAAAGAATAAGTACCCTTTGCCGCACATCGATGATTTATTTGATCAGCTTAGTGGCGCATATGCATTCTCGAAGATCGATCTCAGATCAGGCTATCATCAGATCAAGGTACGGAGAGAGGACATTCCGAAGATGACTTTTCGAATGAAGTACGGGCACTATGAGTTTCTAGTCATGCCGTTTGGTTTAACCAATGCGCCAGCAGTATTTATGAGTCTGATGAACAATATTTTCCACCAGTACTTAGATAAGTTCGTGGTGGTATTTATCGATGACATCTTCGTCTATTCCAAGATCCAGGAGAAGCACGAGAGACATCTCGGGATTGTGTTGGAGACGCTGAGGCAGGAGAGACTGTATTCCAAGCTCAGCAAATGTGAGTTCTGCTTGGATAGAGTACCATTCCTGGGACACATAATCGAGATGGACTATCAGTTGACCCGGAGAAGATCGCTGCAGTAGAGACGTGGCCTACCCCTACATCAGTTACAGAGATTAGGAGTTTTCTCGTACTTGCCGGATATTATTGGAGGTTCGTGGAAAACTTTTCGAGGATCGCTGCGCCGATGACGCGACTGACGCGTAAAGGCGAGGAGTTTATCTAGACTAAGGAGTGTCAGACAACTTTCGATGAGCTGAAGAAGCGTCTGACATCACCAATTTTGACACTTCCTTCAGGATTGGGAGGATTTGTAGTGTATGGTGATGCATCTGGAAGCGGATTAGGATGTGTAATGATGCAACACAGCAAGGTGATAGCCTACGCATCGAGACAGCTGAGAGTTCATGAGAAGAACTATCCGACGCACGATCTAGAGCTAGCTGCAGTAATATTTGTACTAAAGCTATGACGGCACTACATTTATGGATAGCGTATTGAGATTTACACAGATCACAAAAGTCTGAAATATATCTACACTTAGAAGGAGCCCAACATGAGACAGAGACAATGGCTAGAGTTGATGGCAGACTATGATATAGTGTTGCAGTACCACCCTGGCAAGGCGAATATAGTAGCAGATGCCTTAAGAAGGAAGCCCATGGCATACTTTTGACGACTCAGCAATAATTGTTAGAGGATCTTCAGGAGCTCGGGATAGAGATTGTATTGCCAGGCATGGATGGACAGATGGCCAGTCTCGAGGTTTGGTCTACATTGGTTGAGAGGATCAAGGCAGCCCTGCCTACAGACGCGAGATTTCGACGACTGCGAGAGAGGACAGAGGCTGGCATGTAGACGAGACTCATGATTCATGAAGACGGAACATTGAGGTGTGGAGATCGCCTATACGTTCCGAGTGGCGAGCTACGCCAAGAGTTGATGACCGAGGCTCATAGCTCGATTTATTTATTCTATTCATCCCGGGGGTACAAAGATGTACCAAGATTTGAGACAACACTACTGGTGGCATGGGATGAAGAGAGAGATTACGAGATTCGTGGCGAGATGTTTAGTCTGTCAGCAAGTCAAGGTTGAACATCAGAGGACTGCAGGACTATTGCAGCCGCTTCCCATTCCCGAGTGGAAGTGGGAACACATTACCATGGACTTCGTCACAGGATTCCCGATGATCCATAGTGGAAAGGATGCAGTCTGGGTTGTCGTGGACCGACTCACCAAGTCTGCACATTTCTTGCCCTTCAGAGTTGGGCAGTCCACGAAGATTTTAGCTGACATGTATATGAGGCAGATAGTACGACTACATGGAGTGCCTGTCAGCATTGTATCGGATCGTGATTCCAGATTCACGTCATATTTTTGGCGGAGTATGCAGGAGAGTCTAGGAACTCATCTCAAGTTCAGCACTGTATATCATCCACAGACTGATGGCCAGTCAGAGCGCACGATACAAATACTAGAGGATATGTTGAGAGCGTACAAGATCAACTTTGGAGGATCTTGTAAGGACCATCTACACTTGGTGGAATTCTCCTGCAGCAACAGCTACCAGGACAGCATACAGATGGCACCTTATGAGGCACTGTACGACAGGAAGTGTAGATCACCGGTATGTTGGAGCGACGTGGGAGAGCGTCAGATACTTGGTCCAAAGTTGGTGACACAGATAGTAAAGAAAGTAAAGCAGATTCAGAGCCACCTGCGTGTAGCACAGGACAGACATAAGCATTGGGCAGATGCGCACCGCAGACCTTTGGAGTTCAAGGAAGGTGACCATGTATTTTTAAAGATATCGCCTACTCATGGTACCATCAGATTCGGAGGCAGAGGCAAGCTGAGTTTGAGGTACATCGGACCTTTTGACATCTTGGAACAAGTTGGCGAAGTGGCTTATCATCTTGCATTGCCTCCATCATTAGAAGGAGTGCATGACATATTTTGTGTATCATAGTTGAGGAGATACGTGGTAGACCCTAGCCACGTTCTTTATCATTCGAAGATTACAGTCGGGCCCAGTTTATCATTTACAGAGCAGCCAGTGGGAATACTCGATCGCAGTGAGAAGATTTTGAGGGGTCAGACTATTCGACTGGTCAAGGTTGCATGGAAGCATCATTCGCCAAGCGAGTCTACTTGGGAGCGCGAGGATTCCATTCGGCAGCATTTTCCATATTTATTTGAGGACCGAGGTACGAATTTACGTACTGTATTTGATTACCTGTCTACTTTTAAATTCTCGTAGCTATTATTCGTGCTTTACTTTTAATTTCGAGGACAAAATTTTTCTAAGTTGGGAAAGATATAAACCCCCTCAAAATTTTAATTTAGGTAGACTAGATTGAGTTAGAAATATTGTTGTAGCGTCAGTGTATTTGAGGTTTAGAAATTAGTTGCAGTTGTTTGGTTCTTTTTTTAAACCCTTGGTGCACCCTACCGTTGTTGCAATATTCAGAGACCAACAATAACCTATAACTTTCAACTAATTATTGCATTCTTGACTTGACAAGCCAACTTAGGCGCTGGACTTTTCCGTCACTCAAAATCATAATCCCTTGTGCTCTAATTTAATTGCACAACTTCCCGGTCCCAAAATCCTTTCTTTAATCCTGTGTCGCGTACCTTTATCGTTGCCATCAATTTTGGGACACCAACTCAACCCGTTTAGCTGACCCAATTAAAAGGTCCAAGACTGACACCAAGCCTACACCTTTCATGACCTTTGTGTCATTCCAAATTGAGATCCCATGTGCCCCCATTTAATTTAAGAGCACATGATAATTTATTTTAATTAAATTGGGGATACCAACTTTGACTAATCCCAACTTAACCTTAATTTAACCCAATACCTCATTCATTAAGTCCTTACAAAATACACAACACCCCCTCACCATACATAACACTAAACACCACTTCCCACACCAAATCCCCATTATTTTACATACTTGTGCAAATACCTAAAAGTTTAGGGGCTTATTTGCAAATGTAGTGATAGGTGTCACCATCCTATTGGCTAAGGCACTTGAAGAAGCCCCCTCTACCTCTCTTGATCGGTCATATCAAACACCACTCCCCCTTTGGATGCACAATTCGTCCATGATAAATCTGAGCCATCCATTTAAATTGGAGCTCATCCTCACCACACACACACCACACACTCTCCTATTTAATCTCTCCATCACACCCATCTTTCTAAGGCCAACCCTAATCCCAAGAGCCTTGAAAACCACCCCCTCTCTCTCCTTCCTCTTCCCTACACCTCCACAGCTGAACCACATCTCCATATTATTTTCTTCTTCTTCTCTTCTTCTTCTTCCTCCTCTTCTCCTTCTTAACCCGAGCCCCGACCGGCCTTCCCTACTCCGGCCAGCCGAGCTCCTCGATCGGCCATCAAACCTCCATACCGGCGGGTCACCACTCCTCAACTGCAGCGGTCACCTTCTTCGAGCTGCCCTCACGACACTCCGGCGAGCCGCTGCTACCCCCCTCGACTGCCACTGAGCCTCCTCCATCCTGCTGCTACCCCCCTCGACTGCCACCGAGCCTCCTCCATCCGGCTGCCACCTAACCTCGACTACAACCGTCCTCCATCCGTTGCTGCATTTACCATTACCATCCCGCACCACCACCACGCTCGCCGCCGAGCTTTGGCCACCACCACCATGTCCCCCTCAACCACCTCGAGCCCACTACCACACGACCACCCGCCCCTTTATCCATCCGTGTCACTATCACCACCATCACCTCCACCCATCTATCCCACTGCACCCCCATGAACCGACTGGCTCCACCCATGCCCACTACCACCCTTCGTCTCCGGCGAGCTCCTGCCACCCCCACGCATCCACCACTACTACCCCGACCACCTCGAGCCGACTGCACCCTACCCTCGGCCAACCAACACCCCCTCCGGCCATCATCTTCATCATCATCGCCAGCACCATCCCATTGACCGGCCTACATGTCCACCCTCACTCCGGCAACCCGCCGTCGACCACAGCAACCACCCCGGTGTGCCTCCATACCGCCACCGAGGTAAACTCTCCCCCCTCTCCTTGAGTTGTTAAATATTGTTTATGGTTTACATATAACTTAGTGTAAGACCCCTAATTCTGAAATTCGTATTAATTTATTTATAGTAGTTATGAGCTAAATAGAGGAAATAGATTTTATTTAATTTTGAGGTGTTTGTGCATTTAGGGGATTTATGGAGCCATTATAAAATTTTTCTAATTTATTCTATGTAGGAGACCCTTTGGACAGTTGCTAGCTTAATGGTATGCACAATTTTTAGAATTTTCTATGAATAGATATGCGTATATATATATATATATATATATATATATATATATATATATATATATATATATATATATATATATAATTTCTATTGGATATTAAATCGAAACCTAAACCCACTACCCGTTCAGCCCTACCCGGACCCGTTAGGAGAAGAAAATATCAACAACAGCAGTAGCAAAAACCAACTTTTCTTTCCCTCCTCCGCGCGTGTGAGCCTTCTCATTCCACCGCTTCTTATCTCTATTATTACTAAACTGTCCTCAACCGAAACCAAACCAAAGAAAGAAAGAAACAGCAGCGACAGTAGTTTCTTAAACCACTAAGTTTTCTCACCGTCTCTTATCTCTCTATATATATTACAACTCTCCCAAACCCTAACCCCACTTCTTCCACCAAACTTAAACACAGTATTAGACGCTTGCACTATACAGAACTCTTGCTCGGCAAGTATACCTTGCCATTGTACTGTTATTCTTATTCCATATGTTGCATGTATCTGCGCGCGACGGTGTTGTCGCGATATATTTTATTTATGTATTTGTATTGACCTTGTTTATGAGACTACCCCGTTATCATGTAGCATCATTAGGTTCATTGGCCGTGACATAGTTGCTATACGAGTTGTGAGTCTCATATAGATCACGGACTGCGTGACAGGCCTGGCCTTCTGTACGTATGGGCCGTACGTTAGGAATAACTGCTGGTAGAAACTTTGTATGCTAGTAGACCTGGCAGTTATTTAGAGGTTTTATCGTGTCATGGATGTAGCATGCTTAGAGCATGGGATGGAGAGAACAACAAGTAAGGTATCTGGGCTCCTTGCACTTTTTTCTTTTGTAACCCGGAAGCTCCGCTGGAGATACGGGCGGTGATGACCCCATTTACAATTGGCGGCCTCTGCCGTTCAAAAGACGACATACTTTGAGGCCCCTGATTCTCCAAGAGAGTCACGCTAATCCTATTTTTAGCCAGATAGCCCACTTGGTGGAAAGTTGTTCTCAAACTGCATTCACTTAGACGGTTAGGCGACCCATTGGATGTTTATATTTCAGTACCTATTGGCATATTATTATGTATCTTGTTATGTCCCTCTGAGGACCTGGTCCCCTTCCAAATATAGACGAGCAGGAGTATCCGTAGGAGTACGAACTTGGACCTGACGCTACTTACCAGATGAAAGAGGTCTTACCCACGGAGTATCTGTGATTTTATTACCACTGTTTAGAGATCCTTGTTGCTACTTCAGTATAGTCGTTTTGTAGTGGATTTGTTTCCACCCGACTATCAGACTTGATACTCATCTTGGATATTCAGTTATTATTCAGCTCTTTATTCCTACTTATTATTTGTGCTGTGGATGAGATATAGATTGTGTGTGACTTATTGTGACAGTATATTATATCTGGTGGATTGAATATTCATGTACAGCGTATGTGTGTATATGATTTCCATATATTAGAGTTCGTATACATACGGCTGGGCATGTTACGTATTCCTAGTCCTACATATTTTGGGACTGGGGTGTGACACTTAGTTAGTTTTAGAGTTGTGTTATATGCATTGAGTTAGGGTTGATGTTATTTATGTATATACATTGAGTTTATGGTGTGATTGATATAGATTAAGTCTAGGGTTTATGAATGCTAGGTATGAGATTTTAGGGTATTATATTTGGTCCATGCATATTGATTATTATTGAGGAGCAGGTTTAAGTATTGTGAAATGATGTTATGATATTAAAATATTGATTAGTATCGAGGAGAAGGATTAATTGTTGTGAAATGATGTGCGATATCAAAACATTGGTTGTTATTGAGTTTTAGGGTTGGTTAATGCTACTTTAAGTTTTATGGTTTATGTTATATATATTCTTGGTAGGTATCGAAGAGTATTTTTATGTTTAGGAGATGTATTTGATATCGTAAGTTGTTCATTGGTTGATGACTGATAAATAATAATGAAATGATAGAGGAGTAACTATGTATATGTGAGAGGATGTTCAAATAATAAAATAATATTTTTGAGGGTTTAATAAATAATAATTAAATTATTTGAGGATGATATATGTAAACATGCATGATAACGTCTATGAATACCAAGAGGAATCTGAGGATTGATAATGGCTCGAACTACTGATAAACACTGTAATGAATAGTAAGATTTGAGGATTGGGTTTGATGACATTATACCGGTGATTGATCGTATTAGATGTAACGCACCTCTAGTCAACCCTGGTCAACCCTCTAACTAAGTGTCTATGTGAGTTTGTAACATGATTGAAGCCTATGCTAGACGTGTGTCACCTCTTATTTTAGCAGCGTAATAGTTTATTGATTGAGCTTGTATCTCGTCTCTAGGTACTACGGGACCCGCAGACTTGGACGTTGTACCAGAGACCCATCTTCAGCATCCAGATCCAGACAAGTGTACCTTGCCACCCTGTATTTCAGTTACCAGATTTCTATTTATTTACTATATGTATTGTGCGTATTTTGGAATTCGAATTGTTACTTCGCGTCCGGGTCATAACCGGGTGCAAACGTTCGTCGGTAACGTCATAGATGTTCGCAACACCTTAATGTACATACTTGGTTACATCATAACCCTAGGACATATTCAGACACTGTCATCGTGCCAGATGTTCTGTATCCTGATATGGTCAACATGATTGAAATCTGGGATGACTTTAGGGTCGCGATTGTTGATAGTTACTTCAGTATGACGAGACTGTTAGATAGAGGTTCTGGTTCAGCGAACACTCATTGACCACTTTGGGAGGGAAAGACAGTTACTAGATGTTTAGTCTCCTATACACGCGCTATATATATGTATATGTTTTATTTTTGTAGTATTCCTGTATCCGGATTAGTAGTATCACCCGTGTGACTCTTTGTCCGGAGCTGCGGTACGTCCCGTGTGTCTCCGTGTCCGGAGCTACGATTTTATTGTGGACGTCGAACATTGTCTTCAAAAATTATGTCTCACTTAGATGGTTATGCTAGATTACACCGGCGTTGCACTTAATTCTTTCTGTTATACTATGGCATGCTATTTTTGTACCTTGTTATGTCCCTCTGAGGACCTGGTCCCCTGCCAGTTTTGCAGCATAGACGATTACGGAGCCTTTGGAGTTGCTTGTCTTGCAGGCATAGGTACCAGGTACTTATATCATTTCTACCGGTTTTAAGGTTATATTTATTTATATTGTTTATTCATCTGCTGTTGTAGCCTAGTTTTTATAGACTCATATTTTTTCTCAAGTCTATTCGAGTTTGTGTGTTATTGGGCGGCGACTATAGCACATATAGCTCATTCTTGTGTATTTCTATTCATTGTGGATTGAGACATAGATGTTTATATTTACTGGATTAATTAAATAGTGACTATTTTTACACAGCTTATACGTATTCGAGTCAGACCAGAGTCTGGTCGAATGCGTAGCTGGCATGTTGTGTATTCTTGGTCCTACATATTTTGGGACTGGGGTGTGACAGTCTCCTCAGACGTCGGCTCCTTGGACTGCGGCATCGGTATGGCTCTCGAAGTCTGACCCTCGATCTGTTGTGTCGGGACCGTCTGTGAAGTCTGGCCCTCGTGCTGCTGCGTCGGATCGTCCTGAGAAGTTTGGTGCCAATGTATCAGCGGGGCCTATGGGATCACCGGGGCCTGGGGTGGGGGCTGCTCTCCGGGTGGTCCCTGGGATGCATCCTCCCTCTGTGCGCTGGTGGATGGCACAATGGCTCCGTATGCCTCGCGTCCACTATGCAAGTTCATCTCTCTGCATGAGATAGAACTACATGAAAAGAGTATGGGAACAAGCAAACATGATGCAAATATTCAAATAATTAAATACGAAGGAGGTTCAAAGACGGTAGTCAAGGTAGATGAGATCTAATAATTTCTATCCTATTGCAGGCTCGCTGGACATGATACCATACCGTAAGCGATAAACAGAGAGAGAGAGAGAGACCTGCATGGGCCGCCACTAAAACCATATCACGCCCCAGTCCCAAAATATACGGGACCAGGCCACGTGGCAATGGCCAGCTAATATGAATTCGAAGGTTTTCCAATTTGATGGACCCGACGAAGCATACTACGCTGTCCTAAAATACTAACAAGTCTAATATGCTGACATAGAGCAGGTAAATATCTAATCTCATCCACAGAATATAATATAAGAAGTGCTGAAATAAATACTAGAAATAAGTGCAGAATCTGAATGTTATAATACAATCCAAATAAGTCTGACGGGGACAAACCCACTGAAATACAATAATGAAATAAAAACACGGAAAGTAGGAAGATAACTAGACTAGAGCATCAACTAGCTAGATAAAGATGCTCTAACCCAAGGTAGCAGCGTACCCAAAATCTTGAAAACTCCTCTGGAAATGCCTCAAAGTCCTCAGCTACGAATCCAGTCTCCACTCCTGCTCCGTAGATGGTCGGGTACAAGTGCTCGTCCGGATCTGGAAGAGAACCAGGTCCTCAGAGGGACGTAACAAGATATAAAAATATATGCCATAAAGTAAATACTGTGTAAACTCGAGGGTGATCTAACTAGCTAGGTAAAATATACTTGAAGATAACCTTGGTACGTATGGGTAGGTAAAAGGTATAAAGCGTAGCGTCAAGCCAAAGGCTAAGTACTTGACATTAGCTGTAAACTCGATGCTAGGAGTATATGCTGACTACATCACCGATCATGATAGCGCGCAGCTAGTAACCTCTGCCAGATGTATTGACAAGCATATACGCCCATAATCGGGTAGCATATCGCCCATAACCGGGTAACACATGGCCCATAACCGGGTAACACTGAGGCTCACGATCCCGTAGTTTACTCTGAAACTGCGGTAGCCAAATGTCTATCCCATACGCCTACTAATTATCTTTCCCGCCCAATGCCAATGTACAAGTCGCGAATACGATATGGACATCTCGTACTATAATGCAAGTCACTAAAGAAATATACAACTAAACTAAATGCCGTCACACGTGCTTATCACACCGATGGCAAGTCAAGCATGAAGCACATGTCCCTACATAAACTCACTCTGTGATGTGCAATGATGCGTGTCAAGACCTAGGGAGGTGGCTGATGGTCGGAGGACTGGTGGTGGTGAGGTTGATGGTGGCGGTCGAGGAGGATATGGCTGTGGCAGGGTTGCTCGGTGGTCTCCGGTGGGTGGTGGTCGAGGCTATGGTGATGATGATAATGATCGGGGTAATGGTGATGGTGGTGGTTCTGTGGTTGTGTAAGGCCGGGGTCGGGGTGTGGAGATGGCTGCTGTGTAGATGGTGGTGGTTGAGGAGGATGATAAAGGTGGTCGGCTTTAGAAGAGTTGCTCGGTGGAGATGGCCGACTGGTGATCGTGGGGATGTCGAGAAGATGACCGGAGTGTGGAGGCGGTGATGTAAGAGGTCAGGGTCATGGGAAAGTCGAGGGAGTCGGGGAGATGAAGAAGGTGACCGGGGCTGATGGTCCGGCGGTGGAGAATGAGAAGTCGAGGAGATATAGTCGACTGTGGCAGTGGTTCGTGAGGAGTCGGTGAGGGAGGCGGCTGCTGTGAAGATGGTGGCGGTCGTTGTGTGGTGTGTTGGCTGTTATCGAGGGAGATGATGGGTGACCGGGGTTGATGGTGGTTCTGGTGTAGAGGGTGGCGGGGTAGATGAAGTCGAGAATATGATCGGGGTGGCTGCTGCTCCGGTGATGTAGGTCGGGGAAGAGAAGAAAGGAGAGGGAGGTTTAGGTTTTCGGTTTTGAGAAGAAGAAGAAGTGGGCTGTAAAAGTGGAGAAGAATGAGTGTTTTATGTAGGAGAGAGAAGAGTGGGTGATGCCCTTGGGATTAGGGCCAGCCATGGCTCCTTGGGATGGGGGAAGTGTTCACATGAAGGAATTGAGGGTGTAGATGGGCTAGGTTTAAAATGGAGGGTGGAGATTGTGTAGGGGGAGTTTGGAGTGTAGCACTCTCAAAAAAATGGGGAAAATATATATGTGACCGGTCAACATGAGGGGGGGGGTTCTTCATGGCCTGGGTCCAATGGAAGGTGGACACCTCATTGCCTTTTTGCACAAAAGTCCCTAACAATTGGAAAATTGCACAAACAATGGGGTTTAGGATTGGATGAGAAAAAATATCATGTTTAGTGTGATGTAGTGATTTAAAATGGTGTGTAATGTTTAGTATGAACCTTGAGGGTGTGAGTGGGGGTTTGGGTTGGTGTTGGGTCTATTTTTGGGTTAGGTTGGGTCATTACACTAATTTAATTAAAATTAATGTACAATGTGTTCTTTAATTAATTGGAAGTGCATAGGGTTAAAATTTGGTGAGACACAAGTGTCATGGACGTAGTAGACTCAGAATAGAATATTTTCATATATTGGGTTATACAAAATGGGTCGAGGTTGTGTCTCCAATTTTGATTGGAATGGACAAGGATGCAAAGTTAGATTTATTTGGATTTTAAAATAAACGTTTGTAATGAATATTGTATGACTAAAATAAAGCACAAGGGAAAGTATTTATGAGTTATATAAAGGTCAGAATGGAAGGCTGGCACATTTAGGAAAAGTGTATAAAATTTGTTTGGAAGCAAATGCTAGTATAGCGCTCCAAATATCGAAGCTACGGTAAGGTGCACCAAGTGTTACGAATATTGTGTACATTAATCTAAAATACTATGTTCTAATTCTAAATGGCTCCAAACTAACCCTAGTCTCTCTATCTTATTCAGGTAGACCTAAATTTGGTCGAGGGGGTTTACATTAGGACTACCCATAGGATCAAGAATTGGGTCCATATGACTTGTATTATAAAAGATATGATAATTTGTGTCCAAATAGGAGAAATTATGAAATTAAAACATCAATTATGTATCATGAGACTAATTAGATGTAATTAGACTAGATCGGAGTTGTAGGACTAGGTACATGTCAATAATTAGATACGAGTAGGCCGTATCATAGAATTTTATGATACAGTGTGATACAGAGCTCATTTTGGGTATTTTGTATGCAATTCTCTTTAATTCCTATTGTAATTAGTTATAATAGATGTTATTATATACAATTGATGTCTAGGAATGATTATTGTAATATATTTGGGTTTTATTATTCTATTTGAGTTTGTACCATAGTGCACCAAATATGGCATGTTACCTATTTGATGTAATGTTCGAATATATCTAGTGTATGTGATATATATATATATATATATATATATATATATATATGTGTGTGTGTGTGTGTGTGTGTGTGTGTGTGGTTATATATAATTGTGAGTGTGTGGAGCTATATGAAGGTGGCAGTGGTGTGATTGATACTTAAGGTGCAGGGGGTTCGGGTAAAGGCAACTACATTGCAATTTACTGCACTTGCAGTGAGAAGGAGTTGTGTGATATGTGGATGTATGTACAGTTATGAGTATACATTATTTATGGATAAAAGTATGAGTGATTGTGAGGTGTTATAGCAGTATGTGTGTATTGTGGTAATCAATGTGACAGTATGGTTGTGTGCACATGAATTAGGTGTAGCAACAAATGCAAGGAGTAACTGCAACAGTTGCAGGATAAGGTGAGTATCAGTCTTGTATCAGAGTTTATGAAGGAGAAAACTCGAGTAGGTAAGGGGCAGTAAGGGGGAATACTCAGTGAGTATCAGGTGGTTAAGGGCTTGTGAATTTAGGATGAGAAGGGAAGATTTGAGTTGCCTTAAAATTTTAGCAGCAGCAGTGCACATCTGTGCACTACTTTACCTCTATAACAACAACAACATGTATCAGGTAGATGGAAATCACATAGCAAAAATTGCAAGTGATTTAGGATGTTTAAGATGTGCATAGCTGGTGAGTTGAGGGAAAAATTTGTGAACTAATCAGTGGCAGTAAATGGAGTGTGTTCAGTCAGAATAAACACAAGAAGGTATCGGGCAAAGGAGACATGGGCATGAATGAAGGGCAAGTGATTATGAAGTGAGTATCAGGGGGAGCAAGGTAATGAGATCACTGATGGGTGTATTATGATTAGAGTAGACATGAGTCTGTGTGTGTGCCATTCTTTTTGTGATTGTGAGTATCGGTTGTATAGTGATAATAGGTGCAATCTTAGACTGAATGCATCCGTTAGTTATAACCCAATTAGTATAGGTAGGGATATCAGTCAGTGTTAAGTTAGTAATGGTTAGTAGGTATTAGCTAGTATCAGTCGATTGAGTATCAGTTAGTAGTTAGTATTATTAGAGGTCAGTTAGTATATTAAGTTAACTCTCAGTTAGTGTATTGATATTAGTCATGTAGTATAAGTTATTAATTAGTGTATTAGTTAGTATTATTTCTAGGTTAGTTAGTTAGTTAATTATACACTAGTTATTGTGTATATATATACATGAGTAATGACCATATCATTTATGATTGACCTAGTATAAGCTAGTTAATAATTATTATAGACTAAATAACTTAGTATGGACCTAGTACGACTTAGTTAAGCTAGAATGACATAGAAATTGACCTAGAAGCATATTAGTGCATCCTTTAACTAAATTATCATTCATTGCACCATCTGACATAATGTTTCCTAAATAGGATTGTGTGACACCAGCTTGGGCATCGAGAGACACATTTGCTCAGGACCCGAGGTGAGTACATCTCTCTGTTAGTTTTTATTTCATGATAGCATATATATCACTTGTTGTAGAACTGATATACTTGATTCTGACACATTGTTACACGGAATGGTACTATATGGATCCTGTCAAGAGATGTTATCCCCTACCATGTTCAACGGGTACTACTTACACATGTATTTCATCGTGTGCATCGGGTATTGTTTAATGTGCTTCACGTGCAACCACTATTTCGTGTGCTAGTATGACTATATTGTATTCATGTGCGTAATGTATCTTGATTGAATCCATGAGTATTGGTTGGGGAGGAAGAGTAAAAGTTGGTTATGTGATCAAGCCCTATTTATGTCATGTGTATGTCGATTGTACACTTTATGTATAATTGATTTACCTTATTTACCTCATGTTCAACCTAAGCCGATCATATAACAAACTTGTCTCTAAACCACATAGCTAGTATTCCAATTTCTCTACTTGCAGTTATTTATATATTACCTGTATTTATCTTTCCAGTTCATACTGTACATATCTGCCTGTTCCAGCTATATTTCTATTTCTAGTTACTTGTGCATCTTGTATTCTTTTCTTTTGCTTGTTATATATTCTCTACCATGTATTTGAAACTGCTTACAGAGTTTTGTATTTTGTTCTAATCCTGATTGGATATATTTATCAGATGATTGGCTAGAGGAGCTGTGTCCCACTTACTACGGGCCGTAGGACGGCGAGCTACTAGAGGATACTCCCCTAGAGCAGGAGGACTTAGTGCTGGTGATCGAGGAGGCTTAGACTTTTACTTTGGACATTGTGTTAGTCTCATTATTAGACTTTTGGCATGTATATATTATTTGAAACTTATATTGTGCCTAGACTAGTGTTTTTGGACTTGTGATATATTTTGACTCCTTATTACTCTCTTCTATTCCATATTGTGCTTTTATCCTCCTCTAGTTTATATTGTGATTGAATATTGGTTAGCATTTATCTTATATCATATTGTTCCTCCATTTGGAGTTGAGATATCATTGATAGGTACATTATATTGATAGTGTGAGTTGTTTAGATAGTATTGATGACATAGACAGCGTTCTACCGCTGATGCTGTGGCGTAGGCTGAACGTACCCACGTACTTGTACCCTTATACTAGGTGTGGATCGTAACACATTTTTGTGATGGCCCGTGCAGGTCAAGGTAGTAGTACTCGAATTTGGAGTATTACTACAAGCATGCTATAGGATATAGGACTTAGGATCTAGGATGAGAGTATACTCAATCACAACTAGAAAATATTTCTAATCTATTGATTTTACAATCTTTATCATTCTGAATATGGATTTATTTGAGATATTATTGTCCTTCTTCGATGATATCGTATCTTGCGCAATATTGACTTCTTTGTTTCAATCTGTCTTCAGGATGCCTCCGAAGATCAGATTCATTCGCTCGGGAGCAGCGACAACTTCCTCAGCTACATCTCGGCCTGCTGCGGAGAGGGCTGCAGCTACCATTGCTTCTTCTCTAGTTCAGACGGTTGCCTCACCGGTCCAGGTAGGGGTTTCAGCAACAGCCTTTGGTGGTGCTCCTCCTCCAGTTTCGAGGACAGTCCTAGCTATTTCCGAGGGACTTCCTCCGCCACCTCTAGTGCCAGTAGATGCTACACAGTTATTCGTACTTTTCAGAGAGATGATGGAGGCCCAGAGGTCCCAGGCTGAGGTGCGACACCGACAGTCCGATGTGACGAGACAAGACATTGAGAATGCCCACCAGGTAGCCATGGTAGTAGTTGGGAGAGGGGATCCTTCGTAGCCCAGGATGCATAGCCCAGGCCGGGCAACATACAAGACTTCAAGAAGTTGGGTCCCCGCAACTTCCAGGGGACATAGGGTATTATATACGTATGTTGATGATTTGCTTGAGCACATCGAGCGTGTCATGTGCTTATCCTGCCTCGCAGAGGATCTGAAGGTAGAGGCGACCGAGTTGCAGATGTCAGACATTGCTAGTACTTGGTTTTGGAATGAGCCATAGATGACTGATCTGGGATTAACATGGGCGAACTTCAAGGCCTTATTCAGGAAGAAGTTCTTTCCGCCTACAGAGAGACTAGACTTGGAGCGACAGTTCCAGAACCTTCATCAGAAGAACATGTCGGTCGAGGAGTATGCCGTAGAGTTCGACAGATTGGGCAGATATGCTGTGTATATGGTACATGAGCTTAAGATTCGGGCAAGTCAATTCAGAGAGGGCCTGAAATGGAAGGTGAAGGCTCTCATTTCCTCGAGCCATGGAACAAACGCAGCTATCCTGAAGGAGGCTCGCAAGGTCGAGAGAGACCTGGGTTTGAGGCCCAAGAGAGACCGAGCTGCCAACAGTACGGGACAAGCCAAACGACCCCATTTCCAATAGCAGAGACAACAGTTTCTCGTGCTGATCAGAGCACCAGTATAGCAGGCGCACTAGATGCAGAGACCAATGTAGCCATCTCCTACTTGCCCTTTCTGCAAGAAATCAGGGCATGGATGGGATGTTTACAGAAAAAGGCTAGGCCAGTGTTTGTTTTGTGGCTCAGTAGACCACCAGCTGAGGAATGTCCTAGGACTTTAGCTCGATCAGCTCAGAGCGGGGGTCCAGATCAGAGAGCACCCACGAGGCCACCTACGGGTCAGCAGAGAGGACCTCTATTGCAGACACATCAACAGAGGTTTGTACAACACCAACAACAACAGAGAGGTGCACAACATGTGATTTTTTGCTTTGACGGTCGAGGAGACCGAGCCAGTAGGGGATGTGATTTCAGGTTCAGTTATTCTCGATTCTTTTCCAGCTTATGCTTTATTTGATTTTGGTTCTTTCCATAGTTTTGTATTTGTATCTTTTGCTCTTAAGCATTGTTTAGAGGCTGAACCTTTGGCTAGGACTTACAAGATCATGACTGGGGGTGACATTATCCTGGTTAGTAATATTTGTAAGGATTGGAGAGTTACATTGGGAGGCTGGGAGTTGAGTGCGTGATTACTCGTAATACCACTTCCGGGTTATGATATTGTACTCGGTATTGATTGGTTGAGTAGGCACCATGCTAGTATCGATTATCGTGGAGACATGGTATTATTTTGACCACAAGGAGAGCCAGAGTTTGAAATTACCAGAGGGGAAGCGGAGCAGAGCGAGGGTGCTACATATGGAGCTATGGTGGAAGAGAAAGAACCGTCACATTCGTTGATAATCGAGTTTATGGATGTCTTTCTGGAGGAGTTATCGGGGTTGCCACCAGACATAGATGTGGAGTTCTCTACAGACTTGGTGCCAGGCGTAGAGCCAATATCACAGCATGTCTATAGGGTGAACAACAGTGAACTGGCGGAGTTGAAGAAGCATGTGGATGAGTTACAGGATAAGGGCTTCATCAGATACAGTTTATCACCATGGGGTGCTCCAGTATTATTTGTACCGAAGAAGGATGGGTCGATATGCATGTGTATTGACTATATGGCTCTTAATAACTACACCATCAAGAATAAATATTCGTTGCCGCGGATTAATGATCTGTTTGATCAGTTGAGCAGAGCGAAAGTATTCTCGAAGATAAACTTGAGGTCGGGGTACCACCAGGTGAAAGTAAAAAATGAAGACATTCCTAAGCAGCTTTCAGGACTCGGTATGGGTAGTTCGAGTTCTTGGTGATGCCGTTTGGGTTGACTAATGCCCCGGCGGTATTCATGAACCTGATGAATAAGGTGTTTTATTAGAACCCAGATTGTGGTTTTCATTGATGATATATTGATATATTCGAAGACCCCGGAGGAGCATGAGAAGCACCTAAGGATATTTATAGAGACCCTTAGGAAGGAGAAGCTGTTTAGCAAGATTCTGAAGTGTGAGTTCTTTCAGGATAAGGTTGAATTCCACGGGCATGTGATTATATGAGACAGAATCTCAGTGGACCCGAAGAAGATTTTAGCAGTTGAGTCATGGTCTACTCCGAGTTCAGTAATAGAGATAAGGAGCTTTCTTGGATTCGCAGGCTATTATCATAGATTTGTTTAGGACTTCTCCAGGATTACATAGCCGATGACTAGGATAACCCGGAAGGATGTGTAGTTCATCTGGAATGAGGAGTATCGTGTAGCCTTTGAGGAGATGAAGAAGATGTTGACTACAGCTCCAGTGTTGACGTTGCCATCGCGGACATGAGGATTTTCCATATACAGCGATGCTTCGGATAAGGGTTTGGGATGTGTGTTACAACATAACGGGAAGGTGATTGCCTATGCTTCCAGGCAATTACGCTCGCATGAGAAAAGTTACCCTACCCATGACTTGAAGTTAAAAGCAGTCATTTTTGCTCTAAAGCAATAGAAACACTATTTATACGGAGAGCATGTGGAAATCTTTACGGACCACAAGAGCTTGAAGTATGTGTTTACAAAGAAAGAGCTCACCATGAGGCATCAGTGATGGTTGGAGTTGATGAAGGACTTCAATATTTCTTTGTAGTACCAGCCACGGAAGGCCAACGTAGTCGTTGATGCCTTGAGCAGGTATCCAGTGGCTATGTACTTGACGAGGGACATACATTTATTGGTCGATCTTAATAGCTTAGGTATTGAGGTGCTAGTTCATGAAGTTGTGACACAGATGTGGGGACTTCAGGTATAGTCAGAGTTGATAGACTGGTCCGAGCCGCACAGTTCGATGATGAGTCTCTGAGGAGTATCAGAGCACAGAATCAGATGTGATTGGCATAGGACTTTAGTATTGTAGAGGATGGATCATTACGATATGGTACCAGATTATGTGTGTTGAGTGGAGAGTTGCGCGAAGAGGTTCTTCAAGAGACACATCAATCTTAGTACTCTATGCATCCAGGTGCCAACAAGATGTATAGAGACATGAGAGTGCATGTTTGGTGGTGTGGTATGAAGCGGGAGGTAGCGAGCTTCGTATCCAGATACTTGATATGCCAGCAGGTAAAGGCGGAGAGACAGAGGCCAGGTGGATTGCTTAAGCCTTTACCCATTCCAGAGTGGAAGATGGAGCATGTGACGATGGATTTTGTTTCAGGGCTTTCGCTTTCTCCAGGAGGTAAAGACGTGATTTGGGTCATCGTAGACTGGTTGACCAAATTGCCCCACTTTTTGCCATTTAAAGTGGGTACGTCTACAAAGAAGCTTGTAGAAATATATATAAGGTAGATAGTCAGATTGCATAGTGTTCTTATGAGCTTAGTCTCGGATCGGGATAGTCTCTTTACCTCCCACTTTTGGAGGAGTTTGCAGTCTAGCTTGGGCACCCAGCTGAAGTTTAGTACCGCATATCACCCTCAGACCGACGGACAGTCGAATAGGATTATTCAGACTCTTGAGGATATGCTTCGCACATGTGTTTTGAATTTTAGAGGCTCTTGGGAGGATCATCTTCATCTGGTAGATTTTGCTTATAACAACAATTACCAGGCCAGTATTGAGATGTCACCATTTGAGGCGCTGTATGGACGGAGATATCTCACTCTATTATCTTGGGATGATGTTGGTGAGAGAGACTTATTGGGACCCGAGATGGTCGTGGATGCAGCTGAGAAGGTGAATCTTATCAGGGATAGACTTTGGGTGGCTCAGGACAGACATCGACATTGTGCCGATAGCCACCGAAGATCTTTGGAGTTTGAGGTATAGGTTTTTATTTTCTTTTTCTTGGGATTACTTATTTTAGATTAAGTGTTAAGGCTGTATTTTGTTCTAGGTTGGCGATCTTGTAGATTTCTCCGACACGGGACACGATTCGCTTTGGTGTAGGCGGGAAGCTTAGTCCATGTTACATCGGACCCTTCGATATTCTTGCAAGGGTCGTTACAGTGACCTACAGTCTTTACTTGCCGCCTGTACTAGAGGGAATGTACAACGTGTTCCATCTGTCACAACTGAGACGGTACATGGCAGATCCTAGTCATGTATTGGATTACTCGAAGATCGAGGTGGGTCCGACTCTCAGTTATCTAGAGCAGCTTGTGGATATTCTGGATCGCAGGGAGAAGGTATTAAGAAACCAAATGAATCCTTTGATATGCGTCGCGTGCATGCATCACTCTCCAGTTGAGTCTACCTGGGAGCGAGAAGCCGAGATGCGCGAGTGATATCCTTATCTGTTTGAGCCATGCGGTATAATTCTTTCTTGCTCGTTGTGATTGCTTGTTGTATTATTTAGTTCCTTCTTTAAATTTCGAGGACAAAATTTTTCTAAGGAGGGTAGGTTTGTCACCCCCACTTTTCCAAATGAGAGTATTTTGGTGATTTTGAATATCCGTTTATTTCTAGTGATTAATAATTATCATTGTGCTATTAATTTAAATTTGTGTTTCTATTATTTATTTATAGATAGTGAGCTAGCATATTATTTAGACTTGACACTAGTGAACCCAATTAGACTTGTTATGACAATTTATTGAGCCCAACATGAAATAGGGCCATTAGACCCATTCTCTCTAATCAATTAGGAGGATTAGACTAATTTGCATTAATATAGAAACTTCCTAAAATAGCCATCCTTAATTACCCTTCATAATTCATCATGTAGGGGCATTGTAGACAATTATTGGTGACTTAGAGAAGGGAAAAGGGGGCTGGCCACATATAGCCTCTCCTCTCTCTCTCTCTCTCCTCTCCATTTGTTCATTCATTTTGAGATCCCCAATTCACTCATCCCTCCCCCAATTCACCCTCAATTTTCTCTCAATTTTATTAGCAAGGAGCATTGGAGTTTGGATTTGCAAGGAGCACTTGGAAGATGAGCTTGTGGCAAGGAGATCGTGTCTAAATTGAGTCCATTATAAATTTTATTGGGAATCCATCTCCCAAAAGGTATATATATCTAAATTTATCACTAATTTAAGCTTCAAATCATATATTTAACCATTAGGAATCATCCCTTGGCTTAGGGCTACCCATAGGATCAAGAATTGGGTCCATATGACTTGTGTTATGAAAGTTACATGATAATTTGTGTCCAAATAGGAAGAATTATAAAATTAACATATCAATTGTGTGTCATGAGGCCAATAAGATCTAATGAGACTAGATCAGAGTTATGGGACTAGGTACGTGTCCACAATTGTATACGAGTAGGCCGTATCATAGAATTTTATGAAACTGTGTAATACATAGCTCATTTTGGGTGTTTTATATGCAATTCTCTTTAATTCCTATTGTAGTTAGTTATAATAGATGTTATTTTATGCAATTGATGTGTAGGAATGATTATTGTAATGTATTTGGGTTTTAGTATTCTATTTGAGTTTGGACCATAGCGCACCACATATGGCATGTTATGTCTAGTGTGTGTGTATATATATATATATATATATATATATATATATATATATATATATATATGTGTGTGTGTGTGTGTGTGTGTGTGTGTGTGTGTGTTTGTGTGTGTGTGTGTGTGTGTCACGCCCCAGTCCTAAAATACGTAGGACTAAGAATACGTAACACGCCAGCCATATGTATACGAACTCCAATATATGGAAACCATACACACACGTACGCTGTATATGAATATCAAATCCACTAGTGGTAATATACTGTCACCAAGTCACACGCAATCTATATCTCATCCACAACACAAATAAATAAATAAATGGGAATATATAATTGAATATCAAATAGGAAGTCTCAAAGTATGATAGTCAGATGGAAACAAATCCACTGCAAATCAACTATAATAAAACTACTAAAAGAGAGAAGAGATCAACTCTAATATAAGATAAATATCTAAAAGAAAAGCAACTAGATCCATCAGCTGCGATGGATCAAAAATACTCGGAAGAGAAGACCTCCTCAGTCTGAAATGAAGCGCCAGGTCCAGGTCCGTACTCCTGTGGATACTCCTGTCTGTCTATATCTAGAAAGGTACCAGGTCCTCAGAGGGACGTAACAAGATACATATAAACATGCCAATAAAGTACTGAAAAATAAACATCCAATGGGGTCGCCTAACCGTCTAAGTGAATGCAGTTTGATAACTACTTTCCAACAAGTGGGCTATCTGGCTAAAATAGGATTGGCATGATTCTCTTGGAGATTCAGGGGCCTACAAAGCATGTCATATTTTGAACGACAGAGGCCGCCTGATAATATATAATATATAGTGGTCATCATGACCGCGCATCTCCGGCGGAGCGTACGGGTTACACAAGAAAAGTGCAAAGGAGCCCAAATGCCTTACTTATTGTTTTCCCCACCCCATGCTCTAAGCATGTCACATTCATGACACGATGATACCTCTAAATAACTGTCAGGTCTACTAGCGTGCAAAATTTCTATCGGCAGTTATCCCTATCCGTCGCACGACCTATACGTACCAGTGGCCAGTCGAGTGTGCAAGTCCGTGTCCTACATGTGACTCACACTCGGGTAAGAACAGTGTCGTGGCCAATGAAATATAAGAATGCCTCATGATAATGGGGTGGTCTCATAAAGTAGGTCCAATACATATACATAATAAAAATAGGATACGACGTTACCGTCATTGCACCCAAGTTTCCTTGGACGCGCAGTTTATATAGCAGTTTAAAATATATGAATTAAATGAAAGAAATAAAACACATGCATGTATCATATGGAATATAATCACAGTACAATGGCAAGGTATACTTGCCTGGCAAGCAATCTGTAAAGAGTAAACGCCCAGATGTCAGGGACACGAAATCAGGAACTAAGGCCTCCAAATAAACGTCTTCGGATGCTGAAATAAACATTACCAACATTTCCGGAATTAGCGAGATAGCTAAAAAATACTACCCTTTCGTCCAATTTGGATACAGGGGCAAAACAGTAATTTTGGGTCAAAGTGGGGTCCACATGTGGCCCACTTTGCACCGAAAAGTGTACCAAGGGTAAAGATCTCTAAATGGGACAAATTATAGGTCAAACAAACTCTAAATGTCAATACGAACTCAATGATATATCCAATTTTGGATTCCAGTGAGCCGAACAAAATTTTGCCCGAAAAGTCAACCGTAGGGCCCGTAAATAGGCAGTTTGGTCAACTATCTCAGAATTGCGTAAAAATTGGGTCACAGGACCAGCGCTATAACTCGAGTCCAAAGGCACAAGTTTTGTCGCATTTTGACAAGTGTACAATAAAAGGTGAGAGATTTTGCAAAAGTCGCGATACATAAACTTTTTGTGGATACGGGTTGATTCCGACGCGCACATGCATACGAATCAGTTTCCGTGAAAGCTCACACATCTGGACATACCATACGCGTATTTCGGTACAATTGGTATGCGACGGGGCGGTCCCGTTTGGTGGGGCGGGCTCCGTATCACAATTTTTGAAGGTTTTAAAATCAGGTTTTTCGTAATTTTTAACCCGATTTAATTCTGCATACAACATCAATTAAAATATTGTAATTGACAGAAAATAATCTAGGTTAGGTGATCTTCACATAGCAAAAGGAATTTCTAAGTTTGGATCTCTGTGGTGGGAGATACGAGTCTGTAAATATTGATGGTTACAACAGTTTTTCTGGAATTAAAAGTTGTCGTTTTTCTCCAACTTGGTCTCGATTTTCGCCTAGGGTTACGCGCTGTTCGAAGGAAACTAATACACAGAGTTGGAAGAGGGATAGGTCGTGAACATACCGGTGAAGACGGGGCCAAATTTGGTCGAGTGATGGCATAAAAATTGAGGCGTGAACAGGGCTAAGTTGCTGCTCAGTTGCTGTCGCGTGCGCGGGGTTGACGCGGACGTACGGTGGTCGCGGCGGCGGGCGGCTGCTCCTGCGGTGGCTCTGGGGTTGGCGGCGGCGGTATGGGGTCGAGATGGTAAGAGTAGGCATTTAGGGTTAGGGTTTTAACAATTTTATATATATATATATATATATATTATATATATATATATATATATATATATATATATAGGTCGAATACTGTGCGCGCGCGGTGGGGGTGGGGGGGGGTGGGGGGGGGGGGGGATTTTGCAGCTACTGTTGTGCTTAGCGGGTAGGGGTATAACGCTAGCGGGTTTGGGTAGCAAATGGGTAGGGTTTAGTACTAGGATTTAAATAAAAATCGTTTTCTTTTTCCATTCTTTTCTTTTATTTTTATTTCATTTCTATTCTTTTATTCATTAAAGAAATTACTAATATATATACACACACACACACACACACACATATATATATACCTAAAATTCTAGAAAAATATATTAGTGCATACAATAAATCTATCAACCGTCCACAAGATCTCCTACATGGAATAAATTAAGGTAAAATTACGCGTTGCTCCATAAACCCTCTATTGCATAATCACCCAGAAATAAAAATCCAGTAAATTCTATTTCTTCTAATTAGCTAATAAATACTATAAATTAATTAAATAATTAATTAAATACTTAATACGGTTTTTGAAATTAGGGGTTTTTACATTCTACCCAACTTATAAAAATTTTATCCTCGAAATTAAAACTAAGCCACGATAGAAAGTCAAGGATGGTATAAGGGTAGAAATGAACAAAATAAATTCATACCTTGGTCTACGAATAGATACAGAAAATGTTTGCGCATGTCGTCCTCGCGCTCCCAAGTAGATTCTCCTGGTGCGCCATGCTTGTCACGCCCCAGTCCCAAAATACGGTAGGACTAGGAACACGTAAGCATGCCAGCCGTTATGTATATGACAACTCCAATATATGGATACCATAATACACACGTACGCTGTAATATGAATATAAACTCACATGTGATATATATATATATCATAAGTTACAGAAATACTAATCTCATCCACACAACAAGTCACCAAAAGAAAATAACTAAACTAGAATAATGAGTCTGAATAATCCAAAATAATAGTAGTCGGGTGGAGACAAATCCACTACCAATGACTATATCAATACTAAAATGAGGGAGAAGGTAAAATATCCAATATAAATAAGATGATGATATAAAAGGTATCAGCGAAGCGATCCATCGCTAGAGATAATCAAGGATGCTCAGAAGATAAGACCTCATCGGAAGAGATAAGTAGTAAGTCCTGATCCGTGCTTCTGCGAATAGTCATGAACATCTACACCTGAAAAGGGACCAGGTCCTCAGAGGGACGTAACAAGATACATAGAATTATGCCAATTTGGAATACAGTAAACATGCATAATAGGTAGAAAATATGTAAGTACGCTGTATAAGACAATCTATATGAATGCATAATGAGGACAACTTTTTAATGTATGGGCATGAGTAGGCTACTCTATCTAAATCTCATAACTCACACACACGTCAGGAACATCATCAGCCGTCATACCGTGGGGGTAGCGACCATCGTGACACCATCATCCGACATACTACGACGGGGGTAGCGACCATCGGATACGACTACCATAATGCGTGCTAGTTACTACGGTTTACCAGAGTGGTTATAGCCATACGTCTACTGATTGTCCTCCCCTCCCATGATACTATGTGTCAAGTGTGTGTCAATATATATATATATATATATATATATATATATATATATATATATATATATATATATATATATATATATAGCATATACTTATGACTGAAAGAAAACACACATGCAATAAATATATACAGAAATATAATAAGCATGCAAAGTACTGTAAGCAATTTGGCAATGTATCTTGACTGGCAAGAGAGTTGCAAAGTATAAGGTCCAGGAGTCAAGCACGCATGATCAGAAACTACGGTCTTAGAATGAACGTCTCCGGATGCTGAAATAAACATCACCAACGTTCCCATAATAAGCGAGATAGCTAAAAAATACTACCATTTCGTCCAATTTGGATACAGGGGTAAAACAGTAATTTTGGGTTAAAGCGGGGTCCACCTGTGGTCCACTTTGCACCAAAAAGTATGCTAGGGATAAAGGTCTCTAAAAGGGACAAATTATAGGTCAAACCAATTCTAAACATCAATACGAACTCAACGATATGTCCAATTTTGGATTCCGATAAGCCGAACACAAATTTGCCCAAAAAGTCAACCGTGGGGCCCATAAATAGGTAGCTTGGTCAACTATCCCAGAATTGGGTAAAAATTGGGTCAGAGGACTAGCGCGATACCACGAGTCTAATGGCATAAGTTTTGTCGTATTCTGACGAGCGTACAACAAATGGTGCAAGATTTTACAAAAGTCGCGATATAGGGACTTTTCGCGGATACGGGGTGATTCCAACGCAAAAGCCCACACATCTGGATATACCATGTGCGCCTTTCGGTCCAATTGGTACACGACGGGGCGGTCCCATTTGGCAGAGCGCGCTCCATATCGCAAATTTTGGAAAGTTGGAAAAATAGGTTATTATGGGTTTTCATCCTAATTTAATTTTGCATAAAGCATCAAATAAAATAATGTAATTGACATAAAATAATCTAGGTTAGGTGGTCTTTCCATAGCAAGAAGAAAAACTAAGTTCGGATCTCTGTGGTGGGAGATACGAGTCTTTAAATATGGGTGGTTGTAACAGTTTTTCTGAAATTAAATGACGTGGTTTTTCCTCGACTTGGCGTCGATTTTTACCTAGGGTTTAGCACCGAACGATGGAAACTAATCTACGGGATTTAGAGAGGGATAGGTGGGGATCATACCGGTGAAGATGAATCGAAATTTAGTTGAGCAAAGAGGCGGGAATTAGCGCGAACAGAGCTTCGTTGCTGTGTACTCGCTATCGCGGCGCGCGCAGGCATGGTGGTCGCGGCGGCGGGCGACGCTGGGCCTCCGGCGGTGAACGGTGGCGGCGGTGGTGTCGAGGCTGGCGGCGGTGGTCTCAGGGTCTAGGAGATGGAGCTTAGTGTTAGGGTTTTGGGTTTTATATATATATATATATATATATATATATATATATATATATATATATATATATATATATATATATATATATATATATATATATATATGGGGGGTCGGATTTCCGCGGGACAGGGGGGGCGGGTTCTGTACACAGGGGGGTAGTTACTGGGTTATTAGGAAAGGGCTTAGGGTTTAAGGGCTTAGGGTTTTGGGTAGTTTAATAGGTTTTTGGTTTTTAATTATTTCTTTTTCTTTTCTCTTTCTTTTCATTCTTTTTCTTTTCTTTTCTATTTTGTTTTTATTAATACTATTTATTAACACTATAATTAATACTACTATTATTAATATTACTAACACTTATTATTATTATTATTATTATTATTATAACTATTATTATATAGTAACTATATATTATTTACGTATATATTTAAGGTATAAAATACATTCGTACCCAAAATAAATTCTACAAAAATCTACCCCTCCTGCAAATATTCCTAAAATAAAAAAATAGGACTTTGTACAATAATTCTAAATAATTAATTATCTTGGTACATAAAACGCTACGTATATATTATCTGAATAACTACGAAATAATATAAATAAATTAAATAACTAATTAATTAAATAAAATATTTAAAAATATGGGGTTTTATATTCTACCCAACTTACAAAAATTTTGTTCTCGAAATTGACACTAACCCATATTCATAATAATCACTATAGCTATTACACTATATTGCTATCTAGCAGTGCTTCCTAAAAGTCATGATCTGCCATTCTAACACTTCCTCATTTATTGTCCATACACTATTCTATTTCTAACTCATCTACACTACCCAACTTACAAGAATTCTACTAATAGTCAAAGTCTTTTGCGGTTATTGTCTAGGTTGCAAGACGAATTTATTCATTGGGTCAAGAATCTTGGGATACCTGTCTGGAATCTCATAACTATGATTTTCCCCGTAACCGTCAAGTATCGTAGTCTAATACTGCCACGCCACCTGACCTAGTATGTCTGCAAATACTTTGACTACTCTACTAAAACGGTCTAGCTGTAGCTGTCGCTACTTCGCCAGTGATTTGTCATAGTCGTCAGTTCGTAACAAATGCCTTCAACTCTTTCCTAGGCTTAGTCTAAGTTTTAGGGCAACAATTAAGGTCTTGACTAACTTATAAAACTATTAGAAGTGTAAACTAATTCAACAATCCAACTAATTTCCTGTTAGACTAAAGGATGCTACTTAAGGTTTTAAAATGATAAGAGGATACAGATATTGCTATAGTGCATATACATAAGGGTTATCATTAAGAAATCATCCTTTAGTTATTAATCATTTACTAAACCATTTATGTTTTAACTGACAAAATAAGGGTGAGGTTGAAGTAAATCAACAATCTATGATGGCACGAAAGGACGCAACTATGATATAAAGATTTAAGCACGAGATAAGGGATGGAGATGGAAGAGAAGATGGGCTACCCCAAGGGGAGAGATGGTGATAGGAGGAGAATACTACTACTGCTACTCGCGTCATCTATTAGCATTGCGTATATGCCATCTGGATAGAATAACAATATATCCTCATAACTGCTAAACCACCATATATAATTCTACGTCTACTATGAACCTAAGATCTCGTGTCATAAGGGGGTCATGAGTATGCAATGACAAATATAACTAAAGGTCGTACCTGTATCTACGACTTCCTGTGCCTATGCTTCCTTATTTGTCATCATGAGTGCTTGGCCTATGGGGTATATCTAGTACTATCCGTGTATCAAACTTATACTAAGCACGAACGTTCGTCTTTCCGAAATAGGGGAAGACGGAAAACAACAATAAATAATTTAAGGAGAAGGTGATATAATACAAGTACGGGATTTAAAGGGATTAGAGAATTTGAAAGGAAGTTGTCAAGGTGGTTGTGGATTAAAATCTTATTTCGGTAAATTCCTATTCGAATGTTCAAATTAGAACAGTTATGTACCTGACATAATATGCTCTGACCAATCTAGAGGGCAAGTATATTCATCTAACAAGTTGAGTCAACTATATCTTAATCCACGTAAAGTAGTGATACGAAGAGCGAACCAAGCGCACTAAGGTTGATCAGACCATAATACACTGATTCTGATTTAGACAATGTATTAGTGTGGGCCCCCAATAATACATATGTCATGTACAAGCTCAATACAAGAATAAGCTTGCAAAACTAGGCTATAATAGCAGCATAAGTCGAGGTAGTAAAACAAATATGAGTACGCTTGATTATGATGGAGGAAGGTACAGAATAATTTAAGTTCACCAGGAAGATCGGTGTTGTGCCTATACGGTTGCCATACTAATTTTTAGTCTAAGTCTAAAGTCAACCAAATGGGTATGTGGGCCTCTAAGTTCTACAGTCTGGGTACACATTATCTTTTTATGCAAGTCTATAGTTGGTGCCATTCAATTATACTTCGTTAATGAGTCAACAGGACTATGTGTTACTAGGTGATGAGACATACTATCCAACTTACAAGGATTTAACTAATAGTATTATTAAATAATAGAGTGTATATACCTGGTACAAGGCACCTTCCTAACCCCTATCAAGCACGAAGGAAAAGATAAGATTGACGTTGAGAAGGGATCAAGCAAGATGCAATACAAGCAATCAAATAAGAATGCAAAATAAAATTAAGGACGGTGATTAAATAAGTGGATGAGATCCTATATTCTAATCCTATACGCAGGCTTGCTCGGTACAGTAACGTAACTGAGACAATATGCTCTCGACCTGCATGAGCCACCACAAAAATATGTCATGTCCCAGTCCTAAAATATGTAGGACTAGGAACACGTAAGCGTGTCAGCCATATGTATATGGCAACTCCAATATATGGATACCATAATACACACGTACGCTGTAATATGAATATAAACTCACATGTGGTATATATATATCACAAGTCACAGAAATACTAATCTCATCCAGACAATAAGTCACAGAAAGAAAATAACTAAACTAGAATCATGAGTCTGAATAATCCAAAATAATAGTAGTCGGGTGGAGACAAATCCACTACCAATGACTATATCAATACTAAAATGAGGGAGAAGGGTAAATCTCCAATATAAATAAGATGATGATATAAAGGTATCAGCGAAGCGATCCATCGCTAGAGATAATCAAGGATGCTCAGAAGGTAAGACCTCCTCGGAAGAGATAAATAGTAAGTCCTGATCCGTGCTTCTGCGAATAGTCATGAACATCTACACCTGGAAAGGGACCAGGTCCTCAGAGGGACGTAACAAGATAAATAAAAGCATGCCAATTTGAATACGGTAAACATGCATAATAGGTAGAAAATATGTAAGTACGTTGTACAAGACAATCTATATGAATGCATAATGAGGATAACTTTTCGACGTATGGGCATGGGTAGGCTACTCTATCTAAATCTCACAACTCACACACACACGTCAAGAACATCATCAGCCGTCATACCGCGGGGGTAGCGACCATCGTGACACCATCAGCCAACATACTGCGGGGGTAGCGACCATCGGACATGACTACTATAGTGCGTTCTTTTTACTACGGTTTACCAGAGTGTTTATAGCCCATACGCCTACTGATTGTCCTTCCCTCCCATGATATTATGTGTCAAGTGTGTGTCAACATATATATATATATATATATATTGCATATACTTATGACTGAAAGAAAACACACATGCAATAAATATATACAAAAATATAATAAGCATGCAAAGTACTGTAAGCAATTTGGCAAGGTAACTTGCCTGGCAAGAGAGATGCAAAGTGTAACGTCCAGGAGTCAAGCATGCAGGATCAGAAACTATGACCTCAGAATGAACGTCTTCGGATGCTGAAATAAATATCATCAACGTTCCCAGAATAAGCGAGATAGCTAAAAAATACTACCCTTTCGTCCAATTTGGAGATAGGGGCAAAACGGTAATTTTGGGTCAAAGCGGGGTCCACATGTGGCCCACTTTGTACCAAAAAGTGTGCCAGGGGTAAAGGTCTCTAAAAGAGACAAATTAGAGGTCAAAGTAATTCTAAACGTCAATATGAACTCAACGGTATGTCCAATTTTGGATTCCGGTGAGCCAAACATAAATTCGCCCAAAAAGTCAACCGTGGGGCCCACAAATAGGTGGCTTGGTCAACTATCTCAGAATTGCATAAAAATTGGGTCACAGGACCAGTGCGATACCACGAGTCCAATGGCACAAGTTTTGTTATATTCTGACGAGCGTACAACAAATAGTGCGAGGTTTTACAAAAGTCACGATATAGGGACTTTTCGCAGATACGGGGAGATTCCGACGCGCACACGCGTCCAAATCAGTTTTTGCGAAAGCCCACACATCTAGGTATCATGCACGCCTTTCGGTGCAATTGGTACACGACGGGGCAGTTCAGTTTGGCGGGGCGCACTCCGTAACGCAAATTTTGGGAAGTTGGAAAAACAGGTTTTTATGGGTTTTCATCCTAATTTAATTCTGCATACATCATCAAATAAAATAATATAATTAACAGGAAATAATCTAGGTTAGGTTGTCTTTACATAGAAAGAAGAAAAACTAAGTTCGGATCCCTGTGGTGGGAGATACGAGTCTTTAAACATAGGTGGTTGCAACAATTTTTCTGAAATTAAATAACGTGGTTTTTTCTTGACTTGGCATCGATTTTTACCTAGGGTTTAGCACTGAACGATGGAAACTAATATATGGAATTTAGAGAGGGATAGGTGGGGATCATACCGGCGAAGATGAATCAGAATTTAGTTGAGCGAGGAGGCAGAAATCAGCGCGAACAGAGCTTCGTTGCTGTGTACTCGCTGTCGCGGCGCGCGCGGGCGTGGTAGTCGCGGCGGAAGGCGGCGCTGGGGCTCCGGCGGTGAACGGCGGCGGCGGTGGTGTCGAGGCTGTCGGCGGCGGTCTCAGGGTCTAGGAGATGGAGCTTAGGGTTAGGGTTTTGGGTTATATATATATATATATATATATATATATATATATATATAGAGAAGATGAGAGGGGGGGTCGGATTTTCGCGGGACAGGGGGAGCGGGTTTTGTACACAGGGGGGTAGTTTCTGGGTTATTAGGAAAGGGCTTAGGGTTTTGGGTAGTTTAATAGGTTTTTGGTTTTTAATTATTTTGTTTTCTTTTCTCTTTCTTTTCATTCTTTTTCTTTTCTTTTCCTTTTCTTTTCTATTTTGTTTTTATTAATACTATTTATTAACACTATAATTAATACTACTATTATTAATATTACTAACACTTATTATTATTATTATTATTATTATTATTATTGTTATTATTATTATTATAACTATTATTATATAGTAACTATATATTATTTACGTATATATTTAAGGTATAAAATACATTCGTATCCAAAATAAATTCTACAAAAATCTATCCCTCTCCTGCAAATATTCCTAAATTAAAAAAAATAGGACTTTGTACAACAATTCTAAATGATTAATTATCTAAGTACTTAAAACGCTACATATATATTATCTAAATAATAACAAAATAATATAAATAAATTAAATAACTAATTAATTAAATAAATATAATATTTAAAAATATGGGGTTTTATAATGCTTTCATGCCACACGAACCAAGAGAATATACTGGTTCCTCAACACTTTCTCTCGACGATCAAGGATTTCCACGGGTTGCTCTTGGTATGACAAGATTGGCTCAATGGTGATCTCAGAATGGTCGAGAACATGACTCCTGTCTGTCACATATCGCCTAAGCTGCGACATATGGAATACATCATGTACTCCCTCAAGTGAAGGTGGTAGCGCAAGTCGATACGCCACTTCTTCCACTCTCTCTAGCACATCAAATGGTCCAATATACCTTGGGCTCAACTTGCTACGCCCTCCGAACCGAATGGTGCCTCTAGTAGGTGATATCCTCAAGAAGACATGATCGCCCTCTTTAAACTCCAAGGGACGACGATGAAGGTCTGCCCACTGCTTCTGCCCGTCCTGTGCTGCTCGCAAGTGTCCTTGTATCTTCTTCACTGTCTCAATGGTGTTGACTACCAACTCTGGTCCCAGAATCTGACATTCTCCCACGTCACTCTAACACACGGGAGACCTACACTTCTTCCATACAACGCTTCAAACGGAGCCATTTGGATGCTCGCTTAATAGCTATTATTGTAAGAAAACTCCACAAGATGTAGGTGGTCCTCCCATGATCCTCCAAAGTCTAACATACAAGCCCTCAACATATCCTCCAGTATCTGAATGGTACGTTCGGACTGCCCATCTGTCCGCGGGTGATAAGATGTACTGAACTTCAGACGAGTCCCAAGACTCTCTTGCATGCTTCTCCAAAAGTGTGATATAAAATGCGAATCCCTGTCTGATACAATGCTGACTAGTATGTCGTACAATCTCACGATCTGCCTCATATATAAGTCAGCAAAAGCTTCTGTAGACTGACCAACTCTAAAAGGCAAGAAATAGGCTGACTTGGTGAGTCGATCCACTATTACCCATACTGCATCTCTTCCACTTGGACTCTTTGGAAAACTCGTGACAAAGTCCATAGTGATATGATCCCACTTCCATTCTGGAATCGGAAGTGGTTGTAATAACCCTGATGTTCTCTGATGCTCCGCCTTTACTTGTTGACATACTAGACATTTGGCTACAAAGCGAGCTATCTCTCTTTTCATCCCATGCCACCAAAAGTGCTGTCGTAAGTCACGGTACATCTTGGTACCTCCAGGATGAATAGAATATATCGAAATATGAGCTTCTGCCATCAGCTCCTGTCGAATCTCCCCTTTGAGAACATAAAGACGATCACCATATCGCAATGTACCGTCATCATGAATGCGCAATCATGTTTGCTCTCTGGCCTCTGTCCTTTCTTTCAATCTCTTAAATCTGGCATCCGTAGGCAAGGCTGCCTTGATCCTCTCTACTAGTGATGGCTGTACTTGCAAGTTGGCTAATGTCCCATCTGCTCCGGGTAATATTACTTCTATGCCAAGCTCTTGCAAGTCCTCCAATAATTCCTTCTGCGTCGTCAAGAAGTAAGCTGCTGGTTTCCGGTTAACGCGTCTGCCACAACGTTAGCCTTGCCTGGGTGATAATGTAGCTCTATCTCAAAATCCTTTATCAACTCAAGCCATCGACGTTGTCTCATATTTAGCTCCTTCTGCATGAAGACATACTTGAGGCTTTTATGGTCTGTATAGATCTCCACTCATTCCCCATATAAGTAATGTCTCCATAGCTTTAGAGCAAAAACAACGACTGCAAGCTTCAAGTCATGAGTTGGATAATTTTTCTCATACACTCGTAACTGCCTAGATGCATATACAATCACCTTGCCATGCTGCATCAACATGCATCCCAAGCCTTTCCCTGATACATCACTGTAAATCACATAGCCTCCTGATCCTGATGGAATAGTCAATACTGGTGCTGTGGTCAGTCGCTTCTTCAACTCCTCGAAAGCGGCTTGACACTCGTCGGTCCATACAAACTCTTGATCCTTGTACGTCAACCGAGTCATAGGTGCTGTTATCCTTGAGAAGTTCTTCACGAACCGTCGATAATATCTCGCAAGTCCAAGGAAACTCCTCACCTCTGATGCTGATTTAGTAATGGGCCATGTTTCGACTGCCGAGATTTTCTCTGGATCAACAAAAATACCATCTCCCGTAACGACATGCCCGAGAAATGAGACTCTGTCCAAGAAGAACTCACATTTACTGAGCTTCGCATATAACTGCTCTCTCCTCAAGGTCTCTAGAATAATCCGCAGGTGCTTCTCGTGCTCCTCGTGGCTCTTCGAATAGACAAGTATGTCATCTATGAAGACGACCATGAACTGGTCCAAATATGATGGAATACTCGATTCATTAAGTCCATAAAGATAGCTGGAGCATTAGTCAAACCAAATGACATGACCAAAAATTCGTAGTGTCCATATCTTGTCCTGAATGCGGTCTTCGGGATGTCCTACTTCCGTACCTTCACCTGGTGATATCCCGATCTCAAGTCTATCTTCGAGAACACCTTGGCTTCATTAAGCTGATCAAATAAGTCATCAATGTGTGGCAATGGGTATTTATTCTTCACAGTCACTGTATTTAAGGCTCTGTAGTCAATGCACATACGCACTGACCCATCCTTCTTTGGTACAAACAACACTGGTGCTCCCCAGGGTGATGCACTCGGTCGGATGAAACCTTTCTCTTCTAGTTCCTTCAACTGTGCCTTCAGCTCATCCATCTCCTTCTTCGCCAATCTATAAACATGTGATGCTATGGGTGCTGCTCCTGGTGTCAATTTAATTGAGAATTATACGTCTCTGTCTGGTGGTAGTCCTGGCAGTTCCTCTGGAAAGACGTTTTGAAACTCTGAAATGATGGGGTGATAGATAACGTCGTCCATTGCAAGCTGAACACCATCAATGGCTTCAGTGGATCCTCGTGCAAACTCAAGTTCCGGCTGGCCTGGTACCTTAAAAAGAATGCTTCCTCCAAAATGGTCTAAGAAAGCGTGGTACTTGCTTAGCCAGTCCATTCCAAGCACAATATCAAAAGTTGGCATAGGAAGGACTAAGAGTCGGGCACTCATCTCTCTGCCATGAATTACTATAGGACACGATCTACAAATCCGACTAACAGGTATAACTCCTCCTCCGGTAAGAATTCTAACACAACTAGGTAAAGGTGTAGTGGCAATATTATATTTGGCAATAAAACTAGAAGATATGAACGAGTGGGTGGCTCCCGTATCAAATAATGTCACAATAAGAAAAGTAAAAGCAAGAGTAATACCTGCTATGACATCAATCTCCTGATCCATGTCATCTACTTCTAGTGCAAAAGCTTGTCCATTCCTCGGTGGCTGTCCATGATTGGCCCTCGTGTACTGATCCTCCTGAGTAGGTAGCGGTGGTCCTCGCTGAAATCCTGCTACTGCTGAAGGTCGAGGTGCTCCTGGTCTAGTCATCTGCTGAGCTGACTTTGGTGCTGGAAGTGCTAGCCTCTGTACTGGCGATAGAAGTGTCAATATCTGCTGCATTGGACAGTCTCTCGCCATGTGCTGTTCGGAACCACATCTCATACATTGTCCCAAGCGAGTCCGACAGTCTCTCGAAATATGTCCGCGCTTCCCACAGTAATTGCAGTGGGGCTTCTCCGAAATCTGGTACGGTCCTGCTCTGTGCTGGTACTACTGTTGCTGTGCCAAAGGACGTATGATAGGCCCTACTTATTGTGTCCTTGTTGGTCCTTGTTGTGTCCTTGCTGGTCCTTGTTGTGTCCTTAGTTGACCTCCTTTTCCCCTGCTGATGGTCTCTTGTAATCTGGCTTCTGTCAATAATTCGGCATAAGATATCCGGGACTGTGAGCTAGTGTAGTGTTGGAGCTCCTGCGTTAGTCCACGGTGAAACCTCTTAGCCTTCACCAAGTCATTCAGTATCAGGACATCGCCATATTTACTAAGGCGACTAAACTCTGCATCATACTCGTCAACTATCTTGTTCTCCTGCTCTAGATGAAGAAACTGATCGTACAATGCGTCCCTTATAGTGTCCGGGAAGTACTTTCTCTCAAAGTACTCCAAGAATTGTTCCCAAGTCCGATATGTACCCAACTGGCGCTCCATTGATTCCCACCAGTGATGGGCGTTACCATCTAGCAGCGTCCTTACGCCTGTCATCCATAGATCTGTTGGTAGCTGCGATGCTTCTAATAACTTTTGAGTATGGGTAATCCAGTTGGTAGTCTCCTCTGGGCTCTCAGTGCCTTTGTACGGCTTGGGACCCATCTGTATAAAGTCCTTTACTGAACCAACTCTAGCTCGAGGTACTGGAACTAGTGCTTGAGTTGGTACAGTAGCCTGTGCAGCAATTCTCTCAAGTGCTGCCAGAAATTCTTGTCTCTGCTCTGCCGCTTGCTGCCTCTGCTCTACAGCTAGTGCGGCTGCCTGTTGTTTCTGTTCCTGCATCATCATTTGGAAGAATTGGAACAACTGTGTCTGGCCATCTTGCGGTGTCTATGAAGCTGGAAAAGTCCCATTAGGTGAAGCGGAAGGATTAAATAGAACTGGATTATAAGTCTGTCCATTTGGCCTCGGAAGTCTAGGAGTCGTCGAGGTGTCTCCTTGAGTTTGACCATTGACTCCTGAAGGTGTGTCACCATCGGCGACAGTACATCCACTACGCATATCCATCTCTCTGCAGGTGGACCAAACGATTAGAAGAAGTACAGGAATCAAACATGATGCAAGCATTTAAATAGGATAGTTGAAAGGGAAGATGAGTTTTAGTCAAGCGTGGATGAGATCCTATATCTACTCCTGTACATAGGCTTGTTCGGTACAATAACGTAACCGAGATAATATATTCTAGACCTGCATGGGCCACCACTAAAAACCTGTCACGCCCCAGTCCCAAAATACGTAGGACTAGAAATACGTAACACGACAGCCATATATATACGAACTCCAATATATGGAAACCATACACACATGTACGCTGTACATGAATATCAAATCCACCAGTGGTAATATACTGTCAACAAGTCACACGCAATCTATATCTCATCCACAACACAAATAAATAGATAAATAGGAATAAATAACTGAATATCAAATAGGAAGTCTCAAAGTATAATAGTCGGATGGAAACAAATCCACTGCAAATCGACTATACTAAAACTACTAAAAGAGAGAAGAGATCAACTCTAATATAAGATAAATGTCTAAAAGAAAAGCAACTAGAATATCTATCAGCTGCGATGGATCAAAGATACTCTGAAGAGAAGACCTCCTCAGTCTAAAATAAAGCGTCAGGTCCAGGTCCGTACTCCTGTGGATACACCTGCCCGTCTATATTTGGAAGGTACCAGGTCCTCAGAGGGATGTAACAAGATACATATAAACATGCCAATAAAGTACTGAAAAATAAACATCCAATGGGGTCGGCTAACCGTCTAAGTGAATACAGTTTGAGAACAACTTTCCAACAAGTGGGCTATCTGGCTAAAATGAGATTGGCATAATTTTCTTGGAGATTCAGGGGCCTACAAAGCATGTCGTCTTTTGAACGGCAGAGGCCGCCTGATAATATATAATATATAGTGGTCATCATGATCTCCGGCGGAGCATACGGATTACACAAGAAAAGTGCAAATGGGCCCAAATGCCTTACTTATTGTTCTTCCCACCCCATGCTCTAAGCATGTCACATCCATAACACGATGATACCTCTAAATAACTGTCAGGTCTACTAGCATGCAAAGTTTCTATCGGCAGTTATCCCTATCTGTCGTACGACCTATACGTGCCAGTGGCCAGCCGAGTACGCAAGTCCGTATCCTACATGTGACTCATACTCATGTAAGAACAGTGTCATGGCTAATGAAATATAAGAATGCCTCATGATAATGGGGTGGTCTCATAAAGTAGGTCCAATGCATATACATAATAAAAACAAGATAGGACGTCACCGTCGTTGCACCCAAGTTTTCTTGGACGCGCAGTTTATATAGCAGTTTAAAATATATAAATTAAATGACAGAAATAAAACATATGCATACATCATATGGAATATAATCACAGTACAATATCAAGGTATACTTGCTTGGCAAGCAATCTGTAAAGAGTAAATGCCCAGATGTTAGGGACACATAATCAGGAACTAAGGCCTCCGAATAAACATCTCCGGATGCTGAAATAAACATCACCAACATTTCCGGAATCAGCGAGATAGCTAGAAAATACTACACTTTCGTCCAATTTGAACACAAGGGCAAAACGGTAATTTCGGGTCAAAGTGGGGTCCACATGTGGCCCACTTTGCACCGAAAAGTGTGCCAAGGGTAAAGGTCTCTAAATGGGACAAATTATAGGTTAAATAAACTCTAAATATCAATCGAACTCAATGGTATGTCCAATTTTGAATTTCGGTGAGCCGAACACAATTTGGCCCAAAAAAATCAACCGTGGGGCCGCAAATAGACAGTTTGGTCAACTATCTCAGAATTGTGTGAAAATTGGGTCACAGGACCAGCGCGATACCACGAGTCCAATGGCGTAAGTTTCGTCGCATTCTGACAAGCATACAATAAATGGTGAGGGTTTTGCAAAAGTCGCGATACGGGGACTTTTTGTGGATGCGGACTGATTCCGATGCGCACACGCGTCCGAATCACTTTCCGCGAAAGCTCATACGTCTGGACATACCATACGTGCCTTTCGGTGCAATTGGTACACGACGGGGCGGTCCCGTTTGGCGGAGCGCGCTCCGTATCATAATTTTTAAAGGTTTTAAAAACAGGTTTTTTATGATTTTTAATCCGATTTAATTCTGCATACAGCATCAATTAAAATATTATAATTGACAGGAAATAATCTAGGTTAGGTGGCCTTCACATAGCAAAAGGAATTTCTAAGTTTGGATCTCTGTGGTGGGAGATACGAGTCCGTAAACATTGATGGTTACAACAGTTTTTCTGGAATTAAAAGTTGTCATTTTTCTCCAACTTGGTCTCGATTTTCGCATAGGGTTACGCGCTGTTCGAAGGAAACTAATACACAGAGTTGGAAGAGGGATAGGTCATGAACATACCGGTAAAGACGGGGTCGAATTTGGTCAAACGATGGCACGGAAATTGAGGCATGAACAGGGCTAAGTTGCTGCTCAGTTGCTGTCGCGTGCGCAGGGTTGACGCGGACGTGCGGTGATCGCGGCGGCGGGCGACTGCTCCGGCGGTGGCTTTGGGGTCGGCGGCGGCGGCTCTGGGGTCAAGATGGTAAGAGTAGGCATTTAGGGTTAGGGTTTTAACAAATATATATATATATATATATATATATATATATATATATATATATATATATATATATATAGGTTGCGGGGGGGGGGGGATTTGCAGCTGCTGCTGTGTTTAGCGGGTAGGGGTTTAACGCTAGCGGGTTTGGGTAGCTAATGGGTAGGGTTTAGTACTAAGATTTAAATAAAAATCGTTTTCTTTTTCCATTCTTTCTTTTCTTTTCATTTGTTTTCTATTCTTTTATTCATTAAAGAAATTACTAATATATATATATATATATATATATATATACCTAAAATTCTAGAAAAAATATATTAGTGCATACAACAAATCTATCAACCGTCCACAAGATTTCCTACATGGAATAAATTAAGGTAAAATTACGCGTTTCTCCATAAATCCTCTATTGCATAATAACCTAGAAATAAAAATCCAGTAAATTCTATTTCTTCTAATTAGCTAATAAATACTATAAATCAATTAAATAGTTAATATAGTTTTTGAAATTAGGGGTTTTACAGTGTGTGTGTATGATTTATATGTGTGGTTATATATAATTTTGAGTGTGTGGAGCTATGTGAAGGTGGCAGTGGTGTGATTGATACTTAAGGTGCAGTGGGTTTGGGTAAAGGCAAATACAGTGCAATTTACTACACTTGCATTGAGGAGCTGTGTGATATGTGGATATATGTACAATTATGAGTATACATTTTTTATGGATGAAAGTATGAGTGATTGTGAGGTGTTATAGCAATGTGTGTATCTTGTGGTAATCAGTGTGATAGTATGGTTGTGTGCACATGGATTTGGTGTAGCAGCAAATACAAGGAGCAACTGCAATAGTTGCAGGTTAAGGTGAGTATCAGTCTTGTATCAGAGTTTATGAAGGGGGAAAACTCGAGTAGGTAATTGGCAGTAAAGGGGAGATACTCAGTGAGTATCAGGTGGTTAACGTGTCACGACCCGCACCCGGGGTAAGGGTACTAGTCGGAAACAACGCCCAGCCTACGCCGCAGAATCGGCGGTAGAACGCTGTCTAGAAAGTCTATCTAATATAATGAACCACCAAAAGATAGTGTACTCAATCACAGAACTAAGATAGAATAAACACGAATCAGATAAGAATATAATAGTCATAATACAACTCATGAGTCTAAAATAATACATCAATGAGTCTGAAGAAAAATACAGAAATATGCTGGAGACAAATCCAGTACAAAAGAATACTACAAAACTATAAAGCTACAACTCCAGGGTCAACTGTCTCAGTTGGGATAAGTCCCTCTTGAGCCAGGGTCTCAGAATCTAAACCCACAACATCCTGGGGTCCATAATAGGTAGGGTACTCCTCAGTGTCATCTGGAAAAATATATCCAGTCAGGAAAGGAGCAGAGTACAACCCTAACAGCAGTTCTCAAATAATGATAAAAACTATGTAACAGTAAGTAGCTGTGGATAAACAAGATGCATAAATAGATACAAGAAATGTATAGACAATAAGGAAGTACTGGAAAGAAATACAATAATGAACAATATGCTGATAGAACAAGAATACTAATGACTAAGTGTGTGAGTACTAGCTTTAACATGTGATCGGCTTAGGAACTTGCACAAGAGTATAATGGCCTGGCTGATTATACGTGCGGTGTATGATCAACACTCACAAGGAACAAGACATGCACAAGGAGGGTATGATCACATATCTACACTAAAATACTCCCCACCCCGACTGGTATAATAGATCCAACCACGGTACGTTATGGCACTAGATTCCCCAAGAAGATAGCTAGTCTCCCCGAGAATCGGTGTCTGTACATGTACAAGATAACCAATGAAACAATACTTGCACCATATACACCATATACCAAGGAATAACATCTCATGACGAGATCCGGATATACCAATCCGTGTAACCATAGTGTCAAGAGAACATGTATATCTACACTAGATACAACGAACATAGAGGATATCATAAATGAGAAACTATCAGAGAATGTACTCGCCTGAAGTCCAATGAACAGTCTCACAAATGTCTGACTCGGTGCCTCGAAGACCTAGATATGGAATACTACATTAATACAAGGTCCCGGAAAGAGAACAAGTCAAACTAGGCAATTTCTAGGTCAATAAGTCAATTCTAAGTCAAAAGTCAACTATGGTCAACTCTAAAGTCAAACATGGTCAAACCAAGGTCAACCTCACAAGAAAACTATATAAAATAATATAGAAATAAAATACAACAATTTAGGAATCAAAATTAGATCCCAAAAGAACTCACACAAAGTATACTAATAATATAATTAATATATACCCTAAAATAATATATATACAACCCAACATTTATATAAATAACATAATATATTATTACAATTATTATACCTCACAAAACACATATATATACACATATATATATATACAATAATAATCACAATACATATATATAAATAAATAATTATATACTTATATATATATGCACATATAAACTTATAATTAAACACAATAGTTACAACACATGCACATATTAATGTTCATATTTTACATGGCTAGAAGCACACCTAAAATATATACATTAATATACAAATAATTACATAATAATTATAAATAATATAATTACACAATTAAACATACAAATATATTTTATAAAACATTTTATGTATAAATTATATTATTTAACAAGTAGTAACATATATATTTGAATGCAAGAAAGCTACATATTATATTGTACATTATATTAGCACACCCAAAATATAGATCTATGCTACAATAATTACTATAATAAATACACAAAATAAATATTTAATATCCATATATATATACTAATTATAAATGAAGAATTGAACCACAATTAATTAGATCTATGCAAAAATACACACAATTGGAGAGTATCTCACCGTATCCCACTAGATCTAGGATACGCATGCGACACGAGTCCAACACACAACCAAATGCACCCCGAAGGACGCAAACAAACCACAAATAATATTTATGAACAAATCAAAGCGTCAAAAGTAGATCTATGTGTCCGTGTCAAAATACGACATGTTCAAAGCCCCGTGTCGGAGGAAAACCCCCAAATGACACGTATCACCAAATAGTTGGGATACGAACCACAAGTATCCCAATATGGACACGACACTAGCCTCAAACACAAATCTCATGTTCAATTGATCTATAGGATCAATTGACACACACAACAAAATATAAATTCGGAATTCCAACAAAATTGACACAAAAAGCACCATAACTTTCTCCATGGGTCTCCTATGAACACAAAACAAAGTCCTATGGGTACTACATACATATAGGTTGATTTTACATGATTAAATCTCAGATTTAGAAGCTATTTAAATGGGAAAATCTGAATTATACCTATTGGGAGATGGATTCCCAATGAAACCTCCAATTGAGATGAACTTGCTTCCAAATTGTAGATCCTTGCTCCTCTTTGTAGATCCTTGCTTCCTTCTTCTAGATCCTTGCTTCCTCCTTCTCTAATGGTGAATTGGGAAGAATTTGGAATAAATTTGGTAGGGAATTGGATTGGGAATGGAGGGAATTTGGTAGTGGGAGAATTCTAGATCTAGATTTGGAATGAGATGAGAGGAGAGAGAAATTTCCCCCCCTCTTTAATAGGCCGGCCATAGCCCCTCCCCCAAGCAATTGTAAAATGTCTAATGTACCCCTTGGGGCCTCTCATGAAGAAATAATTAAGGAAGGAAGCTTCTAGTCTAATCATTTAATTAATTTAATCCATCTCCTTAACTATGGGCTTTCTAAATGGGCCAAGTCTAACTAATTAATTCATGTTGGTCCATGGGTCCAAACTAAACTAGTTGGGTCCACTAAAATAAGTCCAAAATAATTAAATAATATCTAACAACAATTAAATAATACAACAAAAATTATTTACCATGCACAATACTTATTTAAATAGGAAATTACCAAAATACCCTTTCCTAGAAAATGTGGTAGTGACAAGTCTACCCTCCTTAAAATAATTTCGTCCTCGAAATTCGAAGACGAAAACTACCCCCAGAAAATCACAGAACAGAACTAAAGAATCACAACTAACTAATGAACAGAACATAACAATGAACAGAACGTAACTAGAAATAACATACCTCAAGGTACAAACAAATATGGATAACGCTCTCGCATGTCATCCTCTCTCTCTCAGGTAGACTCCCCTGGAGAGTGATGCCTCCATGCGACGTGCACCAAAAGAATAGTCTGGTTCCTCAGCACCTTCTCTCTCCGATCCAGAATTCCAACTGGCTGCTCTGGATAGCTAAGAGTAGGGCCCACCTCTATCTCTGAGTGATCCAATACATGACTAGGATCTGCCACGTATCGTCTCAACTGCGACACATGAAACACGTTGTACACTCCCTCCAATGCAGGTGGCAAGTCTAGTCTATAAGCAACTGCACCGACCCTCTCTAGAATAGTGAAAGGTCCAATGAATCGCGGACTAAGCTTTCCGCCTCCACCGAAGCGAATCGTGCCTCGTGTCGGAGAAATCCTCAGAAACACCAAACCACCCACCTAGAACAAAACACCACCTTAAGAACTTATCTATAACAAACAACCAAGAACAAGCACACAAAATAAAATCTAAACTATACCTCAAACTCCAAGGGTCTCCGATGGCTATCGGCCCAATGCCGTTGTCTGTCCTGTGCCACTCGAAGTCTGTCTCTGATCAACTGAACCTTCTCTGCTGCATCCACAACCATCTCTGGCCCAAGCAAAACTCTCTCTCCAACATCGTCCCAAGACAAAGGAGTACGACACCTCCGACCATATAGAGCTTCAAAAGGTGACATCTCTATACTGGCCTGGTAACTGTTGTTGTAAGCAAACTCTACCAAATGGAGATGGTCCTCCCAAGAACCCCCGAAATCTAGTACACAAGTGCGCAACATATCCTCGAGAGTCTGAATAGTCCTCTCTGACTGCCCATCTGTCTGGGGATGATATGCAGTACTGAACTTGAGCTGAGTGCCCAAACTCTCCTGCAAACTCCTCCAGAAATGAGAAGTGAAACGACTATCCCGATATGAGACTATGCTGACGGGAACTCCATGTATCCTAACGATCTGCCTCACATACATCTCTGCCAGCTTCTCCGTAGACAAACCCACCTTGAAAGGCAAAAAGTGGGCCGACTTGGTCAATCTATCAACAATGACCCAAATCGCGTCTTTCCCTCCTGGAGATCGTGGTAGTTCGGACACAAAATCCATAGTAATGTGTTCCCACTTTCACTCTGGAATGGGTAATGGCTGAAGTAAACCTCCTGGCCTCTGCCTCTCGGCTTTCACCTGCTGGCACACTAAGCATCTGGATACAAACTGTGCCACTTCCCTCTTCATGCCATACCACCACACACTCTCTCGCATATCCCAATACATCTTGTTAGCACCTGGATGTATGGAATACTGAGAGCGATGCGCTTCCTGCAATATCTCCTCGCGAAACTCCCCACTAGGCACACACAATCTAACTCCATGCCTCAAGGATCCATCCTCTGCAATAGTGAAATTATCCTCCAATCCTGCTCTCACTTGAGCTCTGATACTCCTCAAAGATACATCATCATACTGTGCTGCCTTGATCCTATCCATCAAATCTGAATGTATCTGCAATCCCCACATCTGCATAGCACCACCCGGAACAATCACCTCAATGCCCAAGCTCTCCAAGTCCTCCAACAAATATCGATCCTGCGTCAAGAACATAGCTACCGGATACCTGCTCAAAGCATCGGCAACTACATTGGCCTTCCCAGGATGATATTGCAAAGAGATATCAAAATCCTTCATCAGTTCCAACCACCGACGCTGCCTCATGTTCAACTCCTTCTGCGTGAAAACGTACTTCAAGCTTTTGTGGTCTGTGAAGATCTTCACACGCTCTCCGTACAAATAATGTTTCCACAACTTCAGGGCGGATATGACAGCTGCCAACTCCAATTCATGGGTAGGATAGTTCTTTTCATGAGGACGCAATTGCCTGGATGCATAGGCAATCACTTTCCCATGCTGCTGAAGAACACAACCTAAACCCTTTCCCGATGCATCACTATAAATAGTGAAACCTCCGGACCCTGATGGCAATGTCAAAATAGGAGCAGACGTCAACCTCTTCTTCAACTCCTCAAAAGCGGCCTGGCAATCTTCCGTCCAAACAAACTCTACATCCTTCCTTGTGAGTCTGGTCATCGGCTCGGCAATCCTCGAAAAATCTTGCACAAACTTTCTGTAGTAGCCTGCCAATCCCAAGAAACTCCTGATCTCTGCTACCGAACTCGGAGTCTTCCAAGATTCCACTGCTGAAATCTTCTTCGGATCCACTGAAATACCATCACCAGTCACAACATGCCCCAAGAATTCTACCTTGTCCAAGAAAAACTCACATTTGGACAACTTTCCATACAGCTTCTCCTTCCTCAGCACATCCAACACAATCCTCAAATGCTCCTCATGCTCCTCCGGTGTCCTCGAGTATATGAGTATGTCGTCGATGAACACCACCACGAACTTGTCAAGGTACTGGTGGAACACCTTGTTCATCAAGTTCATAAATACCGCCGGTGCATTAGTCAAACCAAACGGCATCACCATAAACTCAAACTGACCATACCGAGTTCTAAAAGCAGTCTTCGGTATGTCCTCCGGCTTCACCTTCACCTGATGGTAGCCTGATATCAAATCTATCTTAGAAAATACCTTCGCACCACTCAACTGATCAAACAGATCATCAATCCGTGGCAAAGGATACTTATTCTTGATAGTGAGATTATTCAAAGCCCTGTAATCAATGCACATACGCACCGATCCATCCTTCTTCGGTACAAACAATACCGGGGCTCCCCATGGTGAAGAACTCGATCTGATAAACCCCTTATCCTGCAATTCGTCCACCTGCTTCTTCAACTCGACCAGCTCGCTGTTGTTTACTCTATAGACATGCTGCGAAATCGGTTCTGTACCTGGCACCAAGTCTATAAAAAATTCAACATCTTGATCTGGCGGCAATCCTGGCAATTCTTCAGGAAACACATCCAAAAATTCTGCTATCAACGGATGTGGCAACTCCTTGTCTTCCACCATAGCTCCACAAATAATGCCTTCTTCCTGCTCCGTAGCTCCTCTAGCAAACTCGAACTCTGGCTCTCCTGACGGACCAAACAAAACTCTACCTCCTCTACAATCTATGCTAGCACGGTGCCTACTCAACCAATCCATCCCGAGTACAATGTCGTAGCTCGGAAGTGGCATTACAAGTAGACACGCACTCAACTCCCGGCCTCCCAGAGTAACTCTCCGATCTTTGCAAATATCATTAACCAGGATAATGCCTCCCCCGGTCATGATCTTGCAAGTCCTAAGCAAAGACTCAGCTACCAAACCATGCTTTAGAGCAAAAAAAACAGATACAAAACTATGGGAAGCACCACTATCAAACAAAGCTAAAGCTGGAATGGAATCAAGAAGAATAGAACCTGCGATGACATCTCCGGTGGGTTCCTCCTCTTCGACTGTCATAGCAAATGCTCGTCCCTGCCGAGCACCTCCCTGCTGCTGATGCTGGACAAAATGCTGCTGCTGTGTCGGAAGCGGTCCCCTCGGTTGTGCTGCAGGTGGTCTCATCTGTGCCCTCGGAGCTGGAGCTACTCCTTGAACTGCACGACGAGGACACTCCCTCAATTGATGCCCTTCAGTACCACAATACAAACAAACTCCTAGCCTCCTCCTGCAAACTTTCCAGATGTGGCCGGGTTTCTTGTAGAAGTTGCATGGGGCCTGCTGTAACTGCCTCTGCTGCTGAGGTGCCTGGTGAAAAGGCGCTCTAGCTGGAGTCTGGTTCTGCTGTGGCTGCTGGAAAGGTCTGGACTGGAAATGAGGACGTTTGGCAAATACTGCACTGCCGTTGGCCCCCAGAAAAGAATCACGGTCTCTCTTGGTCTTTAAACCCAGATCCCGCTCAACCTTGCGTGCCTCCGCAAGTATCTCCGAGTATGTCTCATAAAAAGACGGAATGAGAATCAATATGGCACAAGATGTAAGACATCAAGGAAAGGACAGTTTAAGAGATCAAGTATCAACGTCAAAGGAGAATAGTTGAATCAAAAGAATTTTCCTAGATGTGATTGAGTATCTCAGCCTATATCCTATATCCTATTGCAGGCTCGCAGTAGTACAACTAAGTTGTCGCACTACCACGACATCACATACTTGTGAAGCTAGACCTGCATGGGCCACCACCAAAAACGTGTCACGACCCGCACCCGGGGTAAGGGTACTAGTCGGAAACAACGCCCAGCCTACGCCGCAGAATCGGCGGTAGAACGCTGTCTAGAAAGTCTATATAATATAATGAACCACCAAAAGATAGTGTACTCAATCACAGAACTAAGATAGAATGAACACGAATCAGATAAGAATAGAATAGTCACAATACAACTCATGAGTCTAAAATAATACATCAATGAGTCTGAAGAAAAATACAAAAATATGCTGGAGACAAATCCAGTACAAAAGAATACTACAAAACTATAAAGCTACAACTCCAGGGTCAACTGTCTCAGTTGGGATAAGTCCCTCTTGAGCCAGGGTCTCAGAATCTAAACCCACAACATCCTGGGGTCCATAATAGGTAGGGTACTCCTCAGTGTCATCTGGAAAAATATATCCAGTCAGGAAAGGAGCAGAGTACAACCCTAACAGCAGTTCTCAAATAATGATAAAAACTATGTAACAGTAAGTAGCTGTGGATAAACAAGATGCATAAATAGATACAAGAAATGTATAGACAATAAGGAAGTACTGGAAAGAAATACAATAATGAACAATATGCTGATAGAACAAGAATACTAATGACTAAGTGTGTGAGTACTAGCTTTAACATGTGATCGGCTTAGGAACTTGCACAAGAGTATAATGGCCTGGCTGATTATACGTGCGGTGTATGATCAACACTCACAAGGAACAAGACATGCACAAGGAGGGTATGATCACATATCTACACTAAAATACTCCCCACCCCGACTGGTATAATAGATCCAACCACGGTACGTTATGGCACTAGATTCCCCAAGAAGATAGCTAGTCTCCCCGAGAATCGGTGTCTGTACATGTACCAGATAACCAATGAAATAATACTTGCACCATATACACCATATACCAAGGAATAACATCTCATGACGAGATCCGGATATACCAATCCGTGTAACCAGTGTCAAGAGAACATGTATATCTACACTAGATACAACGAACATAGAGGATATCATAAATGAGAAACTATCAGAGAATGTACTCGCCTGAAGTCCAATGAATAGTCTCACAAATGTCTGACTCGGTGCCTCGAAGACCTAGATATGGAATACCACATTAATACAAGGTCCCGAAAAGAGAACAAGTCAAACTAGGCAATTTCTAGGTCAATAAGTCAATTCTAAGTCAAAAGTCAACTATGGTCAACTCTAAAGTCAAATATGGTCAAACCAAGGTCAACCTCACAAGAAAACTATATAAAATAATATAGAAATAAAATACAACAATTTAGGAATCAAAATTAGATCCCAAAAGAACTCACACAAAGTATACTAATAATATAATTAATATATACCCTAAAATAATATATATACAACCCAACATTTATATAAATAACATAATATATTATTACAATTATTATACCTCACAAAACACATATATATACACATATATATATATACAATAATAATCACAATACATATATATAAATAAATAATTATATACTTATATATATATGCACATATAAACTTATAATTAAACACAATAGTTACAACACATGCACATATTAATGTTCATATTTTACATGGCTAGAAGCACACCTAAAATATATACATTAATATACAAATAATTACATAATAATTATAAATAATATAATTACACAATTAAACATACAAATATATTTTATAAAACATTTTATGTATAAATTATATTATTTAACAAGTAGTAACATATATATTTGCATGCAAGAAAGCTACATATTATATTGTACATTATATTAGCACACCCAAAATATAGATCTATGCTACAATAATTACTATAATAAATACACAAAATAAATATTTAATATCCATATATATATACTAATTATAAATGAAGAATTGAACCACAATTAATTAGATCTATGCAAAAATACACACAATTGGAGAGTATCTCACCGTATCCCACTAGATCTAGGATACGCATGCGACACGAGTCCAACACACAACCAAATGCACCCCGAAGGACGCAAACAAATCACAAATAATATTTATGAACAAATCAAAGCGTCAAAAGTAGATCTATGTGTCCGTGTCAAAATACGACATGTTCAAAGCCCCGTGTCGGAGGAAAACCCCCAAATGACACGTATCACCAAATAGTTGGGATACGAACCACAAGTATCCCAATATGGACACGACACTAGCCTCAAACACAAATCTCATGTTCAATTGATCTATAGGATCAATTGACACACACAACAAAATATAAATTCGGAATTCCAACAAAATTGACACAAAAAGCACCATAACTTTCTCCATGGGTCTCCTATGAACACAAAACAAAGTCCTATGGGTACTACATACATATAGGTTGATTTTACATGATTAAATCTCAGATTTAGAAGCTATTTAAATGGGAAAATCTGAATTATACCTATTGGGAGATGGATTCCCAATGAAACCTCCAATTGAGATAAACTTGCTTCCAAATTGTAGATCCTTGCTCCTCTTTGTAGATCCTTGCTTCCTTCTTCTAGATCCTTGCTTCCTCCTTCTCTAATGGTGAATTGGGAAGAATTTGGAATGAATTTGGTAGGGAATTGGATTGGAAATGGAGGGAATTTGGTAGTGGGAGAATTCTAGATCTAGATTTGGAATGAGATGAGAGGAGAGAGAAATTTCCCCCCCTCTTTAATAGGCCGGCCATAGCCCCTCCCCCAAGCAATTGTAAAATGTCCAATGTACCCCTTGGGGCCTCTCATGAAGAAATAATTAAGGAAGGAAGCTTCTAGTCTAATCATTTAATTAATTTAATCCATCTCCTTAACTATGGGCTTTCTAAATGGGCCAAGTCTAACTAATTAATTCATGTTGGTCCATGGGTCCAAACTAAACTAGTTGGGTCCACTAAAATAAGTCCAAAATAATTAAATAATATCTAACAATAATTAAATAATACAACAAAAATTATTTACCATGCACAATACTTATTTAAATAGGAAATTACCAAAATACCCTTTCCTAGAAAATGTGGTAGTGACATAAGGGCTGGTGAATTTAGGATAAGAGGGGAAGGTTTGACTTGCCTTAAAATTTCAGCAATAGCAGTACACATCTGTGCACTACTTTACCTCAATAACAACAACTACATGTATCAGGTAGATGGATATCACATAACAACAATTGTAAGTAATTTAGGATGTTTAAGATGTGCATAGATGGCGAGTTGAGGAAAAAATCTATGAACTAATCAGTGGCAGTAAATGGAGTGTGTTCTGTCAGACTGAATACAAGAAGGTATCGGGCAAAGGAGACCTGGACATGAATGAAGGGAAAGTGATCATGAAGTGAGTATCAGGGGGAGCAAGGTACTGAGATCACTGATGGGTGTGTGATGATTGGAGTAGACATGAGTCTGTGTGTGTGCCTCTTTGTGATTGTTAGTATCAGTTGTACAATGATAATAGGTGGAATCTGAGACTGAATGCATCAGTTAGTTATAACCCAGTTAGTATAGGTAGAGATATCAGTCAGTGTTAAGTTAGTAATGGTTAATAGGTATTAGCTAGTGTCAGTCAATTGAGTATCAGTTAGTATTATTAGAGGTCAGTTAGTATATTAATTTAAATTTCAGTTAGTGTATTGATATTAGTCATGTAATATAAGTTATTAATTAGTGTATTAGTTAGTATCATTTCTAGGTTAGTTAGTTAATTATACACTAGTTATTGTGTATATATACATGAGTAATGACCATATCATTTAGGATTGACCTAGTATAAGCTAGTTAATAACTATTATAGACTAAATAACTTAGAATGAACCTAGTACGACTTAGTTAAGCTAGAATGACATAGAAATTAACCTAAAAGCATATTAGTGCATCCTTTAACTAAATTATCATTCATTGCACTATCTGACGTAATGTTTCCTAAATAGGATTGTGTGACACTAGCTTGGGCATCGAGAGACACCTTTGCTCAGGACCCGAGGTGAGTACATTTCTTTGTTAGTTTTTATTTCATGATAGTGTATATATCACTTGTTGTAGAACTGATATACTTGATTCTGACACATTGTTACACGGACTGATACTAAATGGATCATGTCATGGGATGTTATCCCCTACCGTGTTCAACGGGTATACCTTACATATGTATTTTATCGTGTGCATCGAGTATTATTTCATGTGCTTCATGTGCAACTACTATTTCGTGTGCTAGTGTGACTATATCGTATTCATGTGCGTAAGGTGTCACGCCCCAGAACCAGAATACTGGAGAGCGGGGGAGTGACTCAGCCAACCACACCTTACAGAATACCGAAGTAACCTGTAATGTGCTACGGTTGTCTAAAGATAGGGGGTGCATACTATAATTAAGTCGCCTAGGGTCAAGAATATCTATGTTTCGATCATCAACGAAGAAATAATAAGAATAAACATGTAAGTTAAAGCAGTTAGGCGTCCCTGACGCTCTATCAGAATGATCATAAAACTAGTTATACAGGATGGTACACTAGTATATTTTTAAGAGTACATGATTGTAAGTCAGCCGCGGTCTGAATAATATACAATAATGTAGAGGAACAAATTTCCAAAAAAATTGGCTAACAGGTATCGTCGGCTAAATGCCAAAAAGGTAATACAAAATGATACTCATAGTAGGAAAGAAGAAACCCACTCAAGTTCCTTGGCGGACATCCTCTTGGTGTGCGTCATTAGTCAGATACATGAAAGGATCCTCGGGCTCTGCTACTAAACCTGGCTAAACAAAACTAACGGGGTCAGGCCATGATAATAAGTACCACAAAGGAGCACAAGTGAATGAAGCAAAAACAAATAAAGTACATAAAATAGGAAATCTGTGCCACAACGGCAAGCGTATGACCTTTTATCAGAGCAGTAGGACACCTCTACAACCAAACAAGGATAAGAGGTATCGCACTACTCCGAGACAGGGTACGACTCACCAATTATGAATACGACGAAGATACAACACATCAATATAATCCAGGACATACATGCCATAATAAAAGCTAAGATATAGATATAATATGCATCTTCATTACATGACCTATTGTGACACATTGGCACAACCCTACAACTAAACAAGGACAAGGGTTGAACCGTCGCACCACAATAGTTAATGTCCCTAGACTACCAGCATATACTCTTTTAGATCGGCCAATCAATCCTACGACTTGTTATGTGGAGTCTGAGTTTTCTCAGAATTAATGTATAATAAGTATCCTTAGATCATGCCAGTGCCAAACATGATCTAACCGAACTAAATAAATAAAATAGGCACTTGCAGGATGCACCAGTCCCCCGTAGGGCCACCACACTAAAAATAGGGTATTAGCGGTTCCAGTGTTCCTATAGTGAAACAGTGGCTCGGCATAATAATAGTCAGATACTGCACTCCACTAAGGCAGAAGATATACAGTATCTATAGTGGCCAGCCCCCAGCGCACTTAGACTGAATCTCTGTGAGAAGGTTCGTTGGCATGATCTCGGAATACCGTTCCCTCCCAATGTTACTACCACTTTTAGTTACCTAATTAGCCCTATGTTGCTGTTGAAATATCAAGGCGTGGTCACATGAGAATTTTCCTTAAGATGTCGTATAAAGTATGGGCACGCTAGATATGAATCCATGAAAGTCAAATCTGGATTCACCCGCGCGAGTATGCAATATTTAGACAATCAATTTCCTAGTCACGCTTTGGTAGTTGACTCGCTTATTGTGCCCGTGCTGGGGAAATAATATATATTTATAATATCACGCATTCAGGAATTTAAAGGCATTCTCGATGCATAATCCAAATATAATCACTTAACACGTGACACGATGTGTCGTACCTCGGCGCACATTAAATAATTATCAGGCAATAGTAGTATCAGTACGAATATAGTATTCGAGTCCAATCACCAAACTTACAGTTGGTCATATGAGTCTTATCACATGGGGACACTTGGTCTTAATATAATCTCCTCAAATCAGGTACACAGACTACCAATCAATTGGAAGTCTAAATTTATGATGTGAACTCCTCGAATTAATAATTTTGCCGCTGAACGTGAATAAGGAAAGAATGTGAACTACTCTGGACCAGATCCATAATCCTTAAACCAAACAAGGACCGGGATTACAGATTATCTCCCTAGTAGAACTATGCCCCTCACTCTATTCAACGAACAAAAGGATAAGTTAATCTACTAATCTGCGTTTACTCTGGGTTGCCACATGGTCTACTACAACATATAATCATACTATGCACATAGTCAGTTCTAGCACATAGCCAGGTCTAGCATAGTCTGGTTACTAAGTCCACTATCTTCCTTAGAATAACATAAACAAGAAGCCACGATCAACCACATAGGATACGATAAGAAATATTCCAAATAAAATAATTAAACCCAAGAAATCATGGAATGTGTACATAGATTACTAGGGTCACATAAGATCATGTATGCGCATGAGAAGTGCACGCATAGATTGCCGCATGCACTGATCAGGCGCATTAGCAACTGGCCGCATATGACTCCGGGCCGCATATAAAGTCAGGCCGCATGAACCATTTGGCTGCATGCTCAGGGTTAAGGTCTACTACTTGGGATAAGTATTTGAAGTGACGAAAAAATAATTAAAGTGTCAGTGATGTGACATAAAGTGACTGATGTAATAAAGTGTGTCAGAGAGAAAAGACAAAAACACAGAAATAAGTGCCAACGGTTCAGAGCCATGCGTCCAAGAAAAATAGTGGACGCAAGCTCTCCAGTGCCGCATAAGTGTCGGTGCCACATATAGAGTCAATGCCGCATGGAGTCGATGCCGCATGGAGGTCTTTTGGACTTAGCAAAATTCTCATTCGTTCAGCGAGTGAAAGCACAAGGTGTTCAAGGACACTTGTGTGATGGCTGTCATGCGTCCAACAAGATGGACTCATGTTGGTCAATATGCGACAAGAGTTCAGGCCGTATTACCCTCTTAGGTCGCATAACACTCTCATCTGTATAGCTCACTGGACACATGCAAACTTTGTCTTCTCCAGACAACAAGTTCAGTCATGGCGGAAAGAGCTCCAAAAACCCAAAAAATATTTCTTCATAAAAACTTTATTTTAACTCCGAATCAAGTAAAACAAAAGCCAAAATACTCGAAATAAAATACTCTAACATAAGGAACAACTAGTTTTTGAAAATACTAAGTTTTAGTAGATCAAAACCAAGGAAAACTCATAGAAAACATAAAAACCCTAAACTTAAAACTCAGATCTACAAAGTCTATACATCAAAATCCAAAACTCCAAGAACTAAATATGATCAACAACTCAAGGAGAACATTTTCCATTAAATATTTTTTAAAACAACATATATATAAAAATTTGAAAATTTATGGCTTTACCACTTTAAGCAAGATGTACTTGCCTTGGTGGACTAACAAATCTCTTCCTAGAACCAAGGCTAGGGATATGGCTTAGGGTTTCGGTCAAGGGAACTCTTGAGGGAAGGAGGAATAAGAAAGAAGAAGGGGAGTGGAAATGAGAAAGAATGAGAGAGGAGAGAGAAACTATATATATATACTTAGTAGAGAAATAGGGGTTAATCATAAGATTAAGTCATGACACTCTTCAACCAATCTCAACCATCCAAAATAGGCTTAGTGGTTCAAAGAGTGAATCGGGTCTGGTATCCATCCTATATACGGGTCCTAGCATGGGTCCATGGCAATTTCCAAAGTGTTTACTACTGGTCTCGGGTATTCTCCCACAATAAAAAGGAATACAATTAAATAATTATAACATATTTAACATGAACCAACATGTAAATACAGCATAAATACATCTACATGGAAAATTTTAAATATCAAAAATTCAAGAATACCAATTCTGGGAACGGGTGTGACATCTCTACTTACCTTAGAAGAATTTCGTCCTTGGAATTCGCTAGGCTAGTCGAGCTGATAACCAAGCAAGAAAACTCATAGACCAAGTTGGATACTCATGATCCAATCAGGAAACTCATGATCCAGAAAACCTCATGAACTACCGAATCTCATGAACTGCATCTAACTGAATACCAAGCATAATAAAATTGACATGTAATAAAAGCAACAACAATATAAATAAAGGCGCCAGTAATCCACACAATCAAAAAGAAAAGAGAAAGAACATGAGGCATACAGATACATATGTCTCCAAAGCCAGTCAAAATAGGAACCCGTCCTCGCTGGCCTATGCTGACTCCAAAAAATGGACATGGATCAAGTCTCGAGATAAATCGGTACCAATAACTTAGTCAAGAATATGACTCTGTCCAGAATATACCTTCGTAGTTGGGACATATAACATACATAATTTATCATGAGATACGAAGGCAGAAGAGTGAGATGGAAGATCATCTTTACTCGCCGAATATACGAATCCTAAAATATATATAAAACTGGAAGAACTCAAATCTCACCCTCGACTTGACCACCTTCTGCTAACATCTGTTCTAGCACGCCAAACTTAGCTTGCTTACATCTCGGTGCTGCTGGAACTCTGTCATGAAGATGTCTCTGCTGACCAAACTAGCGTTGTCTCGGGTGAAACACTTGTGCTTGTGTCAACATCGAACGTTGGACTAACGACCGAACTGCTAAAACTTTCTATTGATACGAAACTGCTCCAGAAGCTGGCAACGCTGAAAATTGTTGATACGGTCCACCCTGCCTCTGCATTTGTGGGCAAGTAGCTATCGTGTGGTCGAAACACGCACACCTCAAGCATATTCCACTTGCCATCCTACATACATCTTGAGTGTGACCTCTTTTGCCATAATAGGTATATCCTACTGGATTCATCGAGCGTTGTTGATGTTGTCTCGGTTGTCGTTGCCAAGTTATCATTGTATCATCAGATGCCACTGGATCCCGTGGTGTCAAATCACGAATACGCATACTGGGTGCTGGTCCTCCACCTGTGTTATGGGCATGTGACCTCTTATGCCCTCCAGTCCTCGAAGCTAACCTCTGGATGGTAAGCTTATGTCTCCTGGCTGCTAGTAACACGACATCGAATGTCTGGTAGTCATGTCCTTCAACTAGTTACAGAATCTCGAGATGAAGCCCCTGCTAGAATCTTATAGCCCTTGCTTGCTCCGTCGTCACCATAGCTGGAGCAAACCTTCTTAGCCTGCAGAACTCTTCTGCATATCCATCCACTGTTCTGTCGGATTGCCTGAGATCAATAAATCTCTGCTGCAGCTCGTACTGCGCCACTACTCCGAAATACTTGGCTCTAAACCTGTTCCTAAAGTTGTCCCAAAAGATATGACGCCTCAAGCCGACTGCCTCGGTCTCCCACCAGTCATGAGCAAGATCTTGTAGTTGTAATCGGACTTGGTCGACTTGCTCCTCTGCTGGAATCTTAGCTGCCGCCATGATCGTCTCAATGTCTTGAAGCCAAGCATCTGTCGTAATAGCATCCTCTGTGCCATCGATATAGCTCGGGTTGATTCGACAGAATCTGTATGACGCTCCATAATCTTCTTCTCCACTCTCCTCCAGAGCCCTTTGCAGTCCTTGGTTTAACCTATTTCAAAATAGCTCGGGTTGAGTCAACATAATCTGTTCTTCTCCACTCACCTATAATAAGACACCCTACAAGTCTGAAAAGACAGACCTACCTGGGCCACCACTTTAACCTTGTCATGCCCAGAACCAGAATACTGGAGAGCGAGGGAGTGACTCAGCCAACCACACCTTACGGAATACCGAAGTAACCCTCAATGTGCTAAGGTTGTCTAGAGACAAGGAGGTGCATACTATAATTAAGTCTTCTAGGGTCAAGAACATCTATGTCTCAATCATTAACTAAGAAACAATAAGAATGAACACGTAAGATAAAGCAGTTAGGCGTCGCTGGCGCTCTATCAAAATGATCATGAAACTAGTTATACAGGATGGTACACTAGTACATTGTCAAGGGTACATGACTGTAAGTCAGCCGCAGTCTGAATAATATACAATCATGTGGAGGAACTAATGTCCAGATAAACTGGCTAACAGGTGTCGTCGGCTAAATACCAAAAAGGTAATACAAAATGATACTCATAGTGGGGAAGAAGAAACCCACTCAAGTTCCTCGGCAGACATCTTCCTGGTGTGAGCCATCGGTCAGATACATGACAGGATCCTCGGACTCTGCTACTAAACCTGGCCAAACAAAACCAGCGGGGTCAGGCCCCGATAGCAAGTACCACAAAGGAGCACAATTGAATGAAGTAAAAACCAATAAAGTACATAAAATAGGAAATTTGTGCCACAACGAAAAGCGTATGACCTTTCATCGGAGCAGTATGACACATCTACAACCAAACAAGGATAAGAGGTATCGCACTACTCCGAGACAGGGTACGACTCACCAATTATGAACACGACGATGATACAACACATCAATATAATCCAGGACAAACATGCCATAATACAAGCTAAGATATAGATATAATATGTAGCTTCGGTACATGACCTATTATGACACATTGGTGCCACCCTACAACCAAACAAGGACAAGGGTTGAACTGTCGTACCACAATAGTTAATGTCCCTAGACTACCAGTACTTACTCTTTTAGATCGGCCAATCAATCCTACGGCTTGTTATGTGGAGTCTGAGTTATCTTAGAATTAATGTATAATAAGTATCCTCAGATCACGCTAGTGTCGAACATTAGCTAACCGAACCAAATAAATAAAACAGGCACTTGCAGGATGCACCAGTCTCCGTAGGGCCATCGTGCTAAAAATATGGTATTAGCGGTTACAGTATTCCTATAGTAAAACAGTGGCTTGACATAATAATAGTCAGATACTGCACTCGACTAAGGCAGATGATATACAGTATCTGTAGTGGTCATCCCCCATCGCACTTAGACTGAATCTCTGTAGGAAGGTTCGTTGGCATGATCTCGGGATACCATCCCTCCCAATGTTACTACCACTTTTAGTTACCTAATTAGCCCTATGTTGTTGAAATCTCAAGGCGTGGTCATATAAGAATATCTCTTAAGATGTCATACAAAGTATGAGCACACTAGATACGAATCTATGAAAGTCAAATCTGGATTCACTTGCGAGTGTATGTAACATTCAAAAAATTAATTTTCTAGCCATGCTTTGGTAGTTGATTCTCTTATTATGCCTGTGCTGGGAAAACTATCACGTGTTCAGGAATTTGGAGGCATTCTTGATGCACAAATATAATCACTTAACACGTGACACGATGTGTCGTATCTCAGCACAGATTAAACAATTATCAGGCAATATAGTATCAGCATGGATACAATATTCGAGTCCAATCACCAAACTTACAGTTGGTCATATGAGTCTTATCACATGGGGATACTTGGTCAAAATATAATCTCCTCAAATCAGGTACACAGACTATCAATCAATTGGAAGTCTAAATTTATTATGTGAACTCCTCGAATTAATAATTTTGCCGTTGAACGTGAGTAGGGGAAAAAGTATGAACTACTCTGGAGAAGATCCACAATAGTCTACTGTAGCATATTGTCTCTCGAGCAGAACTACGCCCCTCACTCTATTCAACGAACAAAAGGATAAGTTAATCTACTAATCTACGTTGACTCTGGGTTGCCACATAGTCTACTGTAGCATATAATCATAATATGCATATAGTCAGTTCTAGCACATAGCCAGGTCTGGCACAGTCTGGTTACTAAGTCCACTCTCTTCCTTAGAATAACACAAACGAGAAGCCACGATCAACCACATAGGATACGATAAGAAATATTCTAAATAAAATAATTAAACCCAAGAAATCGTGGAACGTGTACATAGATTACTAGGGTCGCATAGGATCACGTACGCGCATGAGAAGTGCACACATGGATTGCCGCATGGGTCAGGCCGTATGCACTAATCAGGCGCATAAGCAACTGGCTGCATGGACGAGCAGGCCACATATGACTCTGGACCCATATAAAGTCAGGCTGCATGAACTACTTGGCCGCATGCTCAAGGTTAAGGTCTACTCCTTGTGACAAGTATTTGAAGTGACAGGCAAATAAATGAAGTGTCAGTGATGTGACATAAAGTGATTGATGCAATAAAGTGTGTCAGAAAGAAAAGACAACCAAAGAAATAAATGCCAACGGTTTAGAGCCATGCGTCCAAGGAAAATAGTGGCTGCATTCTCTCCAGTGCCGCATAAGTGTCGATATCGCATATGGAGTCAACACCGCATGGAGTCGATACCGCATGGAGGTCTCTTGGACTTCGCAAAATTCTCAATGGTTCAGCGAGTGAAAACACAAGGTGTTCAAGGACACTTGTGTGATGGCAGCCATGCGTCCAACAAGATGGACTCATGCTGGTCAATATGCGGCAATAGTTCATGCCGCATAACCCTCTCGGGCCACATAGCACTCTCAGCCTTATAGCTCACTGACCATATGCGAACTTCATCTTCTCCAGACAACAAGTTCAGCCATGGCGGAAAGAGCTCCAAAAACCTGAAAATTGTTTCTTCATAAAAACTTTGTTTTAACTCCGAATCAAGTAAAATATTGCACTAACATAAGGAACAACTAGTTTTCGAAAATACTTTGTTTTAGTAGATCAAAACCAAAGAAAACTCATAGAACACATAAAAACTCTAAACTTGAAACTCAGATCTACAAAAGTCTATACATCAAAATCAAAAACTCCAAGAACTAAATATGATCAACAGCTCAAGGAGAATATTTTTTATCAAATATATTTTTTAAAACAACATATATATAAAAATCCAAAATTTTTTGGCTTCACCACTTTGAGCAAGATGTACTTGCCTTGGTGGACTAACAAGCCTCTTCCTAGAACCAAGGCTAGAGATAGGGCTTAGGGTTTCGGTCAAGGGGAGTTCTTGAGGGAAGGAGGAAGAAGAAAGAAGAAGGAAAGTGGAAATAAGGATGAATAAGAGAGGTGAGAGAAAACCACATATATATATATACCAAGTGGAGAAATGAGGTTAGCCCTAAGATTAAGTCATAACACTCTCCAACCAATCTCAACCATCCAAAATAGGTTTATTGGTTCCAAGAGTGAACCGGGTCTAGTATCCATCCTATATACGGGTCCTAGCACGGGTCCATAACAATTGCCAAAGTGTTCACTACTGGTCTCGGGTAGTCTCCCACAATAAACAGGAATATAATTAAATAATTATAATATATTTAATAGGAACCAACATGTAAATACAATATGAATACATCTACAGAAAAAATTTTAAATATCAAAAATTCAAGAATACCAAATCTGGGATCCATGAGTATTGGTTGGGGAGGGGGAGTAGAAGTTGGTTATATGATCAAGCCCTATTTACCTTATGTGTATGTCGATTATACACCTCACGTATAATCGAGTTACCTTATTTACCTCATATGCAACCTAAGTCGATCATATAACGAACTTACGCTCTAAACCATATAGCTAGTATTCCAGATTCTCTACTTACAGTTATTTTCATATTTTTTGTATTTATTTTTCCAGTTCATACTGTATATATCTTTCTGTTCCAGCTATATTTCCATTTCTAGTTACTTGTGCATCTTGTATTTTTTCTATTGCTTGTCATATATTCTTTACCATGTATTTGGAACTGCTTGCAGAGTTTTGTACTTCGCTCCAATCCTGAGTGGATATATTTTTCAGATGATTGGCTAGAGGAGCCGTGTCCCACTAGAGGATACTCCCCTAGAGCATGAGGATTTAGTGCCGGTGACCGAGGAGGCTTATACTTTTACTTTGGACATTGTGTTAGTCTCATTATTAGGCTTTTGGCATGTATATATTATTTGAGACTTATATTGTGCCTAGAATAGTGGTTTTGGACTTGTGATGTATTGTGACTCCTTATTACTCTCTTCTATTCCATATCGTGCTTTTATCCTCCTCTAGTTTATATTGTGATTGAGTATTAGTTAGCATTTATCTTATATCATATTGTTCCTCCATTTGGAGTTGAGATATCATTGACAGGTACATTATATTTATTGTGTGAGTTGTTTAGATAGTATTGATGACCTAGAAAATATTTTACCGTCGATACTGTGGCGTAGGCTGGACGTACCCATGTACTTGTACCCTTACACCGGATGCGGGTAGTGACAAAGCTAGAGCTTCTTATGGATTGGTGACGATCGTAGGGTAGGTGCATGGCTAAAGCACGTTCCTTCATGTAATTAGTTGGATTGGAGATCGTAGAGCGGAGGTTTCTCTCACGTTCTGCTGGAGTAGACGGACTATGACCCTTTCTGCTAGTAGATAGTCAGCGGAGGCAAGCTTACTTCATAGGGAGGAAAAGATCCCTCGATATGCGGGATTAAATTTAATCTGAGTAACGCTTTGATGGCTGTCAGTCTTTATCATGTCGTTTCATTTTATGTAGAGTGACAATTATTGATGAGCTGTCACATCGAGTGTTGATGACATCTTTGTGCCACCCTTTTGCTGGAGTCCCTTAAGAATGGACATGGGATCGAATTTCTGCTGAAGGAGTTTACTGGAATTATCTTTCGCTGGGAATGTAGAATTTTTATATATGCTTATACAGTTCCAGAAGTTCTTCTTCGAACTTATTGGTTCCCGGGAGCATATCGACGGAAAGGGACGAATCTTGCTTTGAGCAACAGTGATCTTCATTACCCTGTGAGGATATGTTTTTCATAGTTTTTCTTTTTTTTGTTCTATCTCATTGTATCAACTGCAATTGTAAAAAAAATTTGCGTTCTTTTTCAGCAACTTGTGGTTGCAAGCTCTCTTATAAAGTGTTAGTTTGTAATCTGATTACATAAGACCAAACAACTGTAATCAGTTGTATTTATTTTGGTTTTTCACGTACACTACAAGAAAATTACCTTTTTATGACGGCTAAAAATCGTTATAAATGACTTTTTATAACATTTTTTTTAGTAAGCACTCAAGTGGTATAAATATTTCTAAAAATGTTATAAATGTTATGTACATATAACACTTTTTTCCTTGAAGCTTTATAAATGAGATGCACATATATAACACTTATTTTCCAAATTGTTTAAATATGATGCACATATATGACACTTATTTTAAAAGCATTATAAATGGGATGTACATATATAACACTTATTTTCAAAGCGTTATAAAAGCAATATTCAAGTAGTTTCCATTACTGTTTGATTTTAAAAGAATTTAATCCATCTTAGATACAACAAAGATATATTCAAGATATCAATTTAAGAAACTCTTAAAGCATTCATTTTGAATTAAACATATCATTCAATCCAGTCCAAATAATACATAATACCACCATCTTACATTTTTTTCAAAATAGATCCAAATACATACTAGAGTTGGGATATTAAAATAATTAAATCTCATCCACTCTAAAATTTTTTTGGATTACTCAAAAAAGAAACCATATTAAGTACTTGTCATGCTTCAACAACACCCTCAAAACTATCAACACCACCCTAAAAAACTGTCAAGAAGAACCCTGAAAAAGAAAATATCAAACGACCATGCGATATATCGACTGCCAGAAGAACATTACATAAAAAGTATTGATCAAAGATAATTACCCAGAGTGATCCTACTAATCAGGTTTCTGGTGCAATCAGTTATGTTGTGCTTAACTTCCGAAATTGGTAGTTTCATAATATAGTGAAGTCATGCAAGGTGCAGGTGCGGTGCTAGTGCGGAACTGGTGCGGCGCAGTGCGGTGCGGTGTGGCTTCGGCTGCGTGAGGTATTCGGGATCGGATGTAGCCTTTGGACGTGGTACCTTCGGGCCGGGAACCTTTCGGCAGGTACGGTGCCTTCGGGCCTGGATGTAGCCTTCGGACTGGGATGAGACATTCAGACTAGGGATTGTATATATAGGCCTTCAGAATGGATTGGTTGTAAACCTTCGGTCTGAACAATAGTCTCTCGGAGTGGCTTGAATAAAATTTACCTTCTTCAAAAGCAAAAGAAAAGAGAGAGGACATGATTGATTTGAACAAGTTAAATTCAGATTCATCTACATAATTCATGTCGCGCCCCGATCCCGTAGGGGCCGAATCGTCCTCGCTTGGTCCCTACGGAACCGCTCGTCCTCGCTTGGGCGCGATGCCGTGCAAGCCTAAGTTGCGCTTGCACCAGGCAACGTACCTGCACAAGACACAAGAGAGACGAAAATATATATATATATAGCCACAGAGTAAATGCAGAGAACCAAAGTTGAACACATTTGATAGCACACAAAATACTTTCTTTCATTGAATACTTGAAGATTTGATTACAAGAGCTTGCTTGGCTGAGTTACAAAATATGCCTTAGAAGGCTTACAACTCTTTTCACATTCCCAAAATCTAGCCACAACGCCCATTACATTATGTCCTTGTAGTAGGACCAAAATAGCAAAACATCTAGCAGAAGAAGAAGTAGCCCACTGGAAAGGTAAGCAGCGGAGGAAGCAGCACGAACACAGTCCTAAGGAAGGGTGCGCACACTCTGATTCAGATTGAGTAAGCTTGCCAAACTCTCGCTTCCAGCACCTGAATATATGCCCACAAACGTGGGTCAGTACTACCATATGTACTGGTGAGTGACCGAGGCCGAACTCACCTTAGAAATCCATACTAAGTAAGCATATGAAGCTAGCATTATTAGGTGATCTTTCTAGTTTTCTAGTTTCATTTTAACAATTCATGTAAGAAAACATAGACGATATATGGCATATGCATATGATATTTCTTACCCACGGTCGATCGGTTATCCCTGCAGCAGACACACAAGTTAGGCACAATATGTATATATGCATAAACTTATGTATCAATCTTCTGGTGTCACAAATGATAGGTATGCAAGAAGGTAAACCTAGCATGCGCCCTATCTATATGACGGTCCATGAGTTTCCCCATTATTGGACAACAACACCCTCCAAGATCCCGTAGGACCGGACGTCAGGGTGTCCCCACAAATCCCTTCCGGACCGACCGATTCCCAGTGCCCCAGGAACCGATCGAGAGACTATTATACCTTGTGCACAAGTTTTTCGAGACCCATGCATGGCAAGCAAACATTTATAAACCGACTCTTAGGATGCACATCTTTAGCAAGCATATAATAATCTAATAGCCATACCCCCCAAGATCCCGTAGGACCGGACGTTAGGGCGAACTACTAGACCCATCTTCTCTTCTTCTTTTATACTTGACACAAACACTAATCATGAATGTTCAATGCACGATATAGTGATGCAACAAGTAAGTAAGGGGCAACATTTAACTGAAGTAAAGCAGAACTCTATTTATAGCATGCAGTTCATTTCTTAGCTTATTTTTTTAGTGAGGCAACATTTACTGAACTAGAGATTCTTTTCATTAGGCATGTGAACTGAAAGATTCATCGAAGGGCCTAAGCCACTCACCGAATCAATCGAACGAGAGGATGGGAAAGCCTAAGCGACGTTCACTCTTTGGTTATACGTCCTGAAAATGCAACAATACTTGGTTAGCATACTTCAATCTCTTTCCCTTACGATTCGAAAAGAAAGCGCAAGCGAGAAAGCGAAATCATGAAAACCAAGTCATCGAAAGCAACTCAAAACATAAAGCAACACAAAACCAAGAAGCAAAACAACCAACAAAACTCTTGGACTTATTTCAATAGAAGCCGCTCGATTAATTCGAAGGGTTCATTGCACTTCGTCCGTGTTGATTTGGCGGTAAGGTTTCCCCGAGACTCGATTCTCAACCGAGTCGAAGCAGCGTAGTGTTTCTTAAGCAACCGTTCGGAGCGGGGCGTTACATACTACCCCACTAAGAAAAAGTTTTGTCCCGAAACTTAAGAAGTCAAGGAGGCGATATACGATGCATCAAGAGATCAAAGGAATCAGACTCACCAACATCGTGTCCACTCTCATCACGCTCTAAATTCAACTGATAAACTCTCGGCCTTCGTATCTGATCAGTTGGATCAAGAGCAGGACCCGATGCGCCATCCCCTGGGTTCTCGGAGGCTCTCCTCTTCGGGCAATTTCGAGATTCGTGGCCAGCTTGCCCACACTTAAAACACAGCCTATTGAAAGCATAACAAGTTACTTTTATGTGACCAGAACGGCCACAGTAGCTGCACACTTTCCCGCGGTTCTCACCCGCATCGACCTGTTTCTCCGTATCAGACTTTTTCTCACCATTATGGTATCGTTTAGCAGGAGGGTTTCGAGGAGCGGATGCCTTCTCCGGAGCACTTTGTGGAGTGAAGTGCTCATTCTGTATTGCTGCTTCAAAGGCTTGTATGTAGGTCTTGCACTCCCGATTCATAACATCTTTTCTTAGATTATCGTTTAAGCCTTTTATGAACCGATGTGTGCGGGATCCCTCATCAGGAATCATCGAGCTAGCAAACTTAGCAAGTTTGGAAAATTCTGACTCATAGTCTTCGACGGACATGTTCCCTTGCTTGAGTTCGGTAAACTCGTCTTCCTTTCTCTGCCTGACAGCTGGCGGGAGATAATGTGCAAGGAATGCTTCCTTGAACATTCCCCAGGTGATCCTACCATCATGATGCTTGGTGGCTAGATCTGCTTTCTTCACTTCCCACCAGTCGTGTGCACGTAACCGCAGCTGCATATCGGCACACGCCACCCTCTTGTTTGCAGGTACAGAAGCAAAGCTAAACAAGCTCTCCATCTTTGCGATCCAGTCCATCACCCTATCCGGCGTGGTCCTTCCTTCGAACTCCGGAGGGTTCAACTTCAGAAACTCAACACCTTTAAAGGTAGACTTTTCGGCCGCACGAGGAGGCTCGTTAGTCTCTGCTACTCCTGCTCCATGAGGTATAGTCGGGGCAGTCATTGGTGTTGCAGCGGTTCCCGATGCACCGCTCTGTGCTACAAGTGATGTCACAATCTGAGCCAGGGACTCAATCTGCTGCTGTTGCGCTAAGGCTCTAGCATATGCTCGTTGCTGCTGAGCCTCAACTCGTTCTTGTTGAGCAGCGTGACGATCATTCTGATTCTGAAACATTGCAATCAGCCTATCGATTTGATCATCGCTCACGCTCGTTGCGCGCGATGTCTCAGGGTTACCAGCACCTGTTTTTGTCATCTTTGCTGCAAAAGAGAGTAGCTTTCGTTAGTCTCATAATGTATTATGGACTCATTGCACGGGACGTTGGGTTTTTATACTCTTAGGGACCTTTCATACTCTCGATTTACTTCTTATAGATTTGAAATCTATTTTCGAAATTCGGGACTTTTGAAACAGTTTGAAAACTTATATCATTTTTGAAAACGATATTTAAAGAGGCCAAGGACGTAAAGCCATGCTCTGATACCACCTGTCGTGCCCCGATCCCGTAGGGGCCGAATCGTCCTCGCTTGGTCCCTACGGAACCGCTCGTCCTCGCTTGGGCGCGATGCCGTGCAAGCCTAAGTTACGCTTGCACCAGGCAACGTACCTGCACAAGACACAAGAGAGACGAAAATATATATATATATAGCCACAGAGTAAATACAAAAAACCAAAGTTGAACACATTTGATAGCACACAAAATACTTTCTTTCATTGAATACTTGAAGATTTGATTACAAGAGCTTGCTTGGCTGAGTTACAAAATATGCCTTAGAAGGCTTACAACTCTTTTCACATTCCCAAAATCTAGCCACAACGCCCATTACATTATGTCCTTGTAGTAGGACCAAAATAACAAAACATCTAGCAGAAGAAGAAGTAGCCCACTGGAAAGGTAAGCAGCGGAGGAAGCAGCACGAACACAGTCCTAAGGAAGGGTGCGCACACTCTGATTCAGATTAAGTAAGCTTGCCAAACTCTCACTTCCAGCACCTGAATATATGCCCACAAACGTGGGTCAGTACTACCACATGTACTGGTGAGCGACCGAGGCCGAACTCACCTTAGAAATCCACACTAAGTAAGCATATGAAGCTAGCATTATTAGGTGATCTTTCTGGTTGTCTAGTTTTATTTTAACAATTCATGTAAGAAAACATAGACGATATATGGCATATGCATATGATATTTCTTACCCATGGTCGATCGGTTATCCCTGCAGCAGACACACAAGTTAGGCACAATATGTATATATGCATAAACTTATGTATCAATCTTCTGGTGTCACAAATGATAGGTATGCAAGAAGGTAAACCTAGCAAGCGCCCTATCTATATGACGGTCCATGAGTTTCCCCATTATTGGACAACAACACCCTCCAAGATCCCATAGGACCGGACGTCAGGGTGTCCCCACAAATCCCTTCCAGACCGACCGATTCCCAGTGCCCCAGGAACCGATCGAGAGACTATTATACCTTGTGCACAAGTTGTCCGAGACCCATGCATGCAAGCAAACATTTATAAACCGACTCTTAGGATGCACATCTTTAGCAAGCATATAACAATCTAATAGCCACACCCCCCAAGATCTCGTAGGACCGGACGTTAGGGCGAACTACTAGACCCATCTTCTCTTCTTCTTTTACACTTGACACAAACACTAATCATGAATGTTCAATGCACGATATAGTGATGCAACAAGTAATTAAAAGGCAACATTTAACTGAAGTAAAGCAGAATTCTATTTATAGCGTGCAGTTCATTTCTTAGCTTATCTTTTTAGTGAGGCAACATTTAGTGAACTAGAGATTCTTTTCATTAGGCATGTGAACTGAAAGATTCATCGAAGGGCCTAAGCCACTCACCGAATCAATCGAACGAGAGGATGGGGAAGCCTAAGCGACGTTCACTCTTTGGTTATGCGTCCTGAAAATGCAACAATACTTGGTTAGCATACTTCAATCTCTTTCCCTTACGATTTGAAAAGAAAGCGCAAGCGAGAAAGCGAAATCATGAAAACCAAGTCATCGAAAGCAACTCAAAATACAAAGCAACACAAAACCAAGAAGCAAAACAACCAACAAAACTCTTGGACTTATTTCAATAGAAGCCGTTCGATTAATTCGAAGGGTTCATTGCACTTCGTCCGTGTTGATTTGGCGGTAAGGTTTCCCCGAGACTCGATTCTCAACCGAGTCGAAGCAGCGTAGTGTTTCTTAAGCAACCGTTCGGAGCGGGGCATTACAATTCAGCAGCCTTACTAGAAACCATCTGGGGTTGAGATGGTGTTTCAACGGATTCAATTGGCCAGGGCTGTGTATTCTCACAATCTGGGTTCGAGCTCTCAAAATTCGACCGCAAAGCATGTGCAAGCTATATCATCTATGAATAGTCAATTGAAAACAATCTTAGTTAGAAGATAATTAATGATAATGAAGAGGAGCATCAGAGACTGAACTCAGCTGGTTCTTGTGGTTAGCGAAAAGAGGTATAACTTTTCTGGCTATACGAACGGTCTCGAAATCAAATTACAGAAGAGGTGTGTATGCGTGTGTAAAAAAATGGTGACAATGAACCCAAATGATATGGAACGCAGTGTGCATAAAGTTTCGTACGTATCGTCCGTACATCGAAAAAAAGAAAAGAAAAAGAGGAAGGGTATTACCATTGCAATTAAGGCAAACAAAATGTTGAAACCTCTGCAATTAAAAACACTTAGAAAAGAAACATAACTCCCATTGGTCTCCATAATGAACAAGAAAGACATAAAAAAAACTATCATGTAAAACATTATGGAATCCCTAGCAATGATAAGATTTCAGAAAAAGTAGTACTATCCCCGAAGTTTTTTCTGTAGTTTGTGCTGGAGCCCACCTCTATCATTTGCTGCACAGACCTGATAGAGGTTATAGTCAAGTCATCCTTGGCTTGCCAAAGTTTAGGCTCCTATCTTCATGCAAGGCTCTCTCTTCCACTTCATCAATGCTTTGTGTTGTTGGTCGTGGAAAGTACTTGCTTCTATATGCCTCTATTTATAAGTCTGACCATCTCATTCTCGACATCATCACCACATGATCCGTATGGAATATATGCTCTTATCATCATTAGGGCCGGCCTGGGTTAAGTCTAACAAGTCCTCGGACTTGGACAACCCCGGACCCCTAAGTCCCTAGCTCTCCGCTAATAGAGCTTTCACAATCCATCCTAAATCTTCTACGTCAGTTGAACTAGCAATCCGTCGGATCCATATTTTGAGTTCTCATTGATAATGTCCCGAGTAGCTCAAGGAGAGGAACTCAGAATTCGGGGTCCACGACGACGTCAAAATCAGAGGCTTCGACGCCGCTGCCAACCCCACTTGCCATAATTTTTTTTGATATATCTTGAACTTTTGAAGTCAAGGGCAAGTGACAACCAAATTTAGCTTCTACTAAGGCAACGTTCCAACCCCTGGGCCGGCCCTGATCATCATCGATAGTTCAACCAAGACTGAGTGAAGATAGAGACGCCGGTAGAGATTCAAACACCATTATATCGGAATAAAGAATGCTCTTAGAATTAACTAAAGTAGCATTTTTGCCTCGAATAAATTTTGTTAGTAATTAGCTTGAATGTACAAGTTATGTAATTCATAGATTTATAAGTTATATAAGTTATGTTGTCATATTTCTATTTTTTAAAATATATATATGATTGTATTTCTCTCTCTCTCTCTCTCTCTCTCTCTCTCTTCGGCTCCCTCTCTCTCTCTCTTCCCTCTCCCACTCACTTTCTCTCGGCTCCCTCTCTCACCTGGCCTTACTCTCCCTCCCTCCGTTCTCTTTCTCTCTCTCTCGCTCGTCTCTCCCCCTCTCTCGATCCCCCCTTGCTCTCTCTCTCGGATCCGACCCCACCCCGACCCGGGTCCGGCGCCTCTACCACTATCCTCATGTCACGCCCCAGTCCCAAAATATCGAGGGTCTGGACACGTGGCAATGGCCAGCAGCACACACCGATGGACAAACCCAATTTAATGGATCCTTCGGAGTGTACTTAAGCTGTATTATATTAGGCAGGGTTTACTATCTCATCCACAGAACAGCATGAACTAAAACAAAACAGAATTAAATGCTGAAAGTAAAGTTACAGACGAATATTCAGCAAAAAATAGTACTAAGTCGGGTGGAGACAAATCCACTACCGACAAACAAGAAAATAAAGACAAGAAAGAGATAGCTAAAACATGCTAAGAAGCAGGGCCATCAACTGCAATCAAATCTCGTCTAGTGCTGGTCCATAAGCTGCGGTACTCTTCGTCTGCTAAATCTGGAGAACAAAACCAGGTCCTCAGGGGACATAGCAAGATACAAAAGAATACGAGCCAAAATACAGTGAATGACATGCAAGAGAGTGATGAAAGTAAACACAAGCAAATAGGACACGAGAAAATACTATATCTAAGACAGTGGCATGCCAGTGATGCTATCAGACATGACTACAAGCAATCGGGGTAACCGTATCTCAATGGGAGATCACGATCCTATAGAAAGCAGTCCAACGGGGACTCACAGTCTATAGTATAGCTCTTTCGCAGCCCAACGGGAGCTCACGAAGGAGGTAGTCAAATGAACAATTCTCTATTGCAGTACAATGGGTACTCACAATCGAGATTTGCTCAAGTGTAGTCAATGTCCAATAACAATCAACAAGGAACTAAGAATCAGTCAAGTCAACTCCAGGAATGTAAAGTACATATAAACCATCACAATATGTCTATGGAACAAGTAGTGATCCAAGAAAAGTGCAAATAATGTACATGCACGCAAAACGAGGAAATAAAACTAGAGCAGCAGGAATAAATCAACAAGCATCAAGAACTATAAGGAAGTAACAATTGCAAAGAGAGAAACATACAAATATTGTACAGCTATCTTGCAAGACAATGAAAATAAATCCAGGAGATAAGTATCAAAGCTGCAGGATTTGGCAAGGTATACTTGCCTGGGTTCTGTTTCCAATTTAGCTCTGACTTCAGTTGGGATTGCATGCAGTACTCCGGTTGCTGAAACAGATATCACCATCAGGTCCAGAAAATATCAATCAGTTAGAAATGCCTGTCCTTGAGTCCAATTTGGAGACAAGGGCAAAAACGTCAATTTCGGGTCAAGGCGGGGTCCAAATGTGGGCCGCTTTGCACCGAAAAATGCGCCAGGGTCAAAGGTCTCCGATTCAGTCCAACTTAGTGTCAACAGGTCAGGAACGATGTTACGAACCCAACGGAACTTCCAGAATTGGATTCCGATGAGCCGTTCTCAAAATCGCCCGTCGGGTGGAGCCTGTGGGGCCCACGACACGCGATTTTGTCAACGTTCTCAGAATCGAACCAAACTTGACCCACAGGACCGTCGTATTGCTACGAGTCCGATGGTGCAAGTTTCGTCTCGATCCGACGTGTGTACACTAAGTTACAGCAAGAATCAGAATGGTCGGATACGGGGCGGTGTCTGCGGATACGCACTGATTCCGGTGTGCACGCACATCCGAATCAGCTTCTGCGAAATCCCGCACGTCCGTATCAACGATGCGCACGTATCGGTAAAGACCGCACGCGACCAAGTCGTCCCGTTTGGCGGAGCGTACTCGGTTCCGGGGTAAAAACAGGGTCTGATTTTTCCTGTTTTTGGATCGCGGTGTGCGATCACCACAGGACGCGATGCCCCGAACGGTTTGTCCGGGCACCGAGAGGGTCATACAGGCTTCGTGATACAATTTACGGAATCAAAATCCGAGCTACGAGGCGCGAGATACGAGTACCTGTACAGGCTTGAAAAACCCAAAAATCTTGTGTCCTTCTCGTGTCCGACACGATACACTGTGTCCTGTTTGGTTCTAGGGTTAGGGTTTCTGTTGTGTCCGACACGCCGGACTTGGGGCGGCTAGCTGGGCGAAGCTCACTGGAAGAGGGCGGCGCTGCGGTCGGATCTTGGACGGCCGGAGGCGGCAGGGCACTCCGGAGCTGCTGCGGCGAGCCAGGTGAGGCGGGCGGCCGGGGTATGCTGGGCAGCGGGCTGGACAGGCGGCTGCAGGTGTTGGGAGAGGAGGAAGGAGAAGGATGCCGGGGCTGCTGGGGACGCCCTCAGCGCTGGAGCCGGAGGTGGCCGGGAAGAGGGGAAGCTGGGCGGAGGGAGAAGAAGGAACAGGGGAAGGTCGGAGGGAGGTGACCGGCGAGGAGAGAGTGGCCGGCGTCGTCTGCGGAGCTAGGGCAGGGGGAGAAGAACAGGGATTTTATAGGCGTCCGGGGAGAGAGAAAGACGGCCGGTGAGGAGGAGAGGACCCGGAGCGGTGCGGCGGCCGTTGCGGAAGCGGAGGCGACGCAGGGAGGCGAGCGGGCGGCGGGCGGCGGCGGATCGAATCGTCAGGGTCGGTTACAGGGAAAGGGTACTGTAGCAGGCGGATCGGGCGGATTCTGGCGGGTCGGGTCTGACCCGGATCCGACCCGCTAGCCTGAGCGGTCCGGGTTGGTCAGACCGGCCGGTCCGGTCCGGTTCAAACTCAGGGTTTGGTTTGGTTTAATAATTAATTTGGTTTAATTAATCAGTTAATTTTAACAATAGTTTTTAAGGCTTTAAAAATTCATCCGGGGTCCAATAAATTCTCGGAAAAATACCCTATGTCCAAATTTTCATTTTACACCATAAAATATTATTTTCATAATATTTTACTATTATTTAATATCATTTAAAAAATCCTTTAATAATTCAAGCACCTGTATTTAATACAGAAAATTCACAGTAAATTCCAGAAAATTGGGAAAAATTCCAAATTTAAAAATTCTTGAAAATCAGGGGGATTACAATCTACCCCCCTTAAGAGGATTGCGTCCTCGCAATCAAAGAATAGCTGGTCAACAGAGATGACACGGTTACCAAATTTATTCGAATCACAATACAATAAAGAAAATCAATGTTCAGGGTTTAAACACATAGGGAAAATCATTTCCCTAAGTAATAGAATTTATGCAATTTCCCAAATGTGGGAAATCTAGAAAATTATAGTTTTTAGAAAAATAGGTTATTCTTTTAAAGCATATTAATTTAACAACAAAATTACTAGGTGATCACTAGGTTATCTATTATTAACAAGTTAAGATTATCAGGGTAAGGCTAGGGTCACGAACCAATAGGCACGATCTAGAAACAGAAAACTATAAGAACTTACGCGCATTAGCTACTCCTTGGTTCTGCGCGTTCTCAAAGATCATCGTCAGGGCTTATCTGCGTCCTCGCCATCGATTCCTCTGTTGCTGCTGAGCCTGCTGGAAGAGCAGTGCCTGGGGTATTAAAGGTGGCCTCGACTGATACCCTCCTGAAGCTGGTGGTAGGACTTCTTGAACTTCCATTTGTGGTGCTCCCAACGCTGGATAGATGGTCCTCGGTACTGGTAACGCTTGCTGGTTATCTTTTGGTGCTCTTTCTTGATGCTCTGGGCATTCCTTTAATAAATGCTGACTGGATCCGCAAGCTAGACATAATCTCTTTTTGCGTCTGCACTGGTCCTCAATATGGCCTCGCCTGTGACAATATGGACAGACAGGTATTGCCTGTGGAGATGCTTCTGGTGGCTGGTGAATGTGAAGTCTCTTTGCATCTTCTTCCTGTGGTGCTCCGACTGTTGCTGATGTGGATGACCTCTTCAGATTGGTCTCTCTCCTGATGACGCGCTCCATGCGTCGTGCTGCAGCAAGGACGTCCGAATAAGATGTAGGCGCAACGGATCCAATCAATTTCTGTAGCTCAATATTTAGTCCGTCGAAGAACTTCTCAGCCTTTTCTTCTTCTGTCTGAATCAAAGTAGGGGCAAAACGACTCAGACGAATGAACTCCGCGTTGTACTCTTCCACTGTCAGATTATCCTGAGTGAGGCGATTGAACTTGTCCCGAAGTTCTGATCGAGCAATGGCTGGAATGTACATCTCCAGAAAGAGTCTAGAGAACTCTTCCCAAGTGACTCGGTCTGGTCCGATCCGGGTCTCTTCAGATAGCCACCAGTGATGAGCATTGTCGGTCAACTGCATTCTGACGGCAGTCATCCAACGTTCCCTTGGAAGCTCAGCTGCTTCTAGTTGATGTTGTATGTTGGTGAGCCACTCATGAACTTCTGTGGGTTCTTCTTTTCCTGAGAAGGTACGGGGCTTCAGCTGGCAAAAATCGGCGATAGAACCCGTCGTTGGCCGTCGTGCCTGCTCTAGTACGGTTACTAGGCTGCGACTCCAAGCCTCTTGTTGAGCTTGCACTATTGCATAGATCATTTGAAATATCTGCTGTCCGTCCATGGCCTGCCCTGGTGGAATTACGGGTAATTGCGTCGATGGTGGAATGTCATTTTGTTGGATTCTCGAGGCATGATGACTTGCTTGTTGAGCTGATCGTCCTTCATCATCTGGTGTCGCTTCATCTTCATTGGTTACCACAACATCTTGTGGTGATATTGCAGGAGCCTCGTCGTTTGCTCGTGAATCCATAACTCTGCAACCAAAATAAACAATGAGAGGTGCTCAGGAATCAAGGCAGGATGCAATTCAACAAATTGATTCGAATCCGATATAGATATCAAGAACGTTTCAAGCAAGTGGATGAGATCCTAAAACTTATCCTATTCTTATTGCAGGCCTGTTCGGTCCCTAAGTTGAAACCGAACAATTTAGTCGTAGACCTGCATGGGCCACCACAAAAACCATGTCACGCCCCAGTCCCAAAATATCGAGGGTCTGGACACGTGGCAATGGCCAGCAGCACACACCGATGGACAAACCCAATTTAATGGATCCTTCGGAGTGTACTTAAGCTGTATTATATTAGGCAGGGTTTACTATCTCATCCACAGAACAGCATGAACTAAAACAAAACAGAATTAAATGCTGAAAGTAAAGTTACAGACGAATATTCAGCAAAAAATAGTACTAAGTCGGGTGGAGACAAATCCACTACCGACAAACAAGAAAATAAAGACAAGAAAGAGATAGCTAAAACATGCTAAGAAGCAGGGCCATCAACTGCAATCAAATCTCGTCTGGTGCTGGTCCATAAGCTGCGGTACTCTTCGTCTGCTAAATCTGAAGAACAAAACTAGGTCCTCAGGGGACATAGCAAGATACAAAAGAATACGAGCCAAAATACAGTGAATGACATACAAGAGAGTGATGAAAGTAAACACAAGCAAATAGGACACGAGAAAATACTATATCTAAGACAGTGGCATGCCAGTGATGCTATCAGACATGACTACAAGCAATCGGGGTAACCGCATCTCAATGGGAGATCACGATCCTATAGAAAGCAGTCCAACGGGGACTCACAGTCTATAGTATAGCTCTTTCGCAGCCCAACGGGAGCTCACGAAGGAGGTAGTCAAATGAACAATTCTCTATTGCAGTACAATGGGTACTCACAATCGAGATTTGCTCAAGTGTAGTCAATGTCCAATAACAATCAACAAGGAACTAAGAATCAGTCAAGTCAACTCCAGGAATGTAAAGTACATATAAACCATCACAATATGTCTATGGAACAAGTAGTGATCCAAGGAAAGTGCAAATAATGTACATGCACGCAAAACGAGGAAATAAAACTAGAGCAGCAGGAATAAATCAACAAGCATCAAGAACTATAAGGAAGTAACAATTGCAAAGAGAGAAACATACAAATATTGTACAGCTATCTTGCAAGACAATGAAAATAAATCCAGGAGATAAGTATCAAAGCTGCAGGATTTGGCAAGGTATACTTGCCTGGGTTCTGTTTCCAATTTAGCTCTGACTTCAGTTGGGATTGCATGCAGTACTCCGGTTGCTGAAACAGATATCACCATCAGGTCCAGAAAATATCAATCAGTTAGAAACGCCTGTCCTTGAGTCCAATTTGGAGACAAGGGCAAAAACGTCAATTTCGGGTCAAGGCGGGGTCCAGATGTGGGCCGCTTTGCACCAAAAAATGCGCCAGGGTCAAAGGTCTCCGATTCAGTCCAACTTAGTGTCAACAGGTCAGGAACGATGTTACGAACCCAACGAAACTTCCAGAATTGGATTCCGATGAGCCGTTCTCAAAATCGCCCGTCGGGTGGAGCCTATGGGGCCCACGACACGCGATTTTGTCAACGTTCTCAGAATCGAACCAAACTTGACCCACAGGACCGTCGTATTGCTACGAGTCCGATGGTGCAAGTTTCGTCTCAATCCGACGTGTGTACACTAAGTTACAGCGAGAATCAGAATGGTCGGATACGGGGCGGTGTCCGCGGATACGCACTGATTTCGGTGTGCACGCACATCCGAATCAGCTTCTGCGAAATCCCGCACGTCCGTATCAACGATGCGCACGTATCGGTAAAGACCGCACGCGACCAAGTCGTCCCGTTTGGCGGGGCGTACTCGGTTCTGGGGTAAAAACAGGGTCTGGTTTTTCCTGTTTTTGGATCGCGGTGTGCGATCACCACAGGACGCGATGCCCCGAGCGGTTTGTCCGGGCACCGAGAGGGTCATACAGGCTTCGCGATACAATTTACGGAATTAAAATCCGAGCTACGAGGCGCGAGATACGAGTACCTGAACAGGCTTGAAAAACCCGAAAATCTTGTGTCCTTCTCGTGTCCGACACGATACACTGTGTCCTGTTTGGTTCTAGGGTTAGGGTTTCTGTTGTGTCCGACATGCCGGACTCGGGGCGGCTAGCTGGGCGAAGCTCACTGGAAGAGGGCGGCGCTGCGGTCGGATCTTGGACGGCCGGAGGCGGCAGGGCACTCCGGAGCTGCTGCGGCGAGCCAGGTGAGGCGGGCGGCCGGGGTATGCTGGGCAGCGGGCTGGACAGGCGGCTGCGGGTGTTGGGAGAGGAGGAAGGAGAAGGATGCCGGGGCTGCTGGGGACGCCGTCAGCGCTGGAGCCGGAGGTGGCCGGGAAGAGGGGAAGCTGGGCGGAGGGAGAAGAAGGAAGAGGGGAAGGTCGGAGGGAGGTGACCGGCGAGGAGAGAGTGGCCGGCGTCGTCTGCGGAGCTAGGGCAGGGGGAGAAGAACAGGGATTTTATAGGCGTCCGGGGAGAGAGAAAGACGGCCGATGAGGAGGAGAGGACCCGGAGCGGTGCGGCGGCCGTTGCGGAAGCGGAGGCGACGCAGGGAGGCGAGCGGGCGGCGGCCGGCGGCGGATCGAATCGTCAGGGTCGGTTACAGGGAAAGGGTACTGTAGCAGGCGGGTCGGGCGGATTCTGGCGGGTCGGGTCTGACCCGGATCCGACCCGCTAGCCTGAGCGGTCCGGGTTGGTCAGACCGGCCGGTCCGGTCCGGTTCAAACTCAGGGTTTGGTTTGGTTTAATAATTAATTTGGTTTAATTAATCAGTTAATTTTAACAATAGTTTTTAAGGCTTTAAAAATTCATCCGGGGTCCAATAAATTCCCGAAAAAATACCCTATGTCCAGATTTTCATTTTACACCACAAAATATTATTTTCATAATATTTTACTATTATTTAATATCATTTAAAAAATCCTTTAATAATTCAAGCACCTGTATTTAATTACAGAAAATTCACAGTAAATTCCAGAAAATTGGGAAAAATTCCAAATTTAAAAATTCTTGAAAATCAGGGGGATTACACCTCACTACCTTGCACCACTGCCACCACCATTTCCGACCACCATGGCCGCCACCTTGGTCACCATCTCCTCCGTCTCTCTTTCCGGGGCCCGTGTCATAGCAAGTTTCTTAGGACGCATGCACCTCGGTGTACGTGTCACCCCATTTCCCGTTCTACCTCGTTCCTCGTGTTGCCTCGGGCAACGGGATGCCTCGAGCCCCGAGCTGCCTCGAGCACCATGCTATCTCGAGTTGCGCACCATCTCGATTTTCATTTCCTTCGGTCCTTGTGCCATTTTTCGTGATCCGTGCCATATTGATTTGTGCTCTCGCACTGACTTGCGTGTCACATTGATTTGCCCACTTCGTATTCCTCGGGAGTTCGTGTATGTCTCGATTTATGTCCCAAGGTAGTCAAAGGCGCAAGACGCACTCGAGACGCAAAGAGTCCAAATCGCCAAAGGCGCAGCGACACGAGACGCAATATATATATATATATATATATATATATATATATATATATATATATATATATATATATATATATACTCACATCGGATTTCTTCATTGATAAGCATGTGTGTTTCAAATTCTCCCATGTCTAGGTCGCAATCACTTTGAATTGAGTGAGTGAGAGAGAAAACAGTAAAAAAAATACAGCAGTTCAAAAAATCAAACTAAAACACAAAGGAATAGCGACGGTCGTTTTTCATCGCCAAAATATCGCTATTCACCGTTAGCGACTACCGACGACAATATTTTGATGAAAAATATCCGTCGGTAAATGCCACGTCGCTAAAAGATTTCGTCGCCAATTATTCAAATTTTTGACTATAAACTGACATAATTACGACGTCGATTTAGTTGACGTCTATGTGACATTTTAGCGACAGATTTATTAAGCGGCTCTTTAGCGACGTATATGCGACAATAATTTAGTTTATAATGCTATCTATATAGCGACGAATTTGCGTAAAAAATGGCGTCGGTTTAGCGACGTTATCCTGATACTGAAAAGTGTCTGATACTCAAGTTGGCGACGGAATAACGACATTACTAACTGTCGGGCAGAAGTCGCCCGTCCGTTGACGTATGTCGGTAATCCGTCACCCAAGGATATAAATTTTCTTGGCAACGGTTGTATCCGTTGCTAAAGTGTCGCAAGTACGTCGTAGGTAGCCGCTAAGTCGACATATTTCCGTCGCTATTGTGCACATAACTGCAATTTTTTTAAATACAGATATCCCAGCATGTTTGATTTATATAAAATCTGTTAAACACTATCAATATATCAACCACACAGCGCAATCCGCTGTAGAATTTTCGTCCAATCGAACCTTCAACGGCACAAACACACACTATAAACACACACGAGATATAATTCAGAAAAGGCATATAATTAACATAAAAAAATCAATCGCATACATGAACAACATCCACAAATCCATGACCACAAGTCCAAATAAAATAATCAAAGTACATGAACAACATCCACAAGTCCACGACCACGATAACACAAATAAACAATATCCACAAGTTCGCGATTACTACGACACAAATAAATATCAAATATAAAGAAAATCACCGATTTGGCGGTGTTCCCTGGTCACGCAAACGTTCGAGGATGTCCGAAGGAATTTTATTCACTAATTCAGATGGTAGTGAACCTAACGCCCCCGACGGCAATAAACTTAGGAGTCTCATAACTGCGTTAGCAGATAGAATAGGGCCAGAAGCAGCAGCAGAGGATGCCGACAGTTGAGGTCTCATCAAGCTGCTGATCGACTCTTGTATACCCACCACTCAGGCCTGCAATGTGCTCATCGCCGTAACAAGTTGCTCTATTATATCAGGTTGTGCCGCAACAGAAGACGCCGACGATGGAGGTCTCGAGTATACCGATATCTGCGATGCCAAGGAGCCGGTGACGTAGATGCGTCCACCTTTTCCTCTTTCGCCAGCGGCCTGTACAAAAAGGTCGTTCGTCCGAGCGGCCATGGAAGAGGATGTTATGGCGGGCGAAGACTCAGCAATACTCTCTTCCACCCCATCCTGATTGGCCCGATAGGCGCTCTCAGTCTGCAGAGACTGGAACGCAGCCTATCCAATGACCTCGCTTAATTTTCTAGACTTCTAACTTGTAATATAAATTCAAATATCTCATATTATTCTAACTTATAATATAAATTGAAATACTTACATCAGTTTTGCTGGCCTTCTCGTCCACGTAGCCCCCGTCCTTCCTCCTCTTGTGCGTATACTCAAAAATATCGATAAAACTTATACTAAAGAGATCTCCCCCCCCTCCTTCGCCAGCTTCTCCGCCTGTGTACGAAACATTAAGAAAATATATTAGCTTGATAATTAATGTTATTTAACTATATAATGAAATATTTAAGTACTTCGCGTTATCTTACCAGGTTTCGATGGTGCATAGCGATGGGGATCGATCCACCAATATGCAGACTTCCATGAGATCGCACCTTCTTCTCTTGCTCGAATCTCTTCTTGAACTCAGGAGTACCGAGCTCCTTCTGCATCTTCTCCCAAAAATCTCCACGGATCCAGGGTTTCTTGCCCTTTTTAGCATGTACCCTTTTTTGCAAATCATCATTCGCATCCTGCATCTTCTTGCTATATGCGCCGCGATATGTCTTCCTGATCTCCGCACTTATGGTCACTTGTCTCTGGTCAGCTAGCCTGCCCGATGCTCGGGCCACTAGTAGATTTTTTGACATATAAATTTAATTAAAAGTTAATATAAATAGATTAAAAAATAATTAATAAATAGAATAACAGAAAAGATCTTATATACCTTCATCTGATCAAGCCATATATACTGTATGTCGGGCGGCACATCAGAGAATCTAAGGTAGGGGCCATAGTAGTTCCCCCTAATAATTTTTCCAAGTGCTGGAGTAGCACTGTAGGGAAAAAAACCTACAAAAAATAATAACAGATTTTTTAGTTGAATAAATAAATGAAACGTATGAAATTAACTATATCAGATGAAACATATAAATTTACTTACAACTCTTTGGTCGCGAGCCAAAGCTCCATTCTGATCTGCCCCTCTGGTCTCTCTGGTTGTGTCGGAGGACCCACCCGATCGGGGAATATACCGACCACTAGCATCATACTCTAAGGCCTGATACTCCGGGGCCCATCGTACAGCTGTCGGAGTATTTGGTGGATGAACTGATGATGGGGTATCGGGATCTGCGTCAGATGATGACAGGGGCATAGATGCCGATAATGGAGCACCGGGGACGTATGCGACAAATGGCGGAGTGTCTGTGCCTGTGGCCGATAGCTGAGTGGAGGTGTGTGCGACCGACGAGGGGGTATCGGGATCACATGATCGAGGAGATAATCCATCCCCGATTAGTATAAGATCACGACCACCTCGATCACGACCACGACCACCAGCCATCTATGATCACGATTCACATATATATACATCTAATAAATAGAACTAAGCAACAAGATGGACATCTAATAAATAGAAATAAGCAACAAGATAGACATCTAATAAATAGAACTAACCAACAAAACAACTATGAAAACTGATATAAAAGTATTTTCAGTAAGAGATAGAAGTATTTTTAGTAAAAAAATTAAACTCCATCTCTAGGTACAACATGTAGACAACATAGGTAATCTAATCATCGCCAACGTCATCATCATCGTCGTCATTGTCCTCATCAAGCTCATCTACTTCATCTTCTTCTTCTTCTTCTTCTTCTTCTTCTTCAGAGACGTCTTCCTGGTCGTGGACAAGGTCAATTATCTGGTTGTGAGCTAAGTCTTGTATATCAACCTCTTCCTCCCCTCTATTTTTCTCGACAATAGCTTCAAAATCAATATTATCCACGACGTATTCTTCCGACTCTTGTACCAAATATTGAGGCTCTTTGACCTGGTCCTCCTGGTATGTTGGGTCTCCATCGGAAGGATGTGAAAATTCTCCATCATCCTTTGTACGTTCCTCGTTATGCCACGTCATGTGTTTTGTTGTATTAAGGGACATATACATCCTCTGTAAGCGCTTCTTGATCGACAAGTAATGCATGTACTTGTACGTATGTCATTTTATTCTAGTTGACTTTTCTTTTTCCCGAACTGGCTTGTAACGATCTGCGTGGCAGAAACTGTATCTTTCTTTGTCCTCATTCTCCTTATAGTACAACATGCATCCGTTGCGACAAAAATCTATCTTTTCGTACCCCAGTCCAAGCCGTCGGACCATTATCTTTGATTTGTAGAAGTTATTAGAAAGCTCTTTCGATTCTTTTGATAGCACCTCTTTGACTAATTGTGCGATCCGATTATAACAAGCTTGCTGTAAGTTGAAATTAGACTTTATTTTCAACAAGCGCATCACTATCGACAATAATGAATGAGTCTCACAACCAGGATATATAGGAGTATCTGTATCCTTAAACATATCATAAAACTCCTTTGCATCGGGATTTGGATCCTCCGGATTAAAATTAGGCCCTGCCGCATCATACACCATATCTCGTGCCAAGTTGTAGTCTCCATATTCAACATAGTCTACATCATCTTCGATGGCAACATCCGTAGCAATATCCACAACAAAAGCAAACTGTCTTTTCGCATAAAGTTCCCCTTGCAATGCTCATATGTCGTATTCATGTACAAAACCCTTAAGGGTCAGATGCTTCCTCACAATCACCACTTCTTCATAATGTCTATTACGACAATGAGCACATGGAGACTTGATTTTTGGACCATCCGTGTAATCAGGTTTTCTCATGGCATACTTAAGAAATACTTCAATGCCTGTCTTAAAATCGTCACTCAGACCAATCATGCTCTCGTGTTGCCGCCTGTACATCCATGTATGATCAACCAAGTAACGATCCATTGCTTGGTGGGTGTAAAAAATTCTGTATCGTAAGATAAAATACACAGAAGCAATTAGATGTACATACGACATTAGATGGACATTCTAAAAGCATTTTAATTCATACTTTGTGTATTCTACCATAGAGGAAAGTAGAGAAATAGGTGAAACAGAGCTTCACATCGAATAGATCAGACAAAAAAAGTTTTCCATAGCCGGTAGGTCGAAATCCTATCGATAGGAAACGCATCGACAGAAATCCGATTTGACCTATCACCTATGAAAAACTTTTTTTGCTGTTCAATATGAAATTTTGCGTCACTTATTGATGAGTTTTTGCATTCTCTACTACCTCCATGAAAGTTACAACATCGATATTTGTTCAATATGATGCCTTTCCGTATAGTATCAACATGAATTCGGATATCAATGTCTCAGAACACTACCCAAAATTTATTCTAGCATACATTAGTGTGAATCATCTAAGTTATGTATATCAGTATAGTATATGTTCTTATCAAATATAGTATATGAAGGATATAACAGAATTAAGATGAACCCACATAATGTAATGCTAAGACATCAGCTCACAATATAAAATATAATGATGGGTTGTGGTATCATCATTGCCGAGGGATGGGGGCCAAAGGACAGTCAATATTATCTATGGCTGCGTGGTCTCTACCTCGCTAGTCAAATGGCTGAATGGACTACGCCTCGCCGTTATTGGGCCAAGTCCTTGCCTCCTAGAGAAGTAATCCAAATTCTTCATATCACTTTGTAGGAGCTATTAATTGTGTTATCTAGACTCTAGTGTATATATATTAGATTGTTCTTATAGTTTTAGTTGTGTTTGGGGATGAAGAGAATGTGTATCATGGGAGTATCCTATAGTTAGAGGGTATCATAGATCTCCCTCTCTCCCCTTACATCAGTGCATTTGCACTTAATCGGAACCTATTTTCCAAGCCTGTACACACAACCTGAGTACTATCCTCCCTGTCATTCTCCTTCACATGTATCATACTACTGATACACTCACATAACACCTGCTCAACCTCACAGTCCAAGCTCCACATCTAACTGCCTGTGCACCCCCTTCTACCACTGATACATCACAACAATCAGCCATTAAGATTTGATATACTATGATCTAATACACCACTGCAATCAACAAGCCACTTCCCTAACTAGTACCTGACCTACTGTCTGACTGAGCATTATTCCCCTCTTTACCTGTGCACACATGTGCACAGGTCTGCACTTGTAGTTCCCAAGTGCACTATACCCCTTGTCTGAATCCGACTCCCCCCAAATAATTACTGCACAAGGCCTAACCCGAGCCTCCAACTGCCAGCCCCTAATACACATAAGCCATAACACAAACACCTAGAGTGGTAATAAGAAATTATCACATAAATTATCCCCAAATGCTACACCCTAGAGTGTGGGCACTAACAGTACAAACCAAAATAGGGAACAGAGGAAGGAGAGGGGAGGAATACTTACAGTGGAGCAGAGGAGAGGGAAGCACGGGCCGGAGGGGAGCACGGGGCTGGAGGAGAGGAGAGAGAGGCACAGTCGATCGAAATAAAAATTTTGATCGACCGCCTAATTAATATAACCTAGGGCACAGTACTTGGCGACGGATATGCGGAGTCCAAATTCGTTGCCATAACTAAACTATCTAGGCGACGTATCCGCGACTCAATATCCATCCCCAGACCGTCGCCATGTTTACCCGCATTATTCCTACGGTTGATTACCCAAACTGGTGACGATCTAGCGACTAATTGGCGATGGACTAGCGACGAATAGTTGTTTAATTTGCAAATGGTGGTTATTGGTCGTCCAACCGACGGTGAACCATCTCTACTTGGCGACGAATATTGACCGTCGTCAATATTCTGTCACTAAATTACTGTATTTTAGTAGTGAACAGTCTAAAAATAATAAATAGTTTAAAAAATAGGTTAAACATGTTATTTTTTCACAAGGTTTTTAAGGCGCACTTAGGCGCGCCTTAGCTATTCTGAGGCGCTCGAAAAGGCGTGCCTAGGTGCGTCTTAGGTACACCTTAAGAATTGTGTCCCGCCTGGAGTGCCCTGAGGCGCTGCCCCCGTGCCTAGGAGCAAGACGCGCCTTTGACTAAACTGTTACATACAGGTTCTGTTCCTATTTGTCTCGGTATTCGTGCCACTTTAGATCTTGTGCACGTCTCGATCTACGCATAGGTCTCGATATGCGTGCCCGTATTAATCAGCGTGCCTCAATTTTTGTGCCAGATCCTTGCACCACTTGCGGGACCCACACGGTAAGCCTCGTGCCATCTCTTATAATTTTTGTTTTATTTTATTGTTGGTGCTGATGTTTATTTTTTTACTTGTTCTGAGGACCCCGATGGATGTGCAAGCTTGGATCCAGAGTGCCGAAGTCTTGCGTATCTAGCCAAGCCCTCTAGGCAAGTACCCCTTGCTCGTTGACGGTTTCGTTCCTATGCGCTTCTTGTCCTGCATTTTTAATTATTGCAAATTATTATACTTTTACTTGTATATTATAATGGATTGGTAGATATTGATATTAGTGTAGAATGGTTCGGTATCGGGCCGACACCCCTACCGAACTACTCGGACGGGACATCCACACTTCCAAGGACACGCACACGACCTAGTTATGAGCATCGTCCCTATATGCCTCGTGTCCGACTCATGGTCGGGTTACAGTTTGGCACTATATTATTGGACTTGTGTGTTGTGGCTTGGTTAAGGACATATGACTGTGGTTGTGCTTTCTGCGTGGCATTTCTTGTTGATTCTGTTGGCTTGGTGCCCAGTACGTATTGTAGCGCTGCTGGAGGGCGAGACTTAGTGTTCTCGGCTTCGGATTCTACGACGGGTTGCGTCGGGTGGATATTCTATTTGTTTTGTTTTGTAGATTATGTTTCGGTCCTAGAAATAGAGGGGAGGTTCTGCCAAAATTTCTAGAATTTTGGTGTATATAATTTGATTTGGATTCTAATTTAGGAATTTGATTCAGGGATTTAATTCGTGGATTTGATTTGTTCGGGGGCTTGATTCGAAATTGATTAGGGAATTTATTCAGTAATTTTATTTAGAATTTGGTTTGGGATCTTTGTTCAAGATTTGATTCGATACTTGATTCAAAATTTGATTTGGGAACTTAATTTAGAGATTTATGATTCGATTTGGGGATTTAACTCGGGATTTGGTTTTATATTATACCTATAGTACTGATTTACCCTTGTTCGTCAAATGGAGTAAGGGATGTAGTTCTACTCGGAAGACGGTCTGCGATCCCGGTCCTTGTTTGGTTTATGGGTCGTGGATCTGCTCCATCGTGGTTCATGCACTTCCTTACCTCTATCTGGCGGCATCAATTAGTAGATTCTTATTTTTATATTATTCTTTTCAGGTATTATTATAGATTAACCTGATTGGACTAGCAGTCACCTTATACATCGGGATTGTAAACTTTGGATAAATTTGAGGATTGATATTATTTTAAATTGGAAGTATGATCTTGGGATATTGACTTGACGAGCTCTTGTGTACTCTATTAGACTCTGCAGGCTTGGGCTAGAGGCATAATATTGTTATTATTGGATTTCTTGGACTTGGATTATTGAACTAGTATTTCGCAGAATGAGACAAATATCGAGGTTATTAATATTTAATTTTACCCAACTTTCCAAGTGCCCGATACCTGGTATCTCTAAATATTGGTAGACCTCAGTGATCTTGTATGATTGGGCATCATGATATTTAGTAGTTTTATCCCTTATTTTATAAAGAGGATATATATATATATATATATATATATATATATATGGTGGATCAAAGAGTTATGTACCTGACATGGTGGATCAAGAAATAAATAAGGTTGACTCAATGCTCTAGTGACTTCTAGTACTAGTACTTATAGATGACTGACCTTGTTAGGCGAGATCTATATTTTATCCCAGATGTTATGGGACTTATCAACTGATAACATGAAATAACTGACTCGATAGATTCTTGTGAGCCAGAGGGTCTGGCATTATTCATGGTGTTTGGCTTAGTGTCTAGTGATCGTATCTCCCTGACTTGATATTTATTCCATCCTAGATGGAAGGACTGTTGATAGACTGATCCGGTTTATAGACCGACTTGACAATTAGATTTATCTGTTTCACTGATTATCCCTATTTCCTGACATGACTACGTGTGCTCGTACTATTGATTACCAGGTTACCCTTTGAGGTACTAGCCCTGTTATCGTATTGAGGTGCTTCATGTTCATTTTAGCACTGAGGTGCTATCCTGTCCCTGTTATTATACTATATTATATTGTTACCTGCATGGGTACCCTTGTAGTTGGTCAGTGATCGTAGCTTAGCGTGGTTGGATGTTTGTGTACTGATTGTTGTATTACGCTCTGGATGAATCTAGGTTGGGACTGACGGAAACTAACATGGATTCGCACACAGCGTATATGTACTACGGTACATCATTCTAGGAGGATGATCGTGTGACCACGACACAAGATTTTATATAACTATAAGGTTAATTTGGTAACTAAAATTGGTAGAACCATTGGGAGGGAACGGAACCCCGAGATCGTGTAGGCGGGCCGCTCATTGTAGTGCAAGGCTGGTCACCACAAATACTGTATATTATCTGCGCTAGTGGAGTACAGTATCCGACTATTATATATATTTCATGACCGAGCCAATATCTTCCTATAGGGAAAACTGGAACCGTTACTGATATCGTAATCTAGCACAGTGGCCTTACGAGGGACTGGTGCATTTAGCGTGGTGGCCTTACGAGGGATCGATACATATTATCTCTTGCTTGTATAATACTATATGGCTTGACTAGCCTTGCTCGGACATAGCACGATCTGAGGATTCCTATATATTGATTACTGGGGTAACCCAGACTTCACCTAGTAAGCCATAGATTTTTGATTGGCCGTTTATTCATATAATTGTATGGTGTGTTGTTTGCTAGCCGGCTATCATGTAGCTGTTCCGGTGCAGTGATTCATTCATTTGTCCTTGTTTGGTGTAGGGGTGGATTATTGATCCGATGACAGGGTACGAATTTCAATTGAGGACACATGTATTAGTGGATGTTAGGATGATTGTGATTGACTGTTGGTTCCTTACATACATTAGTTGCTGAGTGATGTCTTATATTCTAAAATCATGCATTGGTACCGCACGATCCTTTACCCTGATTATTGCAGTTATCATATGTTTTATACTGATTCTTGTTGGATTTTATTCGCCCATCCTTGAGCCTTCCTTTCTAGTACTTGTTGCGGTTGGCCTGACCAACCATGGATTGTTCCCAGATTTTCTATGACCGACCATATGGATTTTTCAGACCTGGCTTGGAGGATGTGTTATAGTTCCAGATCATATTGGGAACTGTGTGGTAAGGTACTCTCGTCTACATATTTTTTTTGCTGTAGACTTCCTGATTATCATAAGTATTTTTGACCGTTCGTTCTTACATGATTCCTAGTTGATATCATTCTTACTACTTATTACATTATGGTTGCCTGTGGATATGATATCGGATTTATTGTATTGCATGCTAGGATACCAATCATGACTGACATCCGCGATCGCCGTACGACATTCTATACCTTGTACGGGGTAGCTAGCCTCGTCTGTCCCCGTATTTATCCAGTATTCTGGGAGCGAGACGTGACATATGTAACTCAAGAGACATGAGTTACGAGTAGACTAAATGTACGTCATGATAGTGGATAGTCTAGTAGAAGTACATGCGTTTAGTCATGTCATTTTCTCAAGCGAGTAGGGATGAGCGCTCGGTTTATTCGGTTTTAACCGAACCGAAAAAGTCAAAACCGAATAAATTAAAATTCTAAAAATTCAAAACCGAATAAATTAAAATTCTAAAAATTCAAAACCGAACCGAAATTAGTCATACCGAAAATCGTACCGCACCGAACCGAACAGAATAATCGATTCAGTTTATTTGATTTATTCGGTTGGACTATTTCTATTATATATTGGACCGGGCCCAAAGTTGGGATCATGGTTAAACTATATTAAAAATTATAAATTTTATACACATTTGGTACATTATATTTCAAAGTTGAGCTCAAAGTTGAACTAGTTGTTAAATTATCAAAGTTGAACTTTAAAACACATACATAGAATTATTGCTTTCAAAATGTACACATTTTTAATCGTAAAATATATGTAGAATTAAAAATATTTACATAATTGTATAAGTATTATTTGATTTTGGACCAAAATTAAATAAATAATTTTACTTTTTTAAAACCAAAAATTGAATCCATTTTTTTTCTTCAAACCAAACAAAATGTCCTTATTCAATTCGTTTATATTTTGGTCCAAAATCGAATAATGTTCACCCCTAAAAGCGAGGGCTTTCTCCTCAAATTCCTTATTCGAAAATACCAACACCAACAAAATTCTCTAATTCCCCACCAAAGTGTAGTCAATGCCCCACCATCCGAAGTTCTGGTTCTCTGCAAATTGGTTTGACCATTCCATGATTATGTAGAGGTATAACCTGATTGTGATAGGTTTACATCACAGACTGTTAAGACCTACAACTTAAAATGTCTACTCATATTCTAAAGATAGGCCATTGACATGCATTCTTGGGTTATCTTCTTTTGAGCTAAATGATTGGATTATGATGAATATGTTTCATCCATCCCACAGATAAGATCAGGACAGTGGAGATGAAGAATCTTGTCAACTTGATCTCTTTCAGGAACAATTGGACTGTTTTTTTTTTTTTTTCAATATCCGACGTAACGTACGAGATATAGTACAAATTATGTTACATGTTATTTGAATTCCCTATCCTATTTTTTAGACACACATTTACATCTTTTCTGCGGTTGAATTTCGATACCGTCCGTCTAACCATAAAAATTATATCTCTCATTGCTGACCACAAGAGCCAGTTGAGATCGATAACTCACTATTAATTTGCATCAGTTAGCATTGTACTTATCCCTCAAATACAACTGGGGGGGGGGGACAACTTGGCCACTTATTTTGTAAGAGAGGCACTTCTTTCTCTCTTATTCCCTTCTCCCTTGAATATTTTATTTTTCATGAAACTATTGTGATTATGATTACGAAGCCACACACAGTATTTCTGAGATTTAGTTTGACTAAACCCAAGGTTTTATAAAGAAATGATTGAGACCTCTTCAGCTTACAGGACTTTTGGTCGGTTACTCATGATAAGCACGATACAGGACTTTTGTTGTATTTTGCACTACAAAAATACAACAAAATAACATAAATTTTTGTCGCTATATAGCTGTTTTCTGTCGCTATATGATTGTTTTTCGTCGCTTAGATAGCTGTTTTCTGTCGCTATATGATTGTTTTTCGTCGCTAAAAAGTAATAGCAACGAAACAATGACTGCATATTTCCGTCGCTAAAATATATGTCGTTGTTCATTTTCCATTGTTGTTTCATCGCTCAAGCGACAAATTAACTACGGAAAGATAGCGACGAAACAACGACCACAATGTTTCGTCGCTACGTCAGCCCTAAAAACGAGAGCTTTCTCCTCAAATTTCTTATTCGAAAATACCAACACCAACAAAATTCTCTAATTCCTCACCAAAGTGTAGTCAATGCCCCATCATCCGAAGTTCTGGTTCTCTGCAAATTGGTTTGACCATTCCATGATTATGTAGAGGTATAACCTGATTGTGACAGGTTTACAACACAGACTGTTAAGACCTACAACTTAAAATGTCTACTCATATTCTAAAGATAGACATTGACATGCATTCTTGGGTTATCTTCTTTTGAGCTAAATGATTGGATTATGATGAATATGTTTCATCCATCCCACAGATAAGATCAGGACAGTGGAGATGAAGAATCTTGTCACCTTGATCTCTTTCAGGAACAGTTGGACTATTTTTTTTTTTAATGTCCGACTTAACGCACGAGATACAGTACAAATTATATTACATGTTATTTAGATTCACTGTCCTATTTTTTAACACACACATTCATATTTTTTCTACGGTTGAATTTCGAGATTATTTGTCTGGCCCTTAAAGTTATATCTCTTATTGCTGACCACAAGAGCCAGCTGAGTTCGATAACTCACTGTTAATTTGCATCAATTAGCATTGTACATATCCCTCAAATACAACTGGGTGGACACAACTTGGCCACTTAATTTGTAAGAGAGGCACTTTTTTCTCTCTTATTCCCTTCTCCATTGAATATTTTATTTTTCATGAAACTATTGTGATTATGATTACGAAGCCAAACAGTATTTCTGAGATTTAGTTCGACTAAACCCAAGGTTTTGTAAAGAAATGATTGAGACCTCTTCAGCTTACAGGACTTGTGGTCGGTTACTCATGATAAGCACGGTAAGAAATGTCGGGTTGTATTTTGCACTACAAAAATACAACAAAATAATATAAATTTTTGTCGCTATATAGCTGTTTTTCGTCGCTATATGATTGTTTTTCGTCGCTATATAGCTATTTTCTGTCGCTATATGATTGTTTTTCGTCGCTAAAAAGTAATAGCAATGGAACAATGACTGCATATTTCCGTCACTAAAATATATGTCGTTGTTCATTTTCCGTCGCTGTTTCATCGCTCTAGCGACAAATTAACAACGGAAAGATAGCGACGAAATAACGACCACAATGTTTCGTCGTTACGTCAGCAACTAGCTTAGCGACGACTATGCATTTGTTTCTGATACTATTTGTGTATCAGATAGAAACTTAGCGATGAATTTCTTTTTAGATTTCTGTCACCAGGTCGCCACTAGTCCGTCGCTAGGTAAAATCTTCCAAGTTTCAAATAATTAGTTCGTCGTTGTTCCATCGCAAATCCATTGCTATTCAATCGCTAGTCTGTCGCTAACATTGATATTTTTTTCCAGAATTAAATAATTTCTGCTATACACTAACCTGAAACAAAAAATATATAAAATATATTGATCACAGATCCAAACACAAATCCAAAACACAGATGCATGTTAAAAAACACACAAAACTATACTTCCAGAATAAGAAATTAGCGACGCATAAAAACATCACTAAATTACAAAAAAGTCGTTAATTAAAATTAGCAACGTTATTAGCGACGTTTCAGGGAAGTCGCATTTTAGCTAGTCGTTGACAAGTAAAATGTCGCCAAACATCGCAATAGCGATGAATATTTGCAACGTCAACATGTCGCTAATATTTATATAATTAACGACGGTCAGCGTCGCATCATCGCTATATTACCGACACATGTTGTGTCGATAAATGTCGCTAAAATTTATATAATTAACGACGTTCAACTACGTAATTAGCGACATTTTTACTATCAGGATGACATGGCAAATATCGGCAGGTCATCATATTAGCGACGTTTAACGACTGAATAACGACGTCCATGGTACAGAGTAGCGACATTCTGATACCAATTAGCGACGTTTGGATGCGTCCCTGGTCGTCGCTAAACGTCGTTATTCTGCAAAATAAAGCATATAATTTGTAAAATAGTTTCCAACAAAAATATGCCCGCGGTTTTAAAATCACAGTTAGTCACATTTTATAGACCCAAAGCAACCCTTCGTTGAATTTTCGGGGTTTGCCGACCACTTTGAAGGAACTCTTAGCACCGGTAAATTCACATACAGTTAATATGAATAATAAAGTAAACTTACATACAAAAAAACCCTACAAACTTGCATTATACTAAATACTACGTCCAAAGAAGTAGATAAATGAGTGTAAAATAAATGTCACATTGGCACATGAAAATAATGTCAAGAAAAGTATGAAATAAATACATCAAAGATCCAAGAATGGGCCAATACACAAACACATAAAAAATCTTTCCAAACAAGGACCACTACTAATCAGGAGGAGCACCGTCACGCATCTGGGATAAGAAAAGTCATATTGTGTATGCCCCCTGATTTTCAGGAATTATTAATTTGGACTTTTCACAATTTTCTGGAATTTTTCGGGATTTTTCTGTAATTAAAACCTAGGCTCTTGGTAATTAAATAATTTTTATTTGCTGTTAAATATATTAGAATATTATGAAAATAATATTTTGGGTGTAAAATAAAAAACTGGACTTAGGATAATTTTTCTGGAATTTATTGGGCCCTGGACCTATTTTAAAACACCTTAAAAACTATTATTATTTAATTAATTAATTATTTATTTATTGATTTATTGATTTATTTTTAATAAAACCCAAACCCTGGCCCAACAGGCTCGACCCATCCCACCGGCCCAACCCGTATGGCTATCGGGTCGGGTCGGGTCCGCCCGACCAAACCCGACCCGCTAGCATCCAGCCCTCCCCGCACGACCCGGTCGCCACCACCGCGTCCGCCGTCGCCTCCCGCGGCCGCCGCGCCACGCCGGCCACGCTCCCCCGTCCGCTCTGCGCAACCTCGCCACGACCTCCCCTCCTCCGCCTCACCCGCCGCCTAGCCCGGCCATCCCAGCCTCCTCCACCCCCTATAAAACCCTCCTCCGGCCGCCCCCTCGAATCCCCAAACACCCCGACCACCGGCTCCGACCATGACCGCCGCTCCTCAACGCACTCGCGCCGCCGCCAGCCTCCGGCGCCACCCCGCGAGGCCGCCCGTCTCCGCCAGGCTCTCCTCCCTCCGCCTCGAGCCTCTGCCCTAGCCGCCTATCGCAGCTCCCAGTCGACCCCTCGGCCACGCCCAGAGCCTCCCCGAGCCTCCGTCGTGTCCTCCGAGCAGCCCTGACCCAGACACGGCATCCTCTGACCCGGACACAGTGGAAACCCTAGGGTGAACAGTACCCTGACACGTGTCGGACACGGAAATTCGGATTTTTCGGACCCTGTTCAGGTACGCGTATCTCCCTGCTCGTTTACCCATTTTTGATTCCGTCAGTTACGTTGCGTAGCCTGCATGACCCCCTCGGTGCCCGTGCAACCCGCTCGGGGCATCGCGTCCTGTGGCGATCGCGAACCGCGATCCAAAAATAGGAAAAATAATGCCCTGATTCACCCCGGAACTGGGTACGCCCCGCCAAATGGGATGACTTGGTCGTGCGCGATCTTCGCAGATACGTGCGCGTCATTGATACGGACGTGCGGGATTTCGCAGAAGCTGATTCGGATGTGCGTGCACACCGAAATCAGTGCGTATCCGCGGACAACGCCCCGTATCCGATTTTTCTTAATCGTGCCCTAACTTTGTGTACACACGTCGGATTGAAACAAAACTTGTGCCATCGGTCTAGTAGCGATACGCTGGTCCTGTGACCCAAGTTTGGTTCGATTCTGAGAACGTTGACAAAATCGCGTGTCGTGGCCCCACAGGCTCCACCTGACGGGCGATTTTGTGATCGGCTCATCGAAATCCAATTCTGGAAGTTCCGTTGGGTTCGTATCATCGTTCCTGACTTGTTTACACTAAGTTTGGCAAATTTGGAGACCTTTGACCCTGACACATTTTTTGGTGTAAAGTGGGCCCACATGCGGACTCCGTTTTGACCCAAAATTGTCATTTTTGCCCCTGTGTCCAAATTGGACGCAAGGACAGGCATTTCTAGCTATTTGATATCTTTTGAGCATGATGGTAATGGTTATTTCAGCATCCGAAGGCATATCTGGAAATTTCCCGAGGACAGAACCGTAGTTGGAATCCAAACATCAGGCAAATACCTGCACTTCAAGTTTATTCTTTATATTATGATAATTAGTTCCTTGCTCTACTAGAACCATTGGATGATTACACTTAGTGTTAGAATTTGGATTTCATGTCTCAATTTTCGTGTCGGGAGGGAGGATACTAGGAGGCATGTGGTCTACCCTTTCCACCATGTCATGACTGCTAGCTGTTGAGTACGCGACTATACCATCAGCCTTATACTCGATTGTTCCTGACTGCTAGCCGTCTATGACGTGCCTTATTAGCCTTATAACCCCCTACATGCCAACTATGTATTCTAAATACACAATTTCACACACATAGTTTCTTTGTCTTGTTGCAGTTTCCATTTTCTTGTCTCATTATCTTCCTGTTTTACTCATATCCCTGATTCATAGCAATTAACCCTTAGTTAATGTTACTACTTATTATGTATATAATTTTATCGTGATACTTAGTCAGTTTTTACTACTTGTCATAATTATTTAGTTTAAGCTTTGTTGTGTATTGGTACTTTGCTCCTTTCCTGACTGGATCCGTTGACATTTAGGCGATGATGAGGACTATGCCCCCACCTTTTATGGCCCATATGACATAGCAGATGATACTATTGAGGAGCCGGTTCCTACTCAGGAGACTACTTTTGAGGAGTAGTTAGCCATTTAGCTAGTATTTTCTTTCAGCATAGTACTCGGGTTTGTCCCCGATTTATCTTCTAGTTCTGTATTAAACTGTGGATTTGGACGTCACAAATTTGTCTTATGAAATCTTAGCATTTCTATTTCCTGTTATTATCCTTGCCTATTTATTCTTGTGAATGAGCTAGATTTTAAATTACCTGTGAATATGATCTAGACAGCGTACTACCGCCGACACTGCGGCGTAGGCTGGACGTACTCGCGAACCGGTGCCTGAATTATCTGGGTGCGGGTCGTGACACATTTTTATGGTGGCCCATGCAGGTCTACGACTAAATTGTTCGATTTCAACTTAGGGACCGAACAAGCCTGCAGTAAGAATAGAATAAGTTTTTAGGGTCTCATCCACTTGCTTGAAACGTTCTTGATATCCATATCGACTTCGAATTAATTTCTCGACTTGCATCCTGCCTTGATTCCTGTGCGCCTCTTATTGTTTATTTTGGTTGCAAAGTTATGGATTCACGAGCGAACGACGAGATTCCTGCAAGATCACCACGAGATGCTGTGGTAACCAACGAAGATGAAGTAACACTAGTGGATGGAGGACAATCAGCTCAACAACATGCCTCGAGAGCCCTCACGATGACCGTAGAGAACGCGCAGACTCTTGGAGTAGCTAATGCGCGTAAGTGATTTGTAGCTGCCGTTTCTAGTCTTGTTTTAGCTTGTGCCTATTAGTTCGTGACCTCAGCCCCAACCTAGTAATTTTGAACTTGCTAATAACCTGGTATGCTTTTATATTTGATAACTGTAGAGATTGTAGAGCCTTTTGTTATTGTGCTTATTGTGTGTTGTTTTGTGAACTTGGATAATTTGTACCTTCTTTCATCATCATCTAGCGTACTCAATTTTGCTGTACTTGACTTATGCTGCTATTCTATAGCCTAGTTTTGCAAGCTTACTCTTTATCGGGCTTGTTCATGACATATGTGTTATTGGGGCCTGATCAACCCCACTAATACAAGTGTCTATTCAGAATCAGTGTATTACGGTCTGATCAACCTTAGTGCATTTTGGTTCGCACTTCGCATGACTACTTTACGTGGATTGAGATATATAGTTGACTAGTATACTTGCCCTCTAGATATGTCCGAGCATATCGTATCAGTTACATAACTGTACTAATACGAGCATGCGAACAAATGATTACCAGAATAGGATTTCAATCCACCACTGCTTGACAATTCCCATTTGAATTCTTTAAACGCCTTGATCCCGACACTTCTATTCTATTACCTCTCCCTTGAACTCTTTATTATTGATCTCCGTCTTCCCTTATTTTGGAAAGACGAAACCTCGGGCTTGGTATAAGTTTGATATAGACAGTACTAGATATACCCCACAGGCCGGTCGCATTGTTTGATGACCCTTTTATAAATGACTAAGGGAATACCCTAGGTGATATGTTTGGTGTTAAAGACTTTGAGGATTCAATAGCATGATTAAATAAGTTGGGACATAGCTTTATTAGATGTATAGCCTTAGATGATAGATGGGTAAATTCTAAGTTGGATAGAGACCGCAATGTTCACTTGAGAGAATCCTTTAGACTGTAATCAAGTACGATTGGATAGAGAGAACCCTACCATATTTTAATTTTGAGGACAAAATTTTTATAAGTTGGGTAGATTGTAAGCCCCCTGATTTTCAGAAATTATTAATTTGGACTTTTCACAATTTTCTAGAATTTTTTGGAATTTTCTGTAATTAAAACCTAGGCTCTTGGTAATTAAAAGATTTTTATTTACTGTTAAATATATTAGAATATTATGAAAATAATATTTTTAGGTGTAAAATGAAAAACTAGACTTAGGGTAAATTTTCTGGAATTTATTGGGCCCCGGACCTATTTTAAAACACCTAAAAAACTATTATTATTTAATTAATTATTTAATAATTTATTTATTTATTTTTAATAAAATCCAAACCCTGGCCCAACAGGCTCGGCCCATCCCACCGGCCCAACCCGTATGGCTATCGGGTCGGGTCGGGTCCGCCCGACCAAACCCGACCCGCCGCCCGACCCGCTAGCATCCAGCCCTCCCCGCACGACCCGGTCGCCCCCCCGAGTCTGCCGCCGCCTCCCGCGGCCGCCGCGCTACGCCGGCCATTCTCCCCCGCCCGCTCCGCGCAACCTCGCCATGACCTCCCCTCCTCCGCCTCACCCGCCGCCTAGCCCGTCCATCCCAGCCTCCTCCACCCCCTATAAAATCCTCCTCCGGCCGCCCCCTCGAATCCCCAAACACCCCGACCACCGGCTCCGACCCAGACCGCCGCTCCTCACCACACTCGCGCCGCCGCCAGCCTCCGGCGCCACCCTGCGAGGCCGCCCGCCTCCGCCCGGCCCTCCTCCCTCCGCCTCGAGCCTCTGCCCTAGCCGCCTGCCGCAGCTCCCAGTCGACCCCTCGGCCACGCCCAGAGCCTCCCCGAGCCTCCGTCGTATCCGCCGAGCAGCGCTGACCCGGACACAGCATCCTCTGACCCGGACACAGCAGAAACCCTAAGGTGAACAGTACCCTGACACGTGTCGGACACGAAAATTCGAGTTTTTCGGACCCTGTTCAGGTACGCGTATCTCCCTGCTCGTTTACCCATTTTTGATTCCGTCAGTTGCGTTGCGTAGCCTGCATGACCCCCTCAGTTTCCGTGCAACCCGCTCGGGACATCGCGTCCTGTGGAGATCGCGAACCGCGATCCAAAAATAGGAAAAACAACGCCCTGATTCACCCCGGAACTGGGTACGCCCCGCCAAACGGGACGACTTGGTCACACGGAATTAGTCTTCGCAGATATATGCGCGTCGTTGATACGGACATGCGAGATTTCGCAGAAGCTGATTCGGATGTGCGTGCACAACGGAATCAGTGCGTATCCGCGGACAACGCCCCGTATCCGACTTTTCTGAATCATGCCCTAACTTTGTGTACACACGTCGGATTGAAACAAAACTTACGCCATCGGACTCGTAGCGATACGCTGGTCCTGTGACCTAAGTTTGGTTCAATTCTGAGAACGTTGACAAAATCGCGTGTCGTGGGCCCCACAGGCTCCACCTGACGGGCGATTTTGTGATCGGCTCATCGGAATCCAATTCTGGAAGTTCCGTTGGGTTCGTATCATCGTTCCTGACCTGTTGACACTAAGTTTGGCGAATTTGGAGACCTTTGACCCTGACACGTTTTTCGGTGCAAAGCGGGCCCACATGCGGACTCCGTTTTGACCCGAAATTGTCATTTTTGCTCTTGTGTCCAAATTGGACGCAAGGACAGGCATTTCTAGCTATTTGATATCTTCTGAGCATAATGGTAATGGTTATTTCAGCATTCGGAGGCATATCTGGAAATTTCCCGAGGATAGAACCGTAGTTGGAATCCAAACATCAGGCAAATACTTGCACTTCAAGTTTATTCTTTATATTATGATAATTAGTTCCTTGCTCTACTAGCACCATTGGATAATTATACTTAGTGTTAGAATTTGGATTTCATGTCTCAATTTTTGTGTCGGGAGGGAGGATACTAGGAGGCATGTGGTCTACCCTTTCCACCATGTCATGACTGCTAGCTGTTGAGTATGCGACTGTACCATCAGCCTTATACTCGATTGTTCCTGACTGCTAGCCGTCTATGACGTGCCTTATTAGCCTTATAACCCCCTACATACCAACTATGTATTCTAAATACACAATTTCACACACATAGTTTCTTTGTCTTGTTGCAGTTTCCATTTTCTTGTCTCATTATCTTCCTGTTTTACTCATATCCCTGATTCATAGCAATTAACCATTAGTTAATGTTACTACTTATTATGTATATAATTTTATCATGATACTTAGTCAGTTTTTACTACTTGTCATAATTATTTAGTTTAAGCTTTGTTGTGTATTGGTACTTTGCTCCTTTCCTGACTGGATCCGTTGACATTTAGGCGATGATGAGGACTATGCCCCCACCTTTTATGGCCCATATGACGTAGCAGATGATACTATTGAGGAGCCGGTTCATACTCAGGAGACTACTTTTGAGGAGTAGTTAGCCATTTAGCTAGTATTTTCTTTCAGCATAGTACTCGGATTTGTCCCCGATTTATCTTCTGGTTCTGTATTAAACTGTGGATTTGGATGTCACAAATTTGTCTTATAAAATCTTAGCATTTCTATTTCCCGTTATTATCCTTGCCTATTTATTCTTGTGAATGAGCTAGATTTTAAATTACTTGTGAATATGATCTAGACAGAGTACTACCGCCGACACTGCGGCGTAGGCTGGACGTACTCTCGAACCGGTGCCTGAATTATCTGGGTGCGGTTCATGACATATTGCTCCTGTGAAAGTGCCACCAATGTCGATGAAGGAGGCAGTGTAATCGATGGAGTCAATATCGATGCCGATGGACTAGGATGATGTATCTGTTCCTTTTTTAGCAGTCGATTATTGTATCAATCCATGGCAGATACCACCCTCGAAGTGCTCTCTGCCATAGACCGACTCAACGAATCAGGCGAAGCCTGCATCCTCGCAGTGCCCTCTGCCACCAACTCGGACATAGTAACTTGTGCCGCATGTAGCCTCGCTAGTGAGTCGCTCAACCACATGCGACCCCTCCAGCTCCGTCTGTCTACGCTTCGTAGGCGTGGCCAAAGCCGTCATGCTACGCTCTATCGTCTGGCTCAGAATCCTGAGCTCCATAATACAGCTCAACCATATCAAAATATGCGGTGATCATCGTATCGTTCATCTATAGTTCGGGCTGGGGCTGCTTCATACTCCTCCGCAGAAACTTGTCATGTAGGTCAGCAATCTGACGGTCAACGCTCTCCTGGGCTCGTACCGACGCCTGTGAAGGCTGTGAGAATGCACACTGGCAGAGGGGCCCCTGGACGACTGCGTCCCAACCAAGGTGTCGTAGGATCTCGTACCGTAGTACGTACCCCTCTGAAGACCACCAACTGCGGTCATCCATAGCTCGTCTGCCAACGGAGCTGAAGGAAGGATGCGAGGAAGTAACATTGTCTCCCATGGTTAGTGTAGTAGCAGTCGACCACTCATAGAGCCTAAGATACTCGTCCTAAAAAAATATGCATACTTCGATAAGCATACTTCTTACTATCTAATTGTCATAATTATTATTGTCTAAGATACTTATTACTAACAACATGGATATTTATTTGGATATTTTATAGGTTATATTAAAATTAACAAAACGTAAAGTTGTACTTACATAGCTCTGCGTGGCCCTCTCATCTATTAGTTGTCCGCCCTTCCGATGGATGGCCAGGAAGACGGTCACCATATTCACATTCTCACCCCTCTGTACCTATTAAAAATATATATTATTTTTTAATAAAATTAAATATTTTTTCTACTATATATATTCTACTTTTATTATAATAATATATATTCAATAAAATACATATCATACGATAAAAATATTCTGTCATGGGAATCGAGCCACTACACTATTTTTCTGCCTTTGTCCTAGCCGCCTTCGCTTTGCCCGACCTATCCTCATACCTGGGATCGTCGAATATAGCCTTCATCACAGTCCATTGCTCAAGCGTGATCCAACTTTGGATTGGTTTTCCCTTATGATCCCGATCCTTATGGTCATTGATCACATCTCCAATCAGTTTGGTGGCCACTATAGGAAATTGATGCTCGATTTGCTCAGTCCGGTATGGTGGACAGAAATATATTTTCTACAAGAAGTAAAGTAGTAAGTTAAATAATATGCATAAGTTAGATGATTGATATTAAAACCAAATATACTTTTACATTAAACTGCGCAAACCAGAATGCCTTCCTCTCATCCGAAGCATCCGAGTAATTGATTTAAGGCCCATCATAGTTCTGCCTTACAAACGATCTAGTGCTTTCTATTCCCCCGATGGACGACATCTATACAGCGATAAAAAAATAAATTTATAGACATATGTATAAGAAAATGTTAACTAATTAACTTACTTTGTAGGCCCGTCGGCCCAAATCTCCATCCTCATCTGGCTTGAAGGCGCGCATGGAGGATCATTCTAAAATGCAGATAGAGTCGGCTCGACCTCGACCTTGTCTATGTGCTCCTCCATCCCCATGGTATTGTCAGCAGGAGGAACGCTGTATGGAGTAGGATGAGGCTTGGAACTGCTAGTCCCGGAAGTACTTCCACCTACCGTCGATGCAGTTAGAGATGTGAGTGGTTGGAACACTGGTGTACTCGGAGATGAGTGCCAAAAACCATGAGATTGTACCATAGTAGTCCTCCATCTAGAGCCTCTACCTCCGAACGATCACGTTGTTCTATCATATCTAATAACAACATATGATGATAAAATAAATAAATTTGTCATCCACTACTGTATTTAACATATCTTTAATTGTAGTAATAAATGACTGATTTTTTTGTGATTCCCAAAGAAAACTGTACATATTCAGAAAATGTGATATGTCATTACTTTCATCATGAGATTTTAGAAGAATTTTTATCTTTGGATCGAGCATTAGCTCATTGATATAACATAAGACTTCTGCCTCTTCTAACCCACAACTAACTTCATTAATCATCTTCATTCTAGTACAACGATCTGAAGTTAAGTAAAGACTACCCAAGGAAAACTTAACCCCCTCATTATTAAGTAAATTTAGTTTTCAGAGAATGGCTCACATGTACACTTGACTTCGAAGTGTCCAATATAGGCACGCACGATCTAGTCACAACTATTCTTACATAGTATTCTCTTATTTTATCACTAGTCATTTAAATTGCTAATGATACTACTTTTGTAGTAACTTACTATGGTCACATTATACAAACTTAATTACTAGGGCCGGTCCTGAGTTCATGGGGGTCCTAGGCGAACTTTCAAAATAGGACCCCCATATATAATATAAATTTCTTTTAAAAATTGATCAAAAAAGTAAATTATAAAAATTCTCTACCAAGACTAGAACTTAGGACCTCTAGTGTACAAATCAAACATAATAACCACTACACCACAATTATCATATATTAAAAGAGGCACATAGTACATACTAGTTCTATTTAAGATACAAAATTATTAATATACATATATTTAAACTAATTTTTTGGGCCCTCATAGTCTGTGGGTCCTGGACGGTCGCCCTGGCTGCCTTGGGCCAGGGCCTGCCCTGTTAATTACCATAAACTTGTTATCTGTTAGACAACTTATTTCACAACAAAAATACTGCAAAATAGCTATAGAAGTTTTTATCACTATTTTGACATATTCTATCGCTAAACAATAATAGCGATGTACCAATGACCAAAATTTTTTGTAGCTACTTTACATGTCGTTGTTCATTTTATGTTACTAATCAGTTGCTGGTTCAACTAATGAACCAGTAATGAACTTAGCAACAGAATATCAACCATAAAATAGCAACTGATATAGTCGTTGCTATATTCGCAACTAACTTAGTGACAAAAATAATGATTGTCTCTGATACGCATTGTGTATCAGACAGTAACTATATCCTAATAGTGACTATCTATCGTTGGCCATCGCTAATCCATCACTGACAAATCTTTTCCAGGATTCCATCACTACCAAATCTTTTCCAGGATTCCATTACTAATCCGTCATTATTCAGTCCCCATTTCCCCACTGAGCATTCGCTTGTCTGTCGTTAACTTGAATATTTTTTTACCTGTAACACAAAATATTGTTAGTCCCGAGGGAGATCAAAGATGGTAGAACATAGGCCAATAACAGAGCTACAAGCAAAATTTGAAAGTTCTTCTACTAGAACCAAGTTGTAGCCGAGACACAGAGCTTCTGGCAAACAAGTTTGCGCTCTGATGAACTCGATTCCAACGAATCACCAAAACCAATGGCGAAGTTGGCTCACCAGAATATCGTAAAAGTATTTCTTCAAGTGATGCACAACTCCTAAGAAGCACACTCCCAAGAACATGTTACAAACTAACTACGTAGAAAAGAAAACTACAAATAAAATTATTCTTCTCTTTACGTTAGCAGACACTTCAATGAGATAGACCAAAATAAGGAGAACAAGAAAAAAGATCAAAAAAGAACTCATGCTGGGGTGATTAAAACCACCAGTGCTCGCAGGAACCAGCAAGTTCTCGAAGAACTTCTAAAACGCTGACGTCACCTCTCCTGGACTAGCACAAACTCCTGGACTCCTCTTGTGGTGCAGCAGCCTCTCTCCGAATCTTTCTCTCTCTCTCTTTCTCTCTCTCTCTCTCAAATCTGTATCTTTCTGAATTATCTATCATTCTCTAAAAGAGCAACGAAGGAGAGTGTTTATTGAGGAACCTGGCCACATAGTCGGTTACAAAGAGATAAGATCGAAATTAATTTAAATCCTACAAAATCAGATCTAAATTAAAGATGCAATATTTCCATAACTGACTTGCTTCAGAAGCAGCGCATCTGCACAACAGCGCAGCGGTGCATCAGCCCAGTGATACATAGCCGCAGATGGCCACCCATGTGTCCGTGCAGCGCCCATATATCTCCCGCTTAGTACCCTGCTCTAACACCCACGCATTAAATTACGCTAGCAACAGCGCATGCAACTCGCACATAAAATGAGCGTACGAGCGCAACTAATGTGCACAAATGCCGATGTCGACGTGCTAAGTGCAAAGTACGCCAATAAATTACCACTTTGTGCACTTGAGCCCGAGTCCGAGTTGCTAAGCCCCAAGTCTTAGCTCATATGGAATAAATTCCAAGAGCATGACAAAAAGCTTAAAAGCTTACATGAAGGAGTTAATCAATTTTTATTCTAATAAAATACCCCCATATGGCACCCATGTGCCTCACCATACCCCATGTGCATACCTTAACATAAGCAAAGCATTATATTGAGATACCCACTTGGTGGTGTAGCCAATGTAGGACTATCTTTCATAGTCCAAAGGCAAAAATACCAATAATCCCCTACATATATCAATATATGGGTTGAGCATTTTCCACAGTGACTATCCATCATGCATTAGGATAGATATTGCTTCGACTTAAATCTTCCTGCATGGATCAAATAACAGTATGATATAAGAATGGACTAAGTCTTGAATTCTGTACCATAGCTGTAACTTTTTCCACTCATACAATGACATCATTTGTACTTCCGATTGCACATTAAAGGCCCTGTTCACGCCTAGTTTCGATATATATATTTTGGGCGTCTATAAGTTTTCCCTCAAGAGATGACCTGTATCTCTTTTCATACACTTTAGGTGAGTTATTTTGAAGAGTCCTTGGCATGAAGCCTTGCACTTCCTTGTGGTGCTATGCCACTATGGCATATCCTAAAGTCGAGGTTTACTCCCTCATGTGGTGTTATCCACTGTAGCATGAGGTCTCAGCCTCTTTGTAGTACCAAACTACCCAGCATAAAGTCTTGTGCTTCCTTGCGGTATTACGTCATTATGACATGGCCTAAAGCCGAGGTTCACTCTATCATGCCCCAGTCCCAAAATACGTAGGACTAGGAATGGAATACGTAAGTATGCCAGCCGTATGTATATGACAACTCCAATATATAGATACCATAATACGCACGTACGCTGTAATATGAATATAAACTCATATATGATATATATATAGTGTCACAAGTCACAGATATATTAATCTCATCCACACAATAAGTCATAGAAAAAAATAACTAAACTAGAATAATGAGTCTGAGTAATCTAAAATAATAGTCGGGTGGAGACAAATCCACTACCAATGACTATATCAATACTAAACTGAGAGAGGAGTATAAAATCTCTAATATAAAATAAGATGATGATATAAGAGTATCATCTAAGAGATCCAACACTAGGGATATTCAAGGATGCTCAGAAGGTAAGACCTCATCGGCTGAAAATAATGCATCAGGCCTTGGCCCGTACTTCTGCGGATACTCCTGATCTTCTATACCTGGCAAGGGACCAGGTCCTCAGAGGGACGTAACAAGATACATAGAAGCATGCCAATTTGAATATAGTAAATATGCATAATAGATAAAAATATATAAGTACGCTATACAAGATAATCTATATGAATATGCATAATAAGGACAACTTTTTGACGCAGGGGTAGGCTACTCCATCTAATCTCACAACTCATACACACGTCAGGGACATCATCAGCCGTCATACCACGGGGGTAGCGACCATCGTGACACCATCGACTGACATACCGTGGGGGTAGCGACCATCGTACACGACTACCATAGTGCGTGCTAGTTACTACAGTTTACCAGAGTGGTTATAGCCCATACGCCTACTGATTGTCCTCCCCTCCCATGATACTATGTGTCAAGTGTGTGTCAACATATATATAGTATGTAAATATGACTGAAAGAAAAATACACATGCAATAAATATATAAAAATATAATAAGCATGCAAAGTACTGTAAGCAATTTGGCAAGGTATCTTGCCTGGCAAGGGAGCTGTAAAGTGTAACGTCCAGGAGTCAAGCACACAGGATCAGAAACTACGGCCTCAGAATGAACGACTCCGGATGCTGAAATAAACATCACAAATATTCCCAAAATAAGTAAGATAGCTAGAAATACTACCCTTTCGTCCAATTTGGACACAGGGGCAAAACGATAATTTTGGGTCAAAGCGGGTCCACATGTGGGCCACTTTGCACCAAAAAGTATGCCAGGGGTAAAAGTCTCTAAATGGGACAAATTATAGGTTAAACCAATTCTAAACTCTAATACGAACTCAACGGTACGTCCAATTTTGGATTCTGGTGAGCCAAACACAAATTTGCCTAAAAAGTCACCGTAGGCCCGCATATAGGCGACTTGGTCAACTGTCTCAGAATCGTATGAAACTTGGGTCACAGGACCAGCGCGATACTACGAGTCAAATAGCACAAGTTTTGTCGTATTCTGACGAGCGTACAATAAATGGTGCGGTATTTTACAAAAGTCATGATATAGAGACTTTTCGCGGATACGGTTAATTCTGATGAGCGCACGCGTCTGAATCAGTTTTTGTGAAAGCCCACACGTTAGGATATACCATACGCGCCTTTTGGTGTAATTGGTATGCGACAAGGCGGTTCCGTTTAGCGGAGCGCGCTCCGTATCACAATTTTCTAATATTTTAAAAATAAGTTTTTGGTCAATTTGGGGGTTAAATAATTTTACACATAGAACAAATTAATAAAACTAAAGAACAAAAAAATTCTCGATTATATAGAAAAGAAAATTCCTTTTATTAGTTTTTGAAAATAATAAACAGGTTGATGGCAAATTGGATGTGAACATGGGGTTTTGGATTCGAAATTCTGAACTGTTTTGGCCAATTTTTCGGTCATTTTTCGGTCAATTTTTCGACCAATCCGGGATACGAAAACTCATGCCGCTTGAATGAAAATCCTAGAGGGTTAGGTTGTGAATGTACACGAATAAACCGCTCGAGAAAAGGATGAGAGATGAGGGAGATATGATACCTTAAAGTATGGACGATGGGGTACGTTGATGCTGTGTGTACGCGCGCGGTGGGGCGGACGACGGCTGCTGCGGTGACGCGGGGCGGCCGGAGGCCGGAGGGGTCGGTCGACGGAGGTCGGCGGTCCGGGCTAGGGTTAGGGTTTGGGTTTGGGTAATGGTTTTAGTATAGGTTATATATATATATATATATATATATATATATATATATATATATAAAAGAGGGAGAGAGGAGAGTTGGGTAATGGGTTTGCTGCGGGTCTGGTGGTATAGCAGCGGGGGGGGGGGGTGTTTAGACTTAGGGCTTAAGAGCTTTAGGTTTTATAAATTAGTTGTTAAGAGATTAGTTGGGATTAAGGATTTTAATATTTTCTTTTCCTTTTCTATTTCTTTTCCTTTTCTTTTTTTTCTTTTTCCTTTTTTTCTATTTACCTTTCTTTGTTTTTATTATTGATATTCTTATTACTATAATTATTATTATTACACTATTATTATTATTATTATAACTATTACTTGATACTTATTATTATTATGCTATTTATTTATTTGTACATTTTTGAGGTATATAAAAATACATTTGTACCCAAATAAATTCTAAAAAATTTCTATCACCCTTCCACAAGATTCCTAAAATAAAAATAATATATTTTGTACATCAATTCTAAATAATTAATTATATAGGTACTTAAATTAAATACTAATTTACTATAAATAAATTCCATGATTAATTAAATAAATACAATATTTAAAAATATGGGGTTTTGCATTCTACCCAACTTACAAAAATTTTGTCCTCAAAATTGACACTAATCCATATTCGTAATAAATTACTATAGCTATTACACTTTATTGCTATCTACCAGGGCTTCCTAAAAGTCATGGTCTGTCATTCTAACACTTCTTATTTATTGTCCATCTGCTATTTTATTATCCTCTAACTCGTCTACACTACCCAACTTACAAGAATTCTACTAGTAGTCAAAGTCTCTTGTTGCTATTGTCAAGGTTGTAAGACGAATTTATTCATTGGGTCGAGAATCTTGGGATACCTCTCTGGAATCTCATAACTATGATTTTTCTCCATAACCGTCAACTATCGTAGTCTAATACTGCCACGCCACCTGACCAGTATGTCTGTAAATACTTTGACTACTCTACTATAACGGTCTAGTTGCAGCTGTCGCTACTTTGCCAGCGATTTATCATAGTCGTCAGTTCGTAACAAGTGCCTTCAACTCATTCCTAAGCTTAGTCTAAGTTTTAGGGAAACACTTTAGGTCTTGACTAACTTCATAAACTATTAGAAGTATAAACTATTTCAAACAATCTAACAAATTTCTATTAGGCTAAATAATGCTACTTAAGGGTTAAATTAATAAGAAAAGATAGATATTGCTATAGTGCATATATATATAAGGGTTATCATTAAGTACTCATCTTTTAATTATTAATTATTTATTAAACTATTTATGTTTTTAACTAACAAAATAAGGGTGATGTTGAAGTAATTCAAATAATTCATAATATCACGAAAGGATATGACTATGATAGGAAGAGTTAAGCACGAGATAAGAAATGGATATATAAGAGAAGATGAGCCACCCCAAGGGAAGAGATGGTGATAGGGAAAGAATACTACTACTGATACTCGCGTCATCTATTAGTATCGCGTGTATGCCATCTGGATAGAATATCAATATATCCTCATAACTGCTAAACCACCATCTATATAATTCTATGTCTACTATGCACCTAAGATTTCGTGTCATAAAGGGGGTCATGAGTATGCAATGACAAATATAACAAAAAGGTCGTACCTGTATCTATGGCTTTCTTTGCATGTGCTCCTATATTTGTCATTATGAGTGATTGGCCTATGAGGTATATCTAGTACTATCCGTATATCAAACTTATACTAAGCACGAATGTTGGTCTTTTCGAAATAGGGGAAGACAGAAAACAACAATAAGGAATTCAAGGAGGAGGTGATAGAATACAAGTACGAGATTCAAGGGATTAGAGAATTTGAAAGAGAGTTGCCAAGGCAGTTGTGGATTAAAATCTTATTTTGGTAAATTTTTATTCGCATGTTCACATCAGAACAGTTATATATCTGACATGATATGCTCTGGCCAGTCGAGAGGGCAAGTATATTCATATAACAAGTTGAGTCAACTATATCTCAATCCATGTAGAGTAGCAATACGAAGAGCGAACCAAGCACACTACGGTTGATCAGACCATAATACACTTATTCTGATTTAGACAATATATTAGTGTGGGCCCCCAATAATACATATGTCATGAACAAGCTCAATAAAAGAAAAGCTTGCAAAACTAGGCTATAATAGCAGCATAAGTCAAGGTAGTAAAAAATTATAAGTTTTCTTTATTATGATGGAGAAAGGTACAGAATAATTTAAGTTCACCAAAAAGATCGGTGTTGTGCCTCTACAGTTGCCATACTAATTTCTTGTCTAAGTCTAAAGTCAACCAAATGGGTGTATGGGCCTCTAAGTTCTACAGTCTGGGTAAATACTATCTTTTTATGCAAGTCTATAGTTGGGGTCATTCATTTATACTTCATTAATTGGTCAGAAGGACAATACGATATTAGGTTATGAGGCTTACTACCAAACTTATAAAGAATTAACTAATAGTGTTATTGAATACTAGAGTGTATATACCTGGTACAAGGCACCTTCCAAACCCCTATCAAGCACGAAAGAAAAGAGAAGATTGACGTTAAGAAGGGATCAAGCAAGATGCAATGCAAGCAATCAAATAAGAATGTAGAACAAAATTAAGGGAGGTGATAATTAAGTGAAAGAGATCCTATATTCTAATCCTATGCGCAGGCTTGCTCGGTACAGTAACGTAACTGAGATAATATGCTCTCGGCCTGCATGGGCCACCACAAAAATATGTCACGCCCCAGTCCCAAAATACGTAGGACTAGGAACACGTAAGCATGCCAGTCGTATGTATATGGCAACTCCAATATATGGATACCATAATACACATGTACGCTGTAATATGAATATAAACTCATATATAGTATATATATAGTATCATAAGTCATAGATATACTAATCTCATCCACACAACAAGTCATAGAAAAAAAATAACTAAACTAGAATAATAAGTCTGAGTAATCCAAAATAATAGTCGGGTGGAGACAAATCCACTACCAATGACTATATCAATACTAAACTGAGAGAGGAGTATAAAATCTCTAATATAAAATAAGATGATGATATAAGAGTATCATCTAAGAGATCCAATACTAGGGATAATCAAGGATGCTCAGAAGGTAAGACCTCCTCAGCTGAAAATAATGCGTCAGGTCTTGGCCCGTACTCCTGCGGATACTCCTGATCGTCTATACTTGGCAAGGGACCAGGTCCTCAGAGGGACGTAACAAGATACATAGAAGTATGCCAATTTGAATACAGTAAATATGCATAATAGATGAAAATATATAAGTACGATGTACAAGACAATCTATATGAATATGCATAATGAGGACAACTTTTTGACGTATGGGCAGGGGTAGGCTACTCTATCTAATCTCACAACTCACACACACGTCAGGGACATCATCAGCCATCATACCGCGGGGGTAGCGACCATCGTGACACCATCGACCGACATACCATGGGGGTAGCGACCATCGGATATTACTGCCATAGTGCATGCTAGTTACTATAGTTTACCAGAGTGGTTATAGCCCATACGCCTACTGATTATCCTCTCCTCCCATGATACTATGTGTCAAGTGTGTGTCAACATATATATAGTATGTAAATATGAATGAAAAAAATATATGCAATGAACATATAAAAATATAATAAGCATGCAAAGTACTGTACTCAAGCACACAAGATTAGAAACTAAGACCTCAGAATGAAAGTCTCCGGATGCTGAAATAAACATCACCAATGTTCCCAGAATAAGCGAGATAGCTAAAAAATACTACCCTTTCGTCCAATTTGGACACAGGAGCAAAACGGTAATTTTGGGTCAAAACGGGTCCACATGTGAGCCACTTTGCATCAAAAAGTGTGCCAAAGGTAAAGATCTCTAAATAGAAAAAATTATAGGTCAAACCAATTCTAAACGTCAATACGAACTCAATGGTACGTCCAATTTTAGATTCCGGTGCGCCAAACACAAATTTGCCCAAAAAGTCAACCGTGGGGCCCGTAAATAGGCGACTTGGTTAACTGTCTCAGAATCGCGTGAAACTTGGGTCACAGGACCAACGTGATACCAAGATTCCAATGACATAAGTTTTGTCACATTCTGACGAGCGTACAATAAATGGTGCGATATTTTACAAAAGTCACGATACGGGGATTTTTTGCGGATACGGGTTGATTCTGACGCGCACACGCGTCCAAATCAGTTTTCGTGAAAGTCTACACCTCAAGATATACCATAGGCGCCTTTTGGTGTAATTGGTTCACGATAAGACGGTCCCGTTTGGCGGGACGTACTCCGTATCATAATTTTCTAATATTTTAAAAACAAGTTTTTGATCAATTTGGAGGTTGAATAATTTTATACATAGAACAAATTAAAAAAAACTAAAAAAACAAAAAAATTCTCGATTATATGGAGAAGAGAAACCCTTTTATTAGTTTTCTAAAATAATAAACCGGTTGATGCAAATTGGATGTGAACATGGGATTTTGGATTCAAAATTCTGAACTATTTTGGTCAATTTTTCGGTCATTTTTCGTTCAATTTTTTGACCTATCTGGGACACAAAAACTCGTGCCGCTTGAATAAAAATCCTAGAGGGTTAGGTTGTGAACGTACACGAACAAACTCGAGAAAAGAACGAGAGATGAGGGAGATATGATACCTTAAAGTATGGACGATGGGGTGCATTGCTTCTGTGTGTACGCGCACGGCGGGGCGGACGACGACTGCTGTGGCGGCGCTGGGCGATGACGCGGGCCGGCCGTCGGCCAGAGGGGTCGATCGCCGGAGGTCGGCGGTCCGGGCTAGGGTTAGGGTTTGGGTAATGGTTTTGATATAGGTTAGTTATGTATATATATATATATATATATATATATATATATGTATATATATATATATATGTATATATATATATATATATATATATATATATATATATATATATATATATATATATATATATATATAAGAGGGAGAGAGGAGAGTTGGGTAATGGGTTTGCTGCGGGTCTGGTGGTATAGCAGCGGGGGTGGGGGGTGGGTGGGTTAGACTTAGGGCTTAAGAGCTTTAGTTTTTAGAAATTAGTTGTTAAGGGATTAGTTGGGATTAAGGATTTTAATTTTTTTTTTCCTTTTCTATTTCTTTTCCTTTTTTTCTTTTTTCTTTTTCCTTTCTTTTCTATTTACCTTTCTTTGTTTTTATTATTAATATTCTTATTAGTATAATTATTATTATTATTATACTATTAATAACTATTACTTGATACTTATTATTATTATTATTACGCTATTTATTTATTTGCACAAATTTGAGGTATATAAAAGTACATTTGTACCCAAATAAATTCTAAAAAAAAATCTAGCACCCTTCCACAAGATTCCTAAAATAAAAATAATATATTTTGTACAACAATTCTAAATGATTAATTATCTAGGTACTTAAATCAAATATATCATATTTTCTAATTAACTATAAGTAAATTCTATGATTAATTAAATAAATACCATATTTAAAAATATGGGGTTTTACACACTCCCTCATGTGGTATCACACCACTGTAACATGAGGTCTCCGGCCTCTTTGTAGTGCTGCCTACCACTCTTCATTCTACAATATTAGGCTACCTGCCTATGTGTGGTGCTACGCCGCTGTGATATGCCTTGCAAAGCCGAGGCTACCTGCCTCATGGTGGTGTCACCTACTGTAGCATGGAGACCTTACTCTCCTTTGTGGTGTTGCGCCACCGTTCTTCCTGCAAAGCATATTGGACATTCACTCTGTCCGAGAACTCATTAAGGCGTCAAAGCTATCATCCCAAAGAAAATGTTCTGTTCAAGAACACATAGTAGAAAATAGTGGTTCTGGATCCGTAACCTTCAATATCTCAAATGAGTTCCCACTATTCCTGATATTGTCCTAGTTAATGATCATCCCTTGAACCAATAGCTAGATGCCTAGTAGATTTTTCTGTGAACTAATAGCATAAAACTAAATGATAGGATTACAAAGATACAATATCAGAAGTCCTCAAAGCCCATATATGCTGTGTCTTTAACTATATGTGGTGTTACGCCACTATGACATGGCCTAAAGCCGAGGCTTTTATAACAATTCACACCCGATGTAAGGGTACGAGAACGTGGGTACATCCAGCCTACGTCGTAATATCGGCGATAGAACACTGTCTTGGTCAACAATACTATCTAAATATCTCTCACAATATATATATATAATGTACCTATCAATAATATCTCAACTCCAAATAGAGGACAATAAAATAATATAATAATGGTAATTTATACTCAATTACCATATAAAACTAGAGGAATATATGGCACAATATGGAATAGAAGAAATAAACACAGAGTCACAATACAATCCATGACTAAATCCAATAGTCTAAGCACATCACAATCGTCTCGAATATAATACATGCCAAAATATCGAACTGGAAACATATCCAATACAATAGTCTAACTATATGCAACTAGCTGATCATCTCCCTCAACTAGTATCAGCTCCTCTTGAGCCACCGTCTCCAACTCTACACCCACTACGTCCTGAGGTCCATAGTGTGTAGGATACCATAAAAATATATCTAGTCAGGATTGGAGCAAAGCATACCTCTAATAGCAGTTTCAAATAAATGATAAAGACTATGAAACAGTAAATAGTAAGAATAAAGAATATAAAATAAGAGCTGGGAACAGAGGTAGGAATTGGTAAATGAAAATACAGAATATAAATTTTCAGGTAATAAAATATTATATACATGAAAAGAAGAATAAGAAACTATACTAAGTATATGAGTACTAGCTTCGACATGCGATTGACTTAGGAACATGAAAAAGGATTATGGCCTGGTTAATCATATGTGAAGTATATGATTAACACTAACATGACACGCTACGACACAAGATTCTATGAGAAGGGAGCTAATCTTCTCATGAATCATTATCTATACATATACATGATAACATGGCATGTATAGGGTCCAACAGGAAATAATATCTCATGACAAGATCCTAAATATACCAATTCGTGTAACATCGGGTCAGAAATTATGTATAACTACACTAGATATATGAAATATAGAAGCTACCATATATCAAAAACTATCAGAGAATATACTCGTCTCTAGTCCTGAGCAAATAATGTGCTCGGTACCCAAGCTTGTATCACACAGACCTATATATGTCATATCATATCATTGGATATAAAAAAATAATAAACATGTGTCACGTCTAAGTCCCAAAATACACGGGACCAGGCCATGTGGCAATGACCAGCTAATACGACTTTGTGGGATTACCTAATTTAATGGACCCGATGAAGCATACTACGCTGTCCTAAAATACTACCAAGTCTAATATTCTAACATACATCAGGTAATGTCTAATCTCATCTATAAATATAAATAAGGAGTACTGAAATAAATACTTGAAGATAAGTGCAAGTCTAAAATGTCATAGTATAATCCAGATATGTCTGATGGGAACAAACCCACTATAATAAAGAAATAAGAGTACTAAAATACAGATAAGAGAATGCGGCTAAAGCATCAGCTAACTAGATAAGGATGCTCCAGCCCTAGGCAGAAGACCTACCAGTGATCAAGGGAACTCTGATGGTAGCACCTCAAGCTTCTCCTCGGACGCGAACCTCGTCTCCTGCCCGGGCCCGTATATGGTAGGAGAGTAAGCCTCGTCCAAATCTGGAAGAAAACCAGGTCCTTAGAGGAACATAACAAGATACAAAAATACATGCCAATATAAATACTGAATAAAATAAAGGGGTGTGCTAACCATCTAAGTGAATGCAATGTGAGGACAACCTTGGTATATATAGGTAGGTGTAGGCATAACGTCCACACTCCGAAGAGCATGGTATATGTACATGTAACGTCCATCATTTAAAAGAATAAGGTATCTGCAAATATATATGTCTGTATCGCTCCGAAGAACGCGATATCAGAATAGAGGAAGTCATTGGATCCGTGGCTCCTCTGAATACTATGGATTCTAATATGTGTATCCCATACGCCTACCAGTTGTCCTCCCCGCCCAATACAGATATACAAGTCGAATACACGACGTGCATACCACGCAACTATATGCCAAGTCTCCACTAATCTAGATTACCCGAATTTTGTACTAAACCGTGATGCATGTCATATGCACCGATAGCTAGTCGGGTACGTGAACCCGCATCCCAATATAAGTTTGTCATTATGATGTATGTAAAAGTGTCAGGGTCTAGGAAGATATCAGAATATTCTTACAATGGTAGGTGAGTCTGCTAGTGACTAAGTCAATTACACTACACATCGACGCATTCATCGACTGCACCCGAGTCATCTCGGACACGCACAGTTATATATAATATTGTAACAAGATATCATACAATATTTTATAATATAAATTAAATAGTAAATCAGGCAAGGTATACTTGCTTGGGTCCTCAAGCTGCGAGTGCCAATAACCTGCTCCCAAAGTCTAGCCTGAACGATCCAGCGATCCTATATATATAATATAATAATACGATCATCAGTCACTACAATAGTACGTATAGGAACACAACTACGTTGTAATTAGGAACAAATACAGGTGTCACAATTGGGCAATTAGCAGGGTCGCGTAGGCACGTAGCTAAGACGTACACGTGTCATATCTTAAATTTATGTGTACATCAAGACAACAAATTAACAAGATACGCTATATAAAACTAATACGTATAATACAAAAAATACCCTGTCCTAGCTATCATGTTATAAAAATATGTTACAAACTAAATGATGTATAATACTAAATCATAAATCCTAGCTAACATATTAGTGTGCATGAAACCAGTGTCTAAACCTTGGTCAACACAGTGTTCCTTATTAAGAAAAATAGTCATAATTTATTATGAGGTAATTACTAACATTTATACCTATTCTAAAGTATTAACACTTAAACACAAATACAAGGGTTCACATACACTACACATGTCTATACAATAATACGTTGACATATACGTACATGATGAAATAGGAATATACCTAGTCGATGATTATGTCCGGGGGGGTATTCGCTGCACGAGGTGGCCAGTCTCCGGCGTGTACAGTAACTACGACGGCTATAGTGGCCACAGGGTGATGCAGACCATAACAGTACATAACATCAGCAGCTCCGGCAGCAGCTGCAGCGGCGACGACAAGGTTAGCGGTGGTGGGTCGCTGACGGTAGGGGGATAGCCATAGGGGTGGTTGGCTAAGGGGCGGTGGTCTCTGGTGATGAACGGAGGGGAGTCGGGTTGTAGGGTCGTGCGGTGTTGTTGATATTGGTGTTGGTGATGGGGATGCTGGTGACGGTGAGGGGAGTGGTGGAGGCAACGGTGGTGGTGGTGATGGTTGTTGGTGGTGGTGGAGACGGTGAGGTGGGGGTGACGGTGGTAGAGACGGCCGGGGTCGACGATGGCTAAGGGGGAGGAGACAAGCGGAGGGGGAGTCGGGTCGAGGGGAACAAGAGTCGGGTGATGATGATGATGGTGTTGTTGGTGATGACGGTGGCAGTGGTTACTGATGGCGGGGATGCTGGTGGTGGTCAAGGGCGGGGACAGGCGGAGGAGGAAGTCGTACTGGTGGCGGTGGATATGTGCAAAGGTGGTCGGGTATATGGGAGGCGGTCGGAGAAAAGGGTAGTACGGGTTGGTGATGGTGGTGGTGGTGTAGTTTTCTAGGGTTTCTTTAGGTATAGTGGCTGTGAGTTTATTTTAGAGAGAGAAAGAGAGTAGTATATGTAGGAGAGAGAGAAAAAGGGGGGGCTCTCCTTGGGATTAGGGCCAGTTGGGATATATTTTTGGGGAGATGGAAAACTTTAACATGATGAAGGAATGGCTAGGATGGAGGGATTTTAAAATGGAGGGTGAGGATGTAAGAAGAAAAAGTTGTAGAAAGTACAACAAATATGGGAGAAAATATTGGTAGACTGGTCAAAGAGGGGGGTTGAGGTTCTTCACGTGTTGGGTTCAATGAGGGATGGACACCTCATTGCATATTTGCATCAAAGTCCCTTAACAATTATAAAATTGTACAAATAGTGAGATTTGGGATTGGATGAGACAAAATACTATGTTAACGTTTGGTGTGATGTAGTAGTCTAAAATGGTTTATGGTGTTTAGTATGAACCTTGAGAGTGTGAGTGGGGGTTTGGGTTGGAGTTGGGTCTAGTTTTTGGTTAGGTTGGGTCATTATGTTAATTTAATTAAAATTAATGCAAAGGTATTCTTTAATTAATTGGAAGTACATGAGATTAAAATTGGGTGGTACATAAGTGTCATGGACGTAGTAGACTCAGAATATAATATTGTTATATATTAGGTTGTACAAAACGGGTCGAGATTGTGTCTCCAATTTCGATTGGAATGGACAAAGGTACAAAGTTGGATTTATTTGGATTTAAATATGGATGTTTGTAACGAATATTGTGCGACTAAAATGAAGCACAAGAGAGAGTATTCATGAGTTACACAAGGGTTAGAAAGGTAGGTTGGCACGTCTAGGAAAAGTGTATAAAATTTGTTTGAAGCTAAATGCTAGTGTAGCGCTCCAAATATCGAAGCAACGGTAAGGTGTACTAAGCGATAAAATTATTGCATAATAAATCTAAAATACTATATTTTAATTTTAATTGGCTCCAAATTAACCCTAGTCTCTCTATCTAAGCTAAGTAGTCCTAAAATTTGGTCGAGGGGTTTACAATCCACCCAACTTATAAGAATTTCATCCTCGAAATTAAAATAAATACATAATAAGCTATAAATTATCAAGAAATGCTAGGGACATACCTAGGACCGGTGGAGCTGGTCTTGCACTATCTGTTGGGCTCTATTGATATACTAGGAACACTCCTGAGCTTGATGCTGGTTCGATTCGTACCTCAAATATTGTCCTAACCTTCTTCTGTAATCTTTTTAAACATGTACCTTCTTTCTGCAATAGTGACATGTCAGTAGGTCTCTCTGCAGATACGACATAATTCTCTGTTGCGTCTGCACTCTTGGATATCGGATCGGTCCTCCTACTCCTGGTTGTGCCTTAGCTGGTGCAGCTATACTAGAACGCCTCGATCCTCTGCCGATAGCCTCCTGGATCCTAGCCTATGACAAAACCTTCTTGTAAGAGATCCTATCCTGGTGGTAGTGTACCTCTGTAGCTCATACGTCAGACCATGATAGAATCTCCTGGCATTCTCCAGATCTGCCATCAAGTTCTGTCTCATGGTCTCGGTCTGATGCCACTGTGCCTGCATCATGGCCTGGAAGAACTGGAACATCTGCGGCTATCCCTCTGAATATGGCATCTAAGGTGGAAAGGGTAGAGGTGGTAGTGGAACCTCTGGTTGTGCTCTAGGTGTCTTCTGAGACGTCGGCCTCTCGGTCCGTGACATCGACGTAGCCCTCAAAGTCTGGCCCTCAAAGTGCTGCATCGGGATAATCTGAGAAGTCAGACCCTCGTGCTGCTGCGTCGGGTCGTCAGAAGAAGCTTGGTGCCAATGTATCAGCGGGGCCTGTGGGATCACCGGGGCCTGTGGTGGTGGTTGCTCTCTGGGTGGCCCCTGGGATGTCTCCTCTCTCGGTGCGGTGGCGGATGACACAATAGCTCTGTATGCCTCCACTGCACAAGTTTATCTCTATGCAAGAGATAAAACTACTTTAAAAGAGTACAAAATTAAACATGATGCAGATATTCAAATAATTAAATACGAAGGAGGTTCAAAGACGGTAGTCAAGGTGGATGAGATCTAGTAATTTTTATCCTATTGTAGGCTCGCTGGACATGATACTATACCACAAGCGATAAACAGAGACCTGCATGGGCCACCACTAAAATCATGTCATGCCCCAGTCCCAAAATACATGGGACCAGGCCACGTGGCAATGGCCAGCTAATATGACTCTATAGGATTATCCAATTTAATGGACCCAACGAAGCATTCTATGATCTCCTAAAATACTAACAATTCTAATATACTAACATACATCAGGTAATGTCTAATCTTATCCACAAATATAAATAAGGAGTACTAAAATAAATACTGGAAGATAAGTGCAAGTCTAAAATATCATAGTACAATTCTGGATATGTCTGATGGGAACAAACCCATTACAATGAAGAAATAAGAGTACTGAAATACAAATAAGAGAATGCGACTAAAGCATCAGCTAACTAGATAAGGATGCTCCAGCCCTAGGCGGAAGGCCTATCAGTGATCAAGAGAACTCTGATGGTAGCACCTCAAGCTCCTCCTCGGACACGAACCTCGTCTCCTGCCCGAGCCCATACTCGGTAGGATAGTATGCCTCGTCCAAATCTGGAAGAGAACCAGGTCCTCAGAGGAACGTAACAAGATACAAAAATGTATGCCAATATAAATACTGAATAAAATAAAGGGGTATACTAACTATCTAAGTAAATATAATATGAGGACAACCATGGGACGTATGGGTAGGTGTAGGCATAACGTCCACACTCCGAAGAGCATGGTATCTGTACATGTAACGTCCATCATTCTGAAGAATGAGGTATCTGTAAATATATACGTCCGTATCACTCCGAAGAACGTGGTACCTGAATAAAGGAAGTTATTAGATTCATGGCTTCTCTGGATACTACAGATTTCAATGTGTGTATCCTATACACCTACCAGTTTTCCTTTCTGCCCAATGCAGATATACAAGTCGAATACACGACGTGCATACCACACAACTATATGCCAAGTCTCCACTAATCTAGATCACCCTAGTTTCGTACTAAACCATAATATATGTCACACGCACCGATAGCTAGTCGGGTACGTGAACCCGTATCCCAATATAAGTTTGTCATCGTGATGCATGTAAAAGTGTCAGGGTCCTAGATATCAGAATATTCTCACAATAGTAGGTGAGTCTGCTAGTGACTAAGTCAATTACACTACACATCGACGCATTCGTCGACTGCACCCGAGTCAACTCGGACGCACATAGTTATATGTAATATTGCAACAAGATATCATACAATATTTTATAATTTAAATTAAATAGTAAATCATGCCAGGTATAGTTGCCTGGGTCCTCAAGCTGCGAGTGCCAATAACCTGTTCCGAAGTCTTGCCTGAACGGTCCAGCAACCCTATATATATAATATAATAATATGATCATCAGTCACTACAATAGTATGCACAGGAACACAACTATATTATAATTAGGAACTGACGCAGGGGTCACAATTGGGCAACTACCAAGGTCACGTATGCACGCAGCTAAGACGTACACGTGTCATATCCTAAATTTTTGTGTACACCAAGACAACGAATTAACAAGATATGCTATATAAAACTAATAGGTATAATACAGAAAATACCCTGTCCTAACTATCATGTTATAAAAATATGTTACAAACTAAATGATGTATAATACTAAATCATAAATCCTAGCTAACATATTAGTGTGCATGAAATCAGTATCTAAACCTTGGTCAACACAGTGTTCCTTATTAAGAAAAATAGTCATAATTTATTATGAGGTAATTACTAACATTAATACCTATTCTAAAGTATTAACACTTAAACAAAAACACAAGGGTTCATATACACTACATATGTCTATACAATAATACCTCGACATATACGTACATGACAAAATGGGAATATACCTAGTCGATGATTGTATCCCGGGGGGGGGGGGTGTCCGCTGCACGAGGTGGCCGGTCTTCAATGTGTATAGTAACTACGACGGCTACAGTGGCCATAGGGTGGTGCGGGCCACAGCAGTACGTAACAGCAGCAGCTCCGGCAGCAGTTGTAGCGACAACGACAGGGTTGGCGGTGGCGGGTCACTAACGGTAGGGGATAGCCGTGGGGGTGGTTGGCTAAGGGGTGGTGGTCTCCGGCGATAAATGGAGGGGAGTCAGGTTTTAGGGTCGTGCGGTATTGTTGATATTGGTGTTGGTGATGGGGATGCTGGTAACGGTGAGGGGAGTGGTAGAGGCAATGGTGGTGGCGGTGATGGTTGTTGTTGGTGGTAGAAACGGTGAGGTGGGGTAACGGTGGTGGAGACGGTCGGGGTTGACGGTGGCTAAGGGAGAGGATACGAGCGGTGGGGGAGTCGGGTCGAGGGAAAGAATAGTCGGGTGATGATGATGATAGCGTTGTTGGTAACGACGGTGGCGGTGGTTATTGATGCGGGGATGCTGGCGGTGGTCGAGGGCGGGGACATACGAAGGAGGAAGTCGTGCTGGTGGCGGTGGATATGTGCAGAGGTGGTCGGGTGTAGGGGAGGCGGTTGAAGAAAAGGGTAGTGCAGGTTGGTGATGGTGGTGGTGATGTAGTTTTCTAGGGTTTCTTTAGGTATGGTGGCTGTGAGTTTATTTTAGAGATAGAAAGAGAGTAGTATATATAGGAAAGAGAGAGGGGGTCTCTCCTTGGGATTAGGGCCGACTGGGATATATTTTTGGGGAGGTGGGAAACCTGAACATGATGGAATGGCTAGGATGGAGAGATTTTATAATGGAGGATGAGGATGTAAGGAGAAAAAGTTGTAGGAAGTACAACAAATGGAGGGGGGAATATTGGTGGACCGGTCAAAGAGGGGGGATGAGGTTCTTCATATGTTGTGTCCAATGAGGGGTGGACACCTCATTGCATATTTGCATAAAAGTCCCTTAACAATTAGAAAATTGTATAAATAGTAATATTTGTGATTGGATGAGGCAAAACACTATGTTTGGTGTGATTTAGTGGGATAAAATGGTTTGTGGTATTTAGTATGAACCTTGAGGGTGTGAGTGGGGGTTTGGGTTGGAGTTGGGTCTAGTTTTGGGTTAGGTTGGATTATACATTAATTTAATTAAAATTAATGCACATGGTGTTCTTTAATTAATTGGAAGTACATAGGATTAAAATTGATGGGACACAAGTATCATAGACATAGTAGACTCAGAATAGAATATTATTATATATTAGGTTGTACAAAATGAGTCAAGATTGTGTCTTCAATTTCGATTGGAACATACAAAGTTGAATTTAATTGAATTTAAATATGGACGTTTGTAACGAATATTGTGCGACTAAAATGAAGCACAAGAGAGAGTATTCATGAGTTATACAAGAATTAAGATTGGCATGTCTAGAAAAAGTATGTAAAATTTGTTTGAAGGTAAATGCTAGTGTAGCGCTCCAAATATCGAAGCAACGGTAAGGTGCACTAAGCGATATAATTATTGGACAATAAATCTAAAATACTGTGTTCTAATTTTAATTGGCTCCAAATTAACCCTAGTCTCTCTATCTAAGCTAAGTAGTCCTAAAATTTGGTCGAGGGGGTTTACAATATGCTAAATACACTAAAGCAAGATTTTTTTGGTTAATGCTAGGTCATACTAGTTATACTAGGCCAAGCTAGGTCAATATCTTGATTTTAGGGTCATATCTAACTTCTAGGTTGATTACAAGGTCATACTAGTTAGTTCTATATGATACTAGGTTAAACCTAGGCTTCTAAGTTGGTATCTAGATGATATTAGCTATACTAGGTAACACTAGGTAGTACGTTACCATATCTGTACCTATATCAATATGTGTAACTAATATACATATACTAGTTAACATATATCAATATTGTATATATATAAGTTACACAATACCTTAACAATATTGCCTTAGTATCTAAATAGATATTAACTTAACAATAACCCAACACTTACCCTTTACCCTAACACTAGTATATCACCCTTCACACACTGATATTCTAACTCAACCTCACTCTCTAGTTACTGATATTTTAGAGTATCAATACACTCCAATAATTATACCTACAAAACCCCCAACTACTTGCATTGCCTGCAACCCGACACCTTACCATACGAAGGCACAAAACCAACAATCTTCCTCAAGGTAACTGAACTTGCATACTATCACTGGCATCAACACCCAATCCCTACTGTTATTAGCATCAGTCCTAATCACAGACCTCACTTGCTGCTCCCTGCAGCAAGCTAAAACTGCTGCCAACACAGTGCATATGCCCCCATATTTCCTTATCTGATGATACTGCCATTGTTTCAATACAATATTTAATATACTGCTTTAGTATCTGATACTCCCTAGGTATCAGATATACCTCCAGCCTAAACCCCCTCTTTGCATTTGAACTCCAAACTGAACCTCACTTAGAGCAGTGCACAAGTGAGTAGTACACAAGTATGCACTGCTGCACACTAAACTTAACTCCTTAGACACTATCATTTAGCACACAGTGTACAACTAAATGCTTGTTGTAGTGCTTCGAGTGAACTGCACTCTCCCAAGTCTTATCCAAAACCTTCCCACTTTTCTTGCTGATACTTCTAGGTTGCCAGTCCATGTATGAAACATGCATGTCCTTCACCAATTCAGTTCCACACTAACTACTAGTATTGATGTGCCTTGCCACAACTGCAATGACCCACACTTGCTGCTATTGCTGTGATCTGATACCCTCTGTATCAGAGTTACCCGAGCCCCAACTGACCTGCACACATACAGTTAGGCACACCCATATCCAATACTTCATCTTCTAAAGCACACACATCTCTTTATAGTGAACATAATCACCCAGTTCAGATCAGTGCACACCCATATGAATTTGGCACACACACACTCATCCTTCCAACTTGTACAGACATCTATTTACAAGCACATATACACATATTCTCATCACAATACATATGTATAGTGATATACACATATGTATACACTAATGCTAATACAACTACTTGAATGCATAGTTACATGACACTATAAATAAACACTCTCTCCAACACCCTTGTCATTTTAACACACACCAATGGTGCATAAGTGGAACACTCATGATAAACACTAGCATCTATATGATACTCTATCTACCAACACCCATACACACTCCCATGGTCATGATATTACCCCAAATCAATATGGACATATCTTAATATACTAATTAAAGTTTAAATAAAATGAATTATAGCTATTACAAAGTGTGGTATGGAATTTGATATGTGTATCACAAGTTTCAAGGGAAAACCCCCAAAATCACTCTGTATCATGACGTATCATGATACGATATACTCGTATCCAATTATTGACATGTAGCTAGTCCCACATACTCAATCTAAGTTTAATTAGATCTAATTGTCCTAATGACAAATACTTGGTGCACCAATCTCGAATTTTCCCTAAATTGGACACAAAACCCATGTAGAAGTTATAATATAGGTCCTACGAACCTAGTTCTTGTTCCTATGGGTAGCTCTAAGCCAACTGAGGGTTCCTAATAGTTAAATGCATGAATTAGAATCTAAATTAAAGAGAAAATTAGAATTATATCTATTGGAAGATGGATTTCTAATACAAAATCTAAATGGACACAATTAGGACACAAGCTCCTATCCAATGCCTCCTTCTCCAAGTGCTCCTTGCAATCCAAGCTCTAATGATTCTTAGATGATAAAAATAGAAGGAATGAGAGTGAATTAAGGGAAATTTGATGGAGAAATGAACCAAATTGGGGAAGAACATAATTGGGGATCTAGATTGGAATGAATGAATGAAGAAAGAGAAAAAAATTCTCCTACTTATGTGGCCGACCCCTTCCTCCCTCTTCCAAGCAATATGCAATACCACTATTGTCCCCAATAATTAATTATGAGGTATTTAATTAGGAGGGTTATATTAGGAAGCTTCTAATTCTAATAAAAACTAATTATAATCTCCTAATTAATGAAAATGATGAGTCTAATAGACAGTCCAATATTGGGCTCAATGTGTCATGACTAGTACTATTGGATCCACTAGTGTCAAGTCCAAATAAATAGTCTAGTCCACTAACTAATAACTAAATAACATAATATATAAAATATAAACACTAAATAAGAAATAATATAAAATGACAAAATTATCCCTATTTAGAAATGTGGTAATGGCAAGTCTACTATCGTTAGAAAAATTTTATCCTCAAAATTTAAGGAAAGAACTAACACTACAATACGCAATCACAACAAGCAAGAAAGAATGATACCTCACGGCTCAAAGAGATAAGGGTAACGCTCTCTTTTATCTCGGCTTTTCTCTCCCAGGTAAACTCCCCCAGAGAGTGATGCCTCCACCCGACACGTACCAATAGAATCGTCTGGTTCCGTAAAACCTTCTTCCTGTGATCCAAAATTTCTACTGGCTGCTCTGGTTAGCTGAGAGTCGGACCTACCTCGATCTTTGAGTGATCCAATACATGGCTAAGATCTTTCACGTACCGTCTCAACTGTGACACATGGAACACATCATGCACTCACACTAGTACATATGGAAAGTCTAGTCTGTAAGCCACTGCACTGACCCTCGCAAGAATAGTGAAGGGTCTGATGTACCATGGACTAAGCTTATCGCCTCCACCAGCGAATCATACCCCGTGTTAGAGAAATCCGTAAGAATACCACATCAACAACCTAGAAAAAACATAGCCTTAGCACTCAACCTAAAATAAAGAAATCACAAGCAATACAAAATAAAACCTATATCTTAAACTCCAAGGGCCTCCGGTGGCTATCGGCCCAATGCTACTATCTGTCATGTGCCACCCAAAATCTATCTCTAATAAGATTTACCTTCTCAGCTTCATCCACAATCATCTCTGGACCCAACAAGGCTCCCTCACCAACATCATCCTAATATAGAGAAGTACGACATCTCCGTCTATATAATGCCTAAAATGGTGATATCTCAATGCTGCCCTGATAGCTGTTATTGTAAGCAAACTCTACAAGATGAGATAATCCTCCCAAGAACCTCCAAAATCTAAAATACAAGTGTGAAGCATATCCTCGAGAGTGAATAGTCCTATCCGACTGTCCGTCTGTTTGGGGGTGATATGCGATACTAAATATGGGCTGGGTGCCCAAGCTAGCCTGCAAACTCCTCCAAAAGTGGAATATGAAGCGACTATCCTGATCCGAGATGATTCTCACAGGAACTCTATACAATCTGATAATTTATCGCACATATATCTTCGCCGGCTTCTCCGTAGACACACCCACTTTAAATGGCAAGAAGTGGAACGATTTGGTCAACCTGTCTATGAATCACGTCTTTTCCTCCTGGAGAACGCGAAAGCCGTGAAACAAAATCCATGGTAACATGCTATCACTTTCACTCTGGAATAGGTAAAGGCTGAAGTAAACCACCTGGCCTCTACCTCTCTGCCTTTACCTGCTGGCACACTAAGCACTTGGATATAAAGTGCGCCACCTCCCACTTTATACCATACCACCATACATGCTCCTTCAGATCTCTATACATCTTTTTGGCACCTTGATACATAGAGTACTACGATCGATGCGCCTCATGGAGAACCTCCTCGTGCAACTCCCCACTTGACACATATAGTCTGGTACTGTGCCACAATAATCTATCTTCAACAATAGTAAAGTCCTCTGATAATTCCATCTGAACCTGTGCCCTGATACTCTCAGAGTCTCATCATCATACTACATAGCTTTGATTCTGTCCATCAACTTTGACTGTATCTGTAATCCCTATATCTGCGCCTCGACACCAGAACTAGCACTTAAATACCCAAGCTCTCAAGATCAGCCAATAAATATCTGTCTATCATTAATTACATAGCTACTGGATACTTGCTCAAGGTATCAGCGACTAAGTTAGCCTTTCCTAGATGGTATATAAATATATGTCGAAGTCCTTTATCAGCTCTAACCACTGTTATTGTCTTATATTTAGCTCTTTTCGAGTAAATACGTACTTCAAGCTCTTGTGGTATGTAAAGATCTCTACACGCTCTCCGTACAGATAGTGTTTCCACTATTTTAGAGCAAAATTGACCGCTACCAACTCCAAATCATGAGTGGAGTAGTTCTTCTCATGATGACGTAATTGCCTGAAAGTATAGGCAATAACCTTCCCATTCTGCTGCAGAACGTAACCCAAACCCTTCTCTGAAGTATCACTATAAATAGTGAATCCACCTGTCCCTGATGGCAATGTCAACACTTGAGTTGTCCTCAATTTCCTCTTCAGCTTATCAAAAGCGGCCTGATAATTCTCTGTCCAGACAAAATCTATATCCTTCTTGGTCAGCCTAGTCATCAGCCCTGCAATCCTGGGGAAGTCCTATACAAATCTCCTGTAATAACTTGCCAGCCCCAGAAAACTCCCGATCTCTGCCACTAATCTCGGACTAGCCCACGACTCCACTACCACGATCTTCTTTGGGTCAACTGAGATCCCATCTCCTGTCACCATATGACCAAGGAATTTAACCTTGTCAAGGAAGAACTCACACTTTGAAAGCTTCCCATAAAGCTTCTCTTTCCTGAAAGTCTCTCGAACTATCTTCAGGTGCTCCTCATGCTCCTCTGGGGTCTTCGAGTACACAAGAATATCATCGATGAACACCACCACAAACTTATTAAGGTACTAGTGGAATACCTTGTTTATTAGGTTCATGAATACTGTTGGGGGCATTAGTTAACCCAAATGGCATCACCATGAACTCAAACTGGACATACCGAGTCTGAAAAACTGTCTTTAAAATATCTTCCTTCTTCACTTTTACCTGGTGGTAGCCTGACCTCAAGTCTATTTTCTAAAATATCTTTGCTTTGCTCCACTGATCGAAGAAATCATCTATCCTGGGCAGTAGATATTTGTTTTTGATAGTGAGGTTGTTTAAATCCCTATAATAGATATACATGTGTATGAAACCATCATTCTTCGGTACAAACAATACTGGAGCACCCCTCGATGATGAACAAGATCTGATAAAGTCCTTATCCTGTAACTCATCTACCTGCTTCTTCAACTCTTCCAGTTCGCTGTTGTTGACTCTATAGACGTGCTGAGATATCGGCTATGCGCCTGGCACTAAGTCTATATCGAATTCCACATCTTGGTTTGGTGGCAAGCCGGAGAACTCCTCAGGAAAAACATCTATATTCTCTACTATCAACTGATGTGGTGGTTCCTTCTCTTCCACCATGGCTCCACAGATGACACTCTCGCTTTGCTCTGCTGCTTATCTGGCAATCTCAGACTCTAGCTCTTCTGGCGGTCGAAACAACATCTTGTCTCCATGATAATCTATACTAGCATGTTGCCTACTCAACCAATCCATCTCGAGTATAATATCGTAGCTCATAACTGGTATTACGAGTAAACACAAACTCAACTCCCGGCCTCCTAGTATAACTCTCCAATCCTTGTAAACATCACTGACCAGGATAATGCCACCCCCAGTTTGATCTTGTAAGTCCTAACGAAAGGTCAAGCCTCTAAACGATACTTAAGAGTAAAATATACAGATACAAAACTATGAAAAGCACCAAAATCAAATAAAACATATGATGGAATAGAATTAAGAAGAAATGAACCTGATATCACATCTTCTACCGGCTCGGTCTCCTCGGCCGTCATGACGAATGCTCGCCCCTGGGGTGCGCCTCTTTGCTGGTACTGGCGCTGGCGCTGGTGCTGGCGCTGGTACTGGAAGAATATTTGTTGTTGTGTCTGCAATGGAGGTCCCCTATGTTAACCCGCAGATGGCCTCGCTGGTGTAATGCCCCGCTCTGAACGGTTACTTATGGAACACTACACTGCTTCGACTCGGTTGAGAATCGAGTCTCATGGAAACCTTACCGCCAAATCAACACGGACGAAGTGCAATGAACCCTTCGAATTAATCGAACGGCTTCTATTGAAATAAGTCCAAGAGTTTTCGTTGGTTGCTTTGCTTTTTGGTTTTGTGTTGCTTTGTGTTTTGAGTTGCTTTCGATGACTTGGTTTTCATGATTTCGCTTTCTCGCTTGCGCGTTCTTTTGAATCGTAAGGAAAAGAGATCGAAGTATGCTAACCAAGTATTGTTGCATTTTCAGGACGCATAACCAAAGAGTGAACGTCGCTTAAGGCTTCCCCATCCTCTCGTTCGATTCATTCGGTGAGTGGCTTAAGCCCTTCGATGAATCCTTTAAGTCTGCATGCCTAATAAAGAATCTCTAGTTCACTAAATGTTGCCTCATTAAAAAGATAAGCTAAAGAAATGAACTGCATGCTTAAAGTATTAGAATTATGCTTTTGCTATCAATTATGTTGCATGTTCTTAGTCACTATGCTGTTCGACCCAATTTATGGCAAGTCCCTATGTTTCAAATGTGTTAAGTGGGAAAGAATAAGAGATGGAAAATTGTGTATTTGTTTCCTTGAACTGTGCATTATAGTGTTATATCTGTTAGATGTTTCATGTCATGCATTGGTCTTGGACAACTTGTGCACAAGGTCTTGTCTCTCGAACGGTTCCTGGGGCGCTGGGAATCGCTCGGTCCGGAAGAGATTTTTGGATCGCCCTGAGGTATACGGCCCGTAAGGGGGTCTATGGGGCGATATGTCTATTAGTGAGATGGGCTTGTATGTTCCAACTGCTAATCATGGGGCGACCCATGGACCGTCATATAGATAGGGCGCATGCTAGGTTTACCTTCTTGCATACCTATCATTTATGACACCAAAAAGATTGATACATAAGTTTATGCATATATACAATTGTGCCTAACTCTTGTGTCTGCTGCAGGGATAACCGTTCGGCCGTGGGTAAGATTATCATATGCATATGCTATATATTGTCTATGTTTCCTCGCATGAATTGTTAAAATAAAACTAGACAACCAGAAAGACCACTTAATAATGTTAGCTTCATATGCTTACTTAGTGTGGATTTCTAAGGTGAGTTTGGCCACGGTCGCTCATCAGTACATGTGGTAGTACTAACCCACGTTTGTGGGCAAATATCCAGGTACTGGAAGCGAGAGTTTGGCAAGCATCCTCAACCTGAATCAGCGTGTGCGCATCCTTCCCTAGGACTGTGTTCGTGCTGCTTCCTCTGCTGCTTACCTCTCCAGTGGACTACTCTTCTTTTGCTAGATGTTTTGGTTATTTTGGTCCTACTACAAGGGCATAATGTAATGGGCGTTGTGGCTAGTTTTGGGAATGTAAAAAGAGTTGTAAGCCTTCTAAGGCATATTTTTATAACTCAGCCTATCAAGCACTTTATAATCCAAATCTTCAGTATTCAATAAAATAAAAGTATTTTGTGTGCTATCAAATGTGTTCAACTTTGGTTCTCTGCATTTTTACTCTGTGCCTATATATGTATATTTTTGTCTATCTTGTGTCTTGTGCAGGTACGTGCCTGGTGCAAGCGCAACTTAGGCTTGCACGACGTCACGCCCAAGCGAGGATGAATAAGCGGTTTCGTAGGGACCAAGCGAGGACGATCGACCCCTACGGGATCGGGGCGCGACAGGTGGTATCAGAGCACGGCTTTACATCCTTGGTTTCTTCAAACATCGTTTTCGAAAATAATATAAGTTTTCAAGCGATTTCAAAAGTCCCAAATTTTAAAAATTGATTTCGAATCTATAAGAAGTAAATCGAGTGAGAAAGGTCCCTAAGAGTATGAAAACCCAACGTCCCATGCAATAAGTCCATAATACGTTATGAGACTAATGCAAGCTACTCTCTTTTGCAGCAAAGATGACAAAAACAGGTGCTGGTAACCCTGAGACATCGTGCGCAGCTAGCGTGAGTGATGATCAAATGGATAGACTGATTGCAATGTTACAAAATCAAAATGATCGTCATGCTGCACAACAAGAACGATTCGAGGCTCAGCAGCAACGAGCTGATGCTAGAGCCTCGGTGCAACAAAAGCAGCTTGACTCCCTGACTCAAATTGTGACAACACTGGTAGCACACAGTGGTGCATCGGGCACCGCCGCAATACCTGTGACTGCCCCGACCATGCCTCAAGACGCAGGATTAGCAGAAACAAATGAGCCTTATCGCGCGGCCGGAAAGTCTACCTTTAAAGGCGCGGAGTTTCTGAAGTTGAACCCTCCGGAGTTTGAAGGCAGGACCATGCCGGATAAGGTGATAGACTAGGTCGCAAAGATGGAGAGCTTGTTTAGCTTTGCTTCAATACCTGCAAACAAGAGGGTGGCGTGCGCAGATATGCAGCTGCGGTTACGTGCACACGATTGGTGGGAAGTCAAGAAAGCAGACCTCGCCACCAAGCATCAGGACGGTAGGATCACTTGGGAAATGTTCAAGGAAGCATTCCTTGCACATTACCTCCCACCAGCTGTCAGGCAGAGAAAAGAAGACGAGTTTACCGAACTTAAGCAAGGGAACATGTCCGTCGAAGATTATGAGTCATAATTTTCCAAGCTTGCTAAGTTCGCTAGTTCAATGATTCCCGACGAGGGAGCCCGCACAGATCGGTTCATAAAAGGCTTAAACGATAATCTGAGAAAAGATGTTATGAACCGGGAGTACAAAACATACATCCAAGCATTTGAGGCAGCGGTGCAAAATAAGCAGTTTATGCCACAATGTGCTCAAGAGAAGGCACCCGCTCCTCGAAACCCTCCTGCCAAACGATACCACAATGGTGAAAAAAAGGCCGAAACAGAGAAACAGGCCGAGACAGGTGAGAACCGCAAGAAAGTGTGCAGCTTCTGTGGCCGTCAGGGTCACACCAAGGAGACATGTCGCCACATCACAAAGGGATGTTTTAAGTGTGGAAAATTAGATCATATGATCCGTGATTGTCCAACCCTTAAGGCCTTGGCAGCAGATAGTGCTGAGACTCAAACCCCTCCGGGTCCTGCTCTTGACCCAACTGATCAGATTAGGAGGCCGAGAGTTTATCAGTTGAATATTGAGCGTGATGAGAGTGGACACGATGTTGGTGAGTTTCATTCCTTTGATCTCTTGATGCATCGTTTATCGCCTCCTTGATCTCTTAAGTTTCGAGGACGAAACTTTTTCTCAGTGGGGTAGTATGTAATGCCCCGCTCCGAACGGTTACTTATGGAATACTACGCTGCTTTGACTCGGTTGAGAATCGAGTCTCGGGGAAACCTTACCTCCAAATCAACACGGACGAAGTGCAATGAACCCTTTTATACGGCTTCTATTAAAATAAGTCCAAGAGTTTTCGTTGGTTGCTTTGCTTTTTGGTTTTGTGTTGCTTTATATTTTGAGTTGCTTTCGATGACTTGGTTTTTATGATTTCGCTTTCTCGCTTGCGCGTTCTTTCGAATTGTAAGGGAAAGAGATCGAAGTATGCTAACCAAGTATTGTTACATTTTCAGGACGCATAACCAAAGAGTGAACGTCGCTTAAGGCTTCCCCATCCTCTCGTTCGATTCATTCGGTGAGTGGCTTAGGCCCTTCGATGAATCCTTTAAGTCTGCATGCCTAATAAAGAATCTCTAGTTCACTAAATGTTGCCTCATTAAAAAGACAAGCTAAAGAAATGAACTGCATGCTTAAAGTATTAGAATTATGCTTTTGCTATCAATTATGTTGCATGTTCTTAGTCACTATGCTGCTCGACCCAATTTATGGCAAGTCCCTATGTTTCAAATGTGTTAAGTGGGAAAGAATAAGAGATGGAAAATTGTGTATTCGTTTCCTTGAACTGTGCATTATAGTGTTATATCTGTTAGATGTTTCATGTCATGCATTGGTCTTGGACAACTTGTGCACAAGGTCTCGTCTCTCGAACGGTTCCTGGGGCACTGGGAATCGCTCGGTCCGGAAGAGATTTTTGGATCGCCCTGAGGTATACGGCCCGTAAGGGGGTCTAGTGGGGCGATATGTCTATTAGTGAGATGAGCTTGTATGTTCCAACTGCTAATCATGGGGCGACCCATGGACCGTCATATAGATAGGGCGCATGCTAGGTTTACCTTCTTGCATACCTATCATTTGTGACACCAAAAAGATTGATACATAAGTTTATACATATATACAATTGTGCCTAACTCTTGTGTCTGCTGCAGGGATAACCGTTCGGCCGTGGGTAAGATTATCATATGCATATGCTATATATTGTCTATGTTTCCTCGCATAAATTATTAAAATGAAACTAGACAACCAGAAAGACCACTTAATAATGTTAGCTTCATATGCTAACTTAGTGTAGATTTCTAAGGTGAGTTTGGCCACGGTCGCTCACCAGTACATGTGGTAGTACTGACCCATGTTTGTGGGCAAATATCCAGGTACTGGAAGCGAGAGTTTGGCAAGCATCCTCAACCTGAATCAGCGTGTGCGCACCCTTCCCTAGGACTGTGTTCGTGCTTCTTCCTCTGCTGCTTACCTCTCCAGTGGGCTACTCTTCTTCTGCTAGATGTTTTGGTTATTTTGGTCCTACTACAAGGGCATAATGTAATGGGCATTGTGGCTAGTTTTGGGAATGTAAAAAGAGTTGTAAGCCTTCTAAGGCATATTTTTGTAACTCAGCCAAGCAAGCACTTTATAATCCAAATCTTCAGTATTCAATAAAATGAAAGTATTTTGTGTGCTATCAAATGTGTTCAACTTTGGTTCTCTGCATTTTTACTCTGTGCCTATATATGTATATTTTCGTCTATCTTGTGTCTTGTGCAGGTACGTGCCTGGTGCAAGCGCAACTTAGGCTTGCACGACATCGCGCCCAAGCGAGGACGAATAAGCGGTTCCGTAGGGACCAAGCGAAGACGATCGGCCCCTACGGGATCGGGGCGCGACAGCTGGTGCTCTCTGAGCTGCACGACGAGGAGACATGGGACAATCTCTCATCTGATGTCCCTCTGTGCCATAATACAAGAAAACTCCCAACCTTATCCTATAGACCTCCCAGATATAGCCTATCTTTTTACAAAAGTGATAGGTGGGAGTCTGTTGAACCCGTCTCTGCAGCTGTTGTTGTAGAACCTGCTGAACTGGTGTCCGAACTTTAGCCTGAAACTGCTGTGTCTGAAAAGTCCTCTATTGCTGAAAATGGGGTCGCTTAGCTGGACCCACACTGCTGCTAGATCCTCCCAATACATCTCTCTCCTTCTTTGACTTGAGCTCTAAGTCATCCTCTGCCGTCTGGGTATCCATCAGCATCTCTTCGAATATCGTAGTGCAGTGACCCTTGGTGAGCGATTTGACCCCCTTGACCAAACCCTTTTGGAACTTCCTTTCTCTAACTAGGGTATTCTGTCCCTCCACGAATTTACCCAATCTACAGAACTCAGCGGCGTACTCGTCCACTGTTATACTCCCCTGGATGAGATCCTGAAACTAAATCTCCAGGGCACTCAGAGCCACATCCGGAAAGAACTTTTCCTTAAAAAGTTCTTTAAAAATTCTTAAGTCAATCCAGGTACCATAATCCTTGGATATGTGCAAAACTATATCAGGACAATGTCGAACATCTTGCTACCGGTCGCCTCTATCTGTAAACTCTTCAGAATCTGCGCCATTCGTAGGATCCTCTCGATATCCTCTATCCAGTCATTCGAATACAAGATCCCATCCTTTCCCTTGAAGTCCTTGGGCAGCATCAGCTTGAAATCAATAACAGTGCCCGACCACGGCTGTTGTGGGGAGGGATGGAGTGGAACAACCTGTGGCTGAACTACTGCAAACTCTCTCCACGGTTGCAAGTGCTAACTGATGAGCGTTCACTATTTCCTGCCTTACCACGTCAGACTGGCAGTATTGTGCCGCCACCTGGGTCTTCTAGGCCTCTATCATCTTTCAAAAAAATACAAACATCTGTGCGGCATCGATTGATACTAGGGTTGGTGGAAGCTCCTCTGAAAAGGCGGGAACAGTACTCTGAATTGGAGGAGGAAAACTCCCGAAAGCTGCTGATGCACCAACCTAAACCGGTGAAGCAACCCTCTGAGATAGAGAAGGTGGTACAGTAGATGCTGCTGGTGCTCGTCTCAAAGGTGGAGAAGTAACTGACCTCGCTGAAACTGCTCCAGAGCGCTAGAATCTGGTCTTCGGCGGCATCCTGAAGACATATAAAAAAAAAATCAATAAGGCACACGATACAATATCATCAAAGAAGGACAGTTATATTTCAAAGAAAATAAATATTTAGGTTGATAAAGATATCAAAATCAATAGATTGTAAATGTTCCAAGTTATGATTGAGTATTCTCTCATCATATATCCTAAGTCCTATATCCTATAGCATGCTTGTAGTAATACTCCAAGTCTGAGCACTACTATCTGGACCTGCATGAGCCACCACAAAAATGTGTCACGACCCGCACCCGGTATAAGGGTACGAGAATGTGGGTACGTCCAGCCTATGCCGCAACATCGGCAGTAAAATACAGTCTAGGTCAACAATACTATCTAAATATCTCTCATAATATATATATATATATATATATATATATATATATATATATATATATATAAATAATGTACCTATCAATGATATCTCAACTCCAAATAGAGGATAGTAAGATAATATGATAATGGTAATTAATACTCAATCACCATATAAAACTAGAGAAAGATATGGCATGATATGGAATAGAAAAATGAACACAGAGTCACAATACAATCCAAGACCAAATCCAATAGTCTAAGCACAACACAATTGTCTCAAATATAATACATGCCAAAATATTGAACTAGAAACACATTCAATACAATAGTCTAATTATCTTTAACTAGCTGATCATCTCCCTCAACTGGTATCGCCTCCTCTTGAGCTACAATCTCCAAATCTACTCCCACTGCGTCCTGAGGTCTATAGTATATATGATATGAGTCATCTAAATCATCTAAAAAAATATATCCAGTCAGGATTGAAGTGAAGCATACCTCTAACAGCAGTTCCAAATAAATAATAAAGGCTATGAAACAGTAAATAGTAAGAATACATAATATGAAATAAGAGCAGGGAATAGAGGTAGGAACTGGTAAATAAAAATATAGAATATAAATGAACATGTAATAAAATATCATATACAGGGAAACAAGAATAAGAAACTACACTAAGTGTGTGAGTACTAGCTTCGACATGTGATCGGCTTGGGAATATGAACAGGGATCATGGCTTGGTTAATCATACATGAAGTGTATGATTAATACGAACATGATACTTGTACATGAATACTTGTACATTGTGGGTATGATCGCATATCTAACTAACACTCCCCAACCCCCGACTGGTATAGTGGATCCAACCATGCCACGTTAAGACACGGGATTCTATGAGAAGTGAGCTAATCTTCTTATGAATTGGTGTCTATACATATACAAGATAACATGACATGTATAGGGTACAACAGAAAATAACATCTCATGATGGGATCCTGAATATACCAATACGTATAACATTGTGTCAGGAATTATGTATAACTATACTAGATACATGAAACATAGAAGCTACCATATATTAGAAACTATCAAAGAATGTACTCGCCTCTAGTTCTGAGCAAATGATGTGCTCGGTGCCCAAGCTGGTATCACACAGACCTATATATAAAATATCATGTCATAGGTGTAAGGAAATGATAAATATGCTAAATGCACTAAAGCATGATTTTCTAGGTCAAGGCTAGGTCATACTAGTCATACTAGGCCAAGCTTGGTCAATACATTAATTTTAGGGTCATACCTAACTTCTAGGTTGATTACAAGGTCATACTAGTTAGTTCTAGGTGATAGTAGGTTATACCTAGGTTTCTAAGTTGGTATCTAGATGATATTAGCTATACTATTTAACACTAGATAGTACGTTACCATATCTATACCTATATCAATATGTGTAACTAATATACATATACTAGTTAACATATATCAACATTATATATATAAGTTACACAATACCTTAACAATATTGCCATAGTATCTAAATAGATATTAACTTAACACTTACCCAACACTTACCCTTTACCCTAGCACTAGTATCTCACCCTTCAAACACTGATATTCCAACTCAACCGCACCCTCTAGTTACTGATATTTTAGAGTATCAATACACTCCAACAATTACAACTACAAAACCCCCAACTACTTGCATTGCCTGCAACCCGACACCTTACCACACCAAGGCACAACACCAACAGTCTTCCTCAAGGTAACTGAACTTGCATACTGTCACATGCATCAACACCTAATCCCAATTGTTGTTAGGATCAGTCCTAATCATAGACCTCACATGCATCAACACCCAATCCCTAATGCCTCCTTCTCCAAGTGCTCCTTGTAATCCAAGCTCCAATGCTCCTTAGATGATAAAAATGGAAGGAATGAGAGTGAACTATGGAGAATTTGATGGAGGGATGAACCAAATTGAAAAAGAACATAATTGGGGATCTAGATTGGAATGAATGAATAATAAGAGAGAAAATATTCTTCTACTTATGTGGCCGATCCCTTCTTCCCTCTTCTAAGCTATATGCAATGACACTATTGCTCCCAATAATTAATTATGAGGTATTTAATTAGGAGGTCTATATTAGGAATCTTCTAATTCTAATAAAAACTAATTATAATCTCCTAATTAATGAATTGGATGAGTCTAATTGGCCTAGTCCAATATTGGGCTCAATGTGTCATGACTAGTCCTATTGGGTCGACTAGTGTCAAGTCCAAATAAATATTCTAGTCCAATAAATAATAACTAAATAATAAAATATATAAAATATAAATACTAAATAAGAAATAATATGAAAGGACAAAATTATCCCTATCTAGAAATGTGGTAGTGATAGTTTTACCCTGTCGAGGTACCACATGTGGTGTCCCACTGTAACACGGAGTACTATGCTCCTTTATAGTTCTTAAGATCGGCTGATGCTTGAGGCGGACCCTCCTGGCTCCGATCATCAAATACTGTAAATGATGCCATCCTCGATGTGCTCATTCAATATAGTGTCTGTTGTGAACGGATATGCCAGAATCACCTGGCTCCGAATATCAACTACTACAATGATGACATCCTTGATGTGCTCACTTAGTACTCTGTGCCTAAACTGTACATTCCTCTTCTTACCATTGAAGAGATCATTTGATGTCACTGCTGCAGTTGCCTGGTTGTCATAATATATCGGTACCTTTGGTATCTGTGCACCAATCACTACAAGATCTTACCTAAGCTCCCGAAGCCACTCTGCTTCATCTGCTGTAGCCTGCAAGTGCATATAACTTAGACTCCTTTAAGGAATGAGAGAGCCTTGTCTATTTCTTTGACTTCCACGATATAGCAGCTCTATCCATTGAGAAGACGTATCCTCTTGTGGATCTTTTGCTCTCTACTTCTGAACACCTGCTTGTATTATTGAAGCCTTCTACTACTGTCAGATACCCGATGTAGTACAATGCATACTTTTGAGTCCTCTTGAGATATCTTATCATTCTTTTTACAGTCTTCTAGTGCTCCACACAGGGTTGCTCGTGATTTGACTCAGCATCCCCATGGCGAAAGCTATGTCAGGCCTTGTGATAATTTTCACATACATCAAACTTTCGATGACGCTTGAGTACTCCAGCTGCCTGACGCTTTCCCTAGGATTTGGATTAATTTTTTTGTCACACCTGTACGGAGTATCGATCCCTGAAAGATCTTGATATTTATAGCGTGTGAGCATCTTCTTAATATAATAACACTATGACAGTGCCACTACAGTGTCCGTCCGGATGATCTTTGTCCCGAGGATAACATCAGCTTCCCCCAAGTCCTTCATACTGAACTTGGATGAGAGGAACTTATTTGTCACAGTGATATGTGCTAGATCCGAACCTATGATAAGTATTTCATCCATGTATAGACAAACGATGACTTCTCTTCCATCAGCGAACTTCGTGTAAACACACTTGTCCGTCTTGCTAACCTTGTAGCTGTTTCATCTTATAACTTTATCAAACTTCTCATGCCATATCTTGGGAGCTTGCTTCAGACCGTATAACCATTTTACTAACTTATAGACTTTGTCTTCAATCCCTTTGACAAAAAATCCTTCTAGCTGTTGCATATAAATCTATTTGGTCAACTCTCCATTCAGGAATACTATTTAACATCCATCTGATGAATAACTAGCCTATGAATTTTACTCAGAGCAATCAACATCCTGATGGTCATCATCCGCCCTACTGGAGCATATATATCGAAGTAGTCGATCTCCTACTTTTGAGAAAACCCTTTGGCAACCAACCTTGGCTTGAACTTGTCAACGGTTCTATCGACCTTCATCTTCTTCTTAAAGATCCATTTATATCTGATTGATTTAGCTCCTTTAGGCAGATCGACCAATACCCAAGTGTTATTGGAGATTATTGAGTTATTCTCATTATTTATAGCCTCATTCTGGAAGATAACATCTCTTGTTTTTATCGTCTCATCATAGTTAAGAGGATCTACTTTCACATGATAGGTGACAAAATTATCTCTGAAGTCCTTTAGTCTTCTTACTCGCTTAAATACCTGTTCTGTGAGTTCTGGTTCGAATGTTGTCTCTGGAATGACAATTTCTCTTTAAACTATATCTTCATTGGAAACGTTAGCCTCCTGTGCACCTACACTATTCTTTATAATATTTGCGATAAAAATGTTCTTATATCTTGCAAATTTATCTTCAAAAAATTCTGCGTCACGAGATTCAATGATATGATTTGATTCTATATCAAGAAACCTTCGAGCATCACTCTTCTCATCATAACACAGGAAGATGGTCTTCGTAGTCCTCATACCTAGCTTCTGTATCTTCAAGACCGGGAGCTTCACATATGTCATACACCCCCATACTCTAATGACATTCAAGTTGGGTCTGATCTTAAACCAGAGTTTATGAGGAGTGACATCGGAAGTCGCATATGACACTTTGTTCAGGATGAACGTAGCCGTCAGCACAACTTCTCTCCAAAGGCAGTTTGGAAGACCCATAATCAACATTATTAACTTTATCATCTCTGTTAATATTTTATTCTTTCTTTCAGCTACTCTATTTGATTGAGAAGAATATAGAGCAGTCGTCTCATTGACAATTCTATGTTCTTTGTAGAATAATACGAATTTAATAGACCTATACTCTCCACCTTGATCACTTCTGAGTCTCTTGAGTTGTTGCCCTGTTTGATGTTCAGCCTCAGCTTTGAACTCCTTGAAGTTCTTGAATGCTTTATCTTTTGTCTTGAGCAAACATACAAATGCGTACTTCAAGTAGTCGTCGATAATTTTTTTTATCTTGGCCTTTTGTGGAGAACTGCTTGAAATCACAGATGTCTGAGTTCACCAACTCTAAAAGATCTGTGCTCCGGTTTATCCGTTTGAACGATTTTCTTGTGATCTTTGTCTGGGCACAGACCTCACACTTCTCTACCTTTTTACTCCCATATTTGGAGATAAGCCCTAGACTAGACATCTTGCGGTACATAATATATTCCCTAGTCTGGTCTCCCACAACTGTCATAATGAGACTCTACTCATAAACAGAAGCTCGAACATCCATCTAATAGTGAAAGCCTTGTTTCAAAGTATGTCTCTTGCCAAGATATCACCATCTGACAAACATGGATGTTCACCCTCAAGTCTGTAATAGACTTCCTGAGATCAGATCCTTGGTAATCACTGGTACTTTGCTACACGTACTTCTTTGACTGTAACTTTTCGAAGTCCAGAACCATTTTTCCAATTCCCAGATCCTCTGTTTGATCCTTGTTCGCTATTGAGACCTTCGACCTTCTTCAATGATTGGCTTAACCTCAGTGAACTTCTCTTCCTAGAGCTTTCATGGCTAGATGCACTAGTATCCATACACTAATCAACAACCACACTAAATTACTTATCCTGCGTAATCATAGCAACCAAGTTAAGTAATCAAAGTAACCTAGTTAAGATTTTACCTTGCTATTTTGGTTTGAAATTGGATCTGCCTCGTTCTAATAGAAGTCTACTGCGGTAAAATCTGATGCTAGTTAAGAAGCAATTTTAGTAATCAAAGTAACCTAGTCCGAGTCTGAGTCCTTAAGCCCCTTTGGGGCTTAGCTCCTATGGAATAAATTCCAAAAGTAGGACAAAAAGCTTAAAAGCTTACGTGAAGGAGTTAATCATTTTTTATCCTAATAAAACACCCCCACATGGCACCCATGTTCCTCACCACACCTCATGTGCACACGTCAATACAAGTCAAACATTATATTGAGATATCCACTTGGTGGTGTAGTCAATGTGGGACTATCTTTCATAGTCCAAAGGCAAAAACACCAACAAATATCATCCATATCCCAATCAAATATATATATCACAGTATAAAACACAACCAACACATATCCACACATAGTATAAAACACATCCAACATATCCACACACAGTATAAAATACATTCAACATAGATCCACACAGACAATATAATACAACACAGATCAATATCTATAGTCTAACAATATTAGTAATATATTGCATCGAAGAGTATCAATACATCCATAATTTTTTTTTCGAAAATCAGCCTGTTGGAGGGGGCAGTGGCAACATCGTCTAGCACTGCTGGTTGCGCATGAACTCCAGCATAAACATAGTCAAGGTCCATTGCATGGCCTCTAGAATGATAGGAGCAGGAGAAAAATAGGAGTGCAACCGAAGGAGCAGACTGGCTCGCCGTAGGAATAACAGTACGAACGGTACCATCAGGAGCAACAGGAGGAGGAGTCATCCTCTGTATAATCTCTCTCAACTTCATATGAACACCGTTCATCAGTCGACATATGCTGCATATAATAAGGATGCCAGGAGGAGTAGCACCAGAGCTAACATGTTGTAACTATGCAGGTGGAGGTAGAGAGGAGCTCTGGAGTAAACCGATAACTATGATGCCAACGATCCAGTATCGTACATGCTTCCATTTTTTTTTTATTCCTATGGCTGACTAATGTCACCCAACCCTCTCCCCCCAAAGGCCTGACATTCTTAACTCTCAAATGTCTCATAAGTCTCCTATATTTATATAAAATAAATAATTATTTTATAATTTTTATTTTTTATGCTTCTAGATGATTGATCTAGTATGTTTTCTTTCCTTTAGTACAATGCTAAGCGAGGATCCTATCCCCCTCATATAATTTTTTACTATCCCCCATATATATATATATATATATATATATATATATATATATATATATATAGAGAGAGAGAGAGAGAGAGAGAGAGACTCAAATCACCTTAGTTCTAGTTTAATTTACACTATGCTAGGAAGAATTAGTGTTTTTAGGGTTAGGGTCAATTTGGATTAATTGTGTCACATTTATATAGTGAAATAGGAAACTAATTAGCCAAATTTTCTTATAATTAAATTTGTGTTTATATAACTTTTTTTTAGAAGTTATGAATGTATAAAAGATGATCAATATTTTATGGTAGTATAAATTTGCAATTGTTTTCTACCCAACAATCTGATCCAGATTGGGGTTACATGTTGCATACACCAAATACTCTAATTAGAATAAAATTACAGATTTATTATTGATGCATTATAAATTTGGTAGAATTTACTTGTCAAAAACAATATAAGAAATTATGCTAGGATATTTGTTATATGTATCTAGATCTAGTTATAACTTATACTTCTAGGTTTGAGTGATAATTGCAAGAATAGACATGTACTTACATATGCTTTAGTAACCCTAATGACTACTCGCTTCCTATCATTCTTCCGCTTGTTTGTGCACTCATAGATCTTACCATCCGTCGTAAATGTTCGGCGGTAAAAAAATTTGTACACTAGGAGAAAACCTTACCAGAATCACAATGTAGAAGATGTGTCGCAGATCCAACGGTCAGATCTTCCGCAATTACAAGAAGATCGAATCTAGATAGTCGGTGAAGTCGGGACTAGCACCTGATGCACAAAATAATATGTAATGATCCAACTGTCCATATTAATCGATCTATATATAGAGCAACATAGATTTTGGCACTAGTTTGAGGTCGATCGGACATCGTGGCATGAAGATATGGCTCTAGAAGGCAAAGGGACTACTGGACACACGCTGGACACACGCGGGACACGTCACACCACCATTATGCTCAATTTTCACGCGCCACCATCGACCGGACGACAATGCCGGAAGGGATGTAAGCCTAGCATGAGAAGTAGGAGCCACTTAGAAAGCCAAGGGGACCTGCTTATATATGAATCCCCATACAGATCTCGACCAAAGATCTGAGAGAGGATATAGGCAAGTCATCCTTGGCTTAGCCAAGATAGGCTCCTATCTTCATGTAAGACTTCTCTTCCACTACTACATATATATAAATGCTTGTGTTGACTGTTATGACACTTATAGCTTCCTCATTCCTCTATTTATATAAGTCTAACATGATGATCCATACCTGTCAATAATTTGTGTTTTAAGTCACAAGGAATAATTATATTCCCATAAAGGAAAGATACATCAACAAAGGCAGAGAATGATACCCCATGTATTCTAGGCATAGCCATTTTGACTTCTGAAACTAAACATGATAAGAAGATGCTTAACATATCACAAAGACATCTTTCTTGTTCCTACAGATGAAGGCTGTATGGAAGATCAACACGTGTGCACTATCCAATGCCAACTTCATCTAAATTCTCACTAGTCAAAGGGCATATAATCCGAATTCTCTAATGGCCACAAAGGTTCCACTACAACTAGGTCTGAATCTGTGATAAAGGATCAAAGAAATCAATCCTGATTAATGATTATGTTCCAGATTATAGGAATTGTGAAGTGGCTTATGTGTCACAATTCCATGGAAATGTCATGGCCATATATTCTTGCAATTCTTTATTGGTTGCCAAGTACAAATAAATGTCTGATACCTTGATAGAATTCATAAGATTTGTATAAAGATTTCTTGGAAACAAAACGAAAAAAATCGTTCTCCAAATCAGAAAGTACCTGCGAGAGAACCGAACAAAACGTACAAACCAAATATTACCAAACACAAATCGCAGACACAGATTTTTGCGTGAAAAATCCGAAAAAACCACGGGACGATCGGAGTCCAACCCTGAAGAACCTCCACTAATGGAATAAAGAGATTACACTCTCTGCAAGCTCCTCACCGACCCAACATGGATCACCGCAACCCTTTAGAACAGAAAATAGATTACAACCACGAAGAAAAAAAACAATGAGAAATATCCCAAATTGATCTTCTTCTCCGAAATGACCTCCAATCCTTCTTTCTCCTTTCCAAAGTTGCAATGACACTCTTGCCACATTTCTCTCTCTTATTTTTCTCATGTTATTGTATATTGCATGAGCCTTTATATAAACTTTTGTATGAATTAGGGTTTCCATATGAAAAACTATATATGGAAGCTTAAAATATTTATTGAAATTCAATTACATTCAATCATATATTTAATGAAAATTAAATCATAAATTAGCTTACCATAAATTGAAAATCTAATTATATGAAAAGTTAATATATGAAAGATTCAATCATAAATATATAATTAAAGTCAAAGATGGAAATCCAATATAATATTTGCTTACCATAAATGTTCCAATACATGACGCTCGATGCACTTTTCGAGCTTTTCCGACACACGGATGTCGCTCGTCGCACTCCGGGGTATTCTCCACATAGGTTGGAAACTCCACCCACTCCAACAAATCTTTCCCTTCACAACTGTATGGAGGGGGTCGTCATCCCGACGATCTGCCTACAGTAAAACTTTCTCCTTGGAAGAATCTTTGTGAACATGTCTTCTCCGTTGTCATCTGTATGAACCTTCTCAAGCGTCGCTTCCTTCTTTTCCACAGCATTCCGTATCCAATGATACCGGACTCAATGTACTTGGACCGGCTATGAAATGTCTGGTTCATCACAAGGTGAATAGAACTCTGACTACCGCAAAGGAAAGGATACAGCTCTTGCTTTAGCCCAATTTTCTATAATAACTTCTTCATCCACAACAACTCCTTGCAAGCCTTTGTCGCCGTAATGTACTCTGCCTTTGTCATCGACAAGGCAACACACTTCTGCGACCGCGACTGCCATGATATTGCTCCACCAGCAAACATCATCACATAGCCCAAAGTCGATCGCCTCGTATCCACATCTCCAGCCATATCAGAGTCGGTATACCCAACCAGCTTTGGCTCGTCACCACCAAAAAAAAGTCTCCAATCAGTAGTGCCCTGAAGATATCGTAGAATCCACTTGACCCCACTCCAATATACCCTTCCAGGATTGGAAGTATACCTGCTAATTGTGCCAACTATGAGAGCGATGTCTGGCCTCGTACACACCATAAAATACATAAGACTTCCCACAGCTGAGGCATATGGAACCCGCTCCATATCTTCCTTCTCGTCCTTAGTAGATGGACACTGCTCCTCAGTAAACTTAAAGTGAGCCGCAAGGGATTACTTACTTTCTTTGACCCGTCCATCCTGAAATGCTAAAGTACCTGGTGAATGTACTTCTTTTGGGATAAGTGTAGCAGCTTGGACTCTCTCTCTCTCTCTCTCTCTCTCTCTCTCTCTCTCTCTCTCTCAGCTGATCTCCATCCCAAGAATAGTCTTTACTGTGCCCAAATCCTTCATAGAGAAGGTCGCGCCCAGTTGGCGCTTTAACTCCACTATCCTAGTGGCATTCTGACCCACCGGTAGCATATCATAAACATAGAGAAGTAAAATGATTAAAGAATCCTCGGCAAAGTACCGCACAAATACACAGTGGTCCGACATCGTCCATGCATAACCATGCTCCCCCATAAATGACTCGAACTTCTTATACCACTGCCTCGGAGCCTGCTTCAGACCATACAAGCTCTTCCTTAGCTAGCAGACCAAGTATGACTTGCTCTTATCATAGAATCCCTCTAGCTACTCTATGTACAACTCCTCCTCAAGATCATCGTGGAAGAATATCGTCTTCACGTTCATTTGCTCGACCTCCAAGTCAAAACTGGCTGCCAATGATAGCACCACCCGAAAAGATGACTTCTTGATGACTGGCGAAAATATCTCATCATAATCTATGTCTTTTCACTGACCGTAGCCTTTAACTACCAGCCTTGCTTTGTATTAAGGGCAAGTAGCATCATATGTTTGCTTCACTCTGAATATCCATCGATTCTTCAAAGCCTTTTTGCCCTTTGGCAACCGTACCAGATCATAAGTAGAGTTGGCCTGCTAGGAGCTCATCTTGTCCTGTATGGCCTCCATCCACTCCTGCATGTGTTCGTCTTCCATAGCCTCTGTAAAACTTTTGGGTTCTCCACCGTCAATCAGTAGCACATACTCACCCGGTGAGTATCTCGTAGATGGTCGACGCTCTCTATCGCTCCTCCTCAATGAAACCACTGGTGCTGGCTGTATACCAATAGCCTCCTCCATTTCAGGAACTACCTTCTCGGTATGCTCATCCTCCTGAGGGTCACCCTGACCACCATCAGCAGGCTAATGATCAAGGTTGAGAGCAACTTCATGTACTGGATCCCCTATAACTAGATTCTCTACCATGTCCTCTGAATACTGCTCGAAGCAAAATGACTCTAACTCAGGCATTTCCTTAGCCTCATAAGGCATCTCGAAATCCTGAGTGTTGGTCATGGTCTGATCCTCGACGAATACCACATTCCTGCTTCTATAGAGGTTTCTTTCCATTGGATCATAGAGTCTACAGCCAAACTCATCCCGACCGTAACCGACAAAGACGTACCGCCTCGTCTTCGGCTCAAGTTTGGATCTTTCGTCCTTCGGTACATGCACGAAGGCCTTGCAACCAAACACTCATAAGTGATTGTATGAAGGCTCTTTACCATACCATACTTTGTCAGGAATATCATCCTGCAAAGGAGCACTAGGAGATAAATTAATAATATAAGCAGCTGTGTAAAGAGCCCCACCCCAATAGTTGTTCGACAAGTTTGCTTCTGACAGCAAATATCGTACCCTCTCCATCAACGTCCTGTTCATCCGTTCCGCTACACCATTGAGCTGAGATATCTTTGGCGGAGTCTTCTGGTATCGTATCCCTAGCTCTTTGCAGTATGCATCAACGGGACCGCTATATTCACCGCCATTATCCGACCGAACATATAACTGTTTCTTGCTCGTTTTTCTTTCAACAGAGGCCTGAAACTCCTTGAAAGTAGGCAATACCTGATCCTTAGTCTTTAAGGCATAGACCCAAACCTTCCTGGAATAATTATCAATAAAAGTTATAAACTAAGAAGCACCACCAATAGATTTTACCTTCATAGGACCATATACATCGGAGTGAATCAACTCGACCAACGTCGGCTTCCTTGAACTTGGTTGACTTTGGAGAGCCACCCTATTTTGCTTCCCCTCCAAACAGATACCCTATTTTTCTTTTCCGCCAAACAGTACATGCACCTCTCCAGCTTTATAGACTTGAGTCCTGGAATTACCTTCATGTCCACCAAGTAGCTCATCCATTTCTCGCTGATGTGGTCGAGCCACCTGTGCCATAATTCGGCAGACGTACCAGTAGCTGCGTTCACCTTATGTGCCCCCTATGCGCTGCCTTCCATATAGTAGAGTTTGGACATCTTGCTTCCTCTGGCAATCACCATCGGACCTATGAAAAGCTTCTGCTTACTGTTCCTGGAGATATTAAGAAACCCTCGTCATCCAACCTTCCAACAGATACCAAGTTGAAACGGATATCAGGGATATGACGAACATCTTTCAGAAGAAGAACTGCACCTATCTTTGTCCTCAAATGCACATCTCCAATGGCAACTGCCTTCGACACATCTTTATTGTCCATCTTCAACACTCCACAGTCGCTTGTTGTGTAAGTAGCAAATAGTGCCATGCTGTGAGATACGTGCGCTGAAGCACCAGAGTCCACCAGCCAAGATTTGTCATCACAGGCGAGGTTCATAACTACAGCATCACCTATAATGATCAGATCGCCTCCATGTGTCGAGGCCACTGCTGTAATATTCTCGCCATGCTTCCATATGTCGCCCTTCTTCTATCTCTTTTAAGAGAAACTGTTTCGCTTAATGTGGCCCTTCTTGCCACAATGGTAACACTACGAGTCCTCGTACCGACCCTTGGACCTTCCCCTGCTTTTGTCTCTGCCACCGCCTGGACCCCTATTTTTACCCTTTTCTGCGTCTCTCTGAAACAAGCGCCTCTGAGTGGGATATGGATGAAGTGCCCTGAGAACTCTCCGCATCTCTTCATTCAGTACCCTGCTGTTTGCATACTCCAGACTGACCATGCCTTCCGGAACAGAAGTGATCATAGACACTCGTACGGTCTTCTACAAGTGGAATGTACACAGCAGCCATAGTCCCTGAACCTCATCGTTGAACTTGACTCCCATCGGGGATAGATGGTTAACCATGCCCTGGAACTCACTCAAATAATCCATAATGGACGTCCCATCTTTGTACCGCAGACCCATCATCATCCGGATTAGGAATAATTTATTTACCCTGGTCTTCTTTGCATACAAAGATTCCAGCTTATCCCATAGTGTCCTCACGTGCTCAATACTGGCAACGTGGTTGTACACGTTCTTGTCAACGAACTGCCTAATGAACCTACACACCTGTATAGGCTCGAACTTTTTGTCCTCTTCAAATTTGTCACTGGGTGTAAACCCCCTGATTTTTCAAAATTTTAAAAACTGGATTTTGCACGATTTTCAGGAATTTTCTGGGATTTTTCAGTAATTTAAAACAGGGTTTTAATTATTCAATGATTTTTAATTGGTATTAAACAATATTAAAATATTGTGAAAATAATATTTTTGGATGTAAAATGAAAAACTGGACTTAGGGCAATTTTTCTGGAATTTATCGGACCCCGGACCTATTTTTAAATACCTAAAACTATTTATTTATTTATTTATTTATTTAATTATTATTATTATTATTATTATATTTTTATTTTTAAAACCAAACCCCGGCCCGCGGCCCGTTGGGCCGGCCCAGCCCAACAGACCCCCACCGAGGCCCAGCCCACCCCGGCCTAGCGGGTCGGGCGGGTCGGCCAGACCCGAACCCGACCCGACCCGTCTCCCCCGCTGCACGACCCCTCGGCTGCCCGCGTCTTCCGGCGACGTGGTCGCCGCCCTCCGCGCTGCCCGGCCACGTCGCAGCCTCCTCCGCGCTGCCAGCGGCCACGACCCTCCCCCCTGACCGCCTCAGCTCCGCCATCCTCGGCCCCGCTCCCTCTCCTCCGCCCTATATATATTCCCCCCCCCCCCCGCCGGCTCCAGCCCCCCCACCACGATCACCGCCACCGCCACTGCGCCTCGCCAGCCTCGCCGAGAGCCGCCGCCGTGCAGACCCCCGCGCCGCCGTCCTCCTCCGCGCCCAGCCCCCTCATCCTCCTCCTTCCTCCCCTCCGGCGGCCACCGCCCGCAGAAGCAGCAGCAGCAGCAGCCAGAAGCAGCGGCTCCGCCGCCGAGCCGTCGCCGCCGTTGAGCCGTCGCCACCGTGCGCCTCGCCGCGCTGCCCCGCCGCAGCCAGCCCCCCCGCACCGCCGTCCCAGTCGCCGGAGCCCCGCCGCAGCGAACCCCAAGCCCTAACCCTAATTTTGGGTTCCTGTGTCCGACACGAGTCGGACACGTGTCGGACACGGTTCGGCCCCGGTTTTTCGGGTCCCCTTCAGGTGCGTGTAACTTTTTAACCGTAGCTCCGTTTTCGATTCCGCAAATTTCTACGCGAAGCCTGTATGACCCTCTCGGTGTCCGGACAAACTGTTCGGGGCATCGCGTCCTGTGGTGATCGCGCACCGCGATCCAAAAACAGGAAAAACCCAGACCCTGTTTCACCCCGGAACTGAGTACGCCCCGCCAAACGGGACGACTTGGTCGCGCGCGATCTTCACAGATACGTGTGCCTCGTCGATACGGACGTGTGGGTTTTCGCGGAAGCTGATTCGGGTGTGCGTGCACACCGGAATCAACGCGTATCCGCGGACATCGCCCCGTATCCGTCTTTTCTGCAATTCGACCTAACTTCGTGCACACACGTCGGATCGAGATGAAACTTGCGCCATCGGACTCGTAGCGATACGCTGGTCCTGTGGGTCAAGTTTGGTCCGATTCTGAGAACGTTGACGAAATCGCGTGTCGTGGGCCCCACAGGCCCCGCTCGACGGGCGATTTTGTGTTCGGCTCATCGGAATCCAATTCTGGAAGTTCCGTTGGGTTCGTATCAGCGTTCCTGACCTGTTGACACTGAGTTTGGTGAATTTGGAGACCGTTGACCCTGACGCGTTTTTCGGTGCAAAGCGGGCCCACCGGTGGACCCCGTTTTGGCCCGAAACTGCCGTTTCTGCCCTTGTCTCCAAATTGGACCCAAGGACAGGCGTTTCTAGCTGATTGATATTTTCTGGATCTGATGGTGATGTTTGTTTCAGCAACCGAAGTACCGCCTGCAATTCCCGTCGAAGTCAGAACTGCGAACATAGCCGGAACCACAGGCAAGTGTACCTCGCCAAAACTTGCAGCTTGCTACATATTTCCTGGACTTGGTTATACATCAGTGGGCAAGTAAAGCCTGCCAATTTCTCAGATATTTCTGGTTTAGTATTTTACCTGACTGCTGTAGATTTTTATGTAAACTTGATTAACTGCTCAACCCAGGACACCTGACACGCTGCATGTGACGGAATTGCCTGAGATTTACCTGGTGATTCCGTATAGGTTACATATTCATGACATTTACAGATTACATGCTTAGATTCTATCCTGACTCATTGCATTAGTTAAATCTTGCGTGGCTTGTACCTGATATTCTGGAACTGTGACGTGAGATTACATGGGGTGGGGAGAGTATTATCATATCAAGGCTGAAAATAATATAATGAAAACATGGTTATCTGGAGGTGTCTTAGTCTCTGATACAGAGCTCTGGCACAAGTACTGGCCCTCTCGAGAAATACTGCTATGGTTTCTCCAACACTGATCCTGTAGTAGTCTCAGCCTGAGTATGACTAGAACTCTCACTTGCATATCACTTAGCTGGTTTACATAGTTACCCTGCTGTTTATTTCATTACTGCACTGATATTCATTATGGCTTGAGATATTTCTGTACCTTGCTATGTCCCCTGAGGACCTGGAATGGATGATGTCCCCAGGTACAGCTGAAGAGAACTACCCAGAAGTGTACGGTACCGGAGCACTCCTCGGAACAGAACCAGGAACAGAGGACGAAGTAGTGGCCGAAGACTTCTCCTGAGCACCTGCTTCAGCTGCACAGTATTTCCCTTCCAGTATTTTATTTCCTGTTTTTTCCTGAATTGTAACAAACTAAATTCTCGGATTTGTTTCCCGAGATAACATTATTTCTTATTGCTTATTTAATTCCATTGCATTTATTTCCTGGCAATTAATCTGTGTTATCTGTGGATGAGATTAGAAATACCTGAGACTGTAACTTAGTATTGCTAGACTACAGCTTAAGCATGCCCTGATGGATCCATTAAATTGGGTTGTCCATCGGTGCGTGCTGCTGGCCATTGCCACGCTCCTCCAGTCCCTCGTCATTTTGGGACTGGGGCGTGACATGGTTTTTGTGGTGGCCCATGCAGGTCAACGACTAAAGTGTTCGGTTTCAACTTAGGGACCGAACAGGCCTGCAATAAAATAGGATAAGTTTTTAGGATCTCATCCACTTGCTTGAATCGTTTTTGATATCTGTATCGCATTCAAACTAATTTGAACTTGCATCTTGCCTTGATTCCTGTGCGCCTCTTATTGGGTATTTTGGATACAGGGAAATGGACCCACAAGAATGCAACGAGACTCCCGTCAGAACACCACCAGCTACAGGTGTCACCTACGACGACGAAGTGACACCAGTCGGAGGAATTTCCACAACTCAACAGAGCCAGCCGGCAGGTCAACCTACCTCCCGATTCCGGCGCGATGACATCCCGCCTCCGCCGCAGTTCGTCCCACCAATGCCCGTGTTCCCACCAGGACAGCCGATCGACGGGCAGCAAATATTTCAGATGATCTACGCGATGATGCAAGCTCAGCAGCAAGTCCAACACGAGGCTCAGCGTCGCGAAGCTAACTTCTTGAGGGACAGCATCGTAACTGCACTGGGGCAGGCCAACCTACCAGCTCGACGGCCAACTACAGGCTCAATCACTGACTTCCGCCAACTGAAGCCCCGCACTTTTTCTGGAAAAGAGGAGCCCACAGAAGTGCACGAGTGGCTCACCAACATACGGCATCAACTTGAAGCAGCTGAGCTTCCCCGGGAACGCTGGATGACCGCCGTCCGAATGCAATTGACGGACAATGCCCATCACTGGTGGCTATCCGAGGAGACGCGACTCGGACCAGACCGAGTCACTTGGGAGGAGTTCTCCAGACTCTTCCAAGAGATGTACATTCCTGCCATCGCTCGATCAGAACTGCGGGACAAATTCAACCGCCTCACTCAGGACTCCATGACGGTGGAAGAGTACAACGCAGAATTCATCCGTCTGAGTCGCTTCGCCCCCACCCTGATCCCGACTGAGGAAGAGAAGGCCGAGAAATTCTTCGGCGGACTGAACATTGAGCTGCAGAAACTGATTGGGTCCGTCGCACCAACATCATACTCGGACGTTCTTGCTGCGGCTCGACGCGTGGAGCGCGTCACCAAGAGAGAGGCCAGACTGAAGAGGTCTTCCCCATCATCAACCTCCAGAACACCACAAGAAGAATCTGCAAAGAGACCGCACCAACAGCATAAAGCACCTGCACCACAAACGGTAGTCCTCCTTACTTGTCACTACTGTGGCAAAGCAGGCCATATCGCCAAGGAATGCCGACGCAGACTAGGATTGTGTTTGGCATGCGGATCCCGTCAGCATTCAGTAAGGGATTGCACTCAACATGGAGAAGGAGCACCAAGGGCGAACCAGCAAACTCCGCCAGCGCCTCGAGCAGCACCCTACCAGCCAGCTCAGCAGCAGCAGAGGAATCTACCTCAAGGACGAGAGCAAGCTTATGCGCTGACTGTGCAGGACGCCGATGCGAGTAAGTGATTTATAGTTATCTGTTTTTGTCTTGTTGTAGTTCGTGCCCGTTGGTTCGTGACCTCAGCCCCAACCTAGTTAATTGCAACTTGTTAATAACAACCTGGCTTTCATAAGAGATATGGTTTTAACTAAATTATCCTGGAAAGTGTAAACTTTCAAATTCTAGGAAAACGGTATTTCCCTGAAGTATCTCGTGATGTATTTTCAAGCGATGCTTGCGACCGCGTCATCTCTGTTGACCGGTTATTCTTTGATTGCGAGGACGCAATCTTCTTAAGGGGGGTAGATTGTAAACCCCCTGATTTTTCAAAATTTTAAAAACTGGATTTTGCACGATTTTCAGGAATTTTCTGGGATTTTTCAGTAATTTAAAACAGGGTTTTAATTATTCAATGATTTTTAATTGGTATTAAACAATATTAAAATATTGTGAAAATAATATTTTTGGATGTAAAATGAAAAACTGGACTTAGGGCAATTTTTCTGGAATTTATCGGACCCCGGACCTATTTTTAAATACCTAAAACTATTTATTTATTTATTTATTTATTTAATTATTATTATTATTATTATTATATTTTTATTTTTAAAACCAAACCCCGGCCCGCGGCCCGTTGGGCCGGCCCAGCCCAACAGACCCCCACCGAGGCCCAGCCCACCCCGGCCTAGCGGGTCGGGCGGGTCGGCCAGACCCGAACCCGACCCGACCCGTCTCCCCCGCTGCACGACCCCTCGGCTGCCCGCGTCTTCCGGCGACGTGGCCGCCGCCCTCCGCGCTGCCCGGCCACGTCGCAGCCTCCTCCGCGCTGCCAGCGGCCACGACCCTCCCCCCTGACCGCCTCAGCTCCGCCATCCTCGGCCCCGCTCCCTCTCCTCCGCCCTATATATATTCCCCCCCCCCCCCCCCGCCGGCTCCAGCCCCCCCACCACGATCACCGCCACCGCCACTGCGCCTCGCCAGCCTCGCCGAGAGCCGCCGCCGTGCAGACCCCCGCGCCGCCGTCCTCCTCCGCGCCCAGCCCCCTCATCCTCCTCCTTCCTCCCCTCCGGCGGCCACCGCCCGCAGAAGCAGCAGCAGCAGCAGCCAGAAGCAGCGGCTCCGCCGCCGAGCCGTCGCCGCCGCTGAGCCGTCGCCACCGTGCGCCTCGCCGCGCTGCCCCGCCGCAGTCAGCCCCCCCGCGCCGCCGTCCCAGTCGCCGGAGCCCCGCCGCAGCGAACCCCAAGCCCTAACCCTAATTTTGGGTTCCTGTGTCCGACACGAGTTGGACACGTGTCGGACACGGTTCGGCCCCGGTTTTTCGGGTCCCCTTCAGGTGCGTGTAACTTTTTAACCGTAGCTCCGTTTTCGATTCCGTAAATTTCTACGCGAAGCCTGTATGACCCTCTCGGTGTCCGGACAAACTGTTCGGGGCATCGCGTCCTGTGGTGATCGCGCACCGCGATCCAAAAACAGGAAAAACCCAGACCCTGTTTCACCCCGGAACTGAGTACGCCCCGCCAAACGGGACGACTTGGTCGCGCGCGGTCTTCACAGATACGTGCGCCTCGTCGATACGGACGTGTGGGTTTTCGCGGAAGCTGATTCGGGTGTGCGTGCACACCGGAATCAACGCGTATCCGCGGACATCGCCCCGTATCCGCCTTTTCTGCAATTCGACCTAACTTCGTGCACACACGTCGGATCGAGACGAAACTTGCGCCATCGGACTCGTAGCGATACGCTGGTCCTGTGGGTCAAGTTTGGTCCGATTCTGAGAACGTTGACGAAATCGCGTGTCGTGGGCCCCACAGGCCCCGCTCGACGGGCGATTTTGTGTTCGGCTCATCGGAATCCAATTCTGGAAGTTCCGTTGGGTTCGTATCAGCGTTCCTGACCTGTTGACACTGAGTTTGGTGAATTTGGAGACCGTTGACCCTGACGCGTTTTTCGGTGCAAAGCGGGCCCACCGGTGGACCCCGTTTTGGCCCGAAACTGCCGTTTCTGCCCTTGTCTCCAAATTGGACCCAAGGACAGGCGTTTCTAGCTGATTGATATTTTCTGGATCTGATGGTGATGTTTGTTTCAGCAACCGGAGTACCGCCTGCAATTCCCGTCGAAGTCAGAACTGCGAACATAGCCGGAACCACAGGCAAGTGTACCTCGCCAAAACTTGCAGCTTGCTACATATTTCCTGGACTTGGTTATACATCAGTGGGCAAGTAAAGCCTGCCAATTTCTCAGATATTTCTGGTTTAGTATTTTACCTGACTGCTGTAGATTTTTATGTAAACTTGATTAACTGCTCAACCCAGGACACCTGACACGCTGCATGTGACGGAATTGCCTGAGATTTACCTGGTGATTCCGTATAGGTTACATATTCATGACATTTACAGATTACATGCTTAGATTCTATCCTGACTCATTGCATTAGTTAAATCTTGCGTGGCTTGTACCTGATATTCTGGAACTGTGACGTGAGATTACATGGGGTGGGGAGAGTATTATCATATCAAGGCTGAAAATAATATAATGAAAACATGGTTATCTGGAGGTGTCTTAGTCTCTGATACAGAGCTCTGGCACAAGTACTGGCCCTCTCGAGAAATACTGCTATGGTTTCTCCAACACTGATCCTGTAGTAGTCTCAGCCTGAGTATGACTAGAACTCTCACTTGCATATCACTTAGCTGGTTTACATAGTTACCCTGCTGTTTATTTCATTGCTGCACTGATATTCATTATGGCTTGAGATATTTCTGTACCTTGCTATGTCCCCTGAGGACCTGGAATGGATGATGTCCCCAGGTACAGCTGAAGAGAACTACCCAGAAGTGTACGGTACCGGAGCACTCCTCGGAACAGAACCAGGAACAGAGGACGAAGTAGTGGCCGAAGACTTCTCCTGAGCACCTGCTTCAGCTGCACAGTATTTCCCTTCCAGTATTTTATTTCCTGTTTTTTCCTGAATTGTAACAAACTAAATTCTCGGATTTGTTTCCCGAGATAACATTATTTCTTATTGCTTATTTAATTCCATTGCATTTATTTCCTGGCAATTAATCTGTGTTATCTGTGGATGAGATTAGAAATACCTGAGACTGTAACTTAGTATTGCTAGACTACAGCTTAAGCATGCCCTGATGGATCCATTAAATTGGGTTGTCCATTGGTGCGTGCTGCTGGCCATTGCCACGCTCCTCCAGTCCCTCGTCATTTTGGGACTGGGGCGTGACACTGGGCCTCTCAGAAGCAAATACCGGCAGATGTAGCATCTTGACAAATTGCAGATTCTTTATCTTGCTCCTCCACTAATGATAGTTGGTACCGTTTAATTTTACCATGCGCACCGGCTTCGCGTCCATCTCTCCTCCCTGGTTTTTCTGTTAACTCCTGACACCCTTCTGAAATTCTAGAACCTGGCTCTGATACCACACTATTGGGAACGAAACGTGAAAACCGTTCCACAAACCAGAGAGTACCTATGAGAGAATCGAACAAAATGCACAAACCAAAAAATACCAAACACAAATCGCAAACACAAAAATTTTTACGTGAAAAATCGAGATGGGAAAACCACGGGACGATCGGAGTCCAACCCTGAAGAACCTCCACTAATGGAATAAAGATATTATACCCTCTACAAACTCCTCACCGATCCAACACGAATCACGGCAACTCTTTGGAACAGAAAATAGATTACAACCACGAAGAAAAAAGATAATGAAAAATATCCCAAATTGATCTCTTTCTCCGGAACGACCTTCAATCATTCTTTCTCCTCTCCAAAGTTGTAATGGCACTCTTGCCACCTTTTTTCTCTCTTATTTTTTTCTCATATTGTTGTATATTGCATTAGTCTTTATATAAGCTCTTGCATAAATTAGGGTTTCCATATGAAAATCTATATATGGAAGCCAAAAATATTTATGGAAATCCAATTATATTCAATCATATATTTAATAAAAATTAAATCATAAATCAGCTTACCATAAATTGGAAATCCAATTATATGGAAAGTTAATATATAAAATATCCAATCATAAATATATAATTAAAGTTAAAGATGAAAATCTAATATAATATTTGCTTACCATAAATGTTCCTATACACGGCGCTTGTTGTACTTCCCGAGCTTTTCCCACACACGGATGGCGCTCGTCGTACTCTAGGGTATTCTCCACATAGGTTGGAAACCCCACCCACTCCAACAAGATTTAGGTCTCCTATCTTTCAAATGCATTAATTTATATGTATGACCATCCTTTCTGTTTTAATTCACATATTTGTATTATTCTTTGTTAAATTAAAATTCATGAATCACTTTAGTTTGTGTTTGATACGTAAATTACGACGCGATTAAATTTTTTTGTTATCTTGCACTTAATTTTGGTTATTTTAGATTGAGATTGTTTTTATTTGATTTATCAGTTATGATTTAAGTTATCTTAGAGATAAGTCTTTAGAGATTGTCTTTATCTTTTTTTTTCTTGAGAGCTTATAAATAGTTTACCAGTTCATAAATTATGCATCAAAATCGAAGAATTGAAGAATGAGAAATCTATTTTGAGTTTGTATGGTGCTATGCCAAAATCCTAAAGTGGATACTTCTATCTTATTTCCTTCTTTGCCTCCGACGTTGACTTATTTCCTTCTCCGCCTCCGAGGTGGACGTCTCCAACACGCCTTTCGGGTATTTTTAATTATTATTTTTATATTTTTATTATAAATTTTGTGATAGATTTATATTATTTGATTGTTTATATTTTTATTTAAAGCTTCTGCGTCCAATTTTTATAAAATTTTAATTTTCTAAAAAACATATTTTCTTTAGGTCTTCGTCCTACGTCAAATTGGTATCAGTGCTAAACCTTGGTTTAGAAATATTTTTATATGTAGACCATACAAAAATATCTACACAAAATTTCTCGCAACAAATTTTTATGATAATCGATACGATATATGATAAGATGTATACTGACATAAAAAACTTGCTCGATGAATATTTTAACCATATTAAGGTAGAAACTATTGCTAACTGTGATCATATATCCTAAACTAACTCATTAGTAGAACCAACTAAGTCTGTTGTAGACGAATCATCAGTTAGATCCAAGTTGGAGTATAGATCTAGGTTTAAACCATTAATAAATTTTGACCTTTATATATCATCCTTAGAAGAATTAAATAGGTCATTTGATGAATCCAATGAATTTAAAGAACCTATTATGTCATCTAAATATTTTGAACGTGTCCTAATAATCAAATAAGTGAACAATTTCTATTTTATGTTTCTTACAAATAATTGTAATAGTTTGCATGAAAAAAATAATTGATTGTAAGGATGATCGATCATTTTACTTTTCAAGACGTATCAAAACAACCACAAATTATTGAGGTACTTGATAATATATTCTTGTTGCATATTCTGCTTCTTCCACTTCCACAACCGCCAGTATCATCGTGGAATTTTGTCGTCTTGCTAGAAACTTCAATGTTGACTAGCTTGTAAAAAGCAAAGGCTCCGCCATAGCTGATTTGGAGGACATCACTAGGGCATAATTCTCGAATTTTATGCTTATATGATTCACCAGGAGGTAAATTATTTGAAGTCGAGAGAATGATGGTGAACAACTTGGATTTTCAGTTATCTTTTATATTTTTTAGTTTATTTATTTGGATAAATAAAAATAAGAAGAAGTTTATCCCTTGAGTTGGTTAGAGTTGGTTAGAATTTGAATTATCTTATGGATAAGTATCTAGAGATTTATTTTTCTTCTTTCGATTGGTTTATATTCTATAAATAGTCTGTAAGTTTAGAAGTTATGAATCAAAAAAATTAAAGAATGAAAAATCTATTTTGAATTTGTATGTTGCGATTCCAAAACCCTAAAGTGGATATCTCTATTATCTCCTTCTCCGCCTTTAACGTTACCAATACGTCATTTCAAATCAGGTATTCCTAATTATTATATTTGTTTTTCTATTGAAATTATTTGTGCTAAATTTATAATAGTTGATTATTCACATTTCATTTAAAGCTTCTACGCCAAAATTTATACAAATAATATCTCTTACAGGTCTTCGTCCCTCGTCAAATTAGTATTAGAGCTAAACCATGCTTTACAAATATTTTTATACCTAGATAAGACCCATACAAAAATATCTACACAAAATTTCTCTCAAACAAATTTGTGCGATAATCGATGTTGCATATGATAAGATGCATGTGGAAATAAAAAAAAGTTGCTCAATGAATATTTCAATCATAATAAATAAAAAACTATTGCTAACGGTGATCCTATTTCCTCACAAAATTTATTAGTTGAACATAAAGAACCTGAAACAGTTGACTTTTCTACACAAGTAGAGTTTAACCCGAAGTCAACTATATTGTTGGAGTATCCATTAGTTGAACCAAATGAACCTACCATAATTAAGACACAAATTAGGTATGTAGTTGAAACTAGATCTAGATTTAAAATAAAAATCAATTTTAAAATTTATATATCATTATTTGTCACGCCCCAGTACCGGAATAAGGAGACAAACATGGCCAGCTATACCGTACAAGGTATAGAACGTCGTACGATAATCACGGCTGTAACAAGACAAGGGGGTGCATGCTAAAATCAAGTCACTTAGGGTCACATAGAGCATCTATGTCTCAATCAATCAAACAAAAAGTAGTAAACATCGAACATCTATGATAAAGCATAAAAACGTCCCAAATGCTCTGTCAAAATATTCTGGAAACTAGCTGTACAAAATGAGAAGCTAGTTGAGTTAAGAAAGTATATGACCGTGATCAGTTGCAGTCTGATTAATTACAGTCATGTATAGGAAGATAATGTCCGGATATGCCGGTTAATAGGTGCCGGTGACTAAATGGTCCAAAAGTAAATAAAATGAAAGTCAAAGCAGTGGAGAAGAAACCCACTCGTGTCCGTCAGCGGCCATTCGTCTGGTGCACGCCATTGATTAGGGAAGGTAAGCTGGATCATCGGGTGCTGGCTCTAAACCTGGCCATGCAAAACCAGTGGACTTAGACCCCAAATAGCAAGTACCACAAGAAAGCACGAATGAAAAAAAAACCCAAATCAATATATAATGCATGAACCCAGAACCATAGGCGTATATGTCATCGTCGAGGCAGTACGACCCTCCTACACCAAATAAGGACAAAAAGTGACGTACCACATCGAGATAACGTACATCCTATGATTCAGATCAAGCTATAGGATTCTGCATCGCAGTCTCAGCCCATAGCCTATCGTAGCATAATAGTCCAATCCTATAACCAAACAAGCACAAGGGTTAAATCACCATACCACGATAGTCCATGTTCTTAGACTGCTAATAGAAGATACAATACACAATCAAGCCCAGTTACAGGATAGGCCAATCAATTCTACGACTTTCTAGGTAGAGTCTGGGTTATCCCAGGATTATAATGCATTAATAAGAATCCTTATATCGTGCCTTGTACTAGCAGGCTAGCCGAGCCATGATAATCGCCGTATAGCACATAGTATATGCACTAGTCCCTTATACGGCCACCATTATAAGATCGCATAGAACACATAGTATAATATAGTAGTCAAATATTGTAAGCCACTAGTACGAATTTAAACAATATCCATGGGGGCCAGCCTTGTACTCCCCAAATGGATGTCTGAGAGTGGCTGCCATATACGATCTCGGGATTCCATCCCTCATAATCTCTACAAGTTTTAGTTGCCTTGTTAACCCTACGGCTAGCTAAAATCATATGGTGTGGTTACATTATCATTTCTCTTATATGTTGTACCGCAGTACGGCTACACTAGATACGAATCTATTTTGTCGCTTGATAGCTCATTCTGGGTCCACCCGAGCATGATGCAAAAATCAAACAATTCCTAACCACGCTTTGGGTTATTAATCAACTACCATGCCCGTACTTGAAAATTATTTGATATCATATATCGCGTAGTATAGGAGCACCTCAGTGCATAACCGAAACATATAACATATAACACATGGGAACACTTAGCATGTAGGAAAATACATCATGTAGTAAGTGTATCAGCACGGAAACAAGTAGTTGGGTCAAGTTACCAAATTATTGGTTAATCACATGAGTTCTTATCACACTTTAACACTTAGATCAGGTCATGCACATAGTCAGTTCAGTCATTCATCACATAGTCTAGTTCAATACATAGTCAGGTCTATCACATGGTCAGATATAGCACATAGTAACACTTAGTCCATTACACTTGCAATTACTAAGATCAACACATGAAATCACAAAACCCAATAAAAACTTCAAAATCAATCAAAACAGCAAAACATGCACATATGATCGCTTAGGGTAGCATGCGCACATGAGAAACGTACGCATGAGGGGCTGTCGCATCAGAACAGGCCGCATGAAAATATCTGCCACATGTACTGGCTGTCGCATGCAAGTCATGCCGCATGCTCACAGGAAAAGTCTACGTCTAGGAAAATATGCCACTTCGGGAAAACGTGATTTTAATGAAGTGACGTGCCATAAATGTGTGTCAGAGACATAACGATTTGTGCATAAAAAGACGTGCAAGAGAGGGAGGTGCATAGTGTTCCCATCCGTAGGACACTTCTTGCATCCAGTGAGCCAGGCGCATAGCTTTAGAATACTTATACAAAACAGTTATGTGCCTCACAAGACAGGCACATGCTGTGAAGGGGTCTGCGGCAGGGTGTTCGTGCCATATAGCATTGCTGCCGCATATTCTCTGTGCCGCATGGAACTCCATCATCCCAGAACAGCAAGTCTTCCATGGAAAAGCTCCAAAACTTTAAAACTTGTTTTCTTCATAAAATCTTTATTTTAACTCCAAATTAAGTGAAACAAAAGCCAAAACCACCTGAAATTTAATTCTTTACCACATGGATCAACTAGTTTTCAAAGATACAAAGTTTTAATAGATCAAAACTAAGAAAAACTATGGAACCCATAAAAAAACCTAACTTTAAAATGTAGATCTACCCTAATCTATCCATCAAAACTGAAAATACCAAGTATTAAAGATGTAAACTAACTCATAGCACACATTAAAGACCAATAATATGTAGAAAAAATCAAAGAAATAAAATGCAAGGTTTCTCCATGTCATGCAAGGTGTACTTGCCTATCTCCAAGAAGAAGAAAGAGAAAGAAAGTGAAGAATGAGGGAAGAGAGAAAGGAAAGGGCTTATATAGGATAGGGTTGGATGCTTGGCCATTGGATCAAGTCATGACCAATCCTAGACACATAAATAAACTATGATCCTCATGAAAAAATAGAAGTGGGTCTAGTCTCTATGTAACATGACAACCATGCTAGCAAGAAATAATATGTTCCAATACGTATATCGAAAATGGGGAGTGACATCACTAGAAGAATTAAATATGTCTGATCATTCTAATAAATTTAAGGAATCTATTGTAGGGACGATCATTTTGCTTCTTTTGAAGCATCAATAAAACCACCAGTTATTAAGAAAATTGGTGATAGGTCCATGTTGGGCATTCTGCTTCTTCCACTTCCAGAACATCCAGTACTGCCATGGACATTTATCATTTTGTTAGAAACTTAAATATTGACTAGCTTGTCAAAGAAAATGCCTCCATTATGGCTAATTTGGAGGACATCACCAAGAGCATAATTCTCAGATTTTATGCTTACATGATTCACCAAGAGGTAAATTTTTTGAAGCCGAGGAGAATGATAAAAAACAAATTTAGATTTTTTATTATCTTTTAGTTAATTTTAGTTATTATAGATAGAGATTGTTTTTATTTATTTTATCAGTTATAATTTAAGTTATCTTAGAAATAGGCCTTTAGATATTGGCTTTATCATCATTTTAATTTTTTAGAGCCTACAAATAGTTTATAAGTTCATAAATTATACATCAAATAATTGAAGAATGAGAAATCTATTTTGAGTTTGTATGGTGCGATGCCAAAACCCTAAAGTCGATATCTCTATCTTATTTCCTTCTTCGTCTCCAACATTGACGTCTCCAACACGCCATTCGAGTATTCCTATTTTTGTATTTCTTTATAATTTTTGTGATAAATTTATAATAGTTGATTGTTCATATTCCATATAAAGGTTTCGCGTTCATTTTTTCATAAATTTTTAATTTCATAATATCATATTTCCTTTAGGTCTTTATCTTGTTTGGTATATTATATAATATTTTACCATGTTTGGTATATTATATAGGACTACTATCACTACCAAAATAAGATATATTAGCGATGCCTAACAACGTCGCTAATTTGTAAAAGAAATATCGCTAAAATTAATTAGCGACGTAATTAGCAAAGTTTCTGTGTTGTCGCGTATTTAATGGCCGCTGACAACAAAAACGTCGCTATTCATCGCTATAGCGACGTATGTTAGCGACGAGTTAACATCACAGATTATTTTGACATTGGCGACGTTTAGCTGCGTGACTTTGCTAAATTAGCGACGTCATATTGTGTAGTTAAACGTCGCCAAATTAGCGACACTATCAGCAATATTTTGCTTCAACAATGGTGACATAGAAAATTTTGCCATGTCAGCTTCTTAGCGACGTATTAGTGATGTCCATGGTACTGTTTAGCAACATTCTGATACATGTTAGCGACGTAATATTACATCGCTGCACGTCGCAGAATGCCGTCGAACGTCACTAAACTGTAAATTTTTTTAAAGAAATAGCAAGTAGTTTGTAAGATATTTTCCAATAAAACTCTACCTGCAGTTATAAAATCATAGTTTATATAAATAGACCCGGAGAAACCCTCCGTTGAATTTTCTGGGTTTGCCGGCCCCTTTGGTGGAACACTCAACACCGATAAATTCACATAAATATAATTAATATAAATAATAAACTAAACTCACATACAAAGAAATCTACAAACTTATATTACACACTAAATACGTCCCAAAAAGTAGATAAATGAATTTAAAATAAATGTCACATACGTCTCAGAAAAAAAAGTCATGAAAAGTATGAATAAATACATTAAAGACCCAACAATGGACCAATACACACAAACACACTAAAAATTTGTCCAAGCAAGGACTACTGGTGATCAGGAGGAGCACCGTCACACAACTGGGATTAGTGGAAGTCATACTGCCCCTGTGAAAGTGTCACCGATGTCGATGAAGGAGGCAATGCAATCGATGGAGTCAGTGTCGATATCGACGGCCTAGGAGGACGTATCTGCTCCAATGCGAGCAGTCGAGTATTGTATGAATCCATGGCAGATACCAGCCTCGAACTGCTCTGAGCCACCGAATCCTGCATCCTCGCCAGTGTCTCGCCCAGGGTCACCTGCGTCCCCTGCAATGTCGTCACGCTTCGCTCTATCAACGCGACAAGCTTAATAACACCATGCTTCGTCCTCTCTCTCAGAGCCCTGAGCTCCAAGATGATACGCTTGGCGTATCGAATCATGCGTTGAGCATCGCATCGTCCGTCTACGGCTGAGATTGGGGTTGTTCCATAATCCTTTACAGCAACTCGTCACGCAAAGAAGCAATCTAACGGTCAATGCTCTCCCGGACTAGGGCAAACTCCTGCTAGGGCTGTGGGGAACACATAATGGCAGTGGGGGCCCTAGAGGACTGCATCACAGTAATGGCGTTGTAGGATCCCGTACCGTAATGCGTACCCCTCTGAAGACCACCAACAAAGGCCATCCATATTTTGTCCATCGACGGAGCTGGAGAGGGATGTGAGGAAGTACCAGTTACTCCCTCTGTATATGCACTAGAAGTCGTCCGCTCACGTAGCCTAAGATACTCATCCTAAGATACTCATCCTAGAAAACTATGCATATCTCGATAAGCGTACTTCTTACTATCTAATCGTCATATTTTCTAATATCTATGTTACTTATTACTAACTACATGGATATCTATTTACATTTTTTGACTTGAACCTAAACCCATTTATAATGTAACTTGGTCAGATTTTGACGACATAAATTGGTCTATTGGATAGAGTTCTAATAGACTCATTCTCAAATGTGTGTCCGGATGATAGACCTAAATACCAAAGAACAAAGATATTAAGTTTAATTTTTTATTAATTATCGGTCAAGTGCATACACAAAAAGTAATTACCAAAATTCTTACATATGCGCTCAACTAAGAAGAAAAATGATATTTCATTTCCTATTCTACTTCTTCATTTATTATGTTTGGTCAGTTCGACCTCACCTCATCATTAAATATGCTGAAAACAATGAAGCATTGACCGATTAGTGTAATAATATTAGCATATACTATTATACTAAAATAACGTGAACATGGACGTATTAATTACTTACCCCTCAAGTTTCTCCACTTCATCCTCGTCGTTGTTATGTAATATATACAACTGAGCAGCCCTTAGTTCGTTGTCATTCAGATATCTCTTCTTCATTTTTTTGAAGGCTTTTCGAAACTATTGAATACTTTCAGCAATGCATCATTAGATTCCTAATATCTAGAGTCGTTTCTCGGAGCTCTCATTTTATTAGTAGCAACATGAGGCTTGAAATACATCGAGCAAAAATTTATAATCTCTTTAAGAATATATGCTTCACAAATAGAACTCTCGACCCAAGCCTTATTTTTTACCTTTCTCTTTAGGTGGTTCAGATGTCGCTCGAACGGGTATATCTACCAATAATCAATAGACCCACCAACACATAACTCATAGGAAAGATGAATTGGCAAATGCTCCATGGAGTCGAAGAATCCAGGAGGGAACACCCTCTCGAGCTTGTACATTATTTTGGCAATGTCCTTCTCTTACTTTTCTAGAAGATCGACGAGATACTTAGAAGAACAAAGATCTCTGAAGAATATGCTGAGCTCTATCAATGGATCTCAAATGGCCTACGGTAAGAATTCCCAAAATACAATCGGAATTAACCTTTTCATGAATACATAATAGTCATGGCTCTTCATACCCGTAAGTTTGTTCTCCTTCAGGTTGACGCATCTTTTCAGATTCGACACGTACCCGTCCAAAAATTTAGGCCCTGAATTCACCCAAAAAATGCTATTCGTCACCCAAAAAAATTGGGTGATACCATCTCCCATTATGTTTCATCAGACATAGCAGTTGACATGACAAATTTTAATATTAACATTAATATTAAAATTAAAATTAAAATTAAAATTAAAATTAAAATTAAAATTAAAATTAAAATTAATTTGTTTGGATGATTAATTTTTTGGGGTTAAAATTTGTCATGTCAGCTGCCATGTCAGATATCATGTTAGATGTCACATATTGAAATATGGCATCACCCAATTATTTTGGGAGACGAATAGCATAATCCTATTCCTAGGAAAACCTTTCTCAGGATCAAATTCATGGAAAATTTATTTTACCATGTTTGGTATATTATATAATATTTCGAGAATACAGAATATCCATGTCAAGTATCGTTCTTTGAGAATCTTACTTCTTATACTATACTCTACCTTATCCTCCTCCACCATTGTAATCCATTACACCGATAGATCTTCTTTTATTGAGACCAGTGTTTTAAAAATCGGACCGGAGATCGACCCGACCAAGACATTGGTTGGGTCAAACCGATTCAACCAGTTGGTTCAACTAGTGGTTCAACCAATGGGTTAACCTAAATGGTCCAAGCTTAATTCCTTATGTACACTAATTTTTACAAAAATATTCATTCATTTACAATAGAATTTTGAAAAAATTGTGGGTCAACATTGAACCGGACCAAAAAAGTGACCGGTTTATAGGTCAACCGGTTGAACCAGTCGGTCCAGTCCGATTTTTAAAACACTGATTGAGACTACTACCTCTCCAATATGACATTGTGGATTAAATCTTTAGTATGTCTACTCCTCTTATTTAAATCGCTCCTCAAATTTTCGAGGATACTTTAACAACTCGTTATTCCACTTGCGAGCGTCATCCTCCAGAAGGACTAAATTCCTACTTTTTAGAGTTATCTTACTGTATCTATTCATAATTGGGGCCATTCATGTTATGATATTTGTCTCTATCTCTTAATGGCACACCCCATGTCTAATGAACTTGGGGTTCAACATAATCATATATTGGATCTTATCACTCTTTTTCTTCGAAGAAGGTAAGTAATATTGATAGAACCAAAAATTTACAAAACTATAATTCCACCCAGAGCACAAAAGAATCATCTAGGATTAAGGATGTCTATGTCATTTTATAAGTTTTTTTTGTACAATATAGCTTACTAGTAGCAAGGCCTTCAAAGGTACGTATGTTTCGTTCCCTCCAAACGTGCAAAAATATGGTCCCAAAACTTAGGTGTATCCTTCTATATGCTCCCACCCCTTTACCTTTCTGAGCTTTGACTTCATTCAGAACCAATGCAAGATCCCTTTTGTACATGGTCGACAGCCCAAAGTTGGTGCGGTGATGTCTCCAGATCTCCCAAATGTAGTCGCACCAGAAGAAGAGATGATCTCTGTACTCATCCATAAGGTCACACAGGCAACACTTTTTATCCATGCATTACACCCCAAATCTACTCAGGCGATCCCTGGTAAGATGGCATATGCGAATCATTTTATAAAGACATAAGGAAAATCTTGACCGCCACTCCTTTAGTCCACACCACTTTCGCTCAGCCCACCTCATCAAATCTGGATCTAATTTGATTAAGGGTCGTCCGGAAGCAAAATATGCCCTTTTCCATGCCCTCCCAAACCCAATAATCCTCCTTGCCCTGATCTTCTCACTCTTCTTATAAATAGGTCTATAAGATTAAAGCTTTTGTCCATCATTCTATTGATTAGTACAAGGTTTGTCTAGTTGCTAAGGTTTTCTCAACAACATGAGATTGATTAAAAAAAGTTCTCGTTTAGCCAAGATAATATATATATATATATATATATATATATATATATATATATATATATATATATATATATATATAGTTGTACTCTCCTGAAATTGGTTGCTTTATTAGATGAATGTGAAGAATGCATTTCTTCATGTATGAATATTTAACTAAGGATATCTATATAACTCCTCCACCCTACCTTTATTAGATGATAATAGTTGTACTCTCCTGACCATTGCTTTCACTAAAATCTGCTGCTTTATTAGATGGATGTGAAGAATGCGTTATTCATGCATGGATATTTGACTAATTAGGATGTCTATTTAACTACTTGTTAAGTATTAATAGACTTTAGTCCCATATCGGATATAATAATAGAGAGATGAGCTAGCCTCTCCTTATATATGTACCCCTTTATTGAAAATGAATCATCAAATTATTCCTTTTTATATGGTATTAGAGCCAAAACTGTGAATCCCTTTCTTCACATAAAATTTTTTATTTCTAATCTCCTTCCCCCCCCCCTCTCACTCGACCCCCCATCCTCCCCATGCCCGAGTGGAAGCCCATCCCCCCTCCTGCCTCCCCCTACCAGAGTGGCAAAAAAAACCCTGTCCGAGTGGCAGCCACCCCCCGCCCGAGTGGAAAAACCCCCTCCCCCGTTGGGATCATTAGAGGTTAGATAATGGTTTATTTTACATGAACCTCTAGCTCTCAACAAGGGTATCATGTGTTAACATAGAGCACACCTGGGTTTGCATGAATCTCTGTTCCTTACCCGGTATCCACATCATGATCTAACATAAAGTAACCTGGGTTGCTTCTTTGTCTTAGCTTGTGAGATCCACCTTTAATATATGCTTTTCTTGCGCAAGTCAGTTTTGGCAATGTTGATCACGCATTAGCAGAGTTGATGTGATTATCGGGTCGGGATGACCAAACGACAGTCGAAGCAAGAATATTGAAGGATGATGAACACTGAGGTAAATTGCAGTGCTACTAACACCAATGTCAAAAATACAGTGGCGGGGATATTAGGCACTGACCCAAAGGTTTCATCGGTTCGACTTATCGATAGAAGGTTGGATGAACCAGATGGTTACTCGACATAGCGCAAGAAGGTCGAGAAAATGTTTCAAGAAATATGGTTATCAATACATCTGACTGATAACCCCGCAACAGTAAGTGATTCCACATACGAGCAGTGGGAGACTGATGATAGTCGAATGTTCATACAGTTGACAAATTCGATGGAACCATCAGTAGAGGTCTTGGTTCAGAACACAGACTCGATGAAGGAGTTGTGGGAGGTCCTTGCAAATGCGTTTGAATACAAACATGATTTGTCTCGCATCTATGACTTGGTCGTTGGTGTCTGCCGAGCCGATCAAGGAGAAAAGTCACATAAGGACCATTTTTGTACCTTCAAGGCACAAACTGATGAGGTAGATCGCGTGCTACCCTTGATGATAGATATCAATGAGACAAGAACTCAACGCCAACAACTCTATATTATGGAGTATCTTGCCTCCTTCATTCTAATGCAGACTCTGCACGATCTCAGATCATTGCTGGGGTTGAGGTCCATCTTTGATGGAAGCCCACTTTCGTATCCTACGGACAACGAAAGTCATTGAGGCATTTTTGGGTGATACCCCTTCTAATCGGTCTGGCCTGGGTGCTGCTTATGGTGGATTCCGTAGAGGTCATGGTAATCAACGTGGTGGCCGAAATAATGGCCGTGATGGTGGACGAGGCAATGGCGATCGTGATCGAGGAAGACCGTGCACATGATTTAACTATGGTCAACAAGGCCATTTTCAGTGGCATTGCCCTAAAGATCCTGCCGCCAATGTTGTATCAGATAATCCTGACAATGATGGGATATCCATACAGATGAAGGCAGAGGCCTATGCCGAATTTGCTAAATTCCAAGCTCAGTGTCGTGGTTAAGACTTCACATCTGGATCCACAGCCAGGTACTCAGCAACATGTGTGATCAGGTCAAAGCAGTGGATGATCGACTCGGGAGCATCTGATCACATGATAGGTGATGCATGTATGCTGTATGATTATATATCTATTGGTCGTGTATCAGATATTAATGTTTCAAATGGTAGTTCTCTGAGGGTTTGTGGAAAAGCAAGCACCCATTTTTATCCTGGTCTACAACTCAGATCTGTTTTATACACACCTGACAATCAGTTTAGTCTCTTATCAATTAGTAGAATTACTTGTGACTTACAATATTTCGTAATATTTTTTTCTTATGGTTGTATTTTTTAGGACCTAAAGACTGGGAGGACTATCGATAAGGGCATGTGGCTAGAGGCTTATACTTGTTTGACATAAATTCTTCTGTTGCATGTGCCGGCGTAAATTTTGATCAGTTTGAGTTATATTGTCGGTTAGGTCACATATCTATCCAAGCACTCCAGAAGATGTATCCGTCTTTGAATTTTCTTATTTTTTTATTGTGAGTCATATAGTTTGGCTAAACATCATCGGGTACCCAATCCGGTAAGTCTAAATAAAGTTGCATCAGCTTCTTTTGAGCTAGTACACTCTGATGTATGGTGGCCTTGCCCTATTGAATCTGTGATGGGCTTTAAGTATTTTATTTCCTTTGTTAATGACTACTCGTGTGTCACTTTTGTCTACTTGATAAAAAAATTCTCCGAATTATTTAATATTTGGAGCAATTTTTATGCGAAAATTAAAACCCAATTTGGGGTTCTTATTAAGTGTTTTCAGAGTGATAAGGGTCGTGGGTATTTATCTCGTGAGTTCAATTCTCATCTGGCTTGAAATGGCATCATCCACCAAATTTTCTATTCTTGCACACCATAACAGAATGATGTGACTGAATGCAAGAATCAACACCTTTTAGAAATAATGCATGCTCTTATGTTTCAAGCACGAACTCCAAAAAATTTTGATCTGGTGTAGTTCTTACATCCTGTTATCTGATCGATCGAATGTCATCTTTTGTTTTCAATGGTACTATTCCATTTTCTCGCTTATATCCCAATCGTGAACCATTTTCTCTACCCCTCAAAATTTTTGGCTGCTTGGTTATGTTCGAGATACTCGATCTACTATTCCTAAGTTTGATCCGAAGGCAATAAAATATTTTTTTTGGGTATTCAAAAGAATAAAAATGCTATCGTTATTTTCTCCAACTCTGAAGAGGTATTTTATGTCTCGGGGCGTTACCTTTGTTGAAACTGAGTTTTCTCCACTCCTACCAACTATAAATTATCTTCCCAAGGTTTAGCCAAAAGAGTATTTTCTGTTGTTTCCAGTTTAAACATAGCAGTCCCCTGTAAGGGTGCCCTCCCCTGTCGAGCCAGTATTCCGGTCAGACGGTCCAACAATATCGGCCCAATTAGAACCGGCATCGCTAGTCTCACAAACTCTGAAAGAACAAGCATCACTGATGGTATCCCCGGTGATCATGCCATCTTCCTCCTCCAAATCTACTGATTCACCAGTTCCGATAGAACAAACATCACCGTTGGTGCCCTCGGCCGTCGAACCATCCTTCTTCTCCAGCTCTGCTAATTTACCACTGCATGTTATACCGGCTTGCCCCTATCATGCATGTTGTGACTATCCTTTGAGTTGTTGGCACTGCAAAGGGCTCGTGAGTCAGACTCAGTCTTTGATGGCAACTATTGATGGGATTCAGATTCCTAATTCTGCGGATAAAGGACTCAAACATCCTGGTTGGCACACAACTATGGAAGAGGAGATGCGAGCGCTTATAGAAAACCATACTTGGGACTTGGTAGATTTTCCTACGGGCAAGGAGGCAGTCGGTTGCAAGTGGGTGCTCACAATCAAGGTGAAACCAGATGTCACTCTTGATCGTCTAAAATCTCGACTGGTAGCTAAAGGATATTCTCAGAGATATAGTAAAGATTATTTTGAGACATTCTTCCTAGTTGCCAGGATGACTTCTATGTGAGTGCTTATCGCATTAGTCGTCCGCTATGTTTGGCCCCTTCTGTAGTTAGATATGAAGAATATCTTTCTTTATGGTGACCTTGAAGAAGAAGTATATGTGATGCAAACTCCTGGGTTTGTTGCAAGGAAGGAGAAATATGCTATCTGCGAAAGGCCCTCTACGATCTCAAACAATCACCTTGTGCTTGGTTTGGTCAATTTATAAATGTCGTTACTTAGTTTGGCATGTGTTAATCGAAAATAATGACCATTCGATATTTTACGGAAGACATAAGCTGAAACAATACTACTTGGTGTCTACGTTGATGACATTATGATTACGGGAGATGACAGCCAGGGTATTGTAGGGCGAAGAAGTTTATGGGTGAACAGTTTTAGACCAAGGATTTGGGAGCATTGAATTACTTCTTGGGCATTGAGGCCACACGGGGAAGAAGCACATTGTAATGTCTCAGAAAAAATATATATGTGCAGGACATCCTAACTGATGCCAGAATGATACAAGCTAATAGAGCAACCTCACCCATGGACCCAGGGGTAAAGTTACTTCCCGATGAAGGGACACTGATGACCAATCCGGACCAGTATCGTCGAGTGGGTGGAAAACTCAACTACTTGGTGGTTATGACCCGACCAAATATTTCGTTTGCCGTAAGTATCGTGAATAGATTTATAGCTTCTCCACGAGTTCCGCATTGGCAGCAGTTCTCAGAATCCTGCACTATCTAGCCCAAAATCTGGGAAAAAAAATTTGAATGGAGAATCTGGGATATACTCGTCTAGAATATTTTATAGATACATACTGGGGTGCATGTCCTATGGATAGACGATCTACATCTGGCTATTCCATTTTTATTGGCGATAGTTTAGTGTCCTGGAAGAGCAAGAAGCGGAGTGTGGTCTCGCGATCAAGTTCAGAAGCGGAGTATCGAGTTATTTCTCATGGCACATTAGAGGTATAATATATGCAGCATCTTCTGAATGAGCTGAAAGAAGAAAAAGCATGATGTGACGCTACAGATATGTGGTGTGAGAATCAGTCAACTATCCATATTTCCACCAATTTCGTATTTCATAAAAGGACAAAACATATTTAGATTGACTACCACTTTGTCCGTGATGAATATTAAAAGGGTTTAATAAAATCTTCCCATGTGAGGATCGGCGATCAGATAGCTAACATTTTTAGGAAGTCTCTTTTAGGCTCTCGGGTTCAATTTTTTTGTAACAACCTGGACATGATTGATATCTATGCTCCAACTTGAGGGAGGGTGTTAAGTATTAGTGGACTTTGGTCCCACATCGGATAGAATAATAGAGAGAGGAGATAGCCTCTCATATATATATGTACTCCTTTATTGATAATGAATCATCCAATTATTCCTTTCTACACTACTTTTCCCATCATTTCTCGTCCCTTAGAGTGTAAACCCCCTGAATTTTCAAAATTTTAAAAACTGGATTTTTCACAATTTTCTGAAATTTTCTGGGATTTTTCTGTAAATTAAAAACAGGGTTTTAATTATCCAAAGATTTTTTAATTGATAATAAATAGTATTAAAATATTATGAAAATAATATTTTTGGATGTAAAATGAAAAACTGGACTTAGGGCAATTTTTCTGGAATTTATCGGGCCCCGGACCTATTTTTAAATGCCTGAAAACTATTTATTTAATTAATTAATTATTTAATTATTTATTTTACTGATTATTAATATTATTATTAATATTAATATTATTATTATTATTTTTAAAATAATAACCCAGCCCAGCCCGTTGGGCCGGCCCGGCCCACTCCCCCGAATCCGGCCCAGATCCTTAGCGGGTCGGGTCGGATCCGCGCAACCCGACCCGACCCGACCCGGCCTCACCCGCACCCACGACCCAGCCCCCGTCCCCGCGTCGTGCGCCGCCTCCGCCGCGTCGTGCGCCGCCCGCTCCGCCCGCCTCGCGCCGCGCTGGCCGGCCACACCCCCACGTCTCCCCGCCTCTCTCGGCCCCCAGCCACCGCCCGTCCCCCTATATAATCCCTTCCCCGCCGTGCCATCTCCGCCCTCTCCCACCACGCTCCACCGCCAGCCCAGCTCCGCCGGACGCCGCCGCCGCCTGAGCCGCCTCACCCGCCTCGCCGCCTCGCCCCCTCCTCCGGCCGGCAGAGCCACAGGCCGCCGTCTCCCCCGCCCGTCGGCAGCAGACAGCAGCCGCTGCAGCTCGAGCAGCGCCGCCGCCGCCGCCGGCAAGCCTCCAGCCAGCGCGCCGCCCTCGGCCGCCCCTAGCCCCCGGCCGGCCTCCCCGCCGCAGAGCCGCCGCAGAGCCGCCGCCCTCCGCCGGAGTTCAGCCAGCACAGTAAACCCTAACCCTAATTCGATCCGCGTGTCCGACACGTGTCGGACACGGTTCGACCCCGGTTTTTGGGTCCCCTTCAGGTGCGTGTAACTTTTTGCTCGTAGCTCCGTTTTCGATTCTGCAAATTGCGTTGCGAAGCCTGTATGACCCTCTCGGTGTCCGGACAAACTGTTCGGGGCATCGCGTCCTGTGGTGATCGCATACCGCGATCCAAAAACAGGAAAAACCCAGACCCTGTTTCACCCCGGAACCGAGTCCACCCCGCCAAACGGGATGACTTGGTCGCGTGCGGTCTTCACAGACACGAGCGCCTCGTCGATACGGACGTGTGGGATTTTGCAGAAGCTGATTCGGGTGTGCGTGCACACCGGAATCAATGCGTATCCGCGGACATCGCCCCGTATCTGTACTTTCTGGAATGCGTCCTAACTTTATGTACACACGTCGGATCGAGACGAAACTTGCGCCATCGGACTCGTAGCAATACGCTGGTCCTGTGGGTCAAGTTTGGTTCGATTCTGAGAACGTTGACGAAATCGCGTGTCGTGGGCCCCACAGGCCCCGCTCGACGGGCGATTTTGTGTTCGGCTCATCGGAATCCAATTCTGGAAGTTCCGTTGGGTTCGTATCAGCATTCCTGACCTGTTGACACTAAGTTTGGTGAATTTGGAGACCTTTGACCCTGACGCATTTTTCGGTGCAAAGCGGGCCCACCGGTGGACCCCGTTTTGGCCCGAAACTGTCGTTTTTGCCCTTGTCTCCAAATTGGACCCAAGGACAGGCGTTTCTAGCTGATTGATATTTTCTGGATCTAATGGTGATGTTTGTTTCAGCAACCGGAGTACCGCCTGCAATTCCCGTCGAGGTCAGAACTGCAAACATAGCCAGAACCACAGGCAAGTGTACCTCGCCAAAACTTGCAGTCTTGCTAAATAATTCCTGGACTTAGTTATACATCAGAGGGCAAGTATACATTGCCAAACCCTGCAGCTTGATATATATTTTCTTGGTTAATTTTGCAACAGTAGGAACATAAAAGCTTGCCAATTCTCTGATATTTCTGATTATAGTGTTTTACTTGATTTCTGGTAGTTTCCCATGTAACTTGTTTAACTGCTTAACCCAGGACACCTGACACTGTTCATGTGACGGAATTACCTGACATATACATGGTGATTCTGTATAGGCTGCATTTTCATTTCCCGTTTAAATGCGTAGATTCTAGCCTGACTCATTGCATTAGTTCAATCTTGCGTGACTTGTACCTGATATATTCTGGAACTGTGACATGAGATCTCATGGGATGGGGAGAGTATAATCATATCAAGGCTGAATATAATATAATATAAATACTTAAATCTGGCGGTGCCTTAGACTCTGATACAGAGCTTTGGTTCCTTACTGGCTCCTCGAGAAAATACTGCTATGGTTTCTTCGACACTGATCCTGTAGTAGTCAGCCTGAGTATGACTAAACTCTCACATGCATATCACTAACTGGTTTATATATTTACCCTGCTGTTTATTTTATTGCTGCACTGCATATGTTTTGGCTTGTATTTTCTGTACCTTGTTATGTCCCCTGAGGACCTGGAATGGACTATGTCCCCAGGTATAGCCGAGGAGACCTACCCAGAGGTGTACGGTACCGGAGCACTTCTCGAAGCAGAACCAGGAACCGAGGACGAGATAGTTGCGGAAGACTTCACCTGAGCACCGGCTTCATCCACACAGTATTGTTTCATTTTCAGCATTTATTTTCTGTCTATTTTCCTCTGAATGTAACAGACTAATTCTCGGAGTTGTTCCCGAGATAATCTTGTTTATTGCCTATTTATTTCCATTTGCATTATTTCTGGCATTAATCTGTGTTATTCTGTGGATGAGAATAGATATACCTGAGATTTGTACTTATTACTGCTAGACTACAACTTAAGCATGCCCTGATGGATCCATTAAATTGGGTTGTCCATCGGTGCGTGCTGCTGGCCATTGCTCACGTGCTCAGTCCCTCGTCATTTTGGGACTGGGGCGTGACATGGAGCAAAATTTTCATATGTGCAAGGCGATCTATGGCCTAAAGCAGGACCAATGGGCTTGCTTCTCTAAATTTATTTCGGCTACATGTATATTCATGCTACCGTTAAGTCAAAATAATTCTACCATATTTACTCTTCCCTCCTGTCATGACCCGCACCCGGATATTCGGGCACGAGTACGTGGGTACGCCCAGCCTACGCCGCAGCATCGGTGGTAGAACGTTGTCTGGGTCAATTCTAACTAACTAACATCTCAACAATGTATATATGGTACCTGTCAATCATCTCAACTCCAAAAGAAGGAACAATATGGTATCTCACAAATATAATTATACTCAATCACAATGCAAACTAAGAAAGATAAAGCATGAATGGAATAACAAAAAAAAGAATCAAGATACAATCCACAAGTCTGAAATAATATACATGCCATGAATCTCAATAACAGTCTAATACAAATACACCCAAAATAAGCTAGACCTCCTCAGGCTCTGGAACTAAGTCCTCCTGGTCTATGGGAGTATCTTCTAATGGAATACCATCTTGAGGCCCGTAGAATGTAGGACACTGATCTATGAGCCAATCATCTGAAAAAATATATTCAGTCAGGATTTGAGCGAAGTACATACCTCTGAAAGCAGTTTTAAATACATAATCGAGCATATAAAACAGATAATAGAAAAGAATACAAGATAACTAAACATCAGAATGAAATAAACTAGAGTGAACAGGTAATGTACTGGAATGAAGAACAAGCAATATGAATATCTGTAATATAAAGGAATAACTAAAATCTTACTAATGTGCCTTAGAATACAAGTTCATTATGTAATCAGTTTAGGTTGAACACAAATACAATAAGGTAACTCGATTACAAGTGTGGTATGTAATCGACATGTACACGAATACACTGGGGCTTTGATCACATAATCAACTCCTACTCCTGTCATGACCCGCACCCAGATATTCGGGCACGAGTTCGCGAGTAAGTCCAGCCTACGTCACAGTATCGGCGGTAGTACGTTGTCTAGACCTCTTTTATGTTCATCATTTCCACAAGTAATTTAAATCTAGCTCATTCACTGGAAATAAATAGATAAGAATAATGACAGGAAATAGGAATGCTAGAATTTTATAAAAAAAAATATATAATTTTGAGACATACACTAATCCAATGTTTAATACAAAACAAAAGAAATGATAAATCAGGAACAAACCCGATTATTATATTGAAAAGAAAATATTAGCTAACTAGCTAACTACCCCTCAAAAGTAGTCTCCTGAGTAGGAACATGCTCCTCAACAGTGTTATCAGCTACGTCATATGGACCAAAAAAGGTAGGGGCATAGTCCTCATCATCGTCTAATATGTCAACGGATCCAGTCAGGAAAGGAGCAAAGTACCAATACATAACAAAGTTTGTACTAAATAATTATGATAAGTAGTAAAAACTGACTAAGTATCACAATAAAGATTATACATGATAGTATTAAAAATTGACTAAGTATCAAGTACTATAGATCTTGGACATAAGTAAAACAGGAATATAATGAGACAAGAAAAGAACTGCTACAAGAATAATGAAGAAACTATGTGTGAACATGTGTATTAGAATACCTAGTCGACATGTAGGAGGTTATAAGGCTAATAAAGCACGTCATAGACGGTTAGCAGTCAGGAATAATCGAGTATAAGGCTGATGGTACAGTCGCGTACTCAACAACTAGCAGTCATGACATGAGGGGAAAGGTAAACTACATGCCTCCTAGTAATCTCCCTCCCGACACAAAAATTAAGACATAAAAACCTAATTCCTAACACTAAGTGTAATCATCCAATGGTGCTAGTAGAGTAATGAACTAAATATCATAATATAAAGAATAAACTTGAAGTGTAGGTACTTGCCTCGAAATAATTTGGAGTCCAAGTAACGGTCACGATCGTGCCGATACTGAATGGTGCCCAAAACTAATATCCAAACAGAAATTCCAATTGTAGGAATAATATCATCCCAGATTTCCAATATCGCCCGATTAGTCCAGATAGATATAGAAAAGTCCAAAATTGGAGATTTGGCAAAGATCGAATTTTAAGATATTTTGGAGTCCGCACATAGGTCTAGAAGAAGACAAAAGAAATAACCTGGTTAGACAATTTGATAAACGTACAACCTTAAATGTTTTTAGAAAATAAATGACGTTGTGAGTCCAATAGTGGACTTGGTGTCAGGATTTGAGGTTTGGATGAATAGACCAAATTTTTAGGCTACGTACGTGTGTGTGTGTGTGTGTGTGTGTGTGTGTGTGTGTGTGTGTGTGTGTGTGTATATATATATATATATATATATATATATATATATATATATATATATATATATATATATAATAGTTGTGGTGCACAGTTTATAAATAATTAATCTTTTTATTCTTTTTCTTATTATTCCTTTAGTACATAGTTTATCTTATTCATGGACATTAGCTAGCTACTACGTACTAACAGGAAAGATAAAGGTATAGTAAAGCATGCAAGTGTTTATTGTTTACTACCATTTTCTTATACTAGTAGTTATACTAACTAAATATTTATAATTATTATTATTTTATTCTAATTTTTGGAATTCCTTATGGCTTTAAGTTAATGATCACTTTATAGACTACTTGCACAGAAAAGTAAGTAAGCCCATTGGCTACTATATATTTCATTTTTACTACATGAAGCCTAACATTATCATTCTAGTGGAACTCTGTTCATTCTACTGATTCCTTTTTTTTTAACCAGTGGCTCTTATATGCATTGTATCAGTTCTGATTCATGGAAGAGAGGAGAATATGAATTCTCACCTTACTACCTTGAAAGCTCGCTTGACGCAGTGCAAGCGTTGGGTTGGACTGGAAACCCAAACAACTTTCGAGGGTGCTTGGTCGATGTTCGTCGATGCCGGGGCGACGCTGGCAAACGACAGAGTTGGTGGTGATAAATCATTGGCCTTTGGGTGGATCGAGGTAGCCAAAAGGTGACGGGGTCGAAGTTGGCAACTTTAGTTGGGGTGGTCGGCTGACTGCTCAATGAAGGAAAAGACCAGTGAGCAAACGGTTGGCCACGACGTGGAGGAGTATGGATTTGGAAATATTTGTGTTGGAGTATGGGGGAAACATGTTTGAGAAATGGAGTGTTACCAGAAACGTTTGTGAGGGAAAAGTGATGGAAGTACGTTAGTTTAAATAGATGGGGAGAGTGAAAGAGAGGTGAGAGTAGTGGGAGAGAGTGAGCTGTTACATGAAGAGAGAGAAGTGGGAGTTTGTTCGTGGGTTGTGGAGAGAGTCTCCAGCAGAAGAATATGATAGCTAATAACCGATTAACTAATTCAAAAATAAAAGAAACGTCATTCAGCCAATCTAAAATAGTTATTATTTTCTTAATCCTTCATTAATTATTACTAACGCATTAAATAATGATTTAAGTAGACTTGAAAATAAGATTTTTTTTCTCTAAAATCTTGGTCAGGAGAGTTACAAACTTTCCTCCTTAGAAAAATTTTGTCCTCGAAATTTAAAATTAACAAAGGCGCAAAAAGGAAAGTCGAGAGTTGAAATATATCTCAAGATTCAAAAAGATAGGGGTAGCGCTCCCTAAACTTGTCTTCTCGCTCCCAGGTGGATTCGTCGAAAGAATAATGCCTCCAAGCTATACGAACAAGGAGAATAACTTGATTCCTTAGAACTTTCTCCGTTCGGTCCAGTATCCCCACAGGTTATTCTTGGTGAGTCAAGCTTGGGCCTACTTCGAGCTCTGAATGATCCAAAATATGACTTGGATCTGCCACATATTTTCTCAGTTGCAACACGTGGAATACTTTATGGACCCCATCTAGAGTGGGTGGCAATGCCAAACGATATGCTACTTCTCCAATTTTTTCATGTATGCCAAACGGTCCAATAAATCTTGGACAGATTTTTCGCTCCTTCGGAACCTAATGGTGCCTCGTATCGGAGAAATCTTCAAGAATACTAACTCTCCAACCTCAAATTCCAATGGTCTTCGATGGTTATTGGCCCAACTTCGTTGCATGTCTTGAGCCACACGAAGTCTTTCCCTTATTTGTTTCACCTTCTCGGTTGAATCAACCACCATCTTTGGTCCCAGTAAAGCTCTTTCTCCTACATCGTCCCATGATAGTGGGGTACGACATCTTCGTCCATATAAAGCCTCAAATAGAGTCATTTCAATACTTGCTTGGTAACTGTTATTATGAGAGAACTCCACAAGGTGTAGATAATCTTCCCACGATCCTCCAAAATCCAGAACACATGTATGGAGCATATCTTCAAGTATCTGAATTATACGTTCAGATTATCCATCGGTTTGGGGATGATAAGCTGTACTGAATTTGAGTTGAGTCCCCAAGCTAGCTTGTAAGCTCCTTCAGAAGTGAGAGGTAAATCTCGAATCTCGGTCGGAGACAATACTTACTGGAACTCCATGCAATTTAACAATTAGATGAATATATAAATCTGCCAACTTTTCTGTAGATAGCCCTACTTTGAAGGATAAAAAATGTGCATATTTGGTTAGTCTATCCACTATCACCCAAATTGCATCATTCCCACTAGGTGTCCTTGGAAGCCCAGAAACAAAATCCATAGCAATATATTCCCACCTCCACTCTAGAATGGGTAGTGGTTGAAGCAATCCCTGTCACTACCCCATTTCCAGAGCAGGGTATTTTTTTAAATTTTATTTTAGTAAATTTTGTATTGTTTATAATTAATTATATTTATATTTAATTGATGGCTGTATTATTTTTCTATTGATTGTTTTAGGATTTTTGCTAGACTGGACCCATGTCAGACCCTAGTGGACCCATGTACGACCCAACCAACACCCATGTGAGACCTATTTTGGGTTTAGAATTATTATTATATTTTATTTTAGTTAGTTGGAGAGATTGGGAGTTAGTTTGAGTACTTTTGGAACCCCAAACCCAAATCCCAATTGGAATGACTTAAGGAGTGGGCATTTTGGTCTTTTGGACACTATGTAAACCCTTTCCTTCACATGGCCGACCCCCCTATTCCCATTCCCAGACCCACACACAGCAGCCCCCCTCCCCCTTCTTCTTTATTTCCTTCACTTCTTCTTCTTCTTCTTCTTCTTCTTCTTCTTCTTCTTTCCACTTCCTATTCCAAGTGAGTTCTCCATTTCTTCTCTTTCTTCTTCTATTCTTCATGAATGTGAACCCTAACCCTATACTTTTCCCTAACCTAGGTGTTTAGAGCCTAGACTTAGTGTGGAGGCTTGATTTGGAGGCTTGGAGCTTGAGGGAGGTAATTTCAAGAGTTTTGAAAACTTTGGCCTTGGAATTCTAACTCCCAAGAGGTAAACCCTAGATTTACTCTTACTAATTGCTCTAATATAGTGTAATTAGTGGTTTAGAAGCTTCCTAGACCCTAAGGCTACCCGTGGGAGGAAGTTGGAACAATTTTGGTTGTGTTTAGAGACTTTGAGACTAGGTTTTGTATCAATTTCGGGTGAAATCCGAGATTGGCCCAATTTTGGGTGATGTCCTAGGTTAGAAGGACCTGGGTAGACGTGCTCGGGTGTCTTGAGGGTTAGTATGTGTCTCCGTTCGGACACGTGAAGTCGTGTCGCGGAGAAACGGGCGTTTCGGACGTTTTGGCGATTTTCGTCGTCGTCGGTTCTATGTGTGTTCGCGTTTTTGCCACGGACCTAGAATCGATGAGTTAGCATTTTTTTCTAGGATTTAGACATCGTTTAGAACCTGTGGGTAAATTTTGGGCCAATTTCGAGTATGTTTGGTGTACGTTTCAGAAGGTTTTGCGAACCGCACACCACGTATTCGTCGAAATGACCGAACGACCATTTCGACTTGGTTTCTTAGTTTTGGGCTTGTGCGCGTGTTGGGTTAGCTTTGGAGAGTGTGTGCTAGAGTTCTCGGATTATATATATATATATATATATATATATATATATATATATATATATATATATATATATATATATATGTATTTTTGTGTGTTGGGGTGGTTGTGCGTGCGTTGATGAGTGTTGTGTGTGTTTTTTGTGTAGTTGTGTGTATTAGAGTGTGTATATATGTATGTATGAGTATATATATATGTATGTGTCTCTATATATATATATATATATATATATATATATATATATATGTGTGTGTGTGTGTGTGTGTGTGTGTGTGTGTGTGTGTGTGTTTCTATATCTATATGAGTGTGTGTATTTATATATATATATATTCTTGGGTATATATAGATCTATAAGTGTTTGTGTGTGTGTGTGTGTGTGTGTGTGTGTATATATATATATATATATATATATATATATATATATATATATATATATATATATATATATATATATGTGTGTGTGTGTGTGTGTGTGTGTGTGTGTGTGTGTGTGTATATATATATATATATATATATATATATATATATATGTGTGTGTGTGTGTGTGTGTGTGTGTGTGTGGTATATATGGATATGTGTGTTTATATATAAAGATATGGGTTTGTATATGTGTGCGTGTGTGATTGTATATATGTGTGTGTGTAAGTATATATGTATAAGTGTATGTATATATATATATATAGTTGTGTGTATATATATGTATATATGTTTGTATATATATATATATATATATATATATATATATATATATATATATATATATATATATATTTATATATATATATATGTGTGTGTCTGTGTATGTGTGATTGTGTGTGCGTGTTTGTGTGTGTGTGGCGTGTCGAGTAGTGCACCGAGGCAGCGAGGGAGGGGAGATAGGAGGTGCAGTGAGCAGCATAGCAGCAGGGCAGCGAGAGAAGGGAGCAGCGAGGTGCTACGTAGGCAGCAGCATTTGCGCGCCGCGCAGCGAGCCTAGCGTAGAGCAGTAGCGAGAGGGCTTAGATAGATAGATAGATAGATAGATAGATAGATAGATAGATAGATAGATTGATAGATAGATGAATAAATAGATAGATAGATAGATAGATAGATAGATAGATAGATAGATAGATATAGCTAGATAAATATATATGTATAGGTATGAGGTATGGGTATATGAGTATATGTGTGTATGTGTGGATATGTATATATATATAGATACGTAGGTGTATGTATATATGTGTTAGATATATATATTAGCCTATACATATAGCTAGGTATATATCTATATTAATAGATAGTTAGCTAGAGGAGGATAGTTGGGTATCTCAATACCTCGAGATACCCAAGGTATTGAGGGTAGTAAGGTAAGTGAGGTAAGATATTGAGGTAGCATATATACTAAGTTTTATATATATATATATATATATATATATATATATATATATATATATATATATATAAATATATATATATATATATATAGATAGTTAGAGGGTATAGTATCCGGGTAAGGTATCTCAATACCTTGAGATACCAAGGTATTGAGATAAGTTGGGTATCGGGGGTAAAGTTGAGGTATTGCCTCTACTAGATTTTATATATATATATATATATATATATATATATATATATATATATATATATATATATATAGATATAGATAGTTAGTTAGCTAGCTAGTGTTAGTAAGGGGTAAGGCTTGAGTATCTCAATACCTTGAGATACTCAAGGTATTGAGCGTCGGGGCAAGGTATTGAGTTTTAGCTTAGGTTTGAGGTTAGAGATGCTTTTATATATATAGTTATATATATTTATGCGTGCTAGTATATATTTTAGAGGGTATAGATGGGGCGTATAGCGTAGGTTGGGGTATCGGATACCGAGGGTATCCCAGTATCTCAAGGAGGCGAGTTTGAGGTTTTATTAGCTTAATGACCTAGTTTTGACCTAGAATTTTTGGGACACCCTAGTTTGACCTAGAGTTGACCGTAGTTGACCCAGTTGACCACCAAAGTCAACTTTTGACCTAGTTTTGACCCAGAGTTGACTTTTTGGACCCCGGGTTGACTTTTTGACCCAGATTTTACCGGTTTGACCCGTTTGACTTAGAACGATCCTAGAAGCCTATTTTAGTTATTTTATATCTGTTTAACTCATTAGAAACCTGTTTAACCTTGCTTTTCGTAATAGGTCCTTGCGACACCAATTCGGATCGCCAGTTGCTCAGGACGTCAGGCGAGTACATTCTCTGATAGTTTTCATTATCTGATGATTATTATGATTCAGCTTCTAGTATAGTATCATCTAATTTTTCTGGCATGACACGGACTAGTATTTCTGGATTTATTTACTTGCGACACGTATTTTTCATATTTTTGGCCTCTATTCTGGAATCACCTACAGGCATCACTACAGGCATCACTACAGGCATCACTAATGTTTCTGGCTGGACTCATACTTGATTTACGTGTCGGGTCTTGGATTCACTTGTACTAGTCAGGACGAGGAAATACTCGAGTAAACATGTAAACATTTCCAACTGGAATTACTGGAATCACCCCCTCTGGTCTAATCTGGAATGATAGCAGCCGCACACCCAGTGTGCGGTGAGCCGTACTTACCCCTAGCCGTTTATATGTCGAAACAGGTATTTCAAATACACGAGTTTATTCTTTCTAGTCTAGACTCTCTTGTATTTCTTACTGGTCTCACTTATAGTTTCTGGACTTGACTCATTACATGTATTTCTTGCTGGACTCACTACACGTTCTTGTGCACATACTTGATCTTAGTTTAGATTTCTTGTATCTTGCAGTCATTACTATCTTGCTTCTGATATTCATGCATCTTTACCTTTATGCACCAGTGATATGTATATTTCCTTGTTCATACTTTATTTCATTCTCCGTGCTACTTGCTATAACTGTTTTATAGTTTTTATCATTTAACTGAAACTGCTGTTAGAGGTGTACTTGCTCCAGTACTGATTGGATATATTTTTCCAGAGTATCTGGAGGATTGGTGTCCGACGTTTTATGGACCTCAGCCTGTCGATGGTGCAGACAGGGACCCTCTAGTTTAGGAGTAATTTCCGGGTTGGTAGCCGGGATCACTAAGACCTCAGTTGTTGTATTTATTAGCCTTTGGTACCGGATTTGTCTCCGGTTTTGGATTGAGACCTTGTATTGTATATAATTCAGGATAATGGTGTATTATTATTATTATTGATGTTGTGGTTGTTTTAGTAGCAGTTGTTTAGACATTGTAGTTATTAGACTTCTGTGTTATCTTATCATGCTTAGATTCGTGATTGAGTACTTGTGATTATCATTATGATATTGCTCCTCCGTTTGGAGTTGAGATCTTGACAGGTATATATATTAATTGTATGAGATTGTTAGCTAGATAGTAGACCTAGACAGCGTTCTACCGCCGATGCTGCGGCGTAGGCTGGATGTACCCACGACTTATGCTCGATTTTTCGGGTGCGGGTCGTGACACATTTTTGGTGGTGGCCCCATGCAGGTCTCAATTCACAATTAGTGCGATATCGTGGTGGTACAACAATTTAGTTGTACTCCTGCAAGCCTGCTCTTGGATATAGGATCTAGGATGAGAGTGTACTCAATCACGACTAGGAACAATTCCAATCTAATTATTCTGAAATTACTTTCTTTTGAAATATTACTGTCCTTCTTTGATGATATCGTATCTTGCACCGTATTGACTTCTTTTGATCGGTGTTCGAGATGACTCCGAAGACACGATCCCATCATATCGTTCCAGCAGTTGCTATCGAGAGGTCTGCTACCTCTCGTCTAGCTCATATTCAGGCAGCTGCTACCGCTCCACTCACCACTCCTGCGGTTGAGGGAGCATCTGCTTCTCTCGGGGATCCTCCTCCACTTGTCGATCCGAGGACTACCCCAGTCGTTCCAGTGGTTCCTCCACCACCTCCTTCACCAGTAGATGTCGTACAGTTGTTTGCATTCTTCAGGAAGATGATAGACGCGCAGCACCGTCAAGTGGATGTGATGAGACTGGGCATTGAGAACGCCCACCAGGTGGCCATGACGGCAGTAGATAGGGTGGCACAGATTCAGCCACAGGCAGATCAGACTCAGCATCCGAGGCCAGGTAGCATCATTGACTTTCAGAGGATGCGGTCTAAGGAGTTTCGGGGTACAAAAGAGATCCTATACGCGGACGACTGGATAGAGCAGATTGAGGGAATTTTCCGGCTGGCACATATTCCAGACAGCATGCAGATAGAGGCAGCAGACAGTCAGATGTTCGACCTCGCTTTGACATGGTATCACACTGATACGAGGATTATGGCACCAGGGCTTACTTGGGAGGCTTTCAAGAGGCTTTTTAAGGAGAAATTTTTCCCAAATGTGGCGCTCAGTTCTTTGGAGAGCCAGTTTGAGGCACTCGTCCAGGGGAGCATGATGGTGGACGAGTACGCAGCAGAGTTCTGTCGTCTGGGCAGATTTGTGGAGGGCTTGAGTGAGGCAGCAAAGGCGAGGAAGTTTCGCAAGGGCTTGGTCATGGCGGTCAAGTCTTTGACTAGGAGCGACCGCGAGGCGACTTTCGAGCAGATAGTAGGAGATGCTCAGAAAGAAGAGGATGACTTGGAGCTCAAGTCCAAGAGAGGCAGGGATAATTCAGGTAGTGCAAGTGGTAGTGCGGGACCGGCTAAGCGTCCCTATAGACAAAAGACAGCACAGCAGGGTCAGGATCAGAGAGTGCCCAATTGTGCCTACTGCAGGAAGGCAGGACACACTTGGGATGTTTGTAGGAGGAGGTTGAATGTGTATTTGTTCTGTGGATCCGCTGCTCACCAGATACGAGATTGCCTCACTGCACCTCCATTTGGTGGAGCACAGGATCGGAGAGTTGGAGTTAGGCCATCTGTGGCACAGCATCATGCCCCGCACCAGCAGAGGGATATTCCCCAGCAGGGCAGGGCTTATGCGTTGACGGTCGAGGAGGCCGATGCTACGGGTGTCGAGTTAGCAGGTATGTCTTTTTGTTCTTCTTTCTGTCCTTTTCCATTCCTTGTGGTGTGTTTCATTAGTACCTATTAGATTTTTTTTTGTGCTGTGGTAGATAGTATAGTGACCCTGATTGAGACTGTGATAACACGACCAGTAGGACCATGATCTTGTATATTGTTTAGGTAAAATTCTTGACTGTGATTGTTGGGGGTTTGACCTAGAGGGAGTGCGATTGACTTTAAATTTTGAGGACAAAATTTTCTAAGGATGATAGGCTTGTCACTACCCCATTTCCAGAGCAGGGTAATTTTTTTTGGTAAATTGTGTATTGTTTATAATTAATTATATTTATATTTAATTGATGGCTGTATTATTTTTCTATTGATTGTTTTAGGGTTTTGGCTAGCCTGGACCCATGTCTGACCCAACCAACACCCTTGTGAGACCTATTTTTGGGTTTAGAATTATTATTATATTTTATTTTAGTTAGTTGGAGAGATTGGGAGTTAGTTTGAGTGCTTTTGGAACCCCAAATCCCAATTGGAATAACTTAAGGAGTGGCTATTTTGGTCTTTTGGATACTATATAAACCCTTTTCTTCACATGGCCGGCCCCCATATTCCCATTCCCAGACTCGCACACAGCAGCCCCCCTCCCCCTTCTTCTTCTCCATTTCCTTCACTTCTCCTTCTTCTTCTTCTTCTTCTCTACTACTTCTTCCCTTCTTCTTTCTACTTCCTATTCTATGTAAGTTCTCCATTTCTTCTCTTTCTTCTTCTATTCTTCATGAATATGAACCCTAACCCTATAATTTTCCCTAACCTAGGTGTTTAGAGCCTAGACTTAGTGTGGAGGCTTGATTTGGAGGCTTGGAGCTTGAGGGAGGTGATTTCAAGAGTTTTGGAGACTTTGGTCTTGGGATTCCAACTCCCAAAAGGTAAACCCTAGATTTACTCTTACTAATTACTCTAATATAGTGTAATTAGTGGTTTAGAACCTTCCTAAACCCTAAGGCTACCCATGGAAGGAAGTTGGAACAAGTTTGGTTGTGTTTGGAGACTTTAACACTAGAATTTGTGTCAATTTCGGGTAAAATCTGAGATTGACCCAAATTTGGATGATGTCCTAGGTTAGATGGACCTAGATAGACATTCTCGGGTGTCTTGATGGTTAGTATGTGTCTTCGTTCGGACACGTGAAGTCGTGTCACGGAGAAATGGGCGTTTCGGGCATTTTGGCAGTTTTCGTCGTCACCGGTTCTATGTGCGTGCGCGTTTTTGCCACGGACCTAGAATCGATAAGTTAGTATTTTTTTTCTAGGATCTAGACATCGTTTAGAACCAGTAGGCAAATTTTGGGCCGATTCCGAGTAGGTTTGGTGTACGTTTCTGGAGGTTTTGCGAACCGCACACCACGTGTTCGTCGAAATGACCGAACGGCCATTTCGACTTAGTTTCTTAGTTTCGGGCTTGTGCGCATGTTGGGTTAGCTTCAGAGAGTGTGTGCTAGAGTTCTCGAGTTATATTTTATATATATATGTATTTGTGTGTGTTGGGGTGGTTGTGCGTGCGTTGGTGAGTGTTGTGTGTGTTGTTTGTGTAGTTGTGTGTATTAGAGTGTGTATATATGTATGTATGAGTATATATATGCATGTGTCTCTATATATGTATATATATATATATATATATATATATATATATATATATGTGTGTGTGTGTGTGTGTGTGTGTGTGTGTGTGTGTGTGTGTGTGTGTGTGTGTTTGTATATCTATATGAGTGTGTGTATTTATATATATATGCTTGTGTATATATAGATCTATAAGTGTTTGTGTGTGTGTATATATATATATATATATATATATATATATATATATATATATATATATATATATATGTATGAATGTGTGTGTGTGTGTGTGTGTGTATATGTATATATATATATATATATATATATATATATATATATATATATATATATATATATATATATATATATGTGTGTGTGTGTGTGTGTGTGTGTGTGTGTGTGTGTGTATATATATATATGAGTATGTGTATATATGGATATGTGTGTTTATATATATATATATGGGTTTGTATATGTGTGCGTGTGTGATTATATATGTGTGTGTGTGTAAGTATATATGTATAAGTGTGTGTATATATATATAGTTGTGTATATATATATATATATGTATATATGTTTGTATATATATATATATGTATATATGTATATATGTGTGTGTCTGTGTATGTGTGATTGTGTGTGCGTGTTTGTTGATGTGTGGCGTGTCGAGTAGTGCAGCGAGGCAGCGAGGGGGGGAGATAAGAGGTGTAGTGAGCAGCGTAGCAGTAGGGAAGCGAGAGAAGGGAGCAGCGAGGTGCTATGCAGCAGCAGCAGCCTGAGGCAGCAGCAGCTGTAGGCGCCGCAGCGCCACGGCAGCAGCGCGCTGCAGCGCAGTGCTGTAGCAGCAACAGGCAGGCAGCAGCATTTGCGCGCCGCGCAGCGAGCCTAGCATAGCGCAATAGCGAGAGGGCTCTAAATAAATAAATAGATAGATAGATAGATAGATAGATAGATAGATAGATGAATAAATAGATAGATAGATAGATAGATAGATATCTATCTATATGTATAGATATATTTACATATAGCTAGATATATGCATAGATATAGCTAGATAAATATATATGTATAGGTATGAGGTATGGGTATATGAGTATATGTGTGTATGTGTGGATATGTATATATATAGATACGTAGGTGTATGTATATATGTGTTAGATGTTTATATTAGCCTACACATATAGCTAGGTATATATCTATATTCATAGATAGTTAGCTAGAGGGGGATAGTTGGGTATCTCAATACCTCGAGATACCCAAGGTATTGAGGGTAGTAAGGTAAGTGAGGTAAGATATTGAGGTAGCACATATACTAAGTTATATATATATATATATATATATATATATATATATATATATATATATATATATATATATATATATATATATATATATATATATATATATATATAGTTAGAGGGTAAGGTATCCGGGTAAGGTATCTCAATACCTTGAGATACCAAGGTATTGAGATAAGTTGGGTATCAGGGGTAAAGTTGAGGTATTGCCTCTACTAGATTATATATATATATATATATATATATATATATATATATATATATATATATATATATATATATATATAGATTGATATTACATATAGTAGTATATATATATTAGTATATGGTATATATATAGATAGTTAGTTAGCTAGCTAGTGTTAGTAAGGGGTAAGGCTTGAGTATCTCAATACCTTGAGATACTCAAGGTATTGAGCGTCGGGGCAAGGTATTGAGTTTTAACCTAGGTTTGAGGTTAGAGATGCTTTTATATATATATAGTTATATATATATTTATACGTGCTAGTATATATTTTAGAGGGTATAGACGGGGCGTATAGTGTAGGTTGGGGTATCGGATACCGAGGGTATCCCGGTATCTCAAGGAGGCAAGTTTGAGGGTTTATTAGCTTAATGACCTAGTTTTGACCTAGAATTTTTGGGACACCCTAGTTTGACCTAGAGTTGACCGTAGTTGACCCAGTTGACCGCCAAAGTCAATTTTTGACCTAGTTTTGATCTAGAGTTGACTTTTTGGACCCCTGGTTGACTTTTTGATCCAGATTTCACCGGTTTGACCCGCTTGACCTAGAACGGCCCTAGAAGCCTATTTTTAGTTATTTTATATCTGTTTAACTCATTAGAAACATGTTTAACCTTGCTTTTCGCAATAGGTCCTTGCGATACCAGTTCGGATCGCTAGTTGCTCAGGACGTCAGGCGAGTACATTCTCTAATAGTTTTCATTATCTAATGATTATTATGATTCAGCTTCTAGTATAGTATCATCTGATTTTTCTGGCATGACACAGACTAGTATTTCTGGATTTATTTACTTGCGACACGTATTTTTCATGTTTCTGGCCTCTATTCTGGAATTACCTACAGGCATCACTACAGGCATCACTCATACGTGTCGGGTCTTGGATTCACTTGTATTAGTCGGGACGAGAAAATACTCGAGTAGACATGTAAACATTCCCAACTGGAATCACTGGAATCACCCCCTCTGGTCTAATCTGGAATGATAGCAGTCGCACACCCAGTGTGCTGTGAGCCGTACTTACCCCTAGCCGTTTACATGTCGAAATAGGTATTTCAAAGACACGAGTTCATTCTTTTAGTCTGGACTCTCTTGTATTTCTTGCTGGTCTCACTTATAGTTTCTGGACTTGACTCATTACATGTATTTCTTGCTGGACTCACTACACGTTCTTGTGCACATACTTAATTTTAGTTTAGATTTCTTGTATCTTGCAGTCATTACTATCTTGCTTCTGATATTCATGCATCTTTACCTTTATGCACCAGTGATATGTATATTTCCTTGTTCATACTTTATTTCATTCTTCTTGCTACTTGCTATAACTGTTTTATAGTTTTTATCATTTAACTGGAACTGCTGTTAGAGGTATACTTGCTCCAGTCCTGACTGGATATATTTTTCGAGAGTATCCGGAGGATTGGTGTCCAACATTTTATGGACCTCAGCCTGTCGATGGTGCAGACAGGGACTCTCTAGTTTAGGAGTAATTTTCGGATTGGAAGCTGGGATCACTAAGACCTCAGTTACTGTATTTATTAGCCTTTGGTACCGAATTTGTCTTCGGTTTTGGATTGAGACCTTGTATTGTATATAATTCAGGATGATGTTGTATTATTATTATTATTGATTTTGTGGTTGTTTTAGTAGCAGTTGTTTAGACTTTGTAGTTATTAGATTTCTGTGTTATCTTATCGTGCTTAGATTCATGATTGAGTACTTGTGATTATCATTATGATATTGCTCCTCTGTTTGGAGTTGAGATCTTGACAGGTATATATATTGATTGCGTGAGATTGTTAGCTAGATAGTAGACCTAGACAGCATTCTACCGCCGATGCTGCGGCGTAGGCTGGACATACCTATGACTCATGCCCGATTTTTCGGGTACGGGTCGTGACAATCCCCCAAGTCTTTGTCTTTCAGCCTTGACTTGTTGGCATACTAAGCAACGAGATACGAACTTGGCTACTTCTTTTTTTATGCCATACCACCAAACATGTATCCTTAGATCTTTGTACATTTTGTTGGCTCCTGAATATATAAAGTATTGTAATCTGTGTGCCTCTTGCATAATTTATTCTCTTATATCTCCTTGAGGTACGCATAATCTATCTCCATGTCTTAGTGATCCATCTTCATGAATTTTGAATTTCTCCAATAATCCAGCTTGTACTTGGTCTCGAATACTTCATAGGCCTTTGTCTTAAAACTTAGTCTCCTTAATCTTATCCATTAAGGTAGATTGGATTCTCAAATTCATCATTTGACCTTCTATTCCAGGAATAATTACCTCAATTCCCAAACTTTCCATGTCCTCAAGCAAGTGTCGGTCCATCGTCAAGTACATTGCCATAGGATATCTGCTTAGAGCATCAGCAACTACATTGGCCATCCCCGGATGATATTGAAGGATGATGTCAAAATCTTTCATTAACTCCAGCCACCTTCTTTGCCTCATGTTCAACTCTTTTTGAGTTAAGACATATTTTAAACTTTTGTGATCTGTAAATATTTCTACCATTTCTCCATAAAGATAATGCTTCCATAGCTTAAGAGCAAAGATAACAGCTGCTAATTCTAAGTCATGAGTTGGATAGTTCTTTTCGTGAGGTCGAAGCTGTCTAGAAGCATATGCTATTACTTTTTTGTTCTGCTCCAATACACAACCTAAACCTTTTCCAGAAGCATCACTGTATATAGCGAATCCTCCGGTTCCAGATGGTAAGGTCAGAATAGGGGCAGTAGTCAGCCTTTTTTAATTCTTCAAAAGCATGTTGACATTCATCAGTCCATATAAATTCTTTATTCTTCCTTGTTAATTTTGTCATTGGTTCAGCAATTCTAGCAAAGTCCTTCCCAAACTTTCGATAATAGCCAGCTAGTCCTAGGAAACTTCTAATTTCTGCTATAGAGTCTGGAGTGGGCCATGATTCTACTGCTGCTACCTTCTTAGGATCTAATGTTATGCCATCTCCAGTTACAACATGTCCCAAAAATTCTACTTTGTCTAGAAAGAATGCACATTTAGATAGTTTTCCATAAAGTTTTTCCTTCCTTAATATCTCCACTACTAGCCTCAAGTGTTCTCCATGTTCTTCTGGAGTCTTGGAATAAATCAAAATATTATCAATGAAAACTACCATAAATTTGTCTAGATATTATTGTAAGACTATGTTCATTAAATTCATAAATACTGCTGGAGCATTAGTTAACCCGAACGGCATGACTAAGAATTCATAGTGTCCGTTCCGTGTATTGAAAGCAGTTTTAGGGATGTCTTCCTTCCTCACCCTTACTTGATGGTAACCAGACCTCAAGTCAATCTTCGAAAATATCCGAGCTCCACTTAATTGATCAAATAAATCATATATCCTTGGTAGAGGATATTTATTAGTAATTGTTAAGGCATTCAAACTCTATAATCAATACACATTCGAGATGATCCATCCTTCTTTGGCACAAATAATACTGGAGCTCCCCAGGGCAAAATACTAGACCTAATGAAGCATTTGTCTTCTAACTCTTTTATCTGCTTATTTAATTCTACTATCTCCTTTTTGTTGATTCTATATGGATTTTGAGATACTGGAGCTGCTCCTGGCACTAAGTCAATAGAGAATTCAACTTCTCGGTCAGGGGGTAATCTTGGGAGATCCTCAGGGAAGACATCAAGATATTCAAAAATGATAGGTAGTGGCAATTCTTCTGGTACTAGGGCTCCACAAATTTTGTTACTACCCAATTATCTAGAACCTCTAGTGAATTCAAATTCTGGCTTGTCAGGGGGTCTAGAGATTATGCTACCCCTGTGACAATCTATAGTGGCATGATGCTGACTCAACCAATCCATACCCAAAATAATGTTGAAACTGGGAATTGGCATTACGAGTAGCCTAGCATATAATTCTCTCCCACATAGTGTGATAGGATAATTGTTACATGCATCACTAACCGGGATAATTTTTCCACCGGTAATGATCTTATAATAATTCCTAAGAGGTTATGTGAGTAAGCTATGCTTCATAAGAAATCTACGAACATGAATGAATGTGATGCTCCAGAATCAAATAAAGTAATAGCTGGTACTGAATTTATAAGTACAGAACCTATGATTACATCTATTGTGGCTTCAGCTTCCTCTAGAGTCATTGCAAAAGCACGACATTATTGAGGTGCACCCCTCTGCTGCTGATGTTGGTGCTGAGCAAAGCGTTGTTGCTGAGTTGGGAGTGGGGGTCCTCTCTGCTGCGCTGCTGGGGGCCTGGCCTGAACTGGAACTTTTTGTGCAGCTGAGCGTCCCTGAGCGGCAGGACAGTCCTTCATTTGATGTGCTGCTGATCCACAATATAGACAGACACCTAGCCTCTTTCTACAAACTTGCCAAGTGTGACCTTGTTTTTGACAATAGCCACATGTGGGAGCTTGTTGATTCTGTCCTTGAGTCTGTTGTTGGGGCTGTTGCGGGGCCCTCTGTTGTAGTTGTTGTTAGAATAGGCATTTGTGGGGTCTCATACTTCCAGCATCTCTTTTTTGCTTTAGTCTAGGTCGCATGTCTCTTTCAACACCTTCTACCACACTCAAGATTTCTTCGTATGTACGAGCTCGGCTAGTGGTGACAGCAAGGCGAATATCAGGAGACAACCCCTTCTTAAACTACAGGCTCTATCTTCAGGGGTGCGAACCATATATTCTGCAAAGTGGCTCAGTCTGCTAAATTTAGCAGTGTACTCGTCAACAGAAAGATTACCTTGTTCCAACCTCTCGAATTGACTTTTGAGAGATTATCGAGCTACTTCGGGATAGAACTTCTTCATGAGGCCATTCATCATCATAGAGAATGTCACACCCCAGTCCTAATAATACGTAGGACTAGAACACGTAAGCATGCCAGCCGTATGGATATGGCAACTCCAATATATAGAAACCATAACCTATACGTACGCTGTAATATGAATATAAACTCACATGTGGTATATATAATGTCACAAGTCACAGATATGCTAATCTCATCCACACAACAAGTCATAGAAAAGAAATACTAAACTAGAATAAGGAGTCTGAAATATCCAAAATAATAGTCGGGTGGAGACAAATCCACTACCAATAACTATATCCAAAACTAAAATGAGAGAGGAGTATAAAGTCTCCAATATAAAATAATGTGAAGACAGAAGTGTATCAGCTAAAAGAATCCATCGCTAGATAATCAACGATGCTCAGAAGGTAAGACCTCCGCGACAGAAAATAATACGTCAGGTCCAGGCCCGTACTCCTGCAAATACTCAAGAGCAGATACACCTGGCAGAGGACCAGGTCCTTAGAGGGACGTAACAAGATACAGAAAAGTGAGCCAACTTGAATACAGTAAACATGCATATAATTTGAAAATAAATAAGTACGCTGTACAAGACAATCTATATGAATGCAAATAAGGACAACTTTTCGACGTATGGGCAAGGGTAGGCAACTCGATCTAATCCTCACAACCTCATGCTCGTCAGTGGACATCATCAGCCGACATACATCTGGGGTAGCGACCCTCGGACTCCATCAATCGACATACCTCTCGGGTAGCGACCATCGGATACGACCCACCATAGTGCGTGCTAGTGACTACGGTGTTACCAGAGTGGTTAAAAGCCCATACGCCTAATGATTGTCCTCTCATGATACTAGGTGCCATGTGTGTGTCAACATATCTAATATATAATATGACTGAAAGAAACTACACATGCAATAAATAAATAGAAATGAAATAAATATAAAAAAATATACTAAGCATGCAAAATACTGTAAGCAATTTGGTAAGGTATCTTGCCTGGTAAGAAAGCTGCAAGGTGTACTGTCTAGAAGTCAAACGCACAGGATCAAAAGCTATGGCCGCAGAACAATGTCTCCGGATGCTGAAATAAACATCACCAACGTTCCCAGAATAAGCAAAATAACTAAAAAGCACTTCCCTTTCGTCCAATTTGGACACAGGGGCAAAACGGTAATTTCGGGTAAAAGTGGGGTCTACGGGTGGCCCACTTTGCACCAAAAAGCGTGCCAAGGGTAACAGTCTCTAAATGGGACAAATTATAGGTCAAATAATTCTAAATGTCAATACGAACCCAACGGTATGTCCAAATGTGGATTCCGATGAGCCGAACATAATTTTGTCCAAAAAGTCAACTGTGGGGCCCGCCAATTGGCGATTTGGTCAATCGTCTCAGAATTGTGTTAAAATTGGGTCACAGGACCAGCGCATTACCACGAGTCCAGTGGCACAAGTTTCGTCACAATCAGACAAGCGTGCACAAAATACGCGCGAGTTCCACAAAATTTGCGACAAGGGATGTGTCCGCAGATACGGCCTGATTTCGGCACGCACACGCGTCTGAATCAGTTCCCACAAATTTTTACGTGTCCGGTTACGCTGTGTGCACCGTTCGGTACACTTGGTACACGGCGGGGTGGTCCCGTTTGGCGGGGCGCGCTTCGTTTCACAACTTTTAGAATTCTGGAAAAAGTGGGTTCGCGGAGTTTTGTGACGAATTTAATTCTGTCCACAGCAGCTAATAATCTAGGGTTATTTAACAGAAAATAAACTAGGTCAAGTGTTCTACACATATCAAAAAGAATCACCGAATTCGGATCTCTGTGGTGGGAGATACGAACTCGGCAATATGGGTGGTCACCGCAGTTTTCTGCGATCCCAGAATTCGGTCTGCTCGTGCCAACTTGGACGCTATTTTTGCCTATGGATACACGTTGTTCGAGGTCTGCTATTATACAAATATGGAAGAGGGTTAAGGGGTGAGCATACCGGTGAAGACGGAACGACGTTTGGTTGAGCGAGTCGACGGGAAACAACTCCGGAGCGAAGGTGCCTCGTGTAGAAATCTGCAGTGCGCGAGGTCGGGGTCGTCGGGATGGTTTGGACGGCCTGACGGGGTTCTCTGGCTGCGGTGGCGGCTCTAGATGAGAAGAGGAGGGTCTGGAGGTTTTAGGTTAGGGTTTAGATGAATAGAATTAATATATATATATATATATATATATATATATATATATATATATATATATATATATATATATAGGGAGAGAGGGGAGGGGTTTGTTTAACGCGGGTCGTTGAGTTGATGTTGCTGTGCTTTCACATTCCATTGGTGGGTTCTTGCTTAAAGGGTAGGTGGGTTATGATGGTTTGTCTTTTGGGTGTTGTTGGCTAATAAATGGGATGTTGCTGTGGCTTTCCACGGGTGGAGGGGAGAATAGGTTAGTAGTAAATGGTTATTAATGATTTTTTTTCTTTTCTTTTCTTTTCTTTTTTTTTATTAACCTCTTTCCAATTATATATATATATATATATATATATATATATATATATATATATATATATATATATATATATATATATATTTGTATATATATATATTTATATATATACTCATAGAAAAATTCTAGATGCACACTATTAAGCTAGTAACTGCTCAAGGGGTCTACTACATGAAATAAATTTCGAAAAATTCCTGATGGTCCCATAAATCCTCTAAGTGCCCGAACACCAAAAATAAAAATTATTAAAAATCTATTTATCCTAATTAGCCACTAAATACTATATTTAAATTATTAATTAATAAAAAAATAATAAATACGGTTTTTAGAAATAGGGGTTTTACAGAGAATACCTTCAGTCCCATAGAATTCTATGGGTCCATGGTTCTTGAAATCCTTGGCATTTTCTGGCCTCTTTTGTGGTGCCTCCTAGGATCGAAGAGCATCTGAAAGGCTAGTTCGTATGAGGGTAGTCTATTCCTTCTGGGATTCTATAAGTCCCTGGAATACTTCGAGTAGCTGCGCTCCATCCATAGTAACTGTAGGAGTAATTAGAGGAGGAGGGAGCGCAAGGGTTTCGGGCACAGTCTGTTCGACGGGTTCGGATGTGCCTCCTATGGTATTCCTTGTCAGAACCATTATGAAAGGTTAAGGGATAGTAGGATTAGAATAAATTACTTGGAAATCAAGGACGATAGGAAAATTTACTAAGGAATGATGTCAAGACTTGAAATAAAAGATCATATTCTGTGAATGAGCTTTTCCTAAAATCCACTATCCTAGGATATTACACTATTTGAGAATTCGGACCTGCATGGGCCACCATAAAAATGTGTCATGACCCACACCCAGATATTCGGGCACGAGTTTGCGAGTTCGTCCAGCCTATGCCGCAGTATCGGCGGTAGTACGCTGTCTAGACCTCTTTCATGTTCATTATTTCCACAAGTAATTTAAATCTAGCCCATTCACTGTAAATAAATAGACAAGAATAATGACAGGAAATAGGAATGCTAGAATTTCATTAAAAAAATATAATTTTTAGACATACACCAATCCAAAGTTTAATACAAAACAAAAGAAATGATAAATCAGGAACAAACCCGATTATTATGCTGAAAAGAAAATATTAGCTAACTACCCCTCAAAAGTAGTCTCCTGAGTAGGAACAGGCTCCTTAACAGTGTTATCAGCTACGTCATATGGACCATAAAAGGTAGGGGCATAGTCCTCATCATCACCTAATATTTCAACGGATCCAGTCAGGAAAGGAGCAAAGTACCAATACACAACAAAGTTTATACTAAATAATTATGATAAGTAGTAAAAACTGACTAAGTATCATAATAAAGATTATATATGATAGTATTAAAAATTGACTAAGTATCAAGTACTATAGATCTTGGACATAAGTAAAATAGGAATATAATGAGACAAGAAAAGAACTGCTACAAGAATAATGAAGAAACTGTGTGTGAACATGTGTATTAGATTACCTAGCCGATATGTAGGAGGTTATATGGCTAATAAAGCACGTCATAGACGGCTAGCAGTCAGGAATAATCAAGTATAAGACTGATGGTACAGTCGCGTACTCAACAGCTAGCAGTCATGACATGATTACGCGACTGCCTTGAAAGAAGAATACTAGGAGGCATGTAGTTTACCTTTCCCCTCATGTCATGACTGGAAATTGTGTGTGAACATGTGTATTACAAAAGAAATAACCTAATTAGATAATTTGATAATCGTACAACCTTAAATGTTTTTAGAAAAGAAATGACGCTGTGAGTCCAATAGTGGACTTGGTGTCAGGATTTGAGGTTTGGATGAATAGACCAAATTTTTAGGCTATGTACATGTGTGTGTGTGCGTGTGTGTGTGTGTATATATATATATATATATATATATATATATATATATATATATATATATATATATATATATATATATATAAAATAGTTGTGGTGCATAGTTTATAAATAATTAACCTTCTTATTATTCCTTTAGTACATAGTTTATCTTATTCATGGACATTAGCTAGCTACTACGTACTAATAGGAAAGATAAAGGTACAGTAGGTTATTTTAGAAAGCATGCAAGTGTTTATTGTTTACTACCATTCTCTTATACTAGTAGTTATACTAACTAAATATTTATAATTATTATTATTTTATTCTAATTGTTGGAATTCCTTATGGCTTTAAGTTAATGATCACTTTATAGACTACTTGCACAGAAAAGTAAGTATGCCCATCGGCTACTACATATTTCTTTTTTGCCACAAGAAGCCTAACATTATCATTCTAGTGGAACTCTGTTTATTCTACTGATTCCTTTTTTTTAACCAGTGGCTCTTATATGCATTGTATCGGTTCTGATTCATGGAAGAGAGGAAAATATGAAGTCTCACCTTACTGCCTTGAAAGATCGCTTGACGTAGTGCAAGCGTTGGGTTGGACTGGAAACCCAAACAGCTTCCGAGGTTGCTTGGTCGATGTTCGTCGATGCCGGGGCGACGCTGGCAAACGATAGAGTTGGTGGTGATAACTCGTTGGCCTTTGGGTGGATCGAGGTAGCCGAAAGGCGACGGGGTCGAAGTTGGCAACTTCAGTTGGGGTGGTCGGCTGACTGCTCAATGAAGGAAAAGACCAGTGAGCAGATGGTTGGCTACGACGTGGTGGAGTATGGATTTGGATATATTTGTGTTGGAGTATGGGGAAAAAAAGGTTTAAGAAATGGAGTGTTACCAGACACGTTTGTGAGGGAAATGTGATAGAAGAAATGGAGTGTTCTCCGAGCCAAGACGATGCTGCGAGGAACTGAGGCTATTCTCCAACGAGTCCACCAACTTTGACGTGCTCATGTTCATGTTTTGGAAGCGCTTGTACAAATCTCTCGGAGCTCGTGCACATCCCCTATGCAGCTCCGCGACAAAACGATAGTTCTATTAAAAGGTCTTTTCTCTATAATTTGAAGTTTTAGTAAGGGATGTAATGTATAGAATGACTATCTCATTTTGCATCTATTACTACAAAAATATGATAAAATAGCAATATTTTTAGCGACGTCATATTAAAATATCACTAATATTAAATATTTGAGCGAATCCAAAAATAAACATCGCTATACATCGTTGTTGGCGACACATAGCGACGTTTAGCGACTATAATTCAGTTTTTTAAAAGAATAGTCGCTATAAGCTTCTTTAAGGTCGCTAACCGTCGATGAGTTTTTTTATTTAGCAACGTTTATCGACGTATTTAGCGACGTTAGTTTTTTATTTTTAGCGACGTTTTTAGCGACGTCTATAATGTCACAAACTTTTAAAATAGCGACGTTTAGCGACGTCTAGTTATCACGTCGCTATTTTTTATTAGCGATGTCTCATAAGATGACGTCGCTAAATTTCACTAAATTTTTTAATATAGATTTTATTTCCCTCCCTTCTGTCGAAATCTTCCCCCAAAATTTTAAACTCCCCCCTCTCCCCCCCCCCCCTCCCTCTCCGACGAAGTGCCCCCTCCGGCGTCCTCCATAGCCCCCTACTCTGGCGTCCCCCCATCCCTACTACCCCCTACTGGCTCCCCCACAACCCCCTACTCCGGTGGACCCCCCGAGTGCCCCCCTCCTGCACGGCTCCTCCCTTCCGCCGTGGCTTCGCTCCTCCGATGACCTCGGGCTTCTCCTCCTCCTCTTCCTCCTCCTCCTTTAGGTAAACCCTAATCCGGTCTCTCTCTCTCTCTCTCACAGATGCAGACATGATTTGACACTGACACAGACACGACACACATATTGACACAAACACGACACAGACACTGTCACAGAGGGTATAAACCCTAACCCTAACCCGATCTCTCTCTCCCTCTCTCTCTCTCTCCCTCTCTCTCACAGATGCAGACACGACATGATACTGACACAGACACGACACAGACACGAACACAGACACGACACAGACAATGTCACAGAGGGTATAAACCCTAACCCTATCTCTCTCTCTCTCTCTCTTTTTCTCTCTCTCTGAGATACGAACACGATATTTGATATTGGACACGAAACATACACAGACATAGACATGACATGGGAGATGACACGGGACACGACACAAACACATACACTGACTGTTGTTACCAACAGCTTATCAGACTACTTTTTACCAAAACATAACCCACTATTAGACGATATTTTTTAAACTAATCATACGACTTATTATTATGTGAGTATCCTATATATTGTATAGAGAAATATTTTTCACGAATACCCAGCATCTCAAGTATTTTTTTGAGAATATTCAGTCATAAATGAGACAGGTGCAGGCACTGGGTATATGGTACTGTCTAGTCCACATTAGGAATATAATAATTAAATATAAATTAGGCTTTACCGAGTAATATTTTAGAAACAAATATCAAGTGTGGATATACAGGATACAGAGTTGATACTCACTGATACACTGCAATATGAGTATCTAGGATATAGAGTTGAACGAACAAGTATCAGTGTTAGGACTAAGTGTATCAGTGCATGTACTATATTCCTGAGTATTCTTATGCGTGTGTAGACTAGTAGGTGTATAACATAATTGGGTATTCCTGAGTATATATTCTAGGACTAGGAGTATCAGTGCATGTACTGTATTTAACGATGAGTATATACTTGAACGATGTCTATTCATCTTTACAGAAGTATCTAGAAATGGATATAAATTACTATCTGCATTATCGTTCGTGGATGTACAATCGTCATCCTGATTGTGCGATGTGCGGGATGAATTCATTGAGGGTGTACAACAGTTCCTGTAGTTCGCCAAGACGTTCCCTTAGTACATGGATGGTACCAAAATTAAGTGTCCGTGTGTGATATGTCATAACTTGAAATATCATCCAGAAGTGAAAGTCATATATTATTTGTACTCGAAGGGTTTTACACTAAATTACTATCAGTGGACCGAGCATGGAGAACTTGTGTCTTTAGCATCGGAGTCGGAGCCTTATGTGGAGCCGTATATGGATGTCCACGACCACGCTGCTTACGACGACGGGTGGGTGAACTTAGTTTTTGATGCGACGGGGTCTAGTTTTGATCCGGACAATCATGATGCAGCTGAGGAGGTACCGAATGCCGATGCTGCAAAGTTCATGGAGTTGCTGGAGAATGCAAGGACTCCATTATATCATGGTTATGAGGATCAATCACCATTGGAGGTGGTTACAAGATTATTGAGCAACAAGTCTGATTTTAACATATCGCAAGAATGCTATAACTGACTGATGGATTTGATTATAGAGATCTTACCAGAGGGTGCAAAGTTGCCTAAAGACTTCTACCAATCTAAGGGGATGGTGAGATCGCTCTGGATGGGATACAAAAAAATCGATGCATGTCGAAATAGGTGCATGTTGTACTACAAAGACGACAAAGATGAAGATGCGAGCAGATTCTGTGGTGCTGATCGCTACAAGGCCACTGGAAGAGGAAAGTCTGTCAGTGCAAAGAAGTCTGTCGATTCGATGCACTACTTGCCTTTGACGCCGCGGTTGCAGAGGTTATTTATGGTGAAGGAGACCGTAGAAAATATGAGTTGGCATAGGCAAAAATAGATCGAAGGAGTATTAGATCATCCATCTGATGGAGAAGCATGGAAGCACTTTGATCAAGAGTATCCAGATTTTTCTTCAGATCTGTGTAATATCAGATTGGGGCTCTCCTCCGACGGTTTTACCCCATTCGGACTTTCGGGCTCCCAGTATTCGTGTTGGCCTGTGATCGTCACTCCGTACAATCTATCGCCTTGGATGTGCATGAAGACTCCGTATATGTTTCTAACCGTTATTATCCCGGGTCCGAATAATCCGAAGAGGAACATCGATGTATATTTACAGCCTTTGATAGATGAGTTAAATCAGCGGTGGGAAGTAGGTGCCAACACGTACGATATTTCTAGAAAGTAAAATTTTCAGATGAGGGCAGCACTTATCTAGACCATCAATGAATTTTTGGTCTATAAAATGTTATCGGGATAGAGCACTCATGGTCGTCTCTCATGTCTGTATTGCATGGACCGCACTAAGGCTTTCCGTTTGAAATACGTAGAAAAATTATGCTTCTTTGATTGTCATCGATAATTTCTGCCGAAGGATCATCCGTACCGGAGGAACATGAATGCTTTTCATGCGGGTATTATGGAGAAGGCCAATCCACCGCCAAGATAGTCCGGATATACGATACGAAAAGAGGTAAAAGATTTACCAAGTGCTATCGAAGAGCTTGCTAAGGGGTACAAGTGTGACGAATTTGGTCGCACTCATAACTGGACGAAGAGGAGTATATTCTGGGATCTGCCATATTGGAACACCAATCTGATCAGACATAACCTTGATGTCATGCATCTCGAGAAGAATAGGTTTGATAACATAATTAATACTGTAATAGAGGTAAAGGGAAAGACGAAAGACAATCCGAAGGCCAGGTTGGATTTAGAAGAAATATATAGATGTCCTGCGTTGCATTTGATAGAGGAGGGGAATGGAAAGTTAAAGCAGCCTAAGTCATTTTTTCACTGGAGAAGGAGGATAAAGGAAGACTTTGTAGGTGGATTCAGGGTCTAAATTTTTTAGATGGGTACGTGTTGAACTTGAGAAGATGCATCGACCTCAAGGAGAACAAATTGGCGGGTATGAAGAGCCATGATTGTCACGTATTTATGGAGAGGTTAATTCTGATTATATTTTAAAAATTCTTACCGCAGGTCATTTGGGATCCATTGACAGAGCTCAGCATATTCTTCAGAGATCTTTGTTCTACTAAGTTGCTCGTCGATCGTCTAGAAAAGCAAGAGAAGGACATTGCGGTAACACTGTGCAAGCTCGAGAGGGTGTTTCCTCCTGGATTCTTTGACTCTATAGAGCATTTTCCAATTCATCTTTCCTACGAGACACGTGTTGGTGGTCCTGTCGGTTATCGGTGGATATACCCGTTTGAGCGGCATCTGAATCACCTAAAGAGAAAAGTAAAAAATAAGGCACGGGTTGAGGGCTCTATTTGTGAAGCTTATATTCTTGAGGAGATTACAAAGTTTTGCTCGACTTATTTCAAACCTTATGTTGCTACTAATAGAACGAGAGCTCCGAGAAATGACGACAGATATCATGAATCTAATGATGCAATACTGAAAGTATTCAATGCGTCCGAAAAGCCTTCGGGAAAAATAAAGAAGAGATATTTGAATGACAATGAGCTAAGGGCTGCTCAGTTATATATATTACTCAATTCCGATAAAGATGAAGTGGAGAAGATAGAAGAGAAAGTAATTAATACGTCCACGTTTACGTCATCTCAATGTAATAGTATAAGCTACTATTATGCTACTAATCAGTGGTTGCTTCTTTGTTTTTCAGCACATATAATGATGAGCATAGGTCAGTTAGACCCTACATAAGAGACAAAGAAGTAGAATAAGAAATAAGACATCATTTTTCTTCTTGGTTGAGCGTATATGTAAGGAGCTCGGTAATTATTTTTTCTGTATGCACTTGCACAATAAATAACTTACTATCGCTACTTTGGTATTTAGGTCGATCGTCTAATAACACCGGAGACTGAATCTATTAGAACTATAGCCAAGGGACCAATTACTACCGTCAAAATATAGCTAAGTTACTGTTTGAATGGGTTTAGGTTCAAGCCAACAAATGCTCCGATCAGAGACAGCTTTCTGGATCTTGATTCCATGAAAAATAGTTGTTTGTGTATCAAATCTTCGAACTACAAAGACGTTGATCCAGGCAATGATTTCTTTGGCATCTTATGAGAGATTGTGGAGTTGACATATAATTATGGCAGAGAACCTGCTAAGATCGTGCTATTCAAGTGTGAATGGTTTGATCCGATTCAAGATCAAGGTTGGAAAATTGACAAGCATGGTCTTGTGGATATAAACTACAAGCGTATATATCAAGGCTATAAACCATTTGTCATATAAAGTCAGGCTCAGCTCGTGTACTTCACAACTTATCCTAGACTAGGAACAGCGAGGCCGGATTGGTGGGCAGTATGCAAGACTAAAGCTAGAAATACCTTTGACATTGATGAAATAGCTTATCAGGAGGATGAGCTACCTCTTGTAATAAATATTGTAGATGTTGACTCAATAGAAGTTACTTATTACACGACTAATAATATAGAAGAGGTAGAATTATCCGAAAAGGAAGACGAAGATGAAGACGAAGTAGATGAAAGTGAAGATGAGGAGGAAGAGGAGGACGAGGAAGGCGAACAAGATAAATTTTCTGAAGATGATTAAAAAATATTTTGCCTGTAGAATATACTATATTTTGACTATAGAATGTACTATTTTGACGAAGATATGTATTATATTTTGACTGTAGAATGTACTATCCATTTAGACTTGTGACACTACTAATTATTTACTGTGCAATTCTATTAATGTTGTGATATATGCATAATATTTTGACTGTAGAATGTACCATATATGTGTTTATTTGTTCTATCATCATATGTTGTTATCAGGTATGACAGGATAACGTGGAGCGTTCGGCAGGTCCCGAGGTAGACAGAGTTCTCCTCCAATAGTGCCTACTGTTGGTTCTGGATCCTCGACGCGTAGTACTCCAGTATATCGACCAGTCACATCTTCGACTGTGACGATGTTACGTGGCAGCACTCCTGGGATGAGTAGTTCCAGGCCTAATACTACTCCCTCGTCCAACGTTCCTCTTGCTGACAGAACCATGGAGACAGATGAGCATATGGCAGAGGTTGAACCGACGTCGTCCCAACATCAGCTAGATACTCCATGCGAACCTCCGGACGAGACGAGGATGGAGATTTAGGCCGACGTTACAAAGTAAGTTAATTAGATGGTTTAGCATCATATATATCGTGTATTTCTTTATTCATCATATATTAACTTTTTTGATAAAAATAATTATCTCTGTATAGATATCGTCCCTCGTCGGTACAGAGACGCTTGGGCCACTTTCTGAGGTACAACTATTATGGCCCTTGGATCAACTACTCTGATGCTCCGGATGAGAGAAAGGCATTCTGGTCTGTGCACTTCAAGGTAAAAGTATATTATATCAATCATCTAATTTATGCATATTATATAACTTAATAAATAAATTATTTATTATAACAAACGTATTTCTATCCACCGCACCGCGCCGAGTTGATCGAGTAGATATTTCCTGCCGTTGTCGCCAAGCTGATCCGTGATGCTCAGGATGACCAAAAGGCTCATGGTCGCGAAGGAAAACCGATCCAAGGTTGGATCACTCCTGAGCAGTGGACTGTGATGAGGGCTAGATTCGATGATCCGAGGTACAAAGAAAGGTCTGAGAAGGCCAAGGCGGCTAGGCAAAATGCAACAAAGTGGTGTGGTGGCTCGATTCCGATGACGGAATATTTTTGTCGTTTAGAAGATTTTTATTTCAGATATATTATTTTAATACAAGTACGATAAAATGGTAGTAGGATAAAATATTTAATTTTAGTACTAAATAATATAATTTTAACAGGTAAAGAGGGGTGAGGATGCAAACATGGTGACCGTCTTCCTGACCACCCATCGAAAGGGCGAGAATCTCATTAATGAGAGGGCCTCGCCGACCTATGTAAGTATTACTTTACTTTGTGTTAATTTTAATATAACTTAGGCAATTATCGAGTATCCAAACTTTTCTATGTCGAGTATCTTAGGCTGCGTGAGCGGGCGACTACTAGTGCACCTACAGTGGGAGAGACTAGTACTTCCTCGCAGCCCTCTCCAGCTTCGTCGGCGGACGAGCTGTGGGTGACCGCCGCTGGTGGTCTCCAGTGGGGTACATACTATGGTACGGGATCCTATGGTGTCCGTGTTGGGATGCAGTCATCTAGGGCCTCCATGGCAAGTGTGCATTCCCCACAACCCTCGTAGTCGTCGGCCCGAGTCCATGAGACCGTTGACCGTCAGATTGCATCTCTCCGTAACGAGTTGCTGTGAAGGATGGAGGAGCAGCCCCTGTCCCAGCCGCAGGCGGACGATGCGACGGTCATCGCACGATTTGATATGCTCGAGCACAGCATCATGGAGCTTAGGGATATGATAGCTGATCTTAGAGCGTCGACAGAGTGCAGCATGACGGAGCTGTAGGCATCACAGTTGTCCATGGACGAGAGGCTGACGATGATGCAAGATTCAATGGTTCAAAGCAGAACGAGGCTGTTATCTACCATGAATTTATATAACCATCGACTAGCAGAGTTGGAGCAGATACATCCTCCTATTGCGCCTTCATCGACACAGACTCCACCGACGTCACTGCCTTCTCCATCGACATCAGTATCAATTTCACGGGAGCAGTATGATCTGTTCTTATCCCTGATGCGCGACGGTGGTCATCCTCCTACAAATCCGTAGTAGTCCTAGTTAGGATAATTTATTGATTGTTTGTGTTTTGACCTATGATATTTGGTTATTTATGAATATTCTATATTTTTGAGGCTTTCACACTTTATTTCTTGCACTCAGTTGTGTGGATATTTATTGTATTTTTTACGACGAGATTTTCTCCTGACTCGGTTTATAATCTCAATATTTCGTTTTCTTCAAATTTTACTATATTATTCATATTAAATGTATGTTAATTTATCGGTGCTGAGTGTTCAACCGAAGGGGGTCGGCGAATCCAGCAAATTCAACGGAGGGTTGCTCCGGGTCTATTTGTATAAATTATAAATTCATAAACTGCAGAAAGATTGGTTTGGAAATAATTCAATATTCATTTTTTTATTTTTTCACTGAATCTTTAGCAACGTTTTTAGCGACGTTTAGTGACGTTTATATACATCGCTAAATATGTCGCTAAAAACGTCGCTGAACGTCGCTAAAAACTTCGCTGAGTACGTCGCTGAATGTCGCTAAAGTACTGACATGGCTGTATTGTCAGGTCAATATAACGTCGCTAAAGGTGTCGCACAACGTCGCTAAAAAGAAAAAAATTAGCGACATATAGTGACAAACAACAAGTTGCTAATTTAGCAACGTGTCGTCGCTAAACGTCGCTAATATAGCGACGTTTATACATTGCTAGAAAACGTCGGTATAGCGACGTTTTGCGACATTTTCCGAATAACGACTAGCTTAAAGGCGACTTCATAGAAACGTCGCTAAAATTATGTAGCGACATTTTTTTGCCATTTAGCGACATTTTTAGACGTCGCTAATTTGACTTATTCTGGTAGTGCATCTTGTAAGCCCGTGCGATACCCCTTCACTTTTGTGTTTCAAGTGTCTGTAACAAAGATGTTCATTATCAATAAAGAGAATTTGCTTCGCCCAATGTATGTTATTCAAATTGCGTACTCTGTTGTTGTGTTTCAAAGTATATTATTATGCCTAGACCTTGTGCGAGGGCGTCTTACGCTCGCACACGGCATCACGTCCAGGGAACGATTATCGATTTTGCGGAATCAGAATGTGACATCTTAGACTTAAGAGCCACCATATGGTCATCGAGGAACACAACAATCCAGCTTCTCATGAGCTTCTTCCCTACTGGATTATAGATCTTGTATCTGAACTCGTCCTGACAATATCCGATAATGACGCATTTTATCGTATTTTCCTCTTGTTTGGTCTTCTCATCCTTTGCTACATGCACGAAGGCCCGGCATCTCGGTTACCCGGACTCCCCACTTTGAAGCAAAGTACTTTGTTGACCCGACATAACACAGGTACAGGTACGAGATCTGAATTGGATCCTCATGGTGACAATCGGACACGGCAGATGAAGAAGATGAATAAATTAGTGAAACCCTATGCTTAACTATTTTTTATAATTTGTTGCTGCATAAATTAAAAGAAGAAGGTAAGCATGCTTTATTATATAGTTACTGTTTATTAATTTCATCTTGGGAATAGTAGAGCTCCACCTAGAAAAATGTATCTTGGAAGTAGTAGGCTCATTTATGAAGAAAAAAAAAATATTTGGAAAAATCATGGAAGATAAAGGACTATTACTCAACTTTATAATAATTGTAAAAGTGTTGAAAGTAGTTGCATGAATGCATTTGCTCATTTCATTCAAATTTGGTTGTATTTGTCCATGCTTTGTTAATAGTTTCTATTATTAATAATTTCATGTTGGGAGTAGTAGAGCTCCACTCAGATAATTGTATCTTGGGAGTAGTAGCCTCATTTATGGGAAAAAAAATGGAAAAAAAACAAGAATCATCCTCTATATCCACAAAGAATCTTTTTATCTTCGGTTACTATGTAATATAGTTTTTTTGTGGTACAATGTTGTGGCTAGATTTGGTTGCTAATGGAACTATTGCCAACAACCAAATATTGTCCAATAACTATATATATATATATATATATATATATATATATATATATATATATATTTCAATCACAAGTGTGACATTCTTGGACATTTCAGTCACAATATATATATATATATATATATATATATATATATATATATATATATATATATATATATATATATATATATTTCAATCACAACAAAGTTAGATAAGAAGATACATATATTTTTAGATGCCAAATAATTAATTTAAGCTTCAAAATAATTTGTCAACTTTTAATTTTAAACACATTATTTGAATTATTTATATCAAAAAAAAATTATCTATAAAAAAATAAATGAATAATAGTAGTTGGGGGTAACCTCACCAAAATTGAAAAGTGGTCACTATACCACTTCTCCATTTCACTTCATTACAAGATCCAAACAATAAGAACTACAAAAGTTTCACTTTACAACTTACTTCAACAATCATCCAAACATCAAATTTTAGGATTTTCTTTTTTTACTTCTAACTTCTACTTCTTCAAAGCACACAAACGAAGAAAAAAATTTCACATTGCTTTACTTTACCACGGTGCGTACGCAAAATATTAATTTTTGAACTTTTAACTTACTTCGCACTTTGCCAAACCAAACAACCCCTAAGTGAATTAGTGATAACAACTGAGTTATGTAACCTTTAATTAGCCTAGGCTGCATTTCTAGACTATTAGAAATTATATTTATTTATTGGATATATTACGTAATATTGATTAAAGAAAATTAAGTTACTAACAAGAATTACTGAGGATGTACTGGACCAACATAAGAGCTATAACTGCCATTGCTATCAAAATATATTTATTGATATCCACTGTTTCCATATATCTTCAATATATCTCTAATATCTTACAATGCTATATCCCCAAACTAAAATTCATGTGTTAAAAAAAATCATACAACTATATACACAGTTGTTCTAGCCGTTGTACATATTCCATCGTAGAAGTTTTTCCTAAAACATCAGAATATAACAATATCAAAAGGTGATAAAGAAGAAGTATTCTATTAATAAAAGGAAGAGCTGGTTGTTTAGCTAATTAACAAGCAGCACAATAAAGTCATTTATCTAAATGGACAAAACCTAACAATATTGTATTCATCATATACCCCAATTTGGAGTGTCAAAACAAGAAAGGAGATGAAGAAATTATTGGAGCAATAAATGAGGGACCAATGGCGGACGGGATGTGAAGTGTCCAAAACAAAAAGGAGAAAACTTTAGGGAATATCCAAACTTGCTTCCCCATTGAAAGGTTTTGAATGACACAACTAGAAAAGGAGAAGTTAGTATCAAATCATTGATCAAATAATTGTCCAACAGATATAAAATTTATTGATAGTTTTGGTACAAGATAAATATTTAAAATAGTCAGGTTATTAGAAATTTTAATAGAGACAATATGACTTGCAATAATAGTAGTACCATCAGCAGTATAAATTATATGAGATGAGGAAAGAGGAGTTAAATTCTCGAATTTTTTTGAATTATAAGTTATATGGTTTGATGCACTAGAGTCAAGAAACAAGCTAGTAGTGTACATACCTAAAGAGGCTGATAATGCAGAGGCGGTAATGGACTTGTTATCAATAGAAAGAGCTTGTTTGATCATTTCTGAATATTAGCAACAGATAGAGTACTATGTTCGACGGATGGTGATGTAGAGGCTGCCATAGAAGTACTAGTAGCTTTTTTTGAGGCTGCCATAGAAGTACTAGTAGCTTTTTTTCTTTCTCGCATATTTTTGGATGTGGGGGAAGTACAATTATTGACCATGTGTCCAAATTCTTTACAATAGTTGCATTGTACCTTTGATAAATCATAGGAAAAGTAATTTGTTGGAATTTACCTTCCGAAAATTTGTGTTTTGGCGAGCAGAGGCAACAAAGACTGAGAGATCTATATTTGAAATAAGACCTTTAAGAGTCTTCTCATATATTAGTTCAAATAGTAGGGAGAGGTGTTTAGTGAATAATGGATGCTCTAATAGTTTCAAACTCGTCATGTAGAGCCATGAAAAGCTAAACCAATCTTGATTCTTCACAAAATTTGAACCAAAGTACAATATCTGATGTCCATTTAGGTTCCATTAGAGCCAATTGATCCCAAATAATAGGCATCTCTGAATAAAAGTCTGAAATTAACTGTTGCTTTTGTTGTTTCAATGAACGTATATAATGTTCCATGTTCTATTTTATAATTTTGAGCAAAATTAGTTTGGATGATGATGACGATAACGATGACGAGGATGAGGATAAAGTAGATGGCGATCAAGATGATGATTAGGGTACCTATATTGTTTGAAAATGTACTTAGAGATGAGATTTAATTTTGTGGCAGTTTTGGATATACTTCTATTTTTCAGCTGTCAAGTCTATGATACATTATATTTTTGATGATTAAATTTACTGCTATGTTTTCATAGCTATTTTGGATATACTTCTATTTCTTAGATGTCTATTATACATATTATTTTTCTAGTTCTATTTCTTAGATACATATTATTTTTGTAGTTCTATTTCTTATATCTGTATTATACCTGCTTTTATATATATGAATATCATAGATGGCTGGTGGTCGTGACCGTGGTTGAGGTTGTCGTGGTCGTAGTGGTGATATTATATTACCCGGAGATAGATTATCCCCTCGATCACGAGACCCTTCCACCCCTTTATCGGTCGCAGGCACCTCCACTCTGCCATCGGCTACAAGCACTTCCACTCCACTATTTATCCTATACCCCACCACTCCAGCATAGACATCCATACCCCCTATATCATCTGATGCAGATCCCACTACCCCATTGTCTGTTCATCTACCAAATACTCCGATAGCTTTACGAAGGGTCTTGGAGTATCCGGACTTAGAGTACGATGCTACTTGTCGGTATATTTACTGATCGGGTGGTCCTTCGACACCACAAGAGAGGCCAGAGGGGAAGTTCAGATAGAAGCTTTGGCCCTTAACCAACAAGATGTAAGTAATTATGGTTTAAAGTTTAATGTCACTTCATATTTTTTTATTTCTTTATATTCAATTAGCTAGTTGGTTGTTATTCATAATTTTATAGGTTTTTTTTTCCTTGATACTGCTATCCTGACACTTGGGGAAATTATTAGGAGAACATCTATGGCCCCTACATTAACTTCATCCAAGTGCCATCAGACAAGATGTATATATAGCTTTACCAGATGAAGGTATATTTAAAATTTTACGTCATTTTATTTATTAATTATTTGTTTATCTATTCATATTAATCGTTATTTAAATTTAAATGACAAAAAATCTATTGGTGGACCGAGCATCGCGATGCGGCAATCAAGAAGACATATCAGGGTGCTCATAGCAAGAAAATATGGGATGCAAATGATGATTTGTAGAGAAGGGTGGCTGTTGGAAAGAGAAATAAACTCTGGATCCAGGATAATTATTAGGAGGAGATGTAAAGGCAGCTCGAGACTCCAGAGTTCAAGAAGAGGTTCGAGAAAACGAAGATGGTACAATCTCGCGTGAGTCTGATGGATCGATCCCCATCGTTATGCACTATTTACACCTGGTAAGATAACTTGAATATTTAATTACATTTATTATGTAGTTTAATAATATTAATTATCAAACTAATAAGTTTCCTTAATTTTTTGTACACAGGCAGAGAAGCTTGCGAATGATGGAGTGTCGGTTTTGCCGATACTTTTGAGTACATGCATAAGAGGAGGAAGGACGAGACCTACGTGGACAAGAAGGCGAGCAAGAGTCTTGATGTAAGTATTAGAATTTATATTATAAGTTAGAATAACATTAACTATTATAATTTATATTATAAGTTAGAATATTTGAAACAAAGTAGATTAGTTTTAACACATTAGGATATTAAGCATATGTCGTTGTACATGTTGTGTTTCAATCTCTACAGACAGAGACAACTACTCTTGTTACTCAGGATGGGGTGACCGAGAGTGTCATCAAGTCTTCGTCCTTGACCACGTCCGTTCCCATGTCCGCTCAAACCAACGACCTTTTTATAAAGGCCAATAGTGGGAGAGGGAAGGGCGGACGCGTCTACGTCACTGGCTCCTTTGCGATATAGATATCGATGACTTCAAAAACTCCACTACCGACGTCTTCTTCTCTTTTGTTCCATTTTCGGACATCACCAAGAAGATAGATCAGTTTATTACGCTTATGACCATATTTCAGGCCAAGTGGCAGTGATTTAGGAGTCTATTAGCACCATGCAGGTCACTATTGGGTTCCCGACGACTACTGGTCCTTTTGGTGCCTCTGCTACTCCCGTTATTTCCCTAGATACTCGTGGTGCCATGACGTCCGGTCCTTCCGATGCCTATGCTCCTTCTGTTGCTGCCTCTGCCCCTATCATATCTCCTACTGTGTTGACGAGAGTCCTGAGTTTACTTCCGTCGAAGGCGTTCAGATCACTATCACCTGATATAGTCAACTCAATTCCTTCGGGCGTCTTCGATCGTCTATGGGACCAGAGACCACCGCCAGATCAGTGATTTTTTATTATTTGAGATTTGTATTATTTTTATGACGTATATATGTAGTATATTTATTATGGATGTTGTGTATGTATGGACATGTGGATTTTTTATTTCTATTGTTGTGATGTTTATATAACTTTTATGGATTATTTGTTTGTCTTCTGTGTGGTTCCAGCGTACGTTTTGTGTGGTTGAAGGTCCAATTGAACTAAAATTCTACTACGGGTTGTGGTGGGTGGTTGAAATACTATGACATGTTATATATTGTGTGTATGTGCTGTGAGTGCTGCAATTCAAATAATTTTTTTAGTTATGTGCAGCTTCGTGATGGCTGGGCCACAGCTTGGCGACGAATAGCGCGCGATACCATTGCGACATATAAAGCTGTCACTACCTGAGAATTCTCAGATGAGCGACGTCTATGTGACGTACAAAGTTGTCGCCCAACCATTGCCAAGTAAGTATCAGAATTAGTTTCAGTATCGGAAACTTAATATATGTTGCATGTACATTGCCAACTAGATGCCAATAATGTCGCACGTCCAAAGCTGACCATTCGTTTATTCCAATAGATAGACGGTCGCTTGTCCGTTGCTGAGCCGACGTCATGCTCGTCCGTCGCTAGTTTGATACCAAGTTGTCGCTAATTTGTACGTCGCCATGTAGTCCCAATGTCGTCAAAAGTTCGACTACTCGGCGGCGGAAAAAGATAGCGACATGGCACATACCGACGCCCAGAATTTCGCCAGTATCCGTTGCCAAGATGCCGCTATTCTTGTTTAGAGGCATCTTGGCGACGGATCCGGCCGTCGCTAAAGCCCTATATTTTTGTAGTGTAAAAGATAACGGAAAAGCTAACTTTCTTTCCCATCACATCTCCCTCTCCACTGTCAATCATCTTGATTGTGAAAATAACAATATTCTCAATCTGGTGCTCCATGAACGCACAAAATATATTGATCTTAAGTGTCATTTCGTGTGACAACACTATTTCGATAGAACATCTTCTCTACAATTTTTTACTTCTCAGCTTCAGTTGGCCAATTCTTCATTTAAGCTCGCACTCAAGTCGCATGTGTTTCTCATTAACAAACTCTCCTTGGTCAATCCATCTTGAGTTTGAAGGTGTGATAAATATTATAGCCTTGGTGAGCCTTTCTTCAACAAGTCATCCTTATCTTTATATGATATATATCGCTTATGTTACTTGTCTAGTTTTGGCTTTATTTTTATTGTACTCCCTAAGGTTGAACTTTCCCAATTCTAATTAGTGTGCCACTGTAATAATCGCGAGTTCATCCATCTGTGCCTGCTACAAAATGATTGGAAGCAAAAATCCCGTAAATCCATATTTGGTTATTCCAAATTCTTCCAAGAAATCAAGTTGACCTAACATTAGCTTGAAACTGGTATGGATATGGATCCAGATCACAATTATGCTCGCCTTCTAGAGTGCTATAGGATGAGTTCTAAATGCGAAGGAACAACTTAGTTGCACAGCAATACACGATAGATATATAATCCTCAACCCTCGCTACTTAGTTGCAATGGCACCTCCGGGCTTTTACAAACAAATCATGTCAGTTCTAAAGGAACAAGCTTGTTATAAAAGATTTCTATCCATTTAATGCATAACAAATTCACAAAGCAGGTACTATCCTTATTGTTACAGTTGGTATTGGTTCTTATAAAAGAAATTTGTTACAGCCATACTAGCCCTAAATTGTATAAATTTGTTACAGCCATACTAGCCCTAAATTGGATCCTCAGTCGATCGATTTCGAATGTAACAACCACCTGATGGTGAAAAGTTCCCACTCTCCTGTAGAGGATCTACCACTAGCTGCAGCAATATAGAAACCTTCTGATTTACCCATCTTTATCATGTAGACATTGATAACATGATATGTTGGGTTCCCAGTGTTTTCTCCGGTTGCTTTCGAAGGTTGATTCAGGTTTTCTCTTCATAATTGGCTGTTGGCCACTGATCATACTTCTGCTCTATGGACTATCAATTACTAGCGCTGGTTGCCTCGCTTTCATCTTTATCCACAAGGTTTGATCGTCGTTGTAGGAGAAAATTTTGTTGTTGTTGTTGATTCTTGATAGTGAAGTGCGATAAATGGCCTCACATTCTCTAGCATGCTCCTTCAAAGCCACCACTATACCTCTACAGCACCGGTACTAGCTGGAGACGCATCGATCTATGAAAATATTAAACGATTATGTATCTTGCAAGAGAGTTAATACATATAACATTGGTTATTTTCTGAAACTTGCCCCATAAAACAAGGTAATTTGCTCACCACTGATAAACGACGATAATTCTAGAAGAGATGTTTAGCCTAGCATGAGAAATAGGAGCCGCTTAGAAAAGCCAAGGAGACTTGCCTATGAAACCCACACACAGATCTCAACATAGCTCAGAGAACTGATATAGAGGATATATATATATACATAGGCAAGTCATCCTTGGCTTACCAAAGATAAGCTCCTATCTTCATGTAAGGCTTCTCTTCCACTCCAATAATATTGCTTTGTTGTGTATATATGGCGCTTATAATTCATCATGCCTGCCTCTATTTATAGGGCATGACATGATCATCCAAATATCTCAAAAGTCAGTCAGACTTATCGGTATTATTAATTTGTGCTTTAATTCATAAGGAATACTTATATTCCCCATAATTGAAAGAGAGGATAATGATACCATAACCATTTGACCCTTGAAACCAACTTAAAGCCCATGGCTGCAGTAGCATGCATTGCGAAAAGATGTTCTGCATATGACAAAGACATCTTTAGTTCCTACAGATGAAGGAAGCTGTATGTAGGAGACCAAAACACGTGCATTATTCCAATGCCAACTTCATCTAGTTCCCGTTGTCGAAGAACATAATCTAAATTCTCTAGTACGGATTGAACCTGTGATCAAGGATCAAAGAATTACAATCCTGATTGTGTTCCAGAATATAGCAAGTAAAGTGGTTTTTAAGTACGTGTCGCAATTCTATGCAATGCCAAGCATATTTAACAGAAAGCATTTGACATTCTTGCGATTCGGTTCTTTATTGATCGGCAATGGCATCTAAAAATTGTCCTGATATCTGTTGGGAACGGGAGTGCGGAGCGCAGTGGAATAACAGTAGTTCCTAACTGAACATATCTGAGGACTAAACGAAATCCATGTATCCTGCATGCAATGCCCAACCAAATTACTATACCACGACCGCAACAAATGCGAAAAACGAGAATTTTGACGTGGAAACATAATGCATAAGAAAACCACGAGACGGTTAGAGTCAACCAGGAAAAAGCATTTACAAGTGGAATAGAACAAATACACTGACTTCTACAAACTTCTCCTACTGATTCAAGAACGAATCAAACACAACTACACAAATGGAAGACGAACAAAGTTACTGGAGAACAAGAACAACAAGACGGTCTTATATGGGTCTCCTCGAACGATCACCTTTAAAGTCTTCTGATCTTCCCCAAATCACTTCTCTCCCAATCTCTTGAAAGTTGCAAACACTGGCAAAAAACTTGACCTTTATATGCCTCCAATATGGGATGAGATATCATATTAAACCTTCTCTTAAAAATTATATTTCCCTTTGTATTATATACCCCCGGAAATGAAATATGCCCCAAGATTGGCAATATATACCCCCGGAAATTATTGACGTTAAACTTTGTGCAACTTTGTGCTCACCACACCTGGTCATGTGGTGGTCCTATTCTCAAGGGGTGTCCTACTCTAAAGGGAAAATCCTTGGCCTTCCATGCTTGTAGGCATGGGAGTTATGTTTTAGTAGGCCTATAAAAGAAAAGGCATACATGTAGATTTTTTCACACCAATCAAGAAAATAAACTCTTCTATTGTCTGCTACTTTATCTTTCCGGCAAGTTCGTTTACGTAGTTTGCAACACCAGAGACTAACAAGTGGTATCAGAGCCATGTCGTTTGATGCGGACAGGAATCCACTCACACCTCCATCAGTGTCGGCGTCGAGTCCAGCGAGCGGCTCGAGCGTGGCAGGCACCCTGGTGATCCCGAAGGTGTTTCAGGAGTCCGGCGGGACGCAGTATCCGCAACTCACGCGTGCAAACTACGATGAATGGGCCCTGGTGATGCAATGTATGCTGGAGGCAATAGGTCTCTGGGCGGTGGTGCACACCGGGACGACGGAGCGGGAGCTGGATAGGAAAGCGATGGAGGCTCTCCTACGTTCTGTCCCGTCAGCGATGTTCTCATCACTGGAGATCAAGGCGACGGCGCGGGAGGCATGGAAGTCTTTGAAGACGGTGCACATCGGCAGCAATCGCGTCAAGAAAGCGAAGGCGCAGTCGCTGCGCAAACAATACGAACAGCTCGCATTCCGGGACGGTGAGGGCGTGGACTCTTTCGCCATGCGTCTCACAACTCTGTCGAGCGCTCTCGCCGCACTCGGCGACAAAATCTCCGAGGACAAGCTCGTCCTCAAGATGCTGGCGGCGGTTCCCAAGAAGTACAGCCAGATCGCCCTGGCTATCGAGACCCTTTTGGATCTCGATGAACTCACCATTGAGGATCTAACAGGGAGGCTTAAAGCAGCGGAGATCAGGGATGAGATCGAGAGTGGCAACACCTCGGGCGGTAACTTACTGCTTACAGAGGAGGAGTGGGCTGCTCGCAAGAAATAGCAGAGAGACGGCTCGTCCAGCAGGGGCGCCGGAAACGGCGGCCAGAAGAAGAAGTGGCGCATCCCGGAGAGGGACTCGGGAGCGCGCGATCCCAAGCCGAGCGGCGAAAGGAGCGGCTCCGGTGCAACTCGCGACGAAAAGTGCCGTTATTGCGGAAAACTGGGCCACTGGGCTCGTGAATGCCGCAAGAAGAAGAAAGACGAGGCCCTTTTCGCGCAGGTGGAGGAGGACGAACCAGCACTTCTGATGGCACAGGTGTGCACAATCGCCGAAATGCCCTACACCCACGCCGAGGCGACCGAGCAGGTGATGCTCAACGAGGAGTGCACCATGGTAAAGCTTGGGGAGCGGGAGGACACCGACAATGTGACCTGGTACTGCGACACGGGAGCGTCTAACCATATGACGGGCGCGCGGGCAGTCTTCTCCGAACTCGACACCGGCGTGCGGGACAGCGTCAAATTTGGCGATGGCTCCGTCGTGGACATCCAAGGCCGGGGCACGGTGGTGTTCACGGGACAAGGAAGAGAACATCGAGCCCTCACCAACGTCTACTACATTCCCCGGTTGCGTAGCAACATTGTCAGCATCGGGCAATTGGACGAGACCGGCTGCTCCACGCTAATCGAGGATGGAATGCATCGAATCCGCGACAAACAGCGCCGCCTCCTTGCTAAGGTATCACGCACTTCAAATCGTCTATATATCCTTCCATTGCGGATCGCACAGCCGGTATGCCTCGCAGCACAGTGCTCGGACATGGCGTGGCGCTGGCATGCGCGCTACGGCCATCTACACTTCGACGCCCTTCGTCGCCTGAGTAGGGAAAAAATGGTGGACGGCCTTCCGCACATTGATCATGTCGATCAGTTGTGCGACAGTTGTCTGTCCGGGAAGCAGCGACGCACTTCATTTCCCCAGCACGCCAACTATCGCGCCACCGACCCTCTCGACTTGGTGCACGCGGACTTGTGTGGTCCCATCTCACCGGCGACACCTGGCGGGAAGCGCTACTTCCTTCTCCTCGTCGACGACTACAGCAGGTTCATGTGGATCAAGCTGCTGAGATCCAAGGACGAGGCGAGCGAGGCGATCAAACGCATTCAGGTTGCGGCGGAGGTCGAGTCGAAGTGCAAGCTTCGTGTACTACGCACAGACCGTGGCGGCGAGTTCACGTCGAATGATTTCAACGACTACTGCGAGCGCCACGGCAGCAAGCACCACCTCACCGCGCCTTACTCGCCTCAGCAAAATGGCGTCGTCGATCGCCAGAACCAGACTGTGGTAGCTATGGCCCGAAGCTTGCTCAAGGCGAAGAGCATGCCGACGGCACTCTGGGGCAAGGCGGTGACCACGGCGGTGTACCTGCTTAACATGGCGCCAACAGCCGCAGTGAAGGGAAAGACGCCATATGAGGCGTGGCATGATATGCGCCCCGATGTAAGTTTCTTACGTACTTTCGGTTGCATTGCTCATGTGAAGATAGTGCAGCCAAACTTGAAGAAACTTGACGATCGGAGCAAGAAAATGGTGTTTGTTGGCTACGAGGCGGGGTCCAAGGCTTACAGGGCCTACGATCCAGTCGATCGTCGCTTGTATGTCACCCGCGACATCATCTTTGACGAGGCGGGGCAGTGGGACTGGACGAACACTGACATCGACGCCAGCCTCGTCGGGATCGGCGAGGCATTCACTGTTGAATTTCCCCACGAGCTCATTCCCGGTACGTTCATTTCGGCCGGGAACGGAGGTCCATTGCCAGAGGCTGTGGGCGCAGCCACACCCGCATCGACGCAAACGCTGCCTCCACCCGAGCAGGCGAGAGCCGGTCACGCGTCCCCACCATCGGCCGTGACGCCCGCTCGCACAACCGCGACATCAGCCTCGACCACGCCAGCGGTTTCGACGCCTGAGACGACGGGTACGGCTCCGATCCGATTCGTCTCACCGCTGTCAGGAGCGATGCCCGATCCACCAAACGTACCACCGCACCGATACCGCTATCTGCAAGACATCTATAAAGTTAAGTCGGTGCACCACCACGACTCTGAGGACCTCCTCCTCGCAATGGATGACGAACCCTCTATTTTTTCAGAAGCGGAGCAACACGAGTGCTGGCACCGAGCGATGCTGGATGAACTCGCATCCATTGAGGAGAACGACACCTGGCGGCTCGTGGACCTGCCTGCTGGTCACCGCCCTATTAGACTCAAATGGGTCTACAAGGCGAAGAAGGATGAGCACGGCGTCGTCATCAAGCACAAAGCCCGGCTCGTCGCGAAGGGGTACATGCAGAGGCACGGGATCGACTACGATAAGGTTTTTGCGCCAGTAGCAAGACTTGAGTCCGTCAGGTTGTTACTGGCGTTTGCCGGTCATGCAGATTGGGTTGTCCATCACATGGATGTGAAAACGGCATTCTTGAACGGGGAGCTCGACGAAGAGGTCTACGTCACGCAGCCACCTGGTTTTTCAGCCGCCAGCGAGGAGCATAAAGTTTTTCGCCTACACAAGGCACTCTACGGCCTGAAGCAAGCGCCGAGGGCCTGGAACGCGAAGCTGGACAAGTGCATGTCCACACTCAAATTCAGCCGGAGTCCCTCGGAGCACGCCATCTACGTGCGTGGCCATGGCGAGGCAAGGCTGCTCGTGGGTGTCTACGTCGACGATCTCATCATCACGGGAAACAATGCGGGCGAGATCAACAAGTTCAAGCGCGAGATGAGCAGCTCATTTAAGATGAGCGATCTCGGCCTGCTTTCCTTCTACCTTGGCATCAATGTACAGCAGAACGCAAACGGTATCACAGTGAACCAGTCTGCGTACGCAGCCAAGATACTGGAGAAGAGTGGCATGGGCGACTGCAACCCTTGCCATGTACCTATGGAGCCACGTTTGAAGCTCAGCAAGGATAGTGCTGCACCGCCAGCAGATGCCACAGAGTACCGGAGCATATTAGGAAGCTTGCGATACCTCATGCACACCCGGCCGGACTTGTCATTCGCAGTCGGGTATGTGAGCCGCTTCATGGAGAAGCCAACGACTGAGCACCTAGCGGCGGTCAAACACATACTCTGATACGTTGCTGGTACGCGGGGTTACGGCTGCCGCTACGAACGAGGAACAGAGGAGCCCCGGCTGGTCGGCTACTACGACAGCGACATGGCCGAGGATGTTGACGACCGCAAGAGCACAATAGTCGTACTATTCTTCCTCGGCAACAGTGCTATCAGTTGGCAATCACAGAAGCAGAAGATGGTGGCACTATCATCCTGCGAAGCCGAGTATGTCGCAGCAACCACTGCCGCCTGCCAAGGCATCTGGCTCGCACGGCTGCTGGCGGACATGAAGGGCGACGATATCAGATGTGTAAAACTGCGCATCGACAACAAATCAGCAATCTCCCTCAGCAAAAATCCGGTGTTTCATGATCGCAGCAAACACATCCAGACGAGGTACCACTTCATTCGTGACTGCATCAAGGACGGGACAGCTGAGGTAGAGTATGTCCAAACAGATGAGCAGCTCGCCGACATACTGACCAAGGCGCTGGGCCGGGTCAGGTTCCAAGAGCTTCGCTCCAAGATCGGGATGATCGTCATCAAGTAATCGCAAAAGTTTAGGGAGCGATTGTTGACGTTAAACTTTGTGCAACTTTGTGCTCACCACACCTGGTCATGTGGTGGTCCTATTCTCAAGGGGTGTCCTACTCTAAAGGGAAAACCCTTGGCCTTCCATGCTTGTAGGCATGGGAGTTATGTTTTAGTAGGCCTATAAAAGAAAAGGCATACATGTAGATTTTTTCACACCAATCAAGAAAATAAACTCTTCTATTGTCTGCTACTTTATCTTTCCGGCAAGTTCGTTTACGTAGTTTGCAACACCAGAGACTAACAGAAATGAAATACATACTCCCAAACCATTTGTCTACTCCTTCAACCAATTGAGCATATTCTCTTTAAACAGTGCTCGTCACTAACCTTCCGGAGCTTCTTCTTCTTAAATGGTGCTCAATCACAAACCTCTGGGAAATCTTCACACAAGGGATCCGCCCTAACAATTATATTTCCCTTCCCGACTAGGTGGAGGGGCTCACCATCCCAGCGACATTCTTGCAGAGCTCGAATTTCTCCATCGGTAGAATTTTAATGAGCATATTCTCTCCATTATCATCCGTGTGGACCTTCAACCTCAGCGTCCTTTGCCTCCAACATGTTTCGCATCAAATGATACTGGGTTGCAATATGCTTAGACCTACTATAAAATCTTGGATTCTTGCCATGGTGTATTACACTTTGATTGTCACATAGCAAAACATAATGCTTATGTTTCAACCCCAGTTATTTCTTTAACCACCACAATCCTTGTATGCCTCCGTCGCGACAATAAATTTTTCCTCCATTGTAGACAAGGCCATGCAATTCTGCAACAGCGATTGCCATGACACTGCTCCTCCTACAAACATTATTCGGTAGCCTAATGTGTACACATCCCCAAGCATATATATCTGCATCAGAACATCCGATCAATTTTGGCTCGTTACACCCAAATTAAAGCCTCCAATTGGAAGTGCCCTAGAGATATTGTAAGACCTGCTAAAACGTACCCCAATGTTCTCTCCCCGGATTGGAGAGATACTGGCTCACCTCTTTGATTGCATGAGTAATGACCAGTCTCGTACAAACTATGGCATATATTAAGTTGCCTAAGGATGAAGCATAAGGCACCTTTTCCATACTCGCTTTCTCCTCCTTGGTCGATGGGCATTGCTTGGTGCTAAGCCTGAAATGAACTACAAGCGACATTCTCACAATCGTGATGTCGTCCATACCAAAATTTCGAAGCACTTTCTTTATGCACTTCTCACGGGAGAACAATAACATCTTAGACCTCCTCTCTTGGCTCATTTCTATCCTGAGTACCGTCTTCGTTGCACCCAATTCCTACATCAAGTAAGATTGCTTAACTAAAATTTCAACTCGAATATCCTCGAAGCATTATGAACCACTAGTAGCATGTCATCTACATTGAGCAAAAGAATGAAAAAGTCATCCTTGGAAAAATACTTCATGAACACATAGTGGTCTGACGTCGACTTGGAATAACCATTCTCCCTCATAAATGATTCAAGCTTCATGTACCACTGTCTCAATTCCTGCTTCAAACCTTACAAGCTCTTCATCAACTATAAAATAATGTGCTCCTTACATGTTTTTGTTGAAACCCTCCAGTTGTTCCACGTACAACTTTTCTTCCAAATCACCATAGAGGAACGTCATCTTCACCTCCATCTTCTTAACCACCATGTCAGCCTTACTACCAAACCGAGCACCCTAATTATAAAAGATAACTTGATGACCGGCAAGAAGATTCATCAAAATCCATTCCATTTCGCTGATTGTAGCCCTTGACTAGTATCTCGCATTACATCACAAGTGAGTAGTCGTTATTTCCCTGCTTCACTCTAAGCACCCAACAATTCTTCAAGGCCTTCTAGCCCTTTGGAAAATGCACCATATCATAAGTTTGATTGGCATACAGAGAACTCATCTCCTATTTTCCTCCAGTTTGTACTTCTCATCCTTCGCTACATGCACAAAGGCCTGGTATCCAAATACTCACAAGTGATTTTATGGAGGCTCCTTGTCATACCATACTTATCAAGCACGTCATACTACAATAGAGTACTACGAGAAATATTAATGATATAAGATGCATTATGAAGATCCTTACCCTAGTAATTTTTAGCAATGTAGCATCAGATAACAACGTCGCACCTTCTCCACTATTGTCTATTTCATTCGCTCTGCTAGACCATTTGAGTTGAGGCATCTTTTGCAGAGTGTTATGGTATTGTATCCTTTTCTTTTGGTAGTAAGCTTCAAAGGACCTATATACCTACCTCTATAATTGGAGTGAACACACTTTAGCTCCCTACCGGTTTCCTTCCAATTGAGGCCTAAAGCTCCTTGAAAGTGTCGAATGCATAGACCAAAACATTCCTAGAAAAATCATTAATAAATATTATGAAATAAGAAGCATCTCTAATAATATTTACCTTTAAAGAATCACATACGTCAAGTGAATCAACTCAAGCAACGTCGACTTCCTAAAAATATGAGTGACTCCGAAATGACACCTATATGCTATTTTCTAGCCATATAGTGCTGGCATATCTTCAACTTCTTAAGCTTCACCCCAGAAGCACCTTCCTCTTTGCTAGGTAGCTTAACCCCTTCTCACTAATATGACTGAGTTGTTTGTGCCACAACTCAATAGACGCAACTCTAACTATGTTGACATGTTGTGCACTTTCTGTATCCCTCTCCATATTGTAGAGATCATACCTCTTTCTTCAACTGGAAATAACCATCGAACCCTCACTACAAAATACTATAAAATAGCGATTGACTGTAGCGACGGATCGAGATCCATCGATCCGTCGCTATTGTAGCGACGAACAGGCGACCGAACAGTGACGGTAATAAAAATATGAAACAGACGTACATATTTCAGTCGCTATTCCGTCGCGATGGCATCGAAAATTATGTAGTGATGGAATATAAAAAACATATTTTATAGCACGTGGTTCGAGTTTGCCAATATTCTTATGTTCATGAACAAATATTGTGCAACCAAAATTTTTTATTGTCAAATCAGTTAAAACACGAGTAACAGGAAGACATTCTTTGAAAATATGAATTGGAGTTTGAAAATTAAGAATTTTGGAGGGCATTATGTTAATTAAATATGCAGCAGTTAAAATTGCTTTACCGCACAAATAATTTGGTACTTTATTTGAGAAGAGTAAAGCTCTAGACACCTCCAATAAGTGTCTCTTTTTTTCTGCAACTCCATTTTTTTAGGAGTATTAGGACATGAGCTTTAATGAACAATTTCATTTTGAAGAAAAAAATCACCCAAAATTGTGTTAAAGTATTTTCCGCCATTGTCACTTCTAAAGACTTGAATAGTTGTCTGAAATTGATTTTGCACCATTTTAAAAAATTCCTTTACAGCCTGACAAACATCGGATTTTCCCTTTAATAAGTACACCCAACATACTCTTGAATGGTCATATATAAATGTGATAACCCATTTTTTGTGAGAAAGTGTACTTGTACGGTTAGGGCCCCAAATATCTCTGTGAATAATAGAAAAAAGGTTTTGATGGTTTATAAGGCTGTATTGGAAAATGAGAACGATGATGTTTTGCAAATTCACATGCTTCACATTTAAACAAAGTCAAATCTTTATTACGAAATAACTTAGAAAACAAGTATTTTAAATAACGAAAACTAGGATGACCTAATCGTAAATGCCATAATATAATGTTGTCATCATTATTCGAAACAAAAAAAGACTCAAAGCATAAACTTATTGGTTTTGAAGATAGTTCTGATTTAGGTCCAATATCGAAGCAGTATAGTCCTTCATTCTCCTTAGCACTGCCAATCATCTTTCCCGAGTCAAATCCTGAATGACACAGTGAGAACGGAAAAAGTTAGTTTGACAAAAAAAATCTTCGGCTAATTTACTAACAGACACTAGGCTACAAGATAGATTTGGAACATGAAGGAAATCTTTAAGGGTCAACATCGGAGACAACACAACTGAACCTTTACCTACAATGGCTGAAAAAGCGCCATATGTGACATTTATTTTTGATTTTCTGCACAGGGACTATATGAAGAAAACATAGCAGATTCACTTGTCATCTGATCGGTTGTACCTGAATCTACCATCCAAGTGTGGTTAAGACTAACACTAAGAAGAGAAGAATTACATTTTTGTGTTATAGAGCAAGAAGGAGTTTGAGATTCGAGAAGTTTGAACAGTTTGTCTAGTTGTTCCGTCGTGAGTGAAAGTTGAGTTGAAGAATATTTCTGCCCTTGATATGATTTACTAGCCTGGAATGCACGACCCTCATTACCATATTTCTTCTTCCAGTTCAGAGACTTGCCATGGAGCTTCCAACATGTTTAACATGTATGTCATGCGCGTTTGCAGTGATCACACCAAGGTTTGTCCGACTTCTTACTTTCGTTGAAGTTCCTAGTGGCCAGAGCCGAGCCTTCTAATACCAAACGAACGGTTTTGGCCCATTCATTATAATTTTTTTCATTCATTTTAGTAACATTGACCTTGAGGGAGTTTGAGGATCCCTCCTGATCATTGAAACATGTGTTGAAGTCGTTGTCTCCGAAAGACTTTCGTCTTCATTGCCGCAACCATCGCCACGGCCAGTACCGCTGCCAGAACCTCGAGAAGAGCCTCCGCCAGTGCCGCGACCAGCACCTCCACCAGTGCCAGTGCCTTGACCAGCACCTCTGCCAGTGCCAGCACCACCACCATCGCCACGGCTTGCTCCGCCTTCTGTTGTGGAGGAGTCGTCGTTGTTTGTTGAGCCGGTGAGGGCTTGCAGCCATCTACAGGAATCGGCAATTGAGAGCCTAACCGAGTTGGAGAAACGGGTTTAGGAAAAAAAAAACTTACAAACTCTAGGTTTGGGAACTTGGCTCGGATACCATATTAGAAAACAAGTGGTGAATGCTTCATATTTTATTCTTCAGCCACAAGGCTGGCTTAAATAGAAGAAATGCAATCAACGTCCATCCTTGAATCAAGGAGAACCTCAAGGAAAAATAAAACTAAATGAAAAAAGAAAATCTTCTCTAATAGTGACTAATAACAAGAGTAGAGAGAATCACGGGATTCTCCAACAATGACATGATCATCCAAACATCTTAAAAGTCGGTCAGACTAATCAGTATAATTTTGTGCTTTAATAATTTTGTAAGGAATACTTATATTCCCATAGTTGAAAGAGAGGATAAGGATACCATAACCATTTGACTTGTGAAACCAACTTATAGCCCATGGCGAAAAGATGTTCGGCATATCACAAAGACATCTTTAGTTCCTTCAGATGAAGCTGTAGGAGCTCAAAACACGTGCATTATTCCGATGCAAACTTCATCTAGGTTCTCGTTGTCAAAGAGCATAATCAAAATCCTCTAGTAACTAGAAAAGTGACCAAGTCAACGAAGCAATCGAAGTTTTAGGTTCGCTACAAGTACGGATTAAATATAGCAAGTGAAGTGGTTTTTAAGTGTCGCACAGCCATGCATGCGATGTCAAGCATATTTTGTTGAAAAAAAAGCTATATTTGTGGAGGAAATGGCACACACAAATCTTAATTAACAAAGAAAAAGAAAGAACAATCAAACTACACTACAACAACAACAACAACAACAACAACAACAACTAATTAAAGAATAGCCCAAATTCCTAACATTCAGCAACTACCTATAGAGCAATTCAAACAAAACATGAAACAGTAAACCACAATGTTTGGATTATTTCTAACATGCCCCCTTAATCAAACATGTCTTCCTACTCCCATTGCACTTTTGAATTTATTAAACTTGTCGCCCGCCAGAGCCTGTGAGAGTGTCAGCTACTTGGTTATCAGTGTTGCAATGCTTCAACTCAACTTCTAATTTTTGTGCCATCTCGCGAATGAAGTGATGGCGAGCCGTCTCTATATGCTTGGTTCCTCCTTGATGGAAATTATTTTTAGACATTGCAAAAGTCGATTTGTTGTCGCAGTTAATCGTAGATTCTCCTGCTTGATGAAAACCAAAAATCTTCGAGAATCCTTAGCATCCCAATTGGTTGACTAACTTTAGATGACAGTGTAATATATATATATTGAGTCAAGTACATAAGTCCTCCAACAATGCTTTGAAAATACTAGGGATCAACATCTTCAGTTCAATCTGCAAGACTTAGCTTCTCACTGGCATTCATTGGTGTGTAGGAAAACATTGCAATTATCCATTTGAAACTTTATTTTTAGAATATCATAGGTATACTTTTCATGTGATAAAAATATTTCATCTTCGGTTTGCTTAATCTCCAAAACCAAGAAGTAAGTAAAAAAGACCTAAGTTGATCTTTTCAAATTCATGTATCATTTAAGCTTCAAATTCTTCAATCATGTCCTTTGAGAAACTAGTGTAAATTAGGCAATGAACACCCAATAAGCACCTTAAATGATTAGAATCACCATGGAGAGGTTTCAATGTTTGTTAAATATTCATAAGATATCATGACAACTTCAAGTTAAGAAAAGAACTTAATTATACCAATAACATGATGGATGGTATAGCATTCTCTTTCTAAGTAATCTAGTTAGAATTTGGGTAATTTTTATTTTTATTTATTTTAACAAGGAACTCTAGCAAAAATATTAATGAGTTAGAAATGCATTTGTGATGAACGAGAATTACGGGACAATGTACCTTACAAGCCTATAACTAATACTTAGTGAATTAGTGATAACAACTGAGTTTTGTAACCTTAAATTAGTCTAGATTGCATTTCTAGCCTATTTAGAAATTATAGGTACGTTATTACTTATTTGACATTTTTGATGCTATTCATATTACATTTTTGAGCTAACAGTTACATGAGATATTTTGTAAATTTTAGCTCATTCATTTATTACTCATGCCATTTGGATAGAAATTTACATACCAATTGCAAATGTAGTATATCATCTCAAACATTCCAAGTTCGAGTATAGATCTAGGTTTAAAGCATTAATAAATTTTGGCCTTTATATATCATTCTTAAAAGAATTAAATAGATCGTCATTTGATGAATCTAATGAATTTAAAGAACCTATTATATTATCTAAATATTTTGAACATGTCTCAATAATCCAATCCATGAACAATTTCTATTATAAGTTGGATACAAATTAATAATTATAATAGTTTGCAGAAAATAATATTTGATTATAGGGACGATCATTTTGCTTTTATCGACCATCGAAACAACCACAAGTTATTGATCATGTACTTGATAATAGGTTCTTGTCGGACATTCTGCTTCTTCCACTTCCACAACCGCCAATACCGTCGTAAAATTTTGTCGCCTTGTCAAAAACTTCAATGTTAACTAGTTCGTAAAAGCAAAAGCCTCTGCCATGACCAATTTGTAGGACAATACAATCTTAGAGTGGGTGGGGTTCCCAACCTATGTAGAAAATATCCCGGAGTTGGATTGAGTATTTCTACATATAATAAGAATACCTTAATATATTTGGGTTGAGTATTCCTACATATAATAGGAATATGTCAATGGATTTAGATTTGATTGGATATTCCTACATATAATAGGAATATGTCAATGGATTTGGATTTGGATTGGGTATTCCTATATATAATAGGAATATTAGTTGTGGGTTTGAGGCTATATACATTAGGTGTCTCCTAGCCCTAAAATATATCTCATATCTCAAAAAAAATATTGCAAAAGGAGGCAAGAGTGCTTTTACAATATTGGAATGAGAGAGGAAGAGATTGAAGGCTATTTCGAAGAGGAGATCGGTTTCAGGTAATTCTTTTCTCGTCATCTTCGTTATTCGTTTGTCTGTTATCAATTTTTATTCCAAAGAGTTGTGGTGATCCGTTTGGATCGGTGAGAAGTTTGTAAGGAGTCGGTGTATTTCTTATTCCACTAGTGGAGACTTTTTAGTGTTGGACTTTGCTCGTCCCGTGGTTTTTTTTATTTGGATTTTTCACGTAAAATTTTATGTGTCTGCGATTTTTGTTTGGCATTTTTGGTTTATGTGCTTTTGTAAACACCCAGATTTTTAGAATTTAATTTTAGAATTTTAATTATTGGAATTATGAATTCTTGAGATTTTGGAAGATTTTTCTGTAATTTTTAACTAATTATAATAAATGTTCTTCATGGACTTATATTTTGTGTATTAAATTAATTATTAAAATAGTGCAAACATTATATTTTTTGGTATATAATTATTAATAGAGTATTGTGTAATTTTTTTGGAATTTATTGGGGCCCAAAACTATTTTTAATGGCCAAGTATTTATTGTTTTATAATTAACCAACCCAAACCGAACCAACCCAAACCAAACCAAACCAACCCAACTAAACCTAGACCCGAACCCACTACTCGATAACCCGACCCGGAACCGAAACCCGCTGCTACAGTGCTCCTCCCCAACCCTTGTAACCGACCGCACCCTCTCACTTCCCCTTCCCAAAATCGCCCGACCACTCTTCTTCGTCTCCCTGTAACCGCCCCACCTCCACCATATATAATCCTCAGCCAATCCGAACCTCACTACCATCATCTTCTCTACCACCCCGACCACCCATAGCCTCTGACGATCGCCGGACCGCCACCGTACACCGCCGCAAAGTAGCCGCCCAAATTTTGAGCAACAACAGTAGCAAGGTACCCTACTTCCCACCATTGTATCTACCTGCACAGTAATCCAAATATCGACCCATCGAATCCTATGTGAAGACCACATGACCCTCTTAAACCCTGTATAATTAGTTCAGTGTATTGTGTCATGTGTCGACCACAATTCGTGACGCAATACAGGAAAAAATGACCCAATTTGTAGTTCAGAAAACTGTCCCAAACACCCATGTTCATGGCTGTTTTTCTTCCAACTTAGTTTATATTTTTAAATTTCACTTGAACAGTAGTTTATACAACATAACCAAGATTTAATCTCTTTAATTAGTTTATTTTAATTTTTTGTATGATATAATTTATTCGTTGTTGAATTTGACCAAAAACTTGGTTTTCTAAACCCAAAAATTTTTGAAACGTGGTGCGTCCCACTAAATGAGGCTACTTCGTCGTGTGCGAATTGCATCAAAAGGCGCATATCGTCAAAGCGGACGTGTGAAATTTCACGAAAGTTGATTTGGATGTGCGTGCACACCAAAATTAACGCGTATCCGTCGAAAAGTCCCGTATCGACCTGTTCTGACACTCGTTATAATTTCGTGTATGCTTGTCGTTTCACAACGAAACTTACATAATCGAATTCGTAGCATTACGTTGCTTCTGTGACCCAAGTTTGGTTCGATTCTGAGAACGTTGACGAAATACCGTTTCGTGGGCCCCATGGTTCTATTTGACGGGCGATTTCGTGATCGGCTCATCCGAATCTAGTTCTGGACGTTATGTTCGGTTTATATCATCATTCTGGACTTGTAGTCACTAAGTTTGATAAATTTGAAGAACTTTATCTCTGGCATATTTTTCGGTGCGAAGTGGGCCACATGTGGACCCCCGCTTTGACCAAAAACTGTAAATTATGCTCCTGTGTCCAAATTGGACTTATAGGTAGTCAATCCTAGCTATTTCCATTATTTTGAGAGCAATAGTGATATTTGTTTCAGAATCTGGAGGCGTACCTGGAGATTTACTTATATCGGAGCAACTGACAGAGCTCAGAACACAGGCAAGTATACATTGCCAACTTGCAGAAGATCATGTGCTATTATTTGCTTGTATTCTTTCCATATACTTCTGTGTTATACTTGATTAACCTAGGACCGTGAGACATTGCTTAACATCCAAACAAGATTCGGATGTCGACGCCGTACGCGGAGTCGTGTAACGTCACTTAAAGAGTTCAATCCACGATCCCATATATTTTGTGATTGCTTTACCAAGTACTTCATACCATAGGACACTTGACACTATTTATGAGACATAATCTTTCTGAGTTATTCATGGTGATTTTGTATAGGCTTACAGGATTTGTGAAATAAGACTTGTATATACAAAGATATTATTATGACTCGTTGTACTAGTTAGAGGTCATGATCTTGCGTATTCTGGACATGAGACATCATGGACATGAGACGTGTGATTACATTGGGTGGAAAGAGACACACAGACTACAGGATGATTACATACATATATATTTTATTATTGCGGTGCTTTGGTCTATGTTCCAGAGCTTGGCCCATTACGTGATATTACTGGTACCGTCTCCCCGACACAGAGCTTATAGTGGTCTCAGCCTGAGTATTAGTGATGCTCTAAAATTACATTTTACTTAGCTGGTTACATAGCTTGCCATGTGGATCTATTTTTATTTACTATATTTTATATGGATTGAGTTATTCTTGTATCTTGCTATGTCCCCTGAGGACCTGGATCCGGATTATGTCCCCAGGTACAACAGAGGAGGATTACCCCGGGATATATGGGATATGAGATGACGCTGGAGCAGTACTGACACCAGAGGTCAAGGTTGTGCTAGAGGATTTCTCTTGAGTATTCTATTATATACTCAATTAATTATGCTTCTAGTTATTTCATATCTTGACTCATGGACTTATGTATTGACTTATTCTCTTTGCATATTTTACCGGGTTGTTCCTCGAGACAAAACATGTATTGACTTAATGATGGACTATTTCCTTTATCTATTATCTTGATTAGTCTATCATATTTAGTTATGTTTCTTCTGTGGATGAGATTAGAATTATTCTGTGATAGATGATGTAGACTGTATTTTTACATCTTAAGTGCACTCTAACGGGTCCATTAAATTGGGTTTGCCCATTGGAGTTGTACTGCTGGCCATTGTCATGTGGCTAGTCCCTCGGTATTTTGGGACTGGGGCGTGACATGGTTTTATGGTGGCCCATGCAGGTCTACGACTATATTGCTTTAGTTTCAACTAAGGAACCGGGCAAGCCTGCAATTAGGATAGGATAAATTATAGGATCTCATCCACTTGTTGATCTGTTCTTGACCTCTATATCGACTTCAAAATAATTTCTTGACTTGCATCCTGCCTTGATTCCTCTGTGCGCCTCTCATAGTTTACTTTGTATACAGAGTAATGGATCCACGAGCCAGCGACGAGATTTTCACGGGAACACCATAAGGTGCTGTGGTCACCTGAGATGATGGAGTGACACCATTAAGTGGAGATCCATCCACTCAACAAAGCAATCAAGCAGATCAGCATGCCTCGAGGTTCCGGCGAGACGATATTCCACCACCGCCGCAGTTTACTCCACCGATGCCTATTTTTCCACTAAGACAGTCGATGGATGGTCAGTAGATGTTCCAAATGTTCTACGCAATGATGCAAGCACAACAGTAGGTTCATCAAGAGGCCCAGCAATGCTAGGCGGAGAAGTTCTTTGACGGACTTAGCTTTGAGCTACAGAGATTAATCAGCTCCATTACAACTACTTCTTATAACGGCGTCCATGCTGTCAGGAGAGAATCCAACAAGAAGTAGCCGCATGCACTAGCAACAGCCCGAGCACAAGAGGAAGAAGCTGCAAAGTGACCACAGATGAATCTACCAAAGAGAGCATTTACCCCACTAGCATTAGTCCTTCCTACTTGTCACTTCTGTGGCAAGGTAGGCCATATTGAGAGGGAGTGCAGACTTAATTTGGGATTATGTTTACCTTACGGATCCAGTCAATATTCAGCCTGGTATTGCCCTGAACGTCGAGAGAGAGCACTGATGATTCGTCGACCAGTCCTACCAGCACCAGCACCAGGACTCCCTACTTATCATTATTGTGGCAAGGTAGGCCATCTCGCCAAGGAATGCCGATGCAGATTGGGATTGCGCTTGGTTTGCGGATCCAGCCAACATTCAGCCAGAAATTACACGGAGCATCGAGGAGAAATACTGATGGTTCACTGACGAGCACCGATGGTTAATCGACAAGCTTTACCAACACCGGGAGGATATCAGCCGAGGCCACCCTTGGCACCACAGGCAGCACTCTTCCAGCAGGCCCAGCAATAGGAGATGGCACCACCATAGGAACGTGGATATGCTTTTGCGATGACAGTGGAGGAGGCACAGACTCAAGGAGTAGGGAATATGAGTAAGATTTAGTTTTATCATAGCTAGCTATAATAGCAAATATTCCTAGAAATACTTTAGCATGTGCCTGCTAGTTCCATTCCCTAGCCTAAACCTAGTATAATATTAGCATGAACTTGTTAGTCTAGATTAGTAATATGTCAGTGGTACCCAAGTTTTCATAAGCTGTAGTTGATCTTCGTTCTAACCAGTCTCATATACTCTTGAGTTACTCATCTCTCATTGCCTAGGGAAAAGTTTTCATGTCTTCCCTACGTGTTCTTCTTGAACAAAACTCTCACCCTTCCTCTCGATTTCTCTATGTTCATGGTTCCTTATCCTTTGTGTCATACTTCAACAAACATGTCTTGCAACCGCGTTCTCTCTTCTGGAGCAAACCTTTACTTGACCGGTTACGTTTTATTTTCTTAATTGCGAGGACGCAATTCTTTTAAGGTGGGTAGATTGTAAACACCTAGATTTTTAGAATTTAACTTTAGAATTTTAATTATTGGAATTATAAATTCTTGAGATTTGGGGAGATTTTCAGTAATTTTTAGCTAATTATAATAAATATTCTTCATAGATTTATATTTTGTGTATTAAATTAATTATTAAAATAGTACAAAAATTATATTTTTAGTGTATAATTAATAGTAAAGTATTATGTAATTTTTTTAGAATTTATTGGGGCCCAAAATTATTTTTAATGGCCATGTATTTATTGTTTTATAATAAACCAACCCAAACCGAACCAACCCAACCCAAACCAACCCAAACCAAACCAAACCAAACCAAACTAACCCAACTAAACCTAGACCCGAACCCACTACCCGATAACCCAACCCGGACCTGAAACCCGCTGCTATAGTGCTCCTTCCCAACCCCTGTAACCGACCGCACCCTCTCACTTCCCCTACCCAAAATTGCCCGACCACTCTTCTTCGTCTCAGTGTAACCACCCCACTTCAACCCTATATAATCCCCAGCCTAGCCGAACCTCACTACCATCATCTCCTCTACCACCCCGATCAACCACAGCCTCCGACGATCGCCGGACCGTCGATGCACGCCACCGCAAAGTAGCCACCCAAATTTCGAGCAACAGCAGTAGCAAGGTACCCTACTTCCCACCCTTGTATCTGCATGCACAGTAATCCAAATGTCGACCCATCGAATCATATATGAAGACTACATGACCTGCTTGAACCCAATATAATTAGTTCAGTATATCGTGTCATGTGTCGGTCGTAATTTATGACACAAAACAGAAAAAAAATGACCCAATTTGTAGTTCAAAAAACTGTCCCAAACACCCATGTTCATGGCTGTTTTTTTCCAACTTAGTTTATATTTTTAAATTCTACTTGAACAATAATTTAGACAACATAACCGAGATTTAATCTCTTTAATTAGTTTATTTTAATTTGTTGTATGATATAATTTATTCGTTGTTGAATTTGAAAAAAAACTTAGTTTTCTAAACCCAAAATTTTCTAAAACTGGGTGCGTCCCACTAAACGAGACAACTTCGCCATGTACAAATTGCATCGAAAGGCGTGTATCGTCAAAGCGAACGTGTGAGATTTTACGGAAGTTGATTTGGATGTGCGTGCACACCAAAATTAACTCGTATCCGTCGAAAAGCTCCACATCAACATGTTCTGACACTCGTCATAATTTCGTATGTGCTTGTCGTTTCATAACAAAATTTACGCCATCAGATTCATAGCGTTATGTTGCTCCTGTGACCCAAGTTTGGTTCGATTTTGAGAACGTTGACGAAACACCATTTCATAGGCCCCACGGTTCTATTTGACGGACGATTTCGTGACCGGCTCATCGAAATCCATTCTGGATGTTCCGTTAGGTTCGTATCATCGTTCTGGACTCGTAGACACTAAGTTTGATGAATTTAGAGAACTTTGTCTCTGGCACATTTTTCGGTACGAAATAGGCACATGTGGACCCCCCACCCCCCCCACCCCCCGTTTTGACCAGGAACTATTAATTATGCGCCTTATGTCCATATTGGACTTATGGGTAGTCAATTCTAGCTATTTTAAGTATTCTGAGAGCAATGGTGATATTTGTTTCAGCATCTGGAGGCGTACCTGGAGATTTTACTTATATCGGAGCAACTAACGAAGCTCATAACACAGGCAAGTGTACCTTGCCAACTTGCAGAAGATCATGCGCTATTATTTGCTTATATTCTTTTCATATACTTCTGTGTTGTACTTGTTTAACCTAGGACCGTGAGACGTTGCTTAACGTTCGAACAAGATTCGGATGTCGACGTCGTACGCGGAGTCATGTAACGTTACTTAGAGAGTTGAATCCACGATCCTATATATTTTTGTGCTTGCTTTACCAAGTACTTCATACCATAGGACACTTGACACTATTCATGAGACATAATCTTTTCTAAGTTATTCATGGTGATTCTGTATAGGCTTACAGGATTCGTGACATAAGACTTGTGTATATATAGATATTATTATGACTCGTTGTACTAGTTAGAGGTCATGATCTTGCGTGTTATAGACATGAGACGTCATGGACATGAGATGTGTGATTACATTGGGTGGGGAGAGACACACAGGCTACAGGCTGATTACATACATATATATTTTATTATTGCGGTACTTTAGTCTATGTTCCAGATTTTGGCCCATTACGTGATATTACTGCTACCGGCTCCCTGACACAGATCTTGTAGTGGTCTCAGCCTGAGTACTAGTTATGCTCTCAAATTTTATTTTACTTAGCTGGTTACATAGCTTGCCCTGAGGATCTATTTTTATTTACTGCATTTTATATGGCTTGAGTTATTCTTGTATCTTGCTATGTCCCCTGAGGACTTGAATCCCGATTATGTCCCCGGGGACAGCAGAGGAGGATTACCCCAGGATATATGGGACATGAGCTGACGTTGGAGCAATACTGACACCAGAGGTCGATGTTGTGCTAGAGGATTTCTCCTGAGTATTTTGTTACATGCTCAGTTAGTTATGCTTCCAGTTATTTTATATCTTGACTCATGGAATTATGTATTGACTTATTCTTGTTGCTTATTTTATCGGGTTGTTCCCCGAGACAAAACATATATTGACTTAATGATGGATTATTTCTTTTATCTATTATCTTTATTAGTCTATCATATTTAGTTATGTTTCTTCTGTGGATGAGTTTAGAATTATTCTGTGATAGATGATGTAGACTGCATTTTTACAGCTTAAGTGCACTCTAACGGGTCCATTAAATTGGGTTTGTCCATTGGAGTTGTACTGCTGGCCATTGCCACATGGCTAGTCCCTCGGTATTTTGGGACTGGGGCGTGGCAGCTTTTGCTCGGTTCTCTCGCAGGGCTTCTTGGTTTGGGGAACGATTTTTGAGCTTTCGTTCCCAACACACAAGGGCACAATTCTCGGATTTCATGCTTATATATATATATTTGATTCATGGGAGCTGGATTTTTTGAAACTGAGGAGAATGATAGAGAACAACTTTGATATTCGATTATCTTTTAGATTTTTTTTTAGTTTTTTATCTGTTAGGATAAATCATATAAGAAATATTTTATCTCTTGAGTTAGTTAAATTGGTTAGGGATTTGACTTATCTAATGGATAAGTATTGAGAGATTTATTTTATCTTCCTTCGTTTGGTATGTAGATTATAAATAGTATATAAATTTAGAAGTTATGAATCGAAGAATGAGAAATCTATTTTGAGTTTGTATCGTGCGATTCCAAAAACCTAAAGTGGATCTCTCTATTATCTCCTTCTTCACCTTTAATGTTACCAATTCGTCATTTCAAATATGGTATTCCTAATTATTATTTTTGTCTTTCTATTAAAATTATTTGTTATAAATTTATAATAGTTGATTATTCACATTTCATTTAAAGCTTTCGCGTCCAATTTTTTATAAGTCCCAAAATTTATATAAATCATATCTCTTAAAGGTTTTCATCCCGTGTCAAATTGGTACATAGATAAATCTTAGTTTAGAAATATTTTTATACGTAGGTAAGATCTATACAAAAATGTCTATACAAAATTTCTCGCAACAAATTTGTGCGATAATATATAATGCATATGACAAGATGCATGCCAAAATAAAATAGTTGCTCGATGATCAACATTTCAATCATAATAAAGAAAAAACTATTACTAATGGTGATCCTATATCCTAACAAAATTCATTAGTTGAACATAGCGAACCTAAAACTGTTGACCTATCTACAAGTATAGTTGAACCCGGAGTCGACCACAGTTTTAGAGTATACATTAGTTGAACCCAATGAACCTACCATAATTAAGACACAATTAGATATGTGGTTGAAACTATATCTAAAACCAAAATCAATTTTAAAATTTAAATTTATATATCATTACTAGAAGAATTAAATAGGTCTGATCATTCCAATGAATTTAAAGAATTTATTGCATTTTCTAATTATTTTGAACTTGTTCCAATAGTTAGGCTCGTAAACAATTTATATTATTTATTTATTACAAATAATTTTTATAGTTTATAGAAAATAATAATTGATTGTAGGACTATCATTTTGCTTCTTTGGATACGTCGAGACAACCACCAGTTATTGAAGAGCTTGATGATAGGTCCATGTCGGGCATTATGCTTCTTCTATTCCACAACCGCTAGTACAACACCGTGAACCTTTTGTCGTCTTATTAGAAACTTTAATATTGACTACCTTGTCAAAGCAAAGGCCTCAGCCATGGCCAATTGGAGGACATTACCAGTAACATAATCCTCGGGTTTCACGTTTACATGATTAACTAATAGGTGAAATTCTAGAAGCCGATAAGAATGATGGAAAATAAATTTAGATTTTTTGTATCTTGTAGTTAACTTTGGATATAATAGATAGAGATTATTTTTATTTGTTTTATCAGTTATGATTTAAGTTATCTTAGAGATAGTTGTTTAGAGATTGACTTTATCTTCTTTTTATTTCTTTAGAACATATTAAATAATTTGTAAGTTCATAAATTATGCGTCGAAGAATTGAAGAATGAGAGATCTAAACTAAATCAAAGTATCATGCATGCGACGCCCAACCAAAATACAATACCACGATCACAACAAATAAAAAAACGAGAATTTTGACATGGAAACATAATGCAGGAGAAAACCTTGAGACGGTTAGGGTATGATTAGATTGAGGGTTAAGAGAGTTCAATGAGTGAGAGTAAGGGGAATAAAAAAAAAATTCTTGATTTGAGGGTAGATGTTTGGGAGGGAGAGTCATAGATGGTTAAGTGAGGGTTTGTTTAATTTTTTTGTCCATTTTTAATCCCCCAAATACGGGGGGGTTAACGAGAGGAAATTTTTAAAATGTCATAAATACTCATATTTGTCGTATAAAATATTATGACTTTCTTTTTCATTATTTTTGCTTCCATGCTGCTCCGTAACTTCCTGACCATGTGCGTACTTTCTATTCTTGCTTTCACATACTTCTAAAAAATTATTGTTTGAATTATAGTTATAGGTATCAAATTTGTAGTTATTATTTTTTGTAATGAATTTTTGACAAGTTTTAATTAAAAATTCAATCAAATAAGTCTATTTTATGTCATATGTAATAAGAGTATTTTGATAACTATTGTATTTTTATTAATCTTTTTCCCACTCAAAAATCTCCAATCTAAGCAAGAGTTATTAAGCATACCCCACTTAACTCTCTCTCTAATCCAAGCAAGGTTATATGTATTGACTCTCCTCCCCCATCAACTCTCACTCACTTAACCCCACTTAACTATGTTTATTTTTTTTCCCTCAATCCAAGCCGACCTGAGTCCAACTAGGAAAAGCATTTACTAATGGAATAGAATAAATATACTGACTTCTACAAACTTCTACTAATTCAAGAATGAATCAAACACAACAACTCAAATATGAATTAAAGAATATAAATGGAAGACGAACAAAGTTACTGGAGAACAATAAGACAATCTTATATGGGTCTCCTCGAACGATCACCTCTAAAGTCTTCTTTAATCTTCCAAAAATCACTTATATCTCTTGAAAGTTGCAAACCCTAGTAAAAAAAACTTGTTTTTTTGTCCTTTATATGCCTCCAATATGGGATGAGATATCATATTAAAACTTCTCTTAAAAATTAGAATGAATCGTCAAAATTTGATAAAACAAAATCACTTCTCTCCCAATCTCTTGAGAGTTGCAAACCTAGGTAAAAAAAAAAACTTGTCCTCTATATGCCTCCAAAATGGGATGAGATATCATAATAAACCTTCTCTTAAAAATTAGTAAGAACTATCAAAATATGATATAAAAAAATTGTGATGGTATATACTTGGGCTAATTAGCGCTTAGATCCTAGATTTTATACCAGTTTAGAGTTTAAGTCCTGAGATGTCCAATTGAAAAGTTTAGACACTGAATTTTTATTTTTTGTATCATTTTTTCCATTTTACCCTCATCATGTGTACAAGTGAAACAGCCAACCCAAGTTGAAAATAATATTATAATAGGAAAAATAAAACCAAAATTAAAAATCCAGGGTCCAAACTTTTCAATTGGACATGTTAGGGCTTAAACTTTAAACTGGTATATCACTATATACTTCAAACTGGCGATATATACATCAAGAATGATGGTACCCTCCTAGAACATAATGTAACATTAGCAGTATGCACCTCTGAATTGGTGTTATGTACCCCCAAACTAATGGTCCCCTTCAAGAACCTAGTGTAAAACTGGGCTACATATCCCCAGATTGGTAATACATACCCCCGGAAATAAAATACATACTCCCAAATCATTTGTCGACTCCTTCAACCAATTGAGCTTCTACTCTTCGAACAGTGAACGTCACCAACCTTCCAGAGCTTATTCTCCTCAAATGGTGGTCATCACAAACCTAAAGGAACCTGCCCTAACATATTTTCCTTCCCAAGTAGGTGGAGAGGAACACCAACCCGACGATATTCTTGCAAAGCTTAAATTTCTCCATCGATAGAATTTTAATGAGCATATTCTCTCCATTATCATCCGTGTGGACCTTCAACCTCAACTTTCTTCTAATATAAAAATATTGTTAAATAGCGACGGGTATCAGCGACGGAGTAGTTCCGTCGCTGTGTCAGCACCGAAATTCGACAGAATGACGACTAAGTTATTTATGTAAACAAAATATATTATATTTTATCAATAATCTGTCGCTAATTCATCGCTGTTATTGCAGCGACGGATTAGCGAAAAAATTATCCGTCGCTGCAAAAACTTAAAATTTTCAGCCGCGTTTCATTTTCCAAAATTCTCAATCTCTCATTCTCTCTCTCTCTCTCTCTCTCTCTCTCTCTCTCTCTCTATATATATATATATATATATATATATATATATATATATATATATGGTGACCCTTCCCTCCCCCGGCCTGACCCCCTCCCCCTCTCCAACAGCCCCACCCCCTCACTCGCCCTCTCGAGACCCGACCCCTCACTCACCCTCTCCTCCTCCTCCTCCACCTCCGGTGTCCGACCCCCAAGTTCTCCTCCACCCTGACCCCCTTGGCCTTCGTCAGATCACCTTCTCCTCCGGCTAAGGTAACCCTAACCCTCATTTCGATTTGGTTAATTATTGTATTTGGATTATGGGGGTCGTGACACACGTAAAGACACGATACGCTAGACACGAAAATGAAGAGAAAATAAATAGTTTGGTATTTTTGATACACTGGACACGGACATGATATGCTGGATACGGACACGTACAGACATGCGTGATACGCTGGACACGGACATAGAATTTGAATTTTGTTATTTATAATTAGAAGTTTTCTATACTAGAAAAGAGACAGGATTAAAAAGATATGAGATAATATATTCTGATATATGGATACACAATATCTCTATAGCATATTCTGACACGAACACAGACACGACACCAAAATAGACAAATTATAGCCCTAGTTATATAAAAAGTATTAGATTTAAGGATTTGGAGTATGAGTGTGTCAGTAAATTATTGTTCGTTTGCATACAAGAATAGGTTTTGGATATGTTGCCTTAAATATATGACCAATAAAATAAACTAAAAAATGTGGACTTGCAAAAAATAGAAAGAAGATTTTGAGCAATTGGATAGTTTTGACATGACATATATATATTATGATATATATGACATGACATGCTTTGGATAGTTTTGATTTAGGTTAAACTTCTTAGTAGTTTTAAAATTGAATTAGGTTTACCAATATGAGATAAAAACACAGACACATGACACAAACATAGTGTTAATCATCAAAAAAAAATCTAGATACAGACACGGACACGATTTGGGTTTATTGTATCTGAATTTTTATACGGACACAATCACAGTTAGGGGTGACCATTCTTTGATTCGGTTTAAAAAATTTTGGTATATTTAGTTACTATATATATTAGCAAAAAAAAGCGTAAATAAACCGATCAAAAAATAGAATTGCATTATAGCTGTTTATAGTTATACTTTAGAGTACTAATATGAATAGTAATTAGTAGTTACTATAGTTAGGTACTAAGTACTTAAAAGTATATATAGAATTGTGAATCGGAGTATCGGCTATATCGTCGGTTACGGATCGGGGTATCAGATATTTTGTATCAGAAAACAAATAATTATTAATAAATTAATAATATTTTAGAAAATATATTTACTATATTTAGGCAAAATTTTAAGTATTTCTAGTGTTATTTCTTAGTAGTTTTGAAATTGAATAAAATAGTAGTCACCCTTGCCGATTAGTTTACATGTGATAGATAAATTTATTTTTTACTTGCTTTTGCAACCTTACTATGCTAAGGCATGTATCGGCCATATTCAGATGAGTGTCGAGGAAGTATTATTTTGGATACGTGTAAAACAAGTATCCTAACTCTAGCTTTTATAATATTTAGTTCTTTATGAGACTTCTTCATCAAGTATCTTAACTAACTAATCATTTAGAAAATATCTTAACTAATCGTGAATCTAATTTATCTATATTGTTTGAATTAATATATATGGTACATGCAGAATCAATGAGTCGATACTTAGTTGACCGATCATGAATGTACAATCGGCGACATGAGAGTATGAATGGTTTGACAGATGATTTCATAGCAGGCATTGAAGAATTTCTCAAATACGTCCGTAGTCAACCTAATCTCATGGATGGGAGGCTCATCAAGTATCCTTGTGTCAAATGTCGTAATATACCATTCAAAGAGGTGGATCTCGTCAGGGAGCATCTCTACAAGAAGGATTTCGTACCGAACTACAAGGAGTGGACAGCTCAAGGAGAACCATTATTTTCGCAATATCATTATTCCTTCTTCAATATGGAGGTTGAAGAGTGCACTCTCGGAGATAACTTTGAATATCGACCATAAAACCTGGCGCATGAGTTGGTATTTGATGCGGGCGGTCCAAATTTTGATCCGGAGGATCCTAATCCTGAAGCGAAGGAATTCTATGATATGTTCAAGAATGTCGATACTCCGTTATACCTGGGTTGTGATTCTCTTTCTGTCATTTTGGTGGTGATGAGGCTGTTGAACCTAAAGTTTGATTTTTAACTTGTCGTAGGAATGCTACGACTAGATAATTCAGTTTGTTAGAGAGTTGTTGCCAAAAGAATCGAAGGAGTTGCCTAAAAACTCTATAAGTCGAAGATAATGAAACGGAAACTCGGATTAGACTATGAAAAAGATAGATTATTGTCAAAACGGTTGCATGTTGGACTACAAGGAGAAAAATGATAAAGATAAATATATTTTATGTCATGTGGACTGGTACAAGGTAATTCGAGGCAAAGAAATATCAACTGTCCGAGCACGGTTGCGTCCCTATAAGTATATACAGTTTTTTTCGATCACAAAGAGGTTGCAGAGGATGTATATGTCCGCAAATACAGCACAACACATGGCATAACAAGGAACGAAAGATGGATGAAGGAGAATTATCTCATCCTTCCGATGGAGAGGCATGAAAATATTTTGATCTGTGTTATCCTGAATTCACTAAAAGAAAATGCAAGTTCAGCGACATAAACAATATATAGCAAAAAGATAGGTTTGTATCGCCAAAACCTTTTTGTGACATATCTGGCTTTGTCAAATGCATGTCATCGTAGCATTGTCTTGGAAAGTATATGGCGACATGACCACACCATGTTGTTGAAAGATGCCCACCTTTGGCGACATCACATACATTTTTTAAATAACTTTTGGCGACATCTCGTTTCTGTTGCAGAATATTGATACATATGGCAACATAAAAATGTCATGGATATATATATTACTGTATAGGATATGACTTTATGACTTTCTGCTACACAATTTGATGTCGCGAAAGCTATTTTATATTATTTATATTAATTTATTATAAGAAATGATAAATTTTTTCTTTTTGCATATATTTTACAATATAGATATACAAAAAACTTATTTCGAAATTAAATTATAAAACAAAAATTTGTATTGAAAGAACTTGAGAACAAAGCAACAAGTTATTGTACACACATGTTATCTAATATAATATCTTAAAATTCTCTTCATAAAATTTTCTGGTCATATTCCACAAACGTATTGTATTCCAGTAATTTATTCAACAAGAAATGTAATATATTCCACAAACGGATTTTATTCCAGCATAGACAACTAAATTTAATGTCTTCACAAAAAAATTGCCTGAGTCTTCCCAAAAATTAACGTGTACATGTGATCCTGCAAACAAAAATTAAAGAAAACAAAATCGTAAGTAAAACAAATATATACTAAAAGAATGAAATTTTATCTCTATAACTCATTATTATTCAGATATTTTTCTTGACTCTATATTGTAAATCTTCCTACATGATTCTATTATAGAGAAAGAAATGCCAAAGAGGTGATTATCTTGCATACAATATGTAACAAAAGTATTCTGGTCATATTGTATGGAATGTCATGAATTAAGCCTATGGATATGTATTGTAGATATCATTTAGATTAATAGTATCAAATATCTGTTAATTTAATTTGTTTATCCTCGAGAAAAAGGATAACCAAATTTTTATACTACAGGTAACTACTATTGTATACCTCTCTCATAAAATTTTTTTACTGTTGTCTTATACTTGATACATGTAGAATTAGAATAATGGAATGGTTTTCATAGATGAGAAAGACTACATATATATAGGAGAGGCTGACCCCTCTCTCTATTTTTCTATCTGATATGGACTAAAGCACACTATCTAATATAACGCTTAACACCCTCCCTCAAGCTGGAGCATATATATCAATCATGCCTAGCTTGTTAACAAAAATTGTACCCGAGAACCCAAAAGAGATTTCGTGAAGATATCAGCTATCTGATCACCGGTCCTCACATGATAGAGCTTTATCATTCCCTTTTTATACTCATCACGGACGAAATGGGCATCAATTTCAATGTGCTTCATCCTTTCATAAAATACAAGATTGGTAGCAATATGCATAGCAGATTGGTTATCATACCATATATCTGCTACTTTAGATCCTGCTTCTTCTCCCAGCTCTTGTAGAAGATGCTGCAGATATAATACTGCTGCCGTGCCATGGGCAATGGATCGATATTCTGTTTCTGAACTTGATCATGCGATCATACTCTGCTTCTTACTCTTCCACGATACCAAGTTTTCGCCAATAAATATCGAGTAACTAGACGTAGATCGTCTGTCTGTCAGGCTGGCACCCAAGTCAGCATAAGTAAAATACTCAACATTTGTATGTCCCTGGTTCTCCATGTGAATTCCTTTTCCAGGATTCTGTACTAAATAGTGCAAAATTCTGAGAACTGGCTGCCAATGTGGAACTCATAGAGAAGACATAAATCTACTCGCAATACTGACGGCAAAGAAAATATATAGACGAGTCATAACTGTCAGGTAGTTGAGTTTTCCAACCACTTGACGATATTGATCCGGATTCATCATCCGGACCTCCTCGTCAGGGAATAACTTTTCTCCTGGGTCCATTGGCGATGTTGCACCTTTGGCTTGCATCATTCATGTATCATTCAGTTTGTCTAGTACATACTTCCTTTGTGACATGACAATGTGATTCTTTTCCCGTACAACTTTAACACCCAAGAAGTAGTTTAATGATCCCATATCCTTGGTCTAAAATTGTTCTCCCAGAAACTTCTCTAGCCCCACAATGCCATGACTGTCGTCTCCTGTGATCATAATGTCATCAACATAAATACCAAGTAGAATCCTTCTCGCCGATGTCTGTCAATAAAATACTGAGTGATCCTTCTTCGATTGACTCATGCCAAGCTGAGTGACCATATCTGTAAACTGACCAAACCATGCACGAGGTAATTGTTTGAGACCATACAAGGCCTTCCTCAGATGACACATTTTATCCTCCCTTGCAACAAACCCGGGAGGTTGCACCACATATACCTCTTCATCTAGGTCCCCGTGGAGGAAGGCATTCTTGATATCATGTTGGAGTAGCGACCAGTCATAGAGAACAGCTAAGGCCAAGAGTACGCGTACAAAGGTCATCCTGGAAACTGGAGAGAATATCTAAAAATAATCCTTACCATAAGTCTGGAAATATCCTTTAGCCACCAGAGGAGCCTTTAGTCGATCAAGGGTGCCATCTGGTTTTACTTTGATCATGAACACCCATTTACAACCGACAGCCTGTTTACCAGACGACAAATTTACCAAGTCCCAAGTATGGTTCTCCCAAAGCACAATCATCTCATCTTCCATAGCAATACGCCAACCGGGATGTTTGAGACCCTCCTCGGCAGAATTAGGAATCTGAATCTCATCAATAGTACCTATTAAGGACCGAGTGTGGTTCACAAGCCCTTTGTAGTTTTTAAAATACAAGGGATTATCATGACAGGCATGACAAGGTCGAGCTAGTGGAACATGTGGAGCTGAAGGCGGAGACGAATCAGGCGAGCCAGAGGAAGAGGATGACTCTGTGACCATTGGCATTATCTGCGATGATCGATCGGGCGACGGCGGTGCTGAGTCTATTACCATAGGCAGTATCTGCAACATATGATCGGGCAACGGTAGTGCTGACTGAATCGGTGTCTGCGGACCGTCGGAGTGGAGCACTGGCTCGGTAGAGGAGGGTAGCCTAACAGTGGGCTATTGTACTTGAACCGGGAGGAACAAGAAGAGGTTGACTATAGCTCCAGTGTTGACATTGCCATCAGGGACAGGAGAATTTTCTATATATAGTGATTCATCGGGTAAGGGCTTGGGATGTATGTTACAGCAGAATGGGAAGGTGATTGCCTATGCTTCTAGGTAATTATGCCTGCATAAGAAGAATTACCTAACCCATGACTTGGAGTTGGCAGTAGTTATTTTTGCTCTTAAACTGTAGAAGTACTACTTGTATAGAGAGCGGATATAGATCTTTACAGATCACAAGAGCTTGAAATATGTGTTCACACAAAAGGAGCTCAACATGAGACAGAGGCAGTGGTTAGAGTTAATGAAGAACTTTGATATTTCCTTGTAGTATCATCCAGGGAAGGCCAACGTAGTCGCGGATGCCTTGAACAGGTATCCAATGGCTATGTACTTAACAAAGGACAGACATTTATTGGCCAATCTTGATAACTTGGGTATTAAGGTATTAGTTCCTGGAGTTGCAGCACAGATGTGGGGACTTCAGGTACAGTCAGAGTTGATGGACCGGATCAGAGTCACATAGTTCGAGGATGAGTCTTTGAGGAGCATCAAACGCAGGTCTAGATGGGATTGGCAGAGGACTTCAGTATTGCAAAAGATGGATCATTGCGGCACGGTACCAGATTGTGTGTGTCGAGTGGAGCGTTGCGCGAGGAGTTTCTTCAGGAGGTGCATCAATCTCAGTACTATATGCATCCAGGTGCTAACAAGAAGTATAGGGACATGAGAGAGCATGTTTGGTTGTATGATATAAAGCAGGAGGTGGCTAGATTCGTATCCAGATGCTTGGTATGCTAGCTGGTAAAGGCAGAGAGACAGAGGCCAGGTAAATTGCTTCAGCCTTTACCCATTCCAGAGTGGAAGTGGAAGCATGTGATGATGGACTTTGTTTCGGGGCTTTTGTATTCTCCAGGAAGGAAAGACGCGATTTGGGTCATCGTAAATATGTTGACCAAATCTGCCCACTTTCTGTCATTCAAAGGGGGTACGTCTACGGAGAAGCTCGCGGAGATGTATGTGTGTTAGATAGTCAGATTGCATGGAGTTTCTATGAGCATAGTCTCGGATCAGGATAGTCGTTTCACGTCCAACTTCTGGAGGAGTTTGCAGGCTAGCTTGGGCACTCAGCTCATGTTTAGTGCCGCATATCACCCTCAGACAGATGGACAGTCAGAGAGGACTATCCAGACCCTCGAGGATATGCTACGCACTTGTATTTTGGATTTTGGAGGCTCTTAGGAGGATCATCTTTACCTGGTAGAGTTTGCTTAAAATAATAACTACCAGGCCAGTATCGAAATGTTACCATTTGAGGTGTTATATGGACGGAGATGCCCACTTCGTTATCATGGGATAATGTTGGTGAGAGAGCCTTATTGGGACCAAAGATGGCCGTGGATGCAGCTGAGAAGGTAAATCTCATCAGAGATAGACTTCGGGTGGCGCAACACAAACAACGGCATTGGGTCGATACCCACCGGAGACCATTGGAGTTTGAGGCATAGATTTTGCTTATATTGCTTGTGATTGCTTATTTTATTTAGAGTGCTAAGGCTGTATTTCGTGCTAGGTTGGCGATCTAGTATTCTTGAGGATTTCTCTGACACGGGACACGATTAGCTTTGGTAGAGGCGGAAAGCTTAGTCTACGCCACGGTACATCGAACCCTTCGATGTTCTAGAGAGGGTCGGTGCAGTGGCCTATAGACTAGACTTGCCACCTATATTAGAGGGAGTGCACAAGGTGTTCCACGTGTCACAGCTGAGACGGTACGTGGAAGATCCTAGCCATGTACTATATTACTCGGAGATCGAGGTTGGTCCGACTCTCAGCTACCCATAACAGCACGTGGAGATTTTGGACCGCAGGGAGAAGGTGTGGCAGAACCAAACGATTCATTTGGTGCGCGTCGCATGGAGGCATCACTTGCCCGAAGAGAGTACCTGGGAGCGAGAGACCGAGATGCGCGAGCGATATCCTTATCTGTTTGAGCCATGAGGTATAATTCTTTCTTGCTTGTATTGATTGCTTTTGGTAGTTAGTTCTTCCTTAATTTCGAGGACAAAATTTTTCTAAGGTGGGTAGGATTGTCACCCTTACTTTTCCAGCTAAGGGTAGTTTGATAATTTAATATGGGTATTTAATTTTAGAAATAAATATTAAATATTTGTGTGAAGATTATATTAATTATTTAATTATGTTGAGCTATAAATTATTTGTGACTAGTATTAATTAATTAGTTAAGAGACTTGTGTTATTTATTTTAGTTAGAGAGACTAGCCCAATATTTAGACTTGACACATATGGACCCATTTAGACTTGTCATGAAAAATATTGAACCCAACTTGGACCCAAGCCCATTAGTTATTTCCACTCACTAATTAAGAAGAATTAGTTTAATTACAATTAGTTAGAGACTTTCAAAAATATTCACCCTTAATTATTCCTCATAATTCACCATGTAGGGGTAACTTGGACCTTTGCAAGGGACTTGGGGAAGGGGAGAAGAGGCTGGCCACTATTAGAGGGGATTCTCCTCTCTCTCTCTCTCTCTCTCTCTCTCTCTCTCTCTCTCTCTCTCTCCTCATTTGCATTCATTTTTTATCCAAAATTCTAGATCCCCAAATTTCCATATTTCCTCCCTCAATTTCCCTCTCAATTCACCTCCATTTTCTTCTCAAATTCATCACTCTTAGAGCTTTGGAGCTTGGAGAAGAAAGGAGCACAAGGTGGAGGAGCTTTGGAGCTAGAGATCGTGTCTGGATCGTGTCCAATTATGTTTTCATTGAAAATCAATATCACAATTGGTAAATTCTGAATTTCTCTTCATTCTAACACCCAAATCTTGCATTTAACCATTAGGAATGACCCCATGGCATAGAGATACCTATAGGAACAAGTTCTAGGCTAATTGGTTATGTATTGTGAGTTCTATATGGTAATTTGTGTGTATGTTGAGAGACTTACGATATTGACACACCAAGTGTGTATCAGGAGACCAATTAGATCTAATTAGACTTAGATCGGGGTTATGGGACTAGGTACGTATCCATAAATGGATACGTGTAGGTCGTATCTGTCACTTCCATATTTTTTAGGAAAGAATATTTTGGTCATTTTATAATTAATTAAATATTGTGCATGTCGAATATTTATTTATTTTATTATTTAATTATTGTTAGATGTTAGTTTATTATTTTGAACTTGTATTAGTAGAACAAACCAGTTTAGATTAGACCCATGGACCAATATTTATTTCTAGTTAGAATTGAGCCCAATAATAAGCCCAATAATTAGGAGGAGGATAAATTAAGTCAAACCAATTAGACTAGAACCTTCCCTCCTAAATTATTTTTTCATGAGAGGTCTCAAGGGATATTTTAGACTTTACATAGTAGCTTGGGAATGGAGAAATGTGGTCGGCCTTGATATAATGGAGGAAAAATTCTCTCTCTTCATTTTTCCATTTTAAATCTAGATCTAGAATTTCCTCTTCCAAATTTCTTTATTTCCACATCAAATTCTACCCTAATTTCTTTCCAATTTCTTCCCAAATCATCATTGGAGCCTATTGAAGCAAGGATCTATAAGCAAAAAGCAAGGATCCACAAGGAGGAGCAATAATCTACAAGTTGGAATCTCTTTTCACTCAATTTAGAGGTTTTATTGGGAATCCATCTCCCAATAGGTATAATTCAGTTTTTACCCCCTAATTAGACTATAAATATGTATTTTAATCATTAGGAACCCCCCCCATATGCTAAGACTACCCATAGAAATTGGAATTAGATTCATTTGAGGCCTATGGAGAAAGTTATGTGGTAGTTTGTGTCATTTTTGGAAGAATTCCGAGATTGACACAACTTGTGTTTGTCAATAGGTCAATTAGACCAAATTGATATGTATTTGATTGTGTGTGGCATATGTCATGTTTACAATTGGATACGTGTAGGCCGTATCCCGATAATTTGGAGATACGGGTTGATTTGGGAAATTTTCTTCCGACACGAGGGTTTGAGCATGTCACATTTTGACAAAGACACGTAGATGAGTAATTAGCTCTTTATATTATTCATAATTATTATTTTAGACTTGCTCGTATCTGTTGAGATATAATTGGTTGTGTGGTGGAGCCGTATCGCAAGTGTATCATAGATCTAGTGTGATACGGGTGCGATGCACTTCACGTATGTGTTCCTTGCAATTTTATTCAATTATAGATGTTATAAATATTGTAATTATAATTATTATGTGATATATATATATATATATGTTGATCTAGAATTCATATTGATGTGTTGGTGATCATGGGAGAGTAGAAGTTCATGTGCTTCTCTAATATATATATATATATATATATATATATATATATATATATATAAACCACATACATGTGTGTATGTATATATATATATAAACCACACATATATATATATATATATATATATATATATATATACACACACATGTATGTGGTTTATATATATATATATATATATATATATATATATAAACCACATACATGTGTGTGTATATATATATATATATATATATATATATATATATATATATATATATATATATATATATATATATATGGTGTGTAGATGTATATATATATATATGAGATGTGTATTTAAGTGTGTGAGCTTGAGGGAAGAAGAAACAATGGAAAAACAGTGAGAACACAATAAAAACAGTAAAGAAAAGCAATGATAAGCAGTGGAAAAAAAGTTGAGAGCAGCAACAGTAAAAGCAGTTGAAAAGCAGCAGGAAGCAGAAGCCAAGAAGCAGCAGCAGAAGCAGCCGCAGAAAGCAGAAGTAGCAGAAGCAGAAAGCAGCAAACAGTAGTGGCAGTAAGCAGCGGCAGCAGCTTATCAATAAGTTGTAGCTTATTGATAAGTTATTAAGTTAGTATATATATATATATATATATATATATATATATATATATATATATATATATATATATATATATATATATATATATATATATGAATTAATTAATTAGTTTATATTAATAAGCTATTAGTATATATATATTGTAAATAAGTTAGTATATAATTATATATGAGATTATATATACATAAGTACTAGTTAATATTAGTTAGCATTATTTCTATATTACCTTGGAGTGCGCCAAGGTAATGAGAGTGAGATATCTCGGGTACGGGTATTAAATATCCAGGAGATGTTAGTATATAGTTTAGAATATTATTGTTATAAGTTTTAATACATATTAATGTATAGTGAGATGTATGGGTATTAGTAATAAATTAGATATTGAAATAACTTGTGATACCAAGGTAATGTCAAGATATTAGGTTTTACTCAAGGTATTGAGTGTGCACATCAAGATGTAGTGTAGGTGGTATGATACCACTTTTGGTTCAAACCCAAGGTATCCACTTAGCATTAGTTTAGTTAGGAGTATTATATATTATTGTTTGTATATACATACTATGATATTTTTTATCTAATTAATTGCGTATCTTAGGATACGGTATCTTGTTGATTTTCTAGTATCCTAGTATAGCTAGTATGGCCTAGTTATATAGTATATGGATCCAATATCCTAGAGATGGACTCATACAACCTAAAAATAGCTAGTTTGACCTAGAGTTGACCTAGTTTGACTGTTTTGACTTAGAAATGACTTTATGACCTAGAAGTTGACTAGTTTAACTTATTTTTATTCCAAAACCTTGTATTGATGTAATATTCCATATTTAGGTCTTCGAGGCACTGTACCGGACATCTTTGATACTATTCACCGGATTTCATGCGAGTACATTCTCTGATAGTTTCTCATTTATGATATCATCTATGCCTCTTGTATTTATTATAGATATCCTTGATTTCTTAACATGATGGTTACACGGATTGGTATATCCGGATCTCATCATGAGATATTATTCCTTGGTATTTATGGTATATCTTGTGTAAGACTTGTTTCTTATTCTTCTTATACATATACAAATATTGATTCTTGGGGAGACTTGCTACCTATCCAGAGAATCCCGTGTCATAACGTACCATGGTCGGATCCACTATATCAGTTGGGGACGGAGAGTATGTAGTGTAGATATGTGATCATACCCTTCTTGTGCATGTCTTGTTCCTTGTGAGTGTTGATCATACACCGCACGTATGATTAACCAGGCCATTATCCTTGTGCAAGTTCCCAAGCCGATCACATGTTAAAGCTGGTACTCACTCACTTAGTATTAGTGTTTCTTGTTCATTCCTATGATGCTCATTATTGTATTTATTTCCAGTATTCATTTATTGTATATCTTTTGTACATATATATTGCATCTTGTATATTCGCTGTATTTACTGTTATATAGTTTATATCATTTATTAGAACTGCTGTTAGAGATGTACTTTGCTCCTTTTCTGACTGGATATATTTTTTCCAGATGACACTGATGAGTGGTACCCCACTCACTATGGGCCTCAGGATGTTGTTGCCTTAGAGCCAGAGACCTTGGCTCAAGACGGTCTCATCCCGACTGAGACAGATAACCCAGGACTTGTAGCATAGTAGTTAGATCTTTTGTACTGTATTTGTCTCCAGCATATTGTTATTAGTATTTCTTTGATATGACTCATTGGATATTATTTGTCTTGTGACCTGTATTGTGACTCTTCTATTCGTTTATTATATTCGTGCGTTATTCCATCTTATAGATCTGTGATTGAGTATATTCATATTACATTTGTGGCATTATTATGTCTTGATTATTAGATATATAGTTTATCCAAACAGCGTTCTACCATCGATATTGTGGTATAGGTTGGGCGTTGTTCACTACTTGCATCCTTACACCGGGTGTGGGTCGTGACACTACGGGAAGGGAAGACCCAAGTCACAGGCGAGGACAAGGGAGAGTTCTCAGGATCTTGCGACTATGGACCGCAAGGAGGGCTGCTATCACTGTGACGAAAAGGGTCATATCAAGAGGAACTTCAAGAAGCTCAAAGCTGAGAAGGCCAAAGGCAAGGATGATCAAGAGGATCTCACGGGTATGAGAGATCTCATCATCGCAGCAATCGACGAAGAGGAACCTTGTGGCATATGTTATGATGGCGATTGGGTCATGGATACGGGGGCGTCGTATCACGTCACTCCATATAGGAGGATCTTTACGTCATACCACGATGGTAGGTTTGGACGTATGAAGATGGGCAACAAGGGAACGACTGGAGTTATAGGCATCGGTGATGTGCACTTGACAACGGAGCTTGGTGAGAAGCTCATTCTCAAGAATGTACGACATATACCGAGTTTGCGCTACAACTTAGTTTCGGTAGGGAGGCTGGCGGATGATGGTTGTTGCAGTTTGTTTGGCGACAAAGATTAGATGCTTACGAAGGATTTTCAACAGCTGGCTCGAGTAGATTTATGTTGTGGCATATACAGGATCAAGCTGCTGAGTTGTACAGACAAGCCACAAACATCAGATGGAGGCTCGAGGGGTATTCAACAAGAGTTGGATCGTCCAGAACTTGCTTAGGAGGGGCTTCGAGATACTTTGAGGATTACGGAGGATTCTGTTCATTGAGACAAAGTGACGAATGGTGATGAGCCAAAGATCGATGGTCAGTATGTCGGTCCCATGACAATTAATCGGTCGCTAGGTGGAGGTTGCTTCACGGATCCGATTTTGGCGACGGGTGGTTTGCCAAAGCTTCACGGAGTGACATTGGTTTCAGCTTCGAAGCCAGGGAGGCGATCAATGTTTGCAGCAAACTCAATCTGAGGCAAGAGCGTCACCATTCATACAGTTCTGGGGGAGTTATAGGTTATCGACGACATGTACAGTGCGTAATATTCTGCTCGAGGACGCATGTATATGGGGAAGCTTCAAGTTCGGACAAGAAGGTGGATAGATTCAGGAGTTCAAATCTCTGGAGAATCGTACCGTCCGCTTGGTTGGTCCAGCCAAGGGTGAAGAAGCTCATGGGAACGTTAACACATTTTGGTGGAAGACGAAAGTCGGAGACAGGCAGCCAAGACTCACGGTGAGGCTGATAGTCAGGGACTTTGGTCACAACCATATCATTGATGTCGGCAGGATCCCAGTGGTACAGAAGGTGCTACGCATCGAAGCTAGCGTCGACATGGCGGTCGAGGAGCTGGAGACGAAGGAAGATGGAAAATAACTAGGTGGATTGGAGATCGATGGCATGGGGGAGCAGAAACTCTATCACGGGATAACTGACATAGAGTCCAATTGAGAAGCCATTGGGTCAACACCCTCTCATCAGACTGGAGGAGGAGATTGTTGGGGTTCAGTCTGGATTTGGTAAATTTGGGAGCCCAAATATGATCAAAGATTTAATTTGATATAATTTGAAAATCTACATTAAATGTAAAATTTGATTAGATTTCAAATTTGTATCAAATATTTAATCTGACCATATTTAGACGTCCATAATTGGTGTTGGACTATTTTAGGTGGAATATGATTCTTATTTTAAGGTTTTCTATTTAGGAAATCCTATTATGACATAAAATAGGATTTCTCATTCTATAAATATAGGAGGAGGGTGGAGACACAAAATATAGCACAAGTTGGAGATTTGGGGTGCTCGTCCACAGAAATTCTAAGAGAAAGTTCGTGCTTTGCTCTTATGACTTCGTCATTCAAGACAGAAGGAAGAAAGAGATCTGATCGAGGAGTCGTCATCTTCGCTCAGGGAGATTGCTACGGGTTGGTGAGTGATTTCAATTGTAATCTCTGTCTTTTCTTCTTGTATGTGGTGAGAGGGTTGAATCTATTAGTACAAAGGGTTTAACATTGATTTTGTCAATTTTGTAATTTCACATGAGTTATAAAAGCTAAAATTTGTCCAGGTGACGTAGTCACCGTCATATACTTGCCTTTATCTGTGATTGGTGTTCGTTAGACAAGGATTGGTTATCTCAGGTGGGTTGGCCTAAAATTTTTGATGTGACCACTCTCAAATATGATGTCGAAACGCTTACAAGACGTGTTCGATTTCTAACATTATATTATCCGTATACGCAGACACCCCACAAAATCCTCAAGCATGCTTGAAAAGATGTTAGCAGGAGAGTTAATATAACATCAGTTATTTTTCGGAAACTTACACCATAAAATAAGGTAATTGGCTCATCACTGATAAACGACGATAATGCTAGAAGAGATGTTAGCATAGCATGAGAAATAGGAGCCGCATAGAAAAGCCAAGGAGACTTGCCTATGAAACCCATATATATATATATATATATATATATATATATATATATATATATATGTGTGTGTGTGTGTGTGTGTGTGTGTGTGTGTGTGTGTATATATATATATATATATATATATATATATATATAATGTCAATTTTTGGCTTACTCGAATTCGTGGCAGAACCATCCAGCCAATCCGAGCGGAGTGGAATCTACAACCCAAAGTGCTCAACAAGGAGCTCCCCTTCCGCGGAGAGGGATCTATAACCCGGATCACCCAACAGGGAACCTCCACCCCATCCAAGTAGACTTGGTATGTCCTTGACATAAAACTACCAAGCTGACATCCAATCGGGGATTCGAACCGTGGTCTCCCCCACAAGAGCCGCCTATTGTAACCACTAAACCACAACTCTTAAAACACACACACACACACACACACACACACACACACACATATATATATATATATATATATATATATATGCAAGTCATCATTGTTGTACTAAAGATAAGCTTTTATATATATATATATATATATATATATATATATATATATATATATATATATGTGTGTGCAAGTCATCCTCGGCGTACCAAAGATAAGCTCCTTGTAAGGCATCTCTTCCACTCCAATAATATTGCTTTGTTGTGTATGGCACTAATTAGAATTCATCGTACCTCTATTTTTTATTTTATTTTCTTGACTTTCCTGCATAACGTACGAAATCCGACGTAACATTCGAGACTTTTGTGCACACTACATTGCATATATTTTGGGTCAACTGTCTTCCAACTTCTACCATTTATAAATGGAAGGAATAATAAATTCTCGTGGCTCGATCCACTGACCTTCTGTCATCCAGTCGGAATCTTATATCTCTTCTCGGCAACCACAAGAGTCATTCGAATTCGATTCATGGACATGACATGATCATCCAAATATCTCAAAAGTCAGTCAGACTTATCAGTATTATTAATTTGTGCTTTAATTCATAAGGAATACTTATATTCCCCATAATTGAAAGAGAGGATAATGATACCATAACCATTTGACCCTTGAAACCAACTTAAAGCCCATTGCTGTAGTAGCATGCATTGCGAAAAGATGTTCCGCATATGACAAAGACATCTTTAGTTCCTACAGATGAAGGAAGCTGTATGTAGGAGACCAAAACACGTGCATTATTCCAATGCCAACTTCATCTAGTTCCCGTTGTCGAAGAATATAATCTAAATTCTCTAGTACGGATTGAACCTGTGATCAAGCTAAGGATCAAAGAAACAATATAGCAAGTGAAGCGGTTTTTAGGTGTGTCGCAATTCCATGCAATGTCAAGCATATTTAACAGAAAGCATTTGACATTCATACGATTCGATTCTTTATTGATCGGCAATAGCAACTAATAATTGTCATGATATCTGTTGGGAAAAGAGTACGGACCACAGCGGAATAACAACCATTCCCGACAGAACTTACTTCGTGAGGATTAAACTAAATCGAAGTATCCTGCATGCAACAACCAACCGAGAAACAATACCACGATCGCAACAAATGCAAAAAACGAGATATTTGAGGAGAAAATGTAATGCAGGAGAAAACCACGAGATGGTTAAAGTCCAAACAGAAATAGAATAAATACACTTGACTTCTACAAACTTCTCCTACTTATTCTAGAACGAATCAGACACAACAACTCAAATATGAATTAATGAATACAAATGGAAGACGGACAAAGTTACTGGAGAACAAGAACAAGAAGACCATCTTATATGGATCTTCTTTGGTCTTTTCCAAATCACTTCTGTCCCAATCTCTTGAAAGTTGCAAACCGACTTGGCCTTTATATGCCTCTTAGAACATAGTGTAACATTGGCAAGTATGTACCTCCGAACTGGTGGTAAGTACTCCCAAACTAATAGCCCCTTTCTGAACCTAGTGTAACATTGGGCTACATATCTCCAGATTGGCAATACATGCCCCGAAAATGAAATACATACTCCCAAATAAACCCTTTGTCGGCTCGTTCAATCAATTGAGCTTCTTCTCTTTGAACAGTGCTCGTCACCAACTTTTCTGACCTTCTTCTCCTCGAATGGTGCTCATCACAAACCTCTAGGAATGCTAGTCTCGGGGCTTAACCAAAAGATGGAAGAACGGGCAAGGAACGGAGCTTCAAGCAAACTTACAGCGTGCCCTCCGTTTGACCCTGAAATTGTAGTCGAGACACAGAGGCTTCAACAAACAAGTTTGCCCTCTGAAGAACTCGATTCCAACGAAGCACTATAATAACTATGTTTCTGATTACAACTTGCAAAAGAATACAATAACCAGAAATCAAACTATGTTCTTCCTTACAATCGCAGTGGCAGACGGACATAACAAGTTACAACTAGAAGAGAAGAGAAAGGAGAAGACGGATCTCTGCTTGCTGGGGTGATGAAAATTACCGTTGTTCAAAGCAAGATTCGTCCCACCCGATCTGCTTCCAGGAACCAGCAATTTTTCGAAGAACTTCTGGAACGCTCGCGTCACCTCTTCTTGAACTCGCACGAACTCCTGGACTCCAATGGCGGTAACAGCCGAACCTCTCTTCGTCTCCCACTTTTTGAAGTAAGTTCACAAAAGGGCTACGAAGAGAGTATTTATAGAGGATCTTGGCCGCCGATCAGTTACAGAAAGGTATAAATGAATTAAATTCAAATTTAAAAAAATAGATCTGAATTAATCAACCAATTTTTTCCATAACAGCCCAACTGATATGCAGCAGCACAGCGACGCAGCGGCACAACGGCCCAGTAGCACATGTGTGCTGCAGTATAGCAGCGCACGTGCACATATGCATAAAAGCGCATACACGAATAGCTGTGTATAGCCCGCATATAGCATGTGCACCGCCTGCGCTCCTTCCCGCGCAGCGCCCGCTCAGCACCCTGCTCATGCGCAGACGCATGCACCCGCGCATGCAACCACGCTAGCAACAACACATGCAACTCGCGCATAAAATGAGCGCACGAGCGCAACTAATGCGCACAAGGGCCATGCGTCGATGCTCACGTGCTAAGTGCAAAATACACCAATAAAGTACCACTTTGCGCCCTTGAGCCCGAATATGGTCGCTAAGCCCCTTTGGGGCTGAGCTCCTAAGAGAATTTTCCCAAGAGTGACGAAAAGCATAAATACTTTCATTGATGAGCTAATCATTTTTTCTCATAGAAAAATACTCCCACATGACACCCATGTGCCCCACCATACCCCATGTGCACACCTCAACATAAGCAAAGTATTATATTGAGATACCCACTTTATGGTGTAGCTAATGTGGGACTATCTTTACTAGTCCAAAGGCAATAACACCAACAATCTCCACATATCTCAATATATGGGTTAAGTGTTCCCCACAGTGACTGTCCATCATGCATTGGGATAGATGTCGCTTTAACTTGAATCTTCCCGCATTGGTCAAACAACTGTATGATACAAGAATGGACTAAGCCTTGAATTATGCACCATAGTTGCTATTCTTCCCACTCAAATGATGACATCAGCTGTGCTTCCGGTTTCATATTAAAGGCCATGTGCACTTCTGGTTTCAGTGTATGTATCTTGGGCATCTACAAGCTTACTCTCAAGAGACGGCCTACATCTATTTTCATACATTCGAGATGAGTTCTTTTAAAGAGTCATGGCATGAAGCTTTGTGCTTCCTTACGGTTCTATGCCGCTATGACATGGCCTAAAGTTGAGGCTCCACCTCATCATTGTGTCATCCACTGTAGCATGAGATCTCAGCCTCTTTGTAGTGGCTAACTACCCAGCATGAAGCCTTGTGTTTTATTGCGGTATTACGTTACTGTGACATGGCTCGCGTAGCCGAGGATTTACATCTTTTACCTCTTGGTAGTGTCACACCACTGTAACATGAGGTCACCGGCCTCTTTGTAGTGTTGCCTACCACTCTTCATTCTACAGCATTAGGCTACATGCCTATGTGCGGTGCTATACCGCTGTGACATGGCTCATGAAGCCGAGGCATTACCCTATCAAGGAACCTCATTGTGGTGTCACCCACTGTAGCATGGAGTCCTTATGCTCTTTTGTAGTGCTGCGCTACCGCGCTTCTTGTAAAGCACACCAGATATTCAAAATACCTGAGAACTCATTAGGGCGTATAAGTCATCCTACCACAGGATTTGTTCTACACAAAGAACAAAATAGTAGACAACAGTGGTTCTGAGTCCGTAACCCCTCAATATTTTAAAGGACTACCCACTGTTCCAGATATTCTTCCAATCAATGATCATTCTTTGAACCAAAAGGTAGATATCTAGTATATTTTTCTATGAACTAATAGCATAAAACTTTATGCTAGAATTACAAATACACTATATCATAATGCCTTCAAGTCCTTTTGATTGATGTATCCTCAACTAGCTGGCGCTTGAGACCCTTGGTGAATGAATTCGCCAGATTCTCCTGGCTCCAAAGATTAATCACGATAATGACTCCAGTCTTGATCAGATCATTTACTACCATGTGCCTCAGTTGCATAGTCCTCTTCTTACCATTGAAGAGATAATTTGTTGCCACCACTGCAGTCGTCTGGTTGTCGTATTATATCGGTACTGCCAAAATCTGCATACCAACCAATGAAGTATCATACATGAGCTCCCGAAGCCATTCTGCTTCATCCGCTGCAGCAGCCAGTATATAAAACACAGATTCCATCGAGGAATGAGAGAGCATTGTATGCTTCTTCGACTTCCACGATATAACTGCTCCACCTATGTAGAAGATGTATCCTCTTGTGGACCTTTCGCTCTATACTTCTAAAAATCAGCTTGCATCACTGAAGCCTTCCACCACTGTCGGATACCCGTTGTAGTACAGTGTATACTTCTGAGTCCTCTTGAGATATCCCATCACTCTCTTCACAGCTTTACAATGCTCCATACCTGGGTTGCTCGTGAATCGACTCAACATCCCCACAGCGAGAGTTATGTCATGACTTGTGGCAGTTGTTGCATACATCAAACTCTCGATGACGCTTGAGTATTCCAGCTGCCTAACATTTTTTTTAGGATTTGGTTTTAGCTTCTTGCCATACCTGTATGAAGTATCGATCCCTAAAAGATCCTGATATCCATAATGAGTTAACATCTTCTCAATATAATGAGACTGTGACAGCGCCACTCCAGTGTCCATTCGGATGATCTTTATCCCCAGAATAACATCAGCTTCCCCCAAGTCCTTCATACTGAACTTGGATGAGAGGAACTTCTTTGTCTCAGTGACATGTGCTAGATCCGTACCCAGGATCAACATGTCGTCCACGTACAGACAAACGATGACTCCTCTCTCGTCAGCAAACTTTATGTGAACACACTTGTCTGTCTCACTGACCTTGTAGCCGTTTGATCTTATAACTTTCTCAAACTTCTCATGCCACACCTTGGGAGCTTACTTCAGACCGTATAATAATTTTACTAACTTGCAAACTTTGTCTTCAAGCCCTTTGATGATAAATCCTTCTAGTTGTTGCATATGAATCTCTTCTGCCAACTCTCCATCAGAAATGTTGTTTTAATATCCATCTGATGAATAACTAGCTTATGAATTTTACTAAGAGCAATCAACATCCCGATGGTCATCATCCGCACTACTGGAGCATATGCGTCAAAGTAGTCGATCCCCTGCTTCTGAGAAAATCCCTTGGCAATCGTCACGTCTCGATCTCCCGCAGGATCGATTACCCTCGTTGAACGTGAGATCACCACGCCAACGCTCCCGTAAAATATTGTCAATATCAAGGCGTGATATCGTACAAGCCTGGGATCATGCTTGTACAACGCATACAAATCAACAATCTATGGTATATCTCAGAAACAACAATATTAAAGCAGAAGAAAGCTGACAAATTGAAGTCATACAAGAAAGTATCTCTTTATTAATATAGAATGGATTACAAAGCTCTCAAAAGCCAACTTGACGTACATGCCATCTAGGCTTACAATGAACTTTGCCAACTCGGCTTACAATACCACTGCTACAACTCTTGCCATGTTCCATATATTATGCCATGTATAGCAGAAGTCATCATCTCCAGGAGAAGAACTTATGCACCCCCAACAGTCATGCAATGTCCCAAGTCTTGTTAAGGTGTGTCCACGCAGCTGTGAACCTAAAATTGTGCCCACAAATGTAGGTCAGTACTCCACATGTACTGGCGAGAGGGCTGACCCCACTCCCCTAAAATTAACACTAAGTAATCATGTGATAAGAACATTATTAAGTGTTATCTTGATACGTTGCCTTAGGTAAATTACAGTTCAAAGCGACAAGAATTTAAAGCAGACATCTTGTTCATATAAAGCAGACATGTTGATCATATTAGATAGGAAACATAAAGCATACAGTTATTCATGATCAATAGAAAAAGTAAAGCATACAAGTTATCACTCTTTGGTGATTCTTACCCACGGTCGTTTAGCCATCCCTGTAAAATGAGTAATAACTTACTCTGCCTACATAAGACATTGTTTGCATACACTATGTCTATATGAAGGTTACTGACTTCGCGTCAACTTGGACTAGAGTGGTTAGACGGCTCCCCTCCATGTTGGGTAGCGAGCCCACTTGGAGGTTTTTGAATCACCATGCAACTAGCACATGCTCTTATTCCTCCCAGGACGAACGGGTCCGTGGCCCCCGGATTGCCATTTGAGGAATATACCTTATACATAGGTTGTCCATGACCATGCAAAATATATAAAACTTAGCATATAAGGAAATATAGAATACATGGAAATAGAAACTGAATTGATATCCCATAGTTCTTTTTTAGATAATGCTATTCGACTCGACCAATCCAGCCACTAACCCATACCGCGCTCAGCAACGATTTCCCCACACTCAACAAAGGAATCAGGGCATTGCTCACTTGTGTTACTGAAATCTCTTCGAGTCATAGGCCGACATACTCATCGTCCAAAATCTTGGTAATTTATCATAATTCACCATGCAAGGTACCGATATTTGCTATCATAATATATATATATATATAATCCATAGTTTTCAACAGCAGCAGGTTAATAGACATGTGATTATTATCTTTGTTATCTTTTGTGGTTTCTTGTATGGCATCATTGTTATAGCAAACTACATAGCAATCATTTTTATTGAGCATGTAGATTAAGGATTAAAGAACCAACACCACTCACGTTAATCTGAAATGACTTCCCAGCAAGATCTCATAGCCTTCTGAATTGATTCTTCCGCATAATCCAAGTTCAACTGGCTTCTTCGAGCCAACTCAGACATCATAGTGCACCGTGCGAAAAGGGGTACTACAATATATACCACATAGAAAAAAATTTGTCCTTAAAACTCAAAACTTAACTCATCCCACTTACTAAAAAAAAATTAAGCCACTTTACGTCTATCTTTGCATCTGTATCTCATGATAACTCTTGCTCAATTTAGCATCTTGTCAAAGCATGTCGATCAATACAAATGGTTAATTCTACCATCTCTTTCCTTGTCCAATATCATATATATCCTTTGAGCCTTTCTTGCTGTAAAACCCCTAATTCTGAAAACCGTATTATTTAATTTATTTAGTAATTATGAGCTAAATAGAGGGAATAGATTTTATTTAATTTTTATTTGTGGTATTTGTGCATTTAGGAGATTTATGGGGTCATTATAAATTTTTCCTAATTTATTCCATGTAGGAGACCCTTCGGACAGTTGCTAGCTTAATGGTATACACCAACACATTTTTTTAGAATTTTCTATGTGTATATATATATAAATAGAAAAGAATTTTCCTATTGGATCTCAACCGAAACCCAAACCCTCTATCTTAAAACCACTAACTATTTAGCCCCTACCCGGACCCATTAGGAGAAGAAAATATCACCAGCAGCAGTAGCAAAAACCAACTTTTCTTTCTCTCCTCCGCACGTAAAATAACCCCCACCGCCTCTTATCTATTATTACTAAACTCTCAACAACCGAAAACCAAAAGCAAAGAAAGAAAGAAAACAGCAGGAGCTCACCCCCGCGTGTATTCATTTCCTTTCCCCGCATGTGACTCATCACCCACCGCCTCTTTATCTCTATATATACAACTCTTCCAAACCCTAACCCACTTCTTCCTCCAAACGTAACACCGTAGACGCTTGCACTATACAGAATTCTTGCTCGGCAAGTATACCTTGCCATCATACTATTATTTGCATTCCACATGATGCCTGCATAATTTATTTCTACTTATTTAGTTCATTTATTGCTATATAAATTGTGCATCCAAGGGAACTTGGGTGCAACGACGATGTCGTCGTATCATGTTTTATTTATGTATATGTTTGGACCTACTTTATGAGACCACCCTATTATTATGGAGCATCATTAGGTTCATTGGTCGTGACACAGTTGTTACACGAGTTGTGAGTCTCATATAGATCCTGGACTACGGCCTCCTGTACGAATGGGCCGTGCGTTAGGGATGACTGTTGATAGAAACTTTGTATGCTAGTAGACCTGGCAGTTATTTAGAGGTTGTTACACGAATTCAAGTTTTTTGCTAATTGGTCTCGTTTCACTTACTGGCTGACTATTCTGAATCCACCCATATTTGACATTGCTAATTCAACCGTCTATCATATAAAAAATTTGCTCTCGATTCTTCCAACATATTAACAATTCATATGCCTTCTCTTTCTGACACCGTCTAGGTCAATTTATTCACATTAACCATCAACTTTTCTATCGCACCACCTTACTGAGGTCTCATAGAGGATGTTATTATCTCTAATCTATATTCCATGAATATTCATATATTATATTCAATAATCATACCCCAAATTCCAAATATCATCCAGCTTCAACAATTGTATCATCCCAATCATTATGACAAGTTCATACTCTTACTTCAAATTTGATATGCCTGGTTCGTTAATCGATTGCTATATGTGCACCCAATCTTTCTACCGATAATAGTTATCCCAAGTTTTCATCCCAACTTGTTATATCTCAAACTTTATTGGCATTCCATCACTCGCAATCCCTATAAAATACTGTAAAATAGCGACGTATCATATTCCGTCACTGGTGTAGGGATGGAAGATCGACGGCATAGCGACTAATGTATTTATATAAGAAATATATATTAATTTTTGTCGCTATTCCGTCGTTGTGGTGTCGATTTTATCTCAAGACGGAATAGCGACAAAAAATTTCGTCGCTGCCAAACGTTATATTTCAATGTTCTAGTTTCATTTTCATTTTCATGCCCCCCCCCCAAACATTCTCTCCTCTCCTCTCTCACCCCTGACCCCGACCTCCTCCTCCGGCGTCCGGCCCCCTCTCCTCCTCATCCTTCTCCGGTGTCTGACCCACCTCCCTCCTCCCTCCTCCTGCGACCCCCTCCCCTGAGAGACCCCCTCCTTCGAGACGACCCCCTCCCTCCTCTGCCGACACCCTCCCTCCTCTCATACCCTCCTCCTTTGTGGGCCCCCTTCCCGCATGACCCCCTCCTCCTCCAGTGGCCTCTTCCTTCGGCTGCTCAGTAAACCCTAACACCTCCTTCATTTCATTTTTTGTTTTATATTTTGCATTTAAACTTATTTTTAGGTTTAAGGTTGGAAAATAATTTTAGGTAATATTTTTAGGTTTAAGTTTGAATCTGAATTTTGGTAATATTGAAAGCATAGTTTGCAGTATACGGTTTAGCATGTCCTGAAACCCGATACCGATGAGTGTCGAAAAAGTATGATACCGGCCGATACCTGATACCGATACCGATGAGTGTCGAATCCTTATTATGTTAAGGCATGAATCGACATGTATCGACATCTTAATAATGTATTATCAAGACCAAACCTATTATATCCCAAAATTATAAGAGGACAATTATATTAAATACAAAGGCTTGACTATAGTTAAGTAGCTCAAGTTCAACTTGGACTAATGCTTTTAATTCAAAACTTGAGTCTAAGTCCAAAATAATTACACCTATATATTTTTTTAATTCTTATAATGACCCACACTCAACGGGTTTAGAACAAACCCAAAGTCTAATTTAATTCACTTTATTCATTCCTGGGCCAAATTAATTTTTGGCCATTATATTTATATTACTACATTCTCTTAAATTAGAATAGACCAACACCTGATACCGATACTGATACCGATGAGTGTCGAATCCTTATTATGAAAGCATAGTTTGTAGTATCGGCCGATATCGATACGGTTTAGCGTGTCCCAATCCGATACCGACCGATACCCGATATTGATACCGATGAGTGTCGAATTAAATTGAATATAAAGGAGTTGTGCATGAGAAGAAACTTTGTATCTTATCCTAACTCATCTTTGTATCTTATCCATATTATTTGAATATATATGGTATATACAGAATTAATGAGTCGATACTTAGTTGACCGATCGTGGATGTATAATTGGCGACATGAGAGTAGGATTGGTTTGGCAGATGATTTCAGGACGGGAGTTGAAGAATTTCTCAAATATGCCAATATTCAACCTTATTTCATGGATGGGAGGCTCATCAAGTGCCCTTGTGTCAAATGTCATAATATACCATTCAAAGAGGTGGATCTTGTGAGGGAGCATATCAACAAGAAGGGTTTCATACCGAACTACAAGGAGTGGACGACTCAAAGAGAACCTTTGACTCCTCAATATTATTCCTCCTTCAATACAGAGGTAGAAGAGTCCACGATTGGAGATAACTTTAAATATCGACCACGAAACCAGGCGCGTGAGTTGGTATTTGATGCGGCCGGTCCAAATTTTGATCTGGAGGATTCGAATCCTAATGTGAAGGAATTCTATGATATGTTCAAGAATGTCGATACTCCGTTATACCCGGGTTATGATTCTAATTATGTCCTATCGGTAGTGATGCGAATGTTGAACCTCAAATCTAATTTTAACTTGTCACAGGAATGCTACGATCAGATAATTCAGTTTGTTAGAGAGTTGTTGCCAAAAGGATCAAAGGAGTTTCTTGAAAACTTCTACAAGTCAAAGATGATGATACGAAAACTAGGATTAGGCTATAAAAAGATAGATTATTGTCGAAACAGTTGCATGTTGTACTACAAGGAGGACAATGATAAAGATAGATATATTTTCTGTCATGCGGATCGGTACAAGTCAATTCGGGGCAAATAAAAGTTAACTACCCGAGCAAGGTTGCATCCCTACAAGTACATATAGTTTTTGCCAATTACAAAGAGGCTGCAGAGAATATATATGTCAGCAAATACAGCAGAATACATGACATGGCGTACAAGGAACAAAAGATGGATGATGGAGAATTATCTCATCCTTCCGATGGAGATGCATAGAAGCATTTTGATCGGTGTCATCCTGAATTTTTTTTGGAGCCCGGGAATGTGCGGTTGGGTTTATGTTCTGATGGATTCACTCCTTACGGATATTCGGGATCTCAGTACTCTTGTTGGCCGATAAATTTGACTCCTTATAATCTACCACCGTGGATGTGCACGAAGACTCCTTACATGTTCTTAACACTTATCATACCCGGGCCAAAAAAATCCAAAGAAGAACATTGATATCTACTTGCAGCCGTTGGTGGATGAGTTGAAACAATTATGGTTGTTTGGCGTTCAGACATATGATATATCGAAGGAGCAAAAGTTTCAGATGAGAGCATCACTCATGTGGAACATCAATATTTTTTTAGCATATGGGATGTTATCGGGGTGGAGTACTCATGGTACTTTATCTTGTCTGATATGTATGGAAAAGAGTAAGGCATTCCGTCTCCAAAATGGTGGAAAAGCATACTTTTTTTTATTGTCACCGTCAGTTCCTTCCTACATCTCATCCATGGAGAAGAAACAGAGATGGCTTTAGAGCAGGTAAACAGGAACTATCTCCGCCCCTGATGAGACTGACAAGAGACCAAGTTTGGAAAGAGGTAGATGGATTGCCGACTGTGATGGAAGATCCAATATCGGCCCTTCACTTTGAAGGGTTCGGACATAGACATAATTGGACGACGTGGAGTATCTTTTGGGACTTGCCTTATTGGAAGGACAATCTCATAAGATACAATCTTGATGTTATGTATATCGAAAAAATGTATTCAACAACATCTTCAATACGGTGATGGATATCAAGGGAAAAATGAAAGATAATTTCAAAGCAAGAAATAACTTGGAAATTATTTACAGGCGTTCAGATTTGTACCTAAAACGAAGTGCAAACGGTAATTGGGTCAAGCTCCAGCGCCATTTACATTGAGTAGGGAGAAAAAATTGCTAATATGCAACTGGATTTCAAAGTTGAGATTTTCTGACGGCTACGTGTCAAATCTAGCAAGATGTGTCAATCTCAACGAACGCAGGCTGACAGGGATGAAGAGTCATGATTTCCATATATTTATGGAGGGGTTACTACCTATTGCTCTGGGAGAGATGTTGCTTCATCAAGTATGGACTCCGGTGGCTGAATTATCTATATTTTTTAGATATTTGTGTTCAAGCAAGTTGATAGTGTAACATTTAATAGAACTTGAGAAAAAGATTGTATTGACATTGTGCAAGTTAGAAAAGGTGCTACCCCCCAGTTTTTTCGATAGTATGGAGCATTTGATTCAAAGTGAGTATCATAATCTTAAACTTAATCGATTAACCATATTCAAAAACTTAACTTAATTATTTGGCTAACAGCTGCGAGACTGGGATCAGTGAGACCACCCACTAAGCTTGATGCCTGTAATTAGAGCCTATTTGCGAGAGTTAAAGTGAACTTTGACATTACGAAACCTCCCGTTCGTAGACTAAAGGTAGCTATAGGGAATGATACTGAATGCAATGTAAACTTCCGACGAGTGCCTAACTAAGTTTTGTCAATTATGTAGAGTGATTGGCCCTTGTCTACAGAAATGTACACTTCATTAAAAATTTATAGGCTTAATTGATAATAGTTGGACTTCAGTTCAAAAGGATCACATTAAGGCCCTCCTGGACAAAAGACTAGACTTGTTGATCTGCGCCAACCATGCCTCTAAGTTCAAGAGCAAAATAAAACTCCCAATCAATAATGGAGTCCTCAATGGTACAAGTAGTGTTAAATTATCTCTGACTAAGTATGAATCTTCAGAGCAGCCATACGGCCAATATCAAAGACAACATCAATTTACATTACCTAATAATGTTGCTATGATGATTGAACCTGGCAATTATGGTGATGTTGCTTTTAGAGATGGATCAATATTCGTTAACCAAGAATACCAACATAAACACCTACATCTACCATTATAACCTTCATTATTTATCCTCTTCTCCACATCAATAACTCAGTCTCTACAATCATGAATACCAACATAAACTCTCTGATCCATAAAGATATACCTCAACCTTTTTCTGCAGTATACCCACCTCCCTCCTAGCAGCTTTATCCCCATAATCATGCTCTTATGTGTCTCTTCTATCAACTCTAGATATCCAAAAGACATAGAAAAGGATCACCCATACTGTGCACAATGACCATAGGTCTGTAACGGAATAGGAGTATTTGATTCTTGATCAGAATAATCTGTATATTTGTTCAAACTCAACTTCGCCTTTAAATAGCCATTTACAACTCTAATAGAATGCATAAATGTAGCACCCTCTAACCATATTTTAACTAAGTGATAACAAATCAAAAGAATAGATCAAATAACAATATTCCTAAAGACTAAGATTTTTTGAAACCCAAATAACAATCTCTTCAACCTCCTCAACAGGATTAACTCTAACAAATCACCCCCTAAGCTTGTTGCATGATATTCACCTCTATGACGCCGAACTTTTGTCTCATCTCAATGAACTTGACTCGAGCGAGCGCTTTGGTAAGAATGTCTGCAAGCTGCTCTTCATTGTTGATGTACTCAACCTCAACCTTCCCTCTCTCGACGCACTCTCAAATAAAATGATACTTGTATTAATATGTTTACTTCGGTCATGGAAGACGAGATTCATGCTGAGGGAGATGGTGAACTTGTTGTCTACCATGAGCATGACGCTGCCGGCCTTCTTATTCTTCAAGTCACCAAGGAGTTTTGCAAGCCAAATGTCTTGGCATGTCGTTGTTGTCGCGGCAATGTACTCGGTCTCGTAGGATGACAATGCCACGATCTTTTGCTTCTGAGAATACCAGCTAATAAGGCTACGACCGAGGAAGAATAAAACGATAGTAGTTCTCTTGCGACGATGTCACCTGCCATATCACTGACGTTGTAGCCGATCAGCATGGTTCCTCCACCTTCTTTGCATAGAGAGATCCAAAGTAACGTGTGCCGGCGATGTAGCGAAGGATGCGCTTGACGGCAGCAAGGTGTTCGGTGGTCGGGTTCTCCATGAACCGACTCACGTAGCCCACTGTGTACGAGATGTCTAGGCGTGTGTGCACCAAGTACCAGAGGCTCCTGACGATGCTCCTATAGGATGTGGCATCAATCGGAGAGGCTGAGATTACCTTGCTTAGCTTGAACCTCGGTTCCATGGGGACGTGGCACGGGTTGCAATCCGCTATGCCACTCTTCTCCAAGATTTTAAGCGCATATGCCTCCTGACTGAGGGCGATGAATCCATTGGACTGTTGTACCTTGATGCCGAGGTAGAAGGTAAGCAATCCCAAATCACTCATTTTGAAAAAGGCCTTCATCTCCTCCTTGAACTTGGCAATCTCTTGTAGGTCCGTCCCGGTGATGATGAAATCGTCGACGTACACACCCACAAGTAGGCGTGTTGGACCTTTGACACGTGTATACACAGCGTGCTTCTGTGCACTCCGGTGGAAACCAAGTGACAGTAGGCAACTGTCAAGCTTAGTATTCCAAGCCCTCCGTGCTTGCCGCAGCCCGTACAGTGCCTTGTCAATTTTCAGCACTTTGTGCTCTTGTCCTTCGACAACAAAGGTGGAAGGTTGGGCGAAGTATACCTCCTCCTTGAGGTCATCATTGAGGAACATCGTCCTCACGTCCATGTGGTACAATGCCTACCCCTCATGCGCGGCGAGTGTGATCAACAAACGGACGGACTCGAGGCGAGCAACCAGCGTGAACACTTCCTTGAAGTCTACTCCTTGCCTTTGCACATAGTCTTTTTCCACGAGCCGTGCCTTATGATTGAGGACGGTACCGTACTCATCCTTCTTGAGCTTGTAGACCTACCTCAAACCAATCGGACGGTGGCCGAGTGGGAGGTCTTCGAGGTGCCATGTACGGTTCTCCTTAATGGAGCTTATCTCCTCGAGCATCGCTTGGCGCCAACATCGATGTTTCTCGGCTTTAAAGAAAGTGGCAGGTTCCTAGTCAACCATAAGGAGCAGCTCATCGGCAATGAGCTCGCGGACGGTGGTCGTGTCAAGCAAGCTCGCCAAGGTCTTGTATCTGCGCGGCCAGTCGTCATCGACGTCGATCATGGACGAGGCGTTGGTGGGTGGCGAGACAAATTCTACTCCACTTTTTACCACTGAGTTGGATGTTTCTGCCCCGGATGTCGGCGTTAACGGCCCTGGACTGGGTGTCACTGGTGTTGATGGATCGCCACCCCTGTGCACTGGCGTGCCTACATGTTCAACATATGCAATGGGGATCATAGTATACTCAATAATAAATGTCTCACCTACGTTGTATTGCACGCCCTAGTCCTACTTGGCTTCCTTGTCGAAGACAATGTCACGTATGACGTGCATGCGCTTGCCGACGGGGTCGTATACCCGGTACGCCTTGGTGTAGGGCTCATAGCCGATGAAGACCATGTTCTTGCTGCGATCTTCTAGCTTCTGTAAGTTCGACTTGACCACCTTGACGTGTGCGACACAGTCGAAGGTGCGAACGAAGTGCTCACTCGGCTTGTGTCCGTGCCATGCCTCGTATAGCATCTTGTCGTCGACGCTCTATGTCGGCCAGCGATTGAGGATGTAGACAACCGTCATGACCGCCTCACCCCAGAACATCCCTGGGATATCCTTTTCCTTCAGAAGGTTATGTGCCATCACGATGACCGTCTGGTTCCGACGCTCGACGATGTCATTCTGCTGTGGTGAGTACGACGGTATGAGTTGCCGTTTGATGCCGGGGCCCGCGCAATACTTGCCAAATGCTACGGATGTGAACTCGCCTCCACGATCAGTATAGAGCATGGGCAGTTTGTGTCCTGTCTCTACCTTGGCGTGGGCTTAAAAGTGTTTGATGGTTTTTGGTGCTTCATCCTTCAAACCCAGTAGCGTCAACCACATGTAGCGGCTAAAATCGTCGACGAGGAGCAATAAGTAGCACTTTCCACCTGGTGTCACCGGTGTGATCTGTCCGCAGATATCACCGTGAATAAGATCTAGCAGGTTGTCGGCGCGGTACTTGGTCTCCTGCTAAAATGGCGTGCGGCGCTACTTCCCGGCAAGGCAACTATCACAGATCTGATTGACGTATTCGATCTGTGGTAGCCTGTGCCCCATGTTGCGGCGAGCTAACTTTCGGAGTGCTTCAAAGTTGAGGTGGCCGAACCGTGCATGCCACCACCATGCATCATCATTAAGTCGTCCTGCTAACACACTGGTTGTATAATATCAAGAGATAGAATGTACAGTCGATTTCAGGCACGTTTTACCTTGGCGATGAGGTATTGCTGACGATAATCGAGAGCACGCTGCCTTCGATCAAGACTTGGCAGTCGTTCTCATCGAGCTGCACAAGGCTGATAATATTGCTTCAGGATAAAGTAGATACCGATGAGGGCGCGGTGCTCATCATTCTAGCAAGTAAACATCACTGTTCCACGCCATCGGATGCCAACGACGGATTTGTCACCAAACTTAATAGAGCCCGTGACTCCAGTGTCCAGCTCAGCAAAGACCTCCTTGCAGCCGGTCATGTGGTTATTAGTACCGGTGTTGAGGTTCCATGCTTCGCCGTGGTGGTCGTCCTCACGGCCCAGATGCACCTGAGTGTGTGTAGAAGCATGAAAAATATGCTGCAGAATTATACGCAGTATGCATAAAACCCGCGTAAAGCAGAGTTTCATTACTGTGTGGCGTAAGACATGACTTCAGGGTTATCGGTGTACAACAGAGCTTCATCGCTAGTATAGCGTAAAATATAGCTCCAGGACAACCCGCGTAATGCAGTATTTTCTAGGCTGCTTCGGCATAAAAAGGTTGTTACATCTCCACTTTGGCATAAAACCTACTCGCTTCTAATGCAGTGGAAAGTTGTACGAGAAACTCTTCGTATTCCTCGAATGAACCTGTCAGATCATGCAGTAAACCTGACTCATGACAAAGAGTACAGCACGAATATCCAGACGATGGCGGTAATGATGGCTCGGCACAGAGACCCAGACCATCGTTTAGTGACATTTACTTGATACAAATTGCTTTTACGCATTCAAGGGAATATGTTGCCTAGTTTTATACAGACAGATGTGAGCTTTTACGCTCAGCAGAAGACAAAACAAACCGCCACGTCAAAAGCTGCTCTTCGTACAGAGCTCGACGCACGTCTCTACAGTTAATGCGCATGATGGGGGCAGATCTCTGCATTTAATGCACGAGATTTGGTTCTATTTTCAAAGACTGGGTGAGCCATAATTATGACTAATATGTCCACATTATCACCTCTGCATATTACGCCATCAGGCTATTTTTAGCTACAGGAGCACGTTGTACGCTATCTCCTTGAAATACGCCACCTGGCTATTTTCAGCTATAAGGAGTACGCCGTATGCTATCCCCTCGGAATACGCCAACTCAGGCTATATTTGTATTGGTGCGTGATAAGGCTATTTGGTACAGAATACGCTCAAGACTTCAGCCAAAGAAGGATGATCGGCTATCTTTTACGCTAGCTACCTATCCATGCAGCATCAGGCTTCTACGCCTACTGGGCTTCTACGCCAACTTGACAACTACTTGGCTTCTACGCCATGGTGACAGTTATTGGCTTCTACGCTAACATTTTCTATGCGAGGGGCAGTTACCTACGTGGCTTGCATGTCATGATCTTCGCAGCAGTTATATGCGTTACCTCATCATGGGACACGTGTCATACGCAGATTTAGAAGATCATTTATACGTGGGTGGCAGTTATTATAACCGTCGCGTAAAAAGTTCCACACTCTCCACTGTCCGGCTTCTACGTCGACTGGACGGTTACTGTCACTAAAATCCTATAAATAGAGACCTCCGTCCACGGAGGTCCAAGGTCGGAAAAAAGGTCGAAAAAAAATCAAAGAACAGAGAGATTAGAGCATAGACAGAGAGTAGTGATCGACGATTTTGGAATCAAGCATCCACTCCCCTTTGCAATCTTTGAAGCTTCTCCGTCTTCTACAGCACTTCTTCATCATCGTGTGGTCCAAGGGACAAAGTGATCGACCGCAGATCAGACTCCTATAGCAATATTTACCCAGATTAAATTTTGTACTTGACATCCTCTTATAGGATTAATTGTACTTCTTGTTTGTAAACCAAAGAAAAAGTTTCGTATAAACCTAGTTTTATTTCTTTCGTTTATTATCAAACACAAGATGGAGACTCTGCTGGGGACCTCTTTCTCATCTAACGAGAAAGCAATTGCTCAACATGATGCATTATCAGTAGGATCAATGAAGAAGACCTTGGTCGTCCAGTTCGACCAATCCGCCTATGAAGATATGCTTCGAGCAGGGGGTAGCTCTCACTCTCTCTCTTTGTCCAAGACAACAGGAAACAGCATAAGGTCTGGATGCCCCGGACATCTCCTACCATTCCTGCCGACTCTCTGGTTTCTCCGACCAACAAGGTTGTAGCTTCGCAACCTCCGCTCCCCGCGCGTAAAACTCTGTCTCCCGTCTGTGATGTGGCAGACAAAACTTTTGGCAATGCCTCAGTGCTAGTCCAGAAGTCTACTCCGCGCTCTGTGCGTAAAACTCTGTCTCCCGTCTGTGATGTGGCAGACAAAGCTTCTGGTTATGCCTCAGTGCTAATCCAGAAGTCTGCTTCGCTCTCTACGCGTAAAACTCTGTCTCCCGTCTGTGACGTGGCAGACAAAATTTCTGATAATGCCTCAGCGCCAAATCAGAAATTCTAAACGTGCTCCGCGCGTAAAAATGCATCTGCCCTCCGTGGAAAGGCAGATGGTCCCAGCAATCTACGCAAGGGAAAACAAGTGGCAAATTTCTCAACTTCTCGGCCTTTACGCCAGCAAGAGAAGAATCTGTCTGCTCTCCAGATTACGCGAGAAGCTGATGGCCGATTGAGGACCTCCTCAGTTTTACGCCAGCCCGAGAAGAGTTCCAAATTACGTCAGGTGAAGCCCCTCAGCGTAAAGAAGGCCCAGTTCACGGAAAGACACACTCCTCGGGGATCATCTGCTACTCAGATGGCTGAACTGCTGTATACAGGTAGCAGGGGAAAGTTATGGTCCCTAATATCCGCAAGCCAACTGATATAAACAGGAGGAACAAGCATTCTTCTTCTTCTTTTGTTAATCCTCCTGACTTGCGTGAATATCTGATCCAGAAGCGCAAGGATAGGGGATCTTCCAGCATGTCTATTATGCCTCCTAGGGAGCACTATTATAATAGTCATAGGATTGTAGTTAATTATTGCTGTTCTGAAGCAAAACGGTCGATTTTCGACCGGTTGAACTACTCTTTGTCTTTCTAGGAAGAAGAGCCTACATATGCATTAGTGAACATGGCTTCACACGTTCCTAGAGGAAGGTCGAATTCAAGACGTCATCCCTCTAAAAATCCAAGCCAAAGGAGATTCAACAAACTCCTTGAGAATATTGAAGTTGGGGTGTTCCGAAACACCCGTTCGAGGTTACGATAACCGGCTTCGTATTCTTCTGATTCCGACACTGGGGGTCACCAGTTTCCCGAATCAGATGCTGAAAGTATAGATTCAATCTCTACGGAGACCTATACTAACCCTTCAATGACATCCAGAGAAATGGGAGTCTATGCCATTGAAGATGAACGTGAAGAGGCTTCCCCATCAGGAAGCGCTTAGCAACGCATCGCTGTGTTGGAGACATCTCTGAAAGAGATACAATCCATGATGGAGAATATGCACCAGATGATGCTGACTCAACACACAGCTGCTATAGCTCAAGCATCGGTCCCTCTGACTCAGATACGTGTGGGGGTGGACTTACCACCATCCAACGCGAATCAGGAGCCTGCTCTAAGTCAGGAGTCAGTAGCTCCTCCACTTCCTAACTCGGAGAATGTATTACCTCATGTTGGAGTCACGATATAATCGATCTCTCACTACTCCGCGGTCCCTCTACCGGCTGAAGATCCGATACAGGCAGTACAGGAATTGAAAGCCCAATTTGATGCCTTAAAACATAAGGATCGGCTCAAGAAATTAGGAATCATCCAGCCTTACCCAGCTATCTGGGATGAGATCCCTTTTTCTTCTAAATACAAACCATAGACTATGGCTTTGTTTGAGGGAAAGACATCACCGAGCCAGTACATGAACTACTTCAGTATGATGACGGTGTTATTGCAAGGAAATGACGCCCTTCTCACTCGAGTGTTCAAAGGCTGTCTCTCGGGAGTTGCTTATCAGTGGTACCGTAGTCTTGCGGACAACTGCATTAATTCCTTTGAAGATTTCAAGACTTTGTTCTTCGTGCGATTCTACGAAGGAGGGATGGACATGTCTATGTCCTCTCTCATCGAAGTAAAGCAGAAGGAAAAAGAGAACGTTCGCACTTTCATCGAACGTTTTCGTCAAGCCACTTTGCAAATGCCTCCCAGAGTTCCAGACTCAGCATTGGTGGATATTTGTAGAAAGAATCTTCTTTCAGTGATCTCGGTGTTCACAGGACCATATTAGTTCCATGATTGGCCCTCGTTCATCATCTCAGTGGTAGCCACTGAAGATAACAGTCGGAAGGCGCGTGATAATGGAATTATGATATCTGCCTCTGATAGAGGCAAGAGATCATCCTTCCACAGCGACCATCCTTGTGGTTCCAAAGAAAAAGAAGCTCTGGCGATTAATATGTCCAGGCAAAAGACTGCGGCAACTACACAGACGAAACCTGGGACTTCCAGGCCCATTGAAGTGTACTCTTTTGATGACGACGATATTCCGAGCATATTCGAGTGTCTAGTCAAAAGCGGCAAGATTACCCTCCCTGAGGTAAAGCGGCCTAATAAAGTCGACAGTACCAATAATCCCAAGTACTGTATTTTCCATAGGTACATATATCACCCCACAAAGGCGTGCTATGTACTAAAAAGAAAAATCCAGGAGTTGATCGATGCTAAGGCTATCACTCTGCGCAATAGCGAGAAGACGGTCACAGCCAACATTATCTCTCTTCAATTTGGCAATCTGCCTCCTCAAGAAGTTTCGGATGGTGTTGTACCTATTTCCCGGACAACGATGAACATCGTTAATCTCCCTCCAGTCAGGGGTCAAAATCATGATCTGGTACCCCTAACTACCCAGCATGGCGAGATTATGTGGGTTCATCCAGATCTGGTGTCAGAGATCGAGGAAGAGACTCAAGCTGCTAAGGCTAAGTATAAGAAGAACTCAAAGCGTAAACCATGTTATATGGTTGCGGTATCCTCGATATCAGAAGAAGAGGTTTTGGATACTGGAACCCGTTCAGGGAAAGCCTACCTCAAGGACTATGGAGGAAGTCAGAAAGATGCATCGGCAGATGCTTCAGCTGCCAAGCCTTCAGAACCGGAACCTGTCATACCAGAGGCCGGTCCTTCGAGACCAACTTCGACGGACAAGGGCAAGCAAAAAGAAGTGCGCTTTGATAAATCTTTGAAGAACATTCAAAACAAAGGTTTGGAGAAGCCATATAACTTCGACATCCTGGCCCAGTTGGCTAATACACCAGCCAGATTGTCCATTTTTGAACTACTCAAGCTCTCTAAAGACACTCGCCAAGCCCTGGGTGAAGCATTAATGCAGGCGGATGCATACTTGACCCAGTTCAAGTCCCCTGATGAGGAACCTGTGGCATGTCCTCAATGCCATAGTGTGATGGAGGTGGTCCCGAATATCACTTTCACCCAAGATGACATGCTTTTGAAACATAACAAGCATGATAGACCCCTCTATTACACCGGATATGTCGGTTCCATAGAGGTTGACCGGATTCACATAGATCCGGGATCATCAATCAGTATCATTCCTCATAGTCTGCTCAGACCGCTGAGGATTCCTACCAGCGAGTTGGCCTACACCACCACTACAATCATGGGCTTCAACGCCAGGAAAAGTAAACCATTGGGGAAGATTCGTCTGAAGATCCAGATTGGCAACCTCAGATCAGTGGCTACATGCTATGTTATTGATTCAGAGGTGTCCTACAACATTCTACTGGGCAGACCATGGATCCACGATCACAACATCGTTCCTTCGACTCTACATCAATGCTTTAAATATGTAGATGCCCAAGAAATAGTACAAACAGAGTTTGCTAACCTTAACCCATTCAAAGGAGTAGAATCCTACTACTCCGATGCCATGTTGTACACCCAAGACTACATGGAGGAGGTATCAGGTAAGACAGAGGAGGAATCCCACCGGGAGCCAGAAGAACCCTCTGCCGAGCAACCTCTATCAATCAAGGTGAATGGGCGAACTACTCGTCCGAAAGTCATGGAACCCATGGCTATCCACCTGAACAAAGCCAAGTCAGGAAAAGGAGGTGATCCTCTAGTGATCACTTTGAACCAAAAGCCTCCACCTTTGGTCATCAACCTTCGGCGTAACAAGCAGCCGATTGATGTAAATATAACCAGGAATGTGGTTTCTGATGATAATAAAGATCCTCTTTTCCAGTACATTGACGCTCAAATTCCTAATCAGGAATCATATCCCCATAACGATATAGAACCTATAGCACAAAAATTCTTGAAAGCTATAGATTCCTATCATCCGTATATGTGGGAAGTAGCGTCACCATCTAATATCATCACGACATATGGGCCACATGAGGATTCTATCTTTATTGTCCCGCCTACTCGTAGCAGTCAGCATCCAATAGTCTTCGGTCGCATGCGCAATGAACCGACTGTATAAGAAGATTCTTCTAATGACGATGCTGGTAAAATGCAGGTTCACAGATATAGCCTGCAAGCTTTGAAGATTATGCAAAGTATGGGCTATGACTTAAAGCGGGAACCAGGCCTTAACTATGGGAAAGGCAGGCGAATGTCGTTGCACGGTGATCCCTAATGTCAATGAACTCGTTTTGGGTTAGGGTATACAACCTCCCTTGCAACTTCTGAGTCAAATGAGGATATCTTTTCCTCTTCTCAAAATGGCTCGTCGTCCTTCGGCTCATATAATGATCTCGAACGAGCATTATCAGAAAATAGGTATTGACAGATTCCCTCGAAGCAAACGAACAAGAATCTGAACCGTTTGAGAATGACTCTTGGGCTCAGCAAATGGATACACAGTGGGAACTCCGATTCGAGCAGAGAGAACCCCCCACTGAAGATAAAGTTATCCAAATTGACGTTGGGGATGAACTTTCGCCAAAGCCGATATTTATCAGTAACAATCTGTCCGAAGAAGAAAAGGAAGAAATAATCCAGCTGATAAAAGAATATATCGACATCTTTGCGTGAAATTATAAGGATATGCCAGGTCTTGATCCAAAAGTGGCTACTCATAAGCTCAATATATTGCCCAATTCGAAGCCTGTGAAGCAACATCAACGCCGGTTCCGTCCTGACATGATGGACCCTATTGAAGCTGAAATCAGGAAGCTGATAGCGTGTGGCTTCATCCGAGAAGAACGACATCCTGACTGGATCGCCAATGTTGTCCTAGTCATGAAGAAAAGTGGGAAAGTATGTGTCTGCATCGATTACTGAGATCTGAATGTAGCCTGCCCCAAGGATAAGTTTCCTCTTCCCATTACAGACGTCATGATCGATAATACGTGTGATTTTGAGCGCATGTCTTTCATGGATGGATTTTCAGGATACAACCAAATCAAGATGCATCCTGAAGACGAGAAGCATACTGCCTTCCGAACACCATTGGGGGTATATTGCTATATGGTCATGCCCTTCAGACTGAAGAATGCTGGGCCTACGTACCAACGAGCTATGAGTAACACATTCTACGAGCATTTACGCAAAACAATAGAATATTACGTAGACGATATAACTGTCAAAAGCTGCCGCAAGGATAATCACATCCAAGACTTGAAGACAGTGTTCGAGTTGATGTGCCAATATCAACTCAAAATGAATCCTACAAAGTCCTTTCTTGGTGTATCCAGTGGCAAATTCTTGGGATTTGTCATTACCGCTAAAGCCATTCAAGTGGACCCTGATAAAGTCAAGGCCATCTAGAAATGCGACCACCCCGTAATCTGAGAGAACTCAGGAGATTTCAAGGTCGTCTGGCTTATATCCGGAGATTCATATCCAACCTCTCTGGGAGGTGTCAGCCTTTTTCTTGTCTCATGAAGAAAGGTGTATCCTTCGTATGGGACGAAGCCTGTCAGCAAGCGTTTAATGATATCAAACGCTACCTCACTAATCCTCCAGTTCTGGTGCCTCCCGTCATAGGAAGACCATTCTTGTTATATGTTCGAGTAATGGATCATTTTTTGGGAGCTCTCCTCGCACAGAAGAACGATGAGGGTCATGAACAGGCTATCTACTATTTAAACAGGATGATGATCGGAGCTGAACACCGGTATAATCCAGTGGAAAAAGAATATTTGGCCCTAATGTTCGCCATGCAAAAAATGCGACATTACGTCACAGGCCAAACTATTCATATCATCTCCAGGATCAATCCTCTTCGGGTATTGATGAACAAGCCAAGTGTTCTCAATTCCCGACTCGCGACTTGGGCGATATTATTAATACCATATGATATGGTGTACATCCCTCAGAAGTCCATCAAAGGCCAAGCATTGGCTGATTTTTTAGCTACTCATCCGATTTCGGAAACCTCCAAATTATACGAGGATATTCCCGACGAAGTTGCAGAATGTAATTCTGTAATGAAAAGTGATACATGGCAGCTATTCTTTGATGGTGCCTCCAGGACTGGTCCCAGGGGAAACGTGGTTTCAGGAGTAGGAATTGTCCTGGTTACTCCTGATAAACTCGTCATCTATCGAGCATATTCTCTTAGCGAGCCATGCTCTAATAATGTGGCAGAGTATAATGCTCTACTCATCGGGCTCCAAGTCGCTAAAGAATTGGATAACGAATACCTGGAAGCATTTGGTGATTCTCTGCTGATCGTCAATCAAGTCAGAGGAATATATGAAGTCCGTAATCCAGACCTCATCCCTTATCACCAAGCAATGATCGAGATAGCCATGTCTTTAAAAGCGTTCTTCCTAGAGCATGTGCCTCGATCTCAGAATCTGGAAGCTGATGCCCTGGCCAGTCTAGCTGCAGATTTAGCAATTCCTATAAGAAGGCAGAATTCGGTGATCCTTCTTAACAGAGATTTATTCTGTGTAAAAAATAACTTTCACATCGAATGCAGCTATGCTGTGAACACAGATCCTCCCAAGAGAGACTAGAGAAGTCTCTTTATAGATTTTGTGGCATACGGAATCTTACCGGAGGATCCTAAAGAAGCAGTATCCATCAAAAGACGATCATTACGCTTCTATTTTGATGCGTCTTCACAATGTCTATATCGCCGAACCTACGATGGACTTCTATTACGATGTCTCTTCGAGGATGAGGCACAACGGATTATCCGTGAAGCTCACGACGGCGTATGCGGAGCGCATCAACCCAGTCCTAAGCTATAGGATCATATCAGGAGGATGGGCTATTACTGGCCTACTATGATCACAGATACAATAAAATATGAAAGACAATGCAAAGCCTGTCAGATTCATGCAGATTTTATACATCAACCTTCTGAACATTTACATCCTACGGTGGCATCCTGGCCTTTTGAAGCATGGGGTATGGATATCATTGGTCCTACTCACCCGTCTTCTTCCAGAGGTCATCGGTTCATATTAGCCATTACAGATTATTTCTCCAAATGGGCAGAGGCGATCCCTCTTGCTGAGGTGAAGACATCCAACATAATCAGCATCATTAAGCATCATGTCATTTATCACTTTTTGATTTCCAGAAGGATAATTCATGACAATGGGCCTTAATTCATCAGCCAAGAGTTTTATCGATTTTGCGATAAAATTCGGATACAAAATGTGGCCTCTACGGCATACAATCCTGCTGCTAATGGTTTGGCGGAAGCTTTCAACAAAACCATCATCAAACTCTTGAAAAAGTTTGTTTCTTCGAACAAAAGAGATTGGAACGAGAAGCTAGGAGAATGTCTCTGGGCATACCGCACAACGGTACGAGCACCGACGGGTTGTACCCCATTCTCACTGGTTTACGGGAGTGAAGCAGTTCTCCTCATCGAAATCCAAATTCCGTCACTCAGAATAGCAGTGGCTAATGAGTTGACTCAGGAAAAGAATGACCTATTAAGGCTTCAAGAGATAGAAGGATTAGATGAGAAACGCCTTCAAGCCCAACAGCGCATCGCGTTCTACCAGACACGCATTTCCAGAGCTTTTAATCAAAAAGTGAAGGAAAGAGTGTTCAAAGTTGGCGAGCTAGTTTTAGCTGTGAAAAGGCCAATGATTATTACTCACAAGAGTAAGGGTAAATTCCAACCCAAATGGGAAGGCCCTTATGTGATCGATACGACGTTCTCAAACGACGCTTATAGATTAGCCAAGCCTAATGGAGACTTGTTGATGGCTCCTATCAACGGCAAATTCCTGAAGAGGTACTACGCTTAATCTCCTTTGCTTAAACGGAGTATGGTGAAGATCTCATTCTGACAATACTACTTCCAAAGAATTAGTTGGATCATATTCTATCATGTCCATATAACCTCTGAATAGATATGTTTAACTAATTTGGAACATCAAAACATATCACGTCCATATTACCTCTGATAGTGTTTTGTGTACAAATTTTAGTTGGATCATATTCTATCATGTCCACATAACCTCTGATTAGATATGTCCAGCTGAAGCTTACAAAAAGTATATCACGTCCATATTACCTCTGATATCACTTTCACCCTAGCTGTCATTGATATTCAAAAAAATGATAGGTCCACAAAGTCAGATAAAGTCTCTTTATTATCTCCAGAAAGAGGAAATTACATATAAAAGCAAATAGTACATCATTGGGGAGGAGCAGTCAAATCATGGATCTGCTGCGCCAGTGTGGCCATCTTCTCATTCCGGGAGCTCAAAACAATAGCACGAGCCCGGTCCAACCGTGCCTCCTCATTGTTCAAGACAGACATTCCAGACCGAACACGTACAAAATCTGCGTGGACGATACCCACACGTGCCAGGTTCTGCTGAGCCACTTCCAGTCGGTTCTTCAATACATCTCTAGCTGCCGATGAAGCGAGAACCCTCTCCTCTGCCTGAGCGAGTTCATCTTTCAATTTGCGGACTCTCACTGCATCTTCCGCATATTCGGCCTCGCACTTGGCCAGCTGGGGAATGACATACTCTAATGCGGCATGCTCTTCATTCATCTCTTTCTGCTGAGCCTCGATGGACTTGCTCAGAGTTTCCATATCCCCGACAAGCCTCGCAGTCAAAGAGTCATATTCAGCCTGAATCAGGTCATCAATGCTGCCCTGGGATAGTTGCAAATAGTTGTTAATGGGTTGTTCCAAACCATTAACTATCTGCTCCAGTGTATCAGCTCTCCCAGCGTCGTTGAAATCTCCGATCGGCGCTATCGCAAACTGGGAGGACCTCCTCAGAGCCTCAAAGCCTAGATTCTTCTTCAGCACCATTGATATCAGCATTTTCAAAGTGGTGTAGAAAATACTAGTATATTGCTCAATCAGTATGGCGAGATCCGAATGGACGCTGGGAGTGGCTGCAATATCAGTAAATCCCCTTCCAGGAACGACTGCAGAGGGTGTCGTCACAGTCGTCGCTTCAGTAGAGGGCGCAAAAAAGGTAGAGGCACCAACAACGGCCGAAGTGGTTGGCGTACTCAAAGGAGGCATAGTCGTAATGACAGGCTCATCCTCCTCTCGAGATATCGGAACTGTATCGGGTGAGCCGGCATCCAAAAATATTTCCTCTTCAAAGTCGGGCACCTCCGTGTCATCGGCAAGAGCTGCAACAAAGCTAAAATTTGCGTCGACGCTGCCCTCCCCGTAGATGTCTTCCCCTAAAAAAGAAGACAAGAGAAAGTTAATATCAACATGATGTTAATTTTTTTTAAAAGAGGCATAAAAATGACATTTACCCATGGCCGATGATATATATGTCGCGTCTGCAGCCAGTACAGCTAAATCATTTCTTAATGATGCTAAGCGAGTTTTCATACCTGGAGAAGGGGGTGCGCCAAATGACAATGGCAGGTATTCCTTCAGGTCGTCAACAAGATCCACTCGAGGCTCACCAGGTGGAATCTCGCTGGATATACTTACAGACGCGGCAGGAGTTACTCCCGTTACTGGTCTAGATAAGGGTATATGCAATCTTATTTTGCTCGGTCTCGAAGGCGATCTCGTAGTACTACCTGAAGCGGTAGCAGCGACAGCAGCCTCGAGCAAAGAATCTCCGGCATTGCCAACCGGAACTGTGGAGGTTTCCTCTCTAATAGGCGAAGGACCTCTAGTCAAAGAATCGTCCCCAACAGGGGAAACAGCAGGCTCACTCCGAGGAGCCTCATGGCTAAAAGTCCTGACAGGACCACTAACAGTCTTCTTTTTCTTGCGAGGGGAAGTCTCCTTTAGAACAGGAGCCCTTCGCTTACTAGGGATAACCAGAGGCTCTACAGGCGGAGGTATTACGCCTCTCGGTACTACCAACAAAAAATCATCTGGATCGACAGAGTCTTCACCCTCGTCAGAGGAAACTGATGGGACTTTCTCTCTTCCAGCAGACTTATGAGAAGGCATCCTAAAACTTCTACGCATATCAAAATCGCCATGGAAGGTATTGATGGCCACATAAAATTGGGCATACGAATGGAGGATGCGCAACTCCATGGAGAGAGAAGTTGCGGGCACAGTAAAGGCCGCTCCAGTATAACCCATTATGAAGTACCGCCATCATCTCGCTCCATCAATAAGTCAACCTCTAGACTTGAAGCTAGTGATGGCATTTCTTACGTGCAATTGGTCATACCCAAACTGCCTGGCGAACCGACTAGGCAGGTAGGGCTCCAAGAAGCAATGGTCTTCACTTCTGTACAATAAATGGAAAGGTCTAATGCAGACCAACCAATAAAAAGCTTCAAGAGAAAGAACGGTCTTCCCTTCACCTGAGTCCTGAAGCCTGCTCTCCTGTTGATTGATATGTACAGTGGGGACGATACAGAAGAGCTTCCAGCTATGAGCAAAATTCAACGCTCGCCGACAGTCTACGACGGTGGTCACGTTCCAGGTGTAATTCTTGTAATTCAACAAGAAATTATTCCCCGAACTACTGGCAGAGCCGGGAGATATTACTCTGGGGTTATGAAGAATTAGCCATCCCATCAAATACAGGAACAGTAATTCTACCCTGGGAAAGCTGTCACGCCGTGTTTCATCGGCAAGCAACCCATCAGTAATGGCCCTCAGGCCAGCTTGTATCCGGCATACCATGGCAGGGAGCAAGCCCAGTCTTGCCTCAAACACCAAACGTACTGCAGGCCATAAGGTGTTACTGTGAATGCAATTCGAAGATGCAATGCCAGGTACTACCAATCGGCGTAACCATACAGAGAGGAAGCCAGCCAGTTGAGCTTTCCTTAACAGAGGCCAGCAGCAATGCCTCAAATAATTGTAGGCTTTAGTGCCTGTAGGATAATTCCCTATCCCCTCATCGAGAACTTGATCTGAAGCCCCAGCGTCTTCAATAAGATCATCGACTACTTGAGCATTAAGCACGCTCAGAAGGCTCAAAGGCCTATTCCTGCTATCCACAACTTTGTCTGGCTTAGCATCTCGGGCATGATGGAAGAAGAGATAGGACGCCCATTTATTGGTATTAGCCAAATCAGAGGGCTTATTATAGAAGGTAGTGCACGCTAAATAATGGCTCATTAGCTCCTGGTACACTGCCACTACCCGAGGGTTTGTATCCTCCAGCTCCCGGTTTGTGGGAACATACTCTTCATAAGGAGTATCCCCCATTGGCAGTCTTGAAATCTCTGCCATTTCGTGAAGGGCCAATCCCAACTCCCCTAGCGGAGTGGCGAAAGTCCCAGTGAGCGAGATATACCGCTCCATCAAAGCCAAAAATAGGTTGGAGTTGAGAGGTAACCCAACACTGGTAGCACTCACAGCCGCGTACAGACCAATGCTCTCCAGCTCCGTCTGAAAGTTCTTCAGGACCCAGGCACTTAAACGAGCCTATCGAAGATTCCCAAGGCTAACCCACCCGCTGGTCCGAGGATTAACCTTGGGGTATACTCCTCCAGGCCCCATGAAGTCATTACAGAAAGTCGATAATTGGACTGGTTGGAGCAGTAAAGTATCTTCACTCGGGACGCTGCCCGAAAATAATCCCTTGAAAGGCATGACCAAGCCGAAAGGGCGGCTTACAAATAACCCTTGGTCTGATCCTTTCTGATAAAATATCTTCCCCGGCTGGCCGTGAAGATTAGGGGTCAGGGTCCACGACATCTTCCTGAGATGCGTGGCATGGAAGAATGCCGAGATAGGGTAATCTCTCAGCATCTTGGGCAAGTACATGACCATGCCCCCGGCAGTAAAAACCTAGTTTTCCTTCTTGGGCTTCGTCTGGGATTGTTTATCAATCATATCCCCGAAGCTGAAAGCTAGTTTTATATATTTGGCCCTATCTATATATGTCAGGGGCTCCCCGTTGATAATGCTCAACAGCATTCATTCTCCTTGAGACGATATCAGACTCCCCCTTCCCTCAGGATACTGAGTTCCAAAAATAGGGAATGACACGTGGGAAAAATCCTCCAAGTAATTGGAGTTCAGTATCCCAGCAGCAGAACCCATCACCTCAGCCAACGGAGGAATCTGCAAGTCAACTACAAAATGCAAGAAGAATATGTCAGTTTCTATACTAGACATACAGTCTTGCAGCTTATGCCAAAGATCAAACAGTCTGTGCTTTTAAGCCAAGACTGTAAAAACTTGAGTTTTTACGCTGGAACCTACTACCTAGGCGTAAAATTCAAGATTGGCAGTATACACAAAAATCTGACAGTCTGTGTTTTACGCCAGACTGCCAAAATTTGAGTTATTACGCCAGAATTTTCATCCAGAACGTAACACCCAAAATTTGTAGTATACGCCAAATTTCGACAGTCAAAGCTTTTACGCCAGATTGCGAAAATATAGAGTTTTTACGCTGACACATTAGGAATGTTGGCGTAAATGATAAAACATCTCTGTGCATCATCTTCCTCGAAGAGGCTCTCAGCACAGAAGATGATCTAGCGCGTTCACGTACAAACATGTGCGAAGGATTTTCTTCGTTGTTTTTTCGTCCCAAAAGCTTTACCTATAACGCCCGGTGCACAGCTTGACATCGGGACACTTCGTTCAGAGCGAGGTTCGCTCAGCCCAATAGGAGTCGCTCGTGTTTGAGCAGAGGAGCGAGAAGAGGAGGCAACTTTCTTTCCCTTAGCGGTGGAAGGTTGTTTCGGTGCCATTGCTAAAAACTCAGAGTGCTCAGAGAAGAAACAAAGAAGAGTTCTCAAAGAGGCGAATGTTTTTCTTTTGCAAAAGATAAATGAAAAGTTTCTTCTCTGAAGGCCTTGGGGTATTTATAGAGTTCAGATAAACTCTTCGAATCCCTAACCAAATCCGATATTTAATATTCGGTTATGATTGGGGACCACGTCAGCCTATCTCATTTAGGGAAGACGGACAGTCAGCGAATTCAAAAAGTTTTTCGTGCGGAGCAGATTCATGATTTTACGCTAAGGAGCTTTTACGCTCAGAGGCTACAAATCTACGGTTTTACGCTCAGAAGCTATAAGTCTACCGTTTTACGCCCGGATGCTTTTACGCTCGGTAGCTTTTACGCTCGAGAGGCTACAAACCTACGACTTCACACTCAGAGGCTACAAATCTATGATTTCATGCTCGGAAGCTTTTTACGCTTAGAGACGACAAATCTACGACTTCACGCTCGGAAGTTTTCTTGTCAGAGGCTATAAATCTACAGTTTTTGCCCGGATGCTCTTATGCTCAGCAGCTTTTACGCTCGAGAGGCTACAAACTTACGATTTTATGCTCATCCACACTACGGATATATGACTTTCCGTATATCTTAAAATACGCAGGCCAGAGTATGCGTATATCTGAACAATTCTCAAGGCGGCCAATTACAAGGGTTCATGTAGAAGATGCTCCTTCTTGGCCTCAAAATGTTCCAAGTACCCAATACATACAGAGTTCAGCATTGAAAATAACTCTTCTTCTTGGATCGATTGGAAGTTCATCGAAAATCCAGTCAGAATCTTTTCTCTACAGTTCAAGCATGGTCAGTTTTGACAACCATTTCTCGCCCTATTTCAAGGGATTTTCGAGAAATCATTCTTGAAGATGATGGTCTGAACAAGAATTCTTCTTATCAGAGAAGTGCCAGTTCAGAATTCTACGCAACTCCTCGTTCAAAATAGCAGGACAGTTCGAATATGCGACTGAAATGCTAAGCAGTTTTCTACGCGTCTTCAGTTACGCGTAAAAGACGGGATGAGACCAGATACACTTTTTATCAAGTCGACGTAAAGTTATTCAGACGTGTCGAAGTTACACATTATTCAGACTTCATCACAGCAAAATATGGAAAATCATCATATGCGTAAAAGAAGACAACTTTATTAATCATGATTACATATGATGAAAATCCATTCTACAAAGGATTTTTCATCTTCATGATTACATATAATGGAAATCCTTATGCTACAAAGGGTTTCTCATTTTCACTTAGGATCATGCCAAGAATTTGTTCTGCCAGATTCTCGTATTGGTGGAGATCTTTGTTGTCTTCTACAGCAGATTAATCGGCTTCCGCGGCCGATTAACAAAAAAATGATTAATGGCCGGAGGATACAAAACTGAGCTTGAATAAATTATTCAAGAGCCTATCCTCCATACGCCATGACAGATTGAGTTGGGATTAAGACCCAACTCAATACTGGAAGACAGGGCCAGTTTGTCTACCCTCGTCCACCGTCGTAACGGAAGAAAATACAGCTTGCAAGCTGTATGGTCGAATGTGACCCTTCCTCTCTCCTGGACGAATCGCCATATAAAATTGTTGATCATCCCGAGCAAAGGAAGCTATGATATTCTTCCATGATCCATCGTTGCAGAGGATATTTGCTCGAAGACGCCTTCTTTTTCGGCTCCTTATATGCTGGAAGAACATGATCTTCTTCTTCCTCAAGTCAGCAAGACGAACCTCGGCAACCATCTCGGTGTGGTGAAGGAAATATGGGAAGAACAGGTTAACTCATCAGCCTTAATATAGGCAAAGAAGAATACACCAAATCCCAACAAGATCCTAAAAATCCGCCGAGAAATCAGCCTCGAGGAAAGGGTCAGACTTGACCGTTTCATGCTTCATTCAAAGTGTTTCAAATTACAAGGAATTTGAAAACTTTGAAGGGGGTCTTGTAGAAGCATGAAAAGCTACAGAATTATACGCAGTATGCATAAAACCCGCGTAAAGCAGAGTTTCAGTATTGTGTGACGTAAGACATGACTTCAGAGTCATCGGCGTACAACAGAGCTTCATCGCTAGTACAGCGTAAAATATAGCTCCAGGACAACCCGCGTAATATAGTATTTTCCAGGCTGCTTCGGCATAAAAAGATTGTTATATTGCCACTTTGGCGTAAAACCTACTCGCTTCTAATACAGTAGAAAGTTGTACGAGGAACTCTTCGTATTCCTTAAATGAACCTGTCAGATCATGCAGTGAACCTGACTCCTAATAAAGAGTACTGCACGAATATCCAGACGACGGCTGTAATAATGGCTCAGCACAGAGACCCAGACCGTCGTTTAGTGACATTTCCTTGATACAAATTTCTTTTACACGTTCAAGGGAATATGCTGCCTAGTTTTATACAGGCAGATGTGAGCTTTTACGCTCAGCAGAAGATAAAAAAAACCGCTACGTCAAAAGCTGCTCTTCATACAGAGCTCGAGACACGTCTCTGCAGTTAATGCGCGTGATGGGGGCAGATCTCTGCATTTAATGCACGAGATTTGGTTATATTTTCAAAGACTGGGTGAGCCATAATTATGACTAATATGTCCACATCATCACCTCTGCATATTATGCCATCAGGCTATTTTCAGCTATAGGAGCACGCTGTACGCTATCTCCTTGAAATACGCCACCTGGCTATTTTTAGCTATAAGGAGTACGTCGTATGCTATCTCCTCGGAATACGCCAACTCAGGCTATATTTATATTGGTGCGTGATAAGGCTATTTGGTCCAGAATACGCTCAAGACTTCAGCCAAGGAAGGAGGATCGGCTATCTTTTATGCTAGCTACCTATCCATGCAGCATCAGGCTTCTACGCCTACTTGGCTTCTACGCCAACTTGACAACTACTTGGCTTCTACGCCATGGTGACAGTTATTGGCTTCTACGCCAACCTTTTCTATGCGAGGGACAGTTACCTACGTGGCTTGCATATCGTGATCTTCGCAGCAGTTATACGCGTTACCTCATCATGGGACACGCGTCACACACGGATTCAGAAGATCATTTATACGTGGGTGGCAGTTATTATAATCGCCGCATAAAAAGTGTCACACTCTCCACTGTCCGGCTTCTACGCCGACTGGACGGTTACTGTCACTAAAACCGTATAAATAGAGACCTCCGTCCACGGAGGTCCAAGGTCGGAAAAAGGGTCGAAAAAAAACGAAGAACAGAGAGAGTAGAGCACAGACAGAGAGTAGTGATCGACGATTTTGGCATCAAGCATCCACTCCCCTTTGCAATCTTTGAAGCTTCTCCGTCTTCTACAGCACTTCTTCATCATCGTGTGGTCCAAGGGACAAAGTGATCGACCGTAGATCAGACTCCTATAGCAATATTTACCCAGATTAAATTTTGTACTTGACATCCTCGTATAGGATTAATTGTACTTCTTGTTTGTAAACCAAAGAAAAGGTTTTGTATAAACCTAGTTTCATTTCTTTCGTTTATTATCAAACAGTGTGCACCTCGTCGAGTACGATGTTGTTGGTCGTGCCCACGGTGGTCTCGGCGAGTGTGTACTCCTGCACCATCAGCAGTGCGGGCGCATCGTCGTTGGCTTGCGTCAGATTGGCCCGCTCATCGTGCTTCGACTTGCGGTAGTCCTTCGCCCAGTGGCCGTAGATGCCATAATTGTGGCACTTACCCTTATTGTCATGCGTGCCACCAGACGGGTTGTCATTGTCATTATCGTTGTTCGTGTCACTGAGGCTACGACCTCTTGGCTTGCCGTGCCCTCGACTATAGCTTTTCCCACAGTCGGAGTAAGCCTCGCCTTACTTTCTCTGCTTCGCGTGAGCAAGCCACTCCTCTTTGGAGAGGAGAAGTCGGCTACTTGTGTCACCGGAGTTGCTGCCAAGATCGTACCGCTCCTCGACGACTAGAAGCCGACCGGTAAGCTCTTCAATTGACAGCGTCTTGAGATCCACTAAAGTCTTAATGGTGATGGTGACTTGCGTGTAATTTGATGGAACGACTCGAAGGAATTTTTTAACTACCTTTTCGTCGTCCATTTTGTCGCCGAGTAGTTGCAGGTCATTGACGAGTCCCGTGAGCCGCATCGCAAAGTCCTCGACGGACTCGCCGTCCTTGAACTTTATTGATTCAAAGTTGGCGTACAATTTATGCACCTTGGCCTCGCGCACGCGCTCGACCCCCATCTGCATCATCTTTACTGCGTTCCATGCTTCCTTGGCAATGTCTTTTACTGCTAGTGTCGGCAGCATCTTTGGCGGCAAGGCACGGAGTATGACAGACAGGGCCATCCTGTCGTCGTGGTAGTCGGCTTTCCCGGGTTCGATCGCCTCTCACAGGCCTTGTGCCTTCATGTTGACTCTCATTAAGATATCTCAATCTGCATAGTTGATCTGTGTCAGCATGGGGTACTTGAAGGTGAATAAGGTCTCCTTCATAGGTGTTGGCGTCGTGGGGCTTTGCTCGTCGTTGGTTGCCATAGCTTTGATACCAAATGTAAGACAAAAGGAGTATTTGATTCTTGATCAGAATAATCTGTATATTTGTTCAAACTCAACTTGTCCTTTAAATAGCCATTTACAACTCTAACAGAATGCATAAAAGTTGCACCCTCTAACCATATTTTAACTAAGTGATAACAAATCAAAAGAATAGATCAAATAACAACATTCCTAAAGACTAGGATTTATTGAAACTCAAATAACAACCTCTTCAACCTCCTCAACTGGATTAACTCTAACAAGCTCCAGTACCACTTCTAGCTACAGCTCTAAACGACCATTGCAGGTTATGGAGGATGGGAATATTGATAAGGCCTCCATTATATCAAAGAAGAGACTTCTGGAGAAATTAAATACAGATCAGGCAGTAGCTGGCCTTAAACAGTCGTAAATCAAATTATTCTATCTTGAAATTATCAGGGTTTGAGAAATGACCCGATAATTCGATCCTTGAAATCATTTCTCCAGCGACGAAGCCGTTAATCACCTTTCTAGCGGAGACACTATATCCATTATGCTTGGCTTTGACTATAGTGTAGCTCAATCAATTGTGGGCATATCATGAGGACTTCTAGTATTATAGCAAGACACTATCCAGATAGATGTTATCTCTGTCTCACCCAACTGTATTCATCTTTTTATTCGTCCTAAAGATAACTCCTCAAAATGGCATTTATTTTGTGTATATGGTCCACCTTCAACTGGAGATAGGATACAATTCTGAGAATCTATGGAATTGGCTACAAACTCTATTTTAGAGGCGTGGATAACTATTGGAGATTATAACCCAATACTCAGTGTAGATGAGAAAAAGGGTATTAATAGTCTAAACCTCTATGTCTACAAATATTTGAAGAAATGGTTTAATCGTTCGGGTGCTATGGACATTGGATACATTGGTCCAGCTTTTACTTAGACGAATCGAAGGGTAGCTCAGCAAAACATTACAGAACGTCTTGATCGACTGTTAGTCCCGAGGCTTAACCAAAGATGGAAGAACGCGTAGTCGAGATTAGAGGTTTATACAAAAGTTTTCACTCTGACTATTCTCGATTGCCATGAAGAACTATAAAAGGATTCTGATTATAACTTGCTCTCAAGATTAAAAAAGAATCAGAATTAACCAAACTTCTCGTTCTTTCTTGCAATCGCAGTTGTAGACGGACAGAACAGAGTTACAATAAAATAAAAACTATATTCGTTATTTCTTGCAAAATGCAGTTGTAATCAAATAGAATGAACCATTAATAAAAAGGAGAAAAAGACAGAATAAAAAATTATTTTTTTAGGGCGGTGAAGACCACCGTTTCTCAAAGCAAGGTTCGTCCCCTATCGACGATATGTTTTTAGAAGCCAGCAAGTTCACAAAAGAACTTCTGGAACGCTCGTAGTCACCTCTTTGTGTGACTCAAATGGACTCCTTTGGACTCATCTTTCAAAACTTTTGGTGTGTCTCAAAAGGAGGCTAGAGGGCTCTTTTTATTATATAGGGAAGGATGGAAGCCCATCCTCCTCTTCTTTCCGATGTGGGACTAAAAATCTAATATAAAAAATTGATATCCCACAATTACAGCCCAATGCATAGCCCGTTCAGCACCCGCTCAGCGTCCGTCCATCGCATGATCAGCACCCGCTCAGCGCCCGCTCATGCAACACGCACATGCAACCCGAGTATAAAACTTGTGCATAAAACGAGCGCACGATCACAACCACAGCACACAAACGCCTTGCGACGATACTGACGTGCTAAGTACAAAGTGCACCAACAAAGTGCCACTTTGTGCCCTTGAGCTCGACTCCGAGTTCGAGTCAGAGTCCGAGTCGCTAAGCCCCTTTGGGGCTTAGCTCCTAAAGAAATAATTCTAAGAGCATGACAAAAAGCATAAATACTTTCATGAGGAGTTAATCATTTTTTCTCCTAGGAAAATACCCCCACATGGCACCCATGTGCCCCCACCACACCCCATGTGCACACCCTGACTCATATAAAGTATTATATTGAGATACCCACTTGGTAATGTAGCCAATATGGGACTATCTTTACTAGTCCAAAGGCAAAAACACCAACAATCCCCCACATATCTCAATATATATGGGTTGAGCGTTCCCTACAGTGACTGTCCATCATGCATTAGGATAGATGTCGCTTTGACTTGAATCTTTTCGCATGGGTCGAACAACAGTATGATACAAGAATGGACTAAACCTTGAATTCTGTACCATAGCTGTAATTCTTTCCACTCACACAATGATATCAGCTATGCTTCCGGTTGCACATTAAAGGCTCTGTGCACGTCTGGTTTCAGTGTATGTATTTTGGGCGTCTATAAGTTTTCCCTCAAGAGACGGCCTATATCTCTTTCCATACACTCTAGGTGAGTTCTTTTAAAGAGTCATTGGCATGAAGCTTCGATCTTCCTTACGGTGCTACTCCGCTATGAGATGGCCCAGAGCCGAGGCTATACCTCATCGTGGTGTCATGTCACTGTAGCATGAGGTTCCAGCCTCTTTGTAGTACCAAACTACCCAGCATTAAGCCTTGCGCTTCCTTGTGGTGTTATGCCGCTGTGACATTGCTCATGTAGCCGAGGATTTATATCTTTTACCTCTGTGGTATCGCACCACTGTAACATGAGGACACCGGCCTCTTTGTAGTGCTTCCTACACTCTTCATTCTACAACATTAGGCTACCTGCCTATATGGGGTGCTATGCCGCTGTGACATGACTCACGAAGCCGAGGCATTACCTTTACCGAGAAACCTCTTGGTGGTGTCACCCACTATAGCATAGAGACCACATGCTCCTTTGTAGTGATGCGCTACCGTGCTTCCTGTTAAGCACACCAGACATTTAAAATGCCTGAGAACTCATTAAGGCATCTAAGTTATCCGCCTACAGGACTTGTTCAACACAAAAAAATAATTACTAGACAATAGTGGTTCTGGGTCCGTAACCCCTCAATATCTCAAAGGACTACTCATTGTTCCTGATATTCTTCCAGTCAATGATCCTCCCTTGAACCAATAGCCAGATGCCTAGTAGATTTCTCTTTAAACTAATAGCATAAAACTAAATTATAGGATTACAAAGGCACAATATCAGAATATCTGCAAGCCCATCCTGATTATTGTATCCTCGACCAGCTGGCACTTAAGACCTTTGGTGAACGGATTGGCCAAATTTTCCTGGACCTGAACATCAATTACGGTAATTACTTCAATCTTGATAAAATCATTCACTGCCCTGTGCCTCAGTCACACAGTCCTCTTCTTACCATTGAAGAGATCATTTGATGCCACCGTTGTAGTCGCTTGGTTGTCACAGTAAATCGGTACTGCCAAAATTTGTGCACCCACCACTGAAAGATCATACATGAGATCCTGAAGCCACTCTGCTTTATATGTTGCAGCCACCAGTACATAGAACTCAGATTCCATCGAGGAAAGAGAGAGCATTGTTTGTTTCTTCGACTTCCATGATATAGCTGCTCCACCCATGGAGAAGACATATCCTCATGTGGACCTTTTGCTCTCTACTTCTGAATGCCAGCTTGCATCACTAAAGCCTTCTACCACTGTCGGATAATCGTTGTAGTACAGTTCATACTTCTGAGTCCTCTTGAGATATCTCATTACTCTCTTCATATATTTTCAGTGCTCCACTCCTAGATTGGTCGTGAACCGACTCAACATCCCCAGAGCAAAAGATATGTCAGTCCTTATGGCAGTTGTTACATACATCAGACTCCTGATGATGCTTGAGTACTCCAGTTGCCTGACAATTTTCCTTGGATTTAGCTTCAGCTTCTTGTCATATATGTACGGAGTATCGATCCCTGGAAGATCCTTATATCCATAGCATATGAGCATCTTCTCAATATAATAAGACTGTGACAGCGTCACTTCAGTGTCTGTCCTGATGATCTTTATCCTCATGATAACATCAGCTTCCCCTAAGTCCTTCATACTGAACTTAGATGAGAGAAATTTATTTGTCTCAGTGACATATACTAGATCCGTACCTAGAATTAGCATGTCATCCACGTACAGACAAACGATGACTCCTCTCCCATCAGCGAACTTAGTATAAACCCACTTGTCTGTTTCACTGACCCTGTAGCCGTTTTATCTTATGACTTTATGAAACTTCTCGTGCCACATCTTGGGAGCTTGCTTCAGACCATATAATAATTTTACCAACTTGCAGACTTTTTTCTCAAGCCCTTTAATGACAAATCTTTCTGGTTGTTGCATATAAATCTCTTCGATCAATTCTTCATTCAGGAATGAGATCTTAACATTCATCTGATGAATGACTAGCTTGTGAATTGCACTTAGAGCAATCAACATCTTGATGTTCGTCAACCGCGCTACTGGAGCATATGTATCTAAGTAGTCGATCTCCTACTTCTGAGAAAACCCCTTGGCTACCAGTCTTGTCTTGAACTTGTCAATAGTTCCATCGGCCTTCATCTTCTTCTTGAAGATCCACTTGCATCTGATCGATTTGCTCCTTCAGGTAGATCGACCAACACCCAAGTGTTTTTGGAGGTTATTGAATCATACTCATCATTGATAGCCTCCTTCCAGAAGACAGCATCTCTGGTCTTCATCGCCTCATCATAGGTAAGCGGATATGCTTCCACATAATAGGTGACAAAATTATCTCCAAAGTTCTTGTGTCTCCTTACTCGCCTAGACACTGGCTCTGCGAGTTCTTGTTCGAACGTTGTCTCTGGAATGACAACTTCTTCTTGGACTACATCTTTATTGGAAGTGTTGCCCTCATGTGCACTCATATTATTTACCATAATTTCTAAGAAAATAATGTTCTTGTGCCTTGTAAACTTATCTTTAAAGAATTGTGCATCGCGAGATTCGATGATATGATTTGACTCAATATCAAGAAACCTCCGACAATCACTCTTTTTAGCATATCCCAGGAAGATGGTCTTGGTAGTGCTCGTACCCAACTTCTGAATCTTTAAGTCCAGAAGCTTCACATACGCAAGGCACCCCCACACTCGAATGATATTCAAGTTGGGTCTGACTTTGAACTAGAGTTCATAGGGAGTGACATCAAAATTTGCATACGGCACTCTGTTCAGAATGAACGTAGCCGTAAGCGCAGCTTCTCCCCATAAGCAGTTTGGAAGACCCTGCAGTTAACATCATTGAGTTAATCATCTCTGACAATATCCTATTCTTTCTTTCATCTACTCCATTTTATTAAGGAGAATACGGAGCAGTTGACTCATTGACAATTTCATGTTCTTTGCAGAACAATGAGCATTCAATAGACTTATACTCTCTGTCTCGATCACTTCTGGGTCTCTTGAGTTGTTGTCCTGTTTGATGTTCAGCCGCAGCCCTGAACTCCTTGAACTTCTTGAATGCTTCATCTTTTCACTTGAGTAAATAGACGAACGCATACTTCGAGTAGTCATCGATGAATGTAATAAAATACTTCATCCTAGGCAATGTGGAGAACTGTTTGAAGTCACAGATATCTGAGTGCACCAACTCCAGAAGATATGCGCTTCAGTTAACTTATTTGAACTATTTTCTTATGATTTTTTTCTGTGCATAGACCTCACACTTCTCCACCTCCTTACCCCCATATTTGGAGATAAGCCCTAGACTAGACATCTTGTTTATCCTTTTACAGTGAACATGTCCTAGTCTATTATGACATAACTCAAGAGCGAAACCAGAAGAAAAGATTGTATTAATATTGTTTACAAGAGTTACAAGATGAAGTTTGAACATCCCTTCGGTATAAAATGCTTTTTCGAAGTATGTTCCTTTGTACGATATCACCATATGTCCATCATTGATGACCATCCTCAAGCCTACGTTGCATAACAGACTTTCCGAGACCTAATTTTTGGCTATTACCGGTACGTGCTTCACATCCCAAAGCGTCAGTGACTTCCCCGAAGTCAGATTTAGTACCACCATTCCAGTCCCAACTACTTTAACTTGGGCCTGGTTTGCCACCATAACCTTCTCAGATGTAGGCTTGTAGATGGTAAATAACTCCTTCTTCGAGCAAACATGGCAAGATGCGCCAGTTTTCACCCACCAGTCAGTATCAACAACAGCCGTCACAACCTGTGCAATCATAGCAACCTTGTTAGGCTCACCTTTCTCTGTCTGTTTAGGCTTAGATTTGCAGTCTCTCTGATAGTGTCCCTTCTTGCCACAGTTAAAGCAAGTCACATATGACTTGGGCTTTGGCTTCGACTTGAACGAAACCAATTTCACCTTGAGATAGTTGAAGTCCTTCTTCTTGTAGTGAGAAGCCTTCTGCTTCCCCTTGGAGTCGCCCGCATGCACCAAGTTAGAGTTTGCCAACTATTTGGACAACGTGGCCACTTTGTTTTGAGCCCTCAACTCATCTTCAACATGGATATCGTGCAGTAGTTGATCAAGGCTAACTTGCATCTTCTTCCGGTGCATGTCCGAGATAAAATTACTCTATCCTGACGGAAGCTTGGCCACAATACCCCCTATGACAAAGACGTCGATTATGGGCATTCCATCATCCTCAAGTTTTTGACGTAACTAAGAAACTCCTTGACTTGAGGCAACATAGTCTTGTCGTCCTCAAATCGCATGTTCCAGACATTTTCAGTCATATGAATCTTGTTGCGGTTCTCATCCGCCTTGTAATGCTTATCTAGAGACTCCCAGACGACCTTAGCATGATCTGTCTTGTTGTATGACTCCGCCAGAGTATCCTCCATGGAGTTCAGAATCAGCAACTTGAAAAGGTTGTTGTCTCTTCTCCACTTGTTTTGCTTAGCAGTTGTAATAGCAACTGCCCGAACAGTAGCATCATCACCATCTGGAACAACCGACTTTGGTTCTGTCAGAACATAGTCCATCTCTGTGAGTTGAAGATTAAGGTAGACCTTCCTCTTTCAAGCGTTGTAATAATCCCCGTCAAACTTCTCAAGTTTGTTAAAACTAGTGTCGAGAAGTTTCGCACGGTTGTTCTCCATCTTTCTCGGATCTTGCTTTGAGATTATTAGTCCCGAGGCTTAAGCAAAGATGGAAGAATGCATGGTCGAGATCGGAGGTTCACACAAAAGTTTACACTCTAACTATTCTCGATTTTCACGAAGAACTATAAAAGGATTCTGATTACAACTTTCTCTCAGGATTACAAAAAAATCAGAATTAACCAAACTTCTCGTTCTTTCTTGCAATCGCAGTTGCAGACGAATAGAACAAAGTTACAATAAAATGAAAACTACATTCGTTCTTTCTTGCAAAACGCAGTTGTAATCAGATAAAATAAACCAAGAAGAAAAATGAAAAGAAGGCAGAATAAAAAATTATTCTTGTTGGGACGGTGAAGACCATTGTTGCTCAAAGCAAGATTCGTCCTCTAAAAACAAAAAAATTATTCACAAGAGAACTTCTGGAATGCTCATAGTCACCTCTTTGTGTGACTTGAACGGACTCCTTTGGACTCCTCTTTCTAAACTTTTGGTGTGTCTCGAAAGGAGGCTAGAGGGATCTTTATATAGGGAATGATGGAAGCCCATCCTCCTCTTCTTTTTGATGTGGGACTAAAAATCCAATATACAAAATTGATATCCCACAATCGCAGCCCAATGCATAGCCCGCTCAACGCTCGTTCAGCACCCGCTCAGCGCCCGTCCAGCAATACGCGCATGCAACCCGAGCATAAAATGAGCGCACAAGCGACTTGCGACGATGCTAAGTGCAAAGTGCGCCAACAAAGTGCCACTTTGAGCCCTTGAGTTCGAGTCTTTGGGGCTTAGCTCCTATGGAAATAATTCCAAGAATATGACAAAAAGCATAATTGCTTTCATGAGGAGTTAATCATTGTTCTTCCTAGGAAAACACCCCCACATGGCACCCATATACCCCACCATACCCCATGTGCACAGCTCAACTCATACAAAATATTATATTGAGATACCCACTTGGTGGTGTAGCCAATGTGGGACTATCTTTACTAGTCCAAAGGCAAAAAGACCAACATCGACTTCTTGTGGATACATCATGGAGATCCTTGTATCCCAAGGCAGGGGTATTTCACCTCCCTAGCATTAACAGTGATCACAAACCCATTCTCTTAAAGATGTATATCAGTACTAACAAGTGTCTCTATCCACAACGCTTTGAAGTAGCTTGGACTAAGAAACTTGATTTCAAAGAAATTCTTGGTAAAAAATAGGATAATTTGAAAGGAACCATGGAACTCCAATCGAAACATAATGCTCTTCTTCTATTCCTGAAGTCATGGGGTAAAAGGAGAATTTGATACCTGAAGGATGACATTAAAGAAACGGAACAAGCTCTCCTTGCTCTGCAACATCAACCTATCAAAAACTCTAGAAATGAAAAGGAGAGATTGCTTCACATCACCATTAATAAACTATTACATCAACAAAAGTTATTTTGGAAGCAGAGGTCATGTGTCTTGTGGCTTAAGGAGGGAGATAGAAATACTAAATTCTTCCAGATAATGTCGCTTAAAAAAAGAATAGGATTTCCAGCTTGAGAAACAAGAATGGGGAGCTAACATTCGATTATGACGAAATTTGTGAGCTGTTGGTAGAACACTTCACTAATATATCCAAAGCTACTAGCACTTCTCCCATTCCACAAATTGTTCTTGATGAACTTCCAAAGATTAATCCGTTAGAGAATGAAATGATCCACAATATTCCATCTTCAGAGGAGATCAGACTTACCATCAATGCAATGAGTCCTTGTAAATCCCCAGGACCAGACCCAGCTATTTTCTATCAAAAATATTGGGATATTATTGGAACAGAGGTAACTAATCCCATTCATAATTCTTTCTCAAACTTCTCTATGTCGACATCTCTTAATCACACATATATTGCCATCATCCTGAAAATTGCCACTCCTTCTATACCAGCATCTTGATCATTAAAAAATCTACTACATACTCCCATTTATTTTTTTCCAGATGTTGCCATGAACAAAAATTTATACAAACTTTTGTGTTGCAAATTATGAAAGAAAAGAAAAGTATAATAAATTCTATACAAGAATCTAAAATACAATAATTCTGGGGAAGTATAGCTATGGAGATCTGATCTGCGGTCGATCACTTTACTCCTTGGACTACTTGACACAGAAAAGAGATGCAAGAACACTCGAAAGCTTGGAGAACTTGGTAACAAGAAAGCCTTGATAGAACTGGCACAAAGATCTTATGTCCTTCTCCCTCTGTTCGTCCATGTATCTGAAGGATGCACTAACCCCTCTATTTATAGCCTTCAAGAACGGTATATGGGTGTACGCACACTAATGGGCAATCTGTAATATATTTGTCGTTGTGCACGAATATTTAAGTAAATATATCATCCCACGTTCTGCTTAGTGGGTGCATAACTTACTGCATGCTTTACACGTGGCTTTCCTATACGAGAAAAGCCTAAGTCATTGGGATAGTTATTTGTGCATATTTTACGAGAAACATGGCATAAAAGACACATAATCATAACCGCACACTGTCAGTTAGGATCATAGGCGCACGATTGGAGAAGTTTAGCAACATTGGCGCACTTTAGTAGAATTAGGAGACAGTAGCCATACTGATGTGCTTTGATAGAGTTTGGCACACTGGCGCACTTTGATAGAGATAGCATCACTGGCGTATTCTGTTAGAGATAGCATCACTAGCGTACTATGTTAGAGATTTGGCCAGATTATCCACTAAATGATAACCTAGGTCTACGTAACAGATATCTTCTTCATTAATGACTCTGATCTCCCCGTTTTCTGCATCTGTCAGTTGTCAGTTCATTGCATTAAATGTACAGAGGAAACATGAAGTTTGTACGCTCACCAGTGTTGAGTTGAGCAAAATGGCACAAGTGTGCGCCTCTGTTCTGCTCTTTAAAAAAGTGTGCCACACTCTAAAACTTTAAGAAAGTATGCCAGTCTTCTTTTGGGTTTGTTCTGTGAAGGAGTACACAACTGCTCTCTTGTATATGTAGGCATACTTTTTATGCTTCTACAATACCCCTTCAAAGTTTTTAAAATTTTCAAAGATAAATTTGAAATATTTTTAACTAGAAGCATAAAAAACAGTTGAGATATTTGTGCGCACATTCTGGTAGAATCCTAACATATTGCTGACGTGACTAAGTCCTAAATGAACATTTGACTCAATCCCTGACTTGACGTGGTCTTCAAGGCATTGCATGCGGCGTTATTTTTTAGAAGTTTTATTTTTTAGAACGTCTCTCTCCGCCTATATATAGAAAGAGAACCCTCCCTCAGGACAGACCAATCAAAACTCCTCAAAAATATTTCCTTCTTCTCGTGAGAATGAGCGCGGCTACCTTTAGGATCAAACCTAAGAAGAAGATGGCAATCGTGATCAGGCACCGCAGACATTCGAACAATCGTAAGAGAAGACGCCCTTCGTCAATGGGTGAGATGAGGATATTCTACTGTTGACTTTCCTTTCTCCTAGTTTCCATGTAAACAGTAGAGAGTATAGGAAATTTATGAGCACAAACATGATACACGTGCATACTTCCCTCTTTCAGAGTAAAATCGACTCCATAGCGCACTTTTTAATTTTTTGAACGAATTCAGAAAGTTCGCGCACTTTTCCTCTTTCAGAGTAAAAAAAGAGAGTCTGCGCACTTTTTGAGTTTTGATAAATTCAGGGAGCTTGCGCACTTTTCTTCCATATGCACTTATCTTTTTTCTTTAGTCCAAATGCTAATAATGTGCTTTTCTGTGTAGGGATAACACTAGCATGCTTCTTTCACAATGGAGCATGGAAGGATATCATAAGTCTCTTCATTCGTGCTAAACAGATATATTAGCTCGAAGACCATAGTTGTCTTCAGATTCAGCTCGCTGTGATCACTCCCTTAACATGGCCGACGTATCGATTACAGGGTTGGAATTGGAATCCTAATCGGGACTTCTAGCAGCGGCACATCCTCATGGCAGAGGGAGCTCATGAATATTTTGAATAAATTTATGCAGGCCCAGCTCTGTGTTGCAACCTCCCTTGTTATCCATCAATACGGATTCTTTTCCACGTATTGAGGTTTGCACTAAGGAGTGAAAAGATAGAGATGGCTCTGTGATAGATCTCCATCATATGTAATCATGATTTTAGAATAAAAATACATATGCAATAGATTTCCATCATATGTAGAGATAAAAATCCAGATGTAATAGATTTCTATCATATATAATCATGATTCAAACACCAATAAAATTTTAGCTTGATTTTGTTTTTGTTGTCTCGTATTGCTGACTGATTAATCTCTGCCTCAACTAAGGAGAAGAAAAGAATTAACTCCACATATTTAGGGAGAATTGGACCATGTATGCGCTATGCATCCCTTTCTAACAACTGAGTAGTGTGCATACTGTGCGAGCATTTTGTCACTACCACATTTCCAGATAAGGACATTTGTGTAATTTCACTATTTTGAATAAATATGTATTAATTTTATCTGCTGAGTTTTATAAACTATTTATATATTGTTAGTGATATTGGCTTTAGGTCAAACCCTAGAACTCATTAGGACTAACCCTAATGAGAAACCCTAATTTGAAAAACCAATTCTAGTGAAACCCTAGAATTTTAATTTGTAGGTTGAACCTCAAACCCTAGACTGACTAAACCTTAGTTAATTAGGTTCTACATGACCTAACCTGGGATTTTAACCTAAACTATGCATTAGAAACCCTAACTTGGTTTTAATATAAAAGGGAAGCCTCTCTCAAAGCCATTCTTCATGTAGAAGAAAGAAACCCTAGCCTCCATAAGAAAAACCACTTGTTCTCCACCCAAATTCGAGATCAAACCCTAGGGATCCCATCTTCCTCCTCCAAAGCAAGGAAAACAAGGAACTTGGGTCAAGGAACCTTGAGGAAGAAGAACTTTCATAGGGAAACCATCTCCCTATAGGTAAAACCCTATTTTTATTCAATTATATTCTGTTTTTGTTGATTATTGCCCATTAGGAAACCCTCTTGTTGTATGGATCTCGATTTCTAGGGATCCTACATGAAGCCCTAGGAGAAATTAGGGTTTAAGTGTCCCAACATTTGGTTTCCCCAATTTTTTCGTGAACCCTAACCCTAGGTATTTGTATGTAGACTGATTTCATCTCATACGTATAGATTTGATCTTGATTTTTAGGGTTTTACGTTTGGGTTCATGAGTAATATCATGGAATCTGATTTCAGCACATTACGTGTTTGTTGTTATGCCTAGAAGGATGTATTTTTCTAGTTCTTAGGAACCTTGATTTGTATACTTACATATGGGTTTGTGTAGTTGTATACCTACGATTTGGTGCTGCTGTGTATGAAGGTATTGGGGGAATTCACTGTACAGTCGGGTTATGTGTATTGGGGAATTCTGGGCAGTGTGTAGTCGGGTCGTATACTGTGTGCACTGTGGGGGTTCCTGTGCACAGTCGGGTTTGGGATTTCAGTGTAGGATTTGTATGTCTCTGTGTGGTTTCAGGATATCAATACCTGTGTATTTATCTCAGAATTCAGTGTGGATTCTGTGTGTTTATTGTGTGTTGAAGTGTAGTTAGGAATTAGTCAGTGTCTACCAGTGTATTTCCTGTGTGTGGCTATAGGTCAGTAAGTTGAATACCTGTGTTGCCTGTGAGCATCAGTTAGTCAGTGTGCTGTGCTGTATTAGATAACTGTGTGTAGGTAAGTGTCTGTGTGCAGTTTGGATTTAGTGTATAGATGAGTGAGAGTGCAGAGTGTAGTGTATCAGGAATTAGTTCCTGTACAGTGTGTGTATGTGAGCAATATGATGTGTGTATTAGTATTTGCCTCAGAATACTGTGTGGCTGTGTGTTTATGTATCAGTCAGTAACTTGTGTGTGTGAGTTCCATAGAACCTAGTATACCTGTGTGTCTTGGAGTATCAGTGATATGAGGGTGCAAAGAGTTCTAGAGACCTATGTGTTAAATATGTGACTGTGTGTGTGCAGGATTTGATTTCAGTATGTTTCAATGTCTCCATGAAACCAGTGCCTGTGTGCAGAAATGTATCAGTAAGTTTCAGTGTGTATCCTAGGGTCCTACAGATTTCAGAATCTGTGTGTGCAATGTGTATCAGTGCTAATACCTGTATGTTTCAGTGAGCAGTATGGGGGTTATATGGCTGTGCTGTGTCACTAAACCGACTGTGTGTGTGTGCAGATGGGTAGCTGGGGAGTTCAGTGCCAGGTCAGTGAGTTCTCAAATGTTTCAGTGGGCATATTACTGGCACAGTGGGTTAGCATCAGTAGGATATGTGTGTATCTGTGTAATCTGTGGGTGTGTATACTGTGTGTCAGTATTAGTAGTATAGTGCATTAGTTAGTATTAAGGAGAGGTGGCTGTAGAGTGGATGCATGGGCAGTAGGAGAGTAGGGGAAAAGTCTTAGAGTATCAGTATGAGTTGAGGTTAGAATTTAAGTACTAGTTAAGTAAGAGTTACCTAGTTTAAGTGCTACCTTAGAAGCTATATAGGAATTACATGTATACTAATAGCCTAGAGTAACAAAGTATAACCTAGTATGGTCCTAGTTAACCTAGTATTGACCAGTAAACCTCAGTTTTGACCTAGAAACCCCGTATTTAATAAGTTAATCATGCTCATTCCCTTAATTCATTATTTAACATTGATATCTTATATATAGGTCATTGTGATTCCACTTTGGACATCGATCCTCACACTTTGCTCAGGACCACAGGCGAGTACATTCTCTGACAGTTTTTATTGTTGATTACTTCTATAAATTGTAGTGTATTACATACTTGATTCCGACACTATGGATACACGGGTTAGCACCCTAGATCCCCATCATGAGGAGTCGTGATTGGAATCCATCGTGCTAGCTGGGGGATGGGGAACTATTAGTAGATTATGTGATCATATCCAAATCCTTTACATGCATCATAGCTCACCCCACTTCTCACGTTGGGTGCGGCCTGACCATCTTACATGCATCATAGCTGTTATATATGATTAACCTGACCACTACATGCATCATAGCTAACCATATGGTTAGCCTGACCTACAAGAATCATAGTTAATCATATATAACCAGTCTGATCAAGTCCCAAGCCGATCACATGATAAACTGATAATTCAAACACTTAGCTAGATGTCTACTTTATTCAGATTCACTTGTTCTAGCATTTACTGTTTATTGTTCATTGCTAGATGCTCTATTGCCTATTTTATTTCTCCTGTACTTCTCATTTTCAGCATATACTTTCATCTTGTATTTCTTACACTGTTTATAGATTTTGTCAATTTAATGAAACTGCTGTTAGTGCTTGTGCTTCGCTCCAATCCTGACTGGATAACATTTTTCAGAGGACCTGGAGAGCTTGTGTCCCACTCATTACGGCCCAGGATTAGAGGGTGATTTCACTCCAGAAACCCCAGAGGAGTTGCCTAGTCTAGAGGAAAATTTACCTGGCTGTTCTTAGATTATTTTTCTGCATTTATTGTTTTAGACTAAGACTGAGTTGTATTTATTATTTTTGTGACTTTGTGAGGTCATTTAGACCCAGGATTTGAGTTGGACTTATTGTGGTTGGTTTTTATTAGAACTCTTTTCTATTCTCATCGTGCTATTATTTCTATTAGCTTGTGATTGAGTATATCATAGAACTGTGGATTATTATCATTGTCCTCCGTGCGGAGTTGAGACTATTGTCAGGATATATTATATGTTGAGACCTAGACAGCGTTCTACCGCCGATGCTGCGGCGTAGGCTGGACGTACCCACGACTCATGCCCAAATTTTTGGGTGCGGGTCGTGACACGTTTTAATGGTGGCCCATGCAGGTCTAGTCCTAGAACCGCATTAGAGCGATATCGTAGTGGTGCTCGCTTAGAGTATTACTACGAGTCTGTTTTAGGAAATAGGAATTTGGCCGAGGATATGCTCAATCACAATTAGGGAATTCTGAATTCTTATGATACTACTCTTACTAATTTTTTTCCTTAGAAATTTACTGTCCTTCCTTGATGATATCGTGTTTATTACTTTAATTGATTCTTTCGATCTGTCTTCAGGATGCCGAGGACCAGGTCCCAGAGACTCGGAGCAGCAGCTTCAGAGAGGTCTGCCACCTCTCGCCCTGCCGGACAGACATCCGCAGCACCTCCTACATCTCCAGTACATGTGGGAGTGTCTGCAGCATTCGGGGGTCCTCCACCACCAGTTCAGAGGGTCCCCACAGCTACGACGGGGCCTCTACCACCACCACCAGTTCAGCATCCAGGAGGTGTGCCCGTCGATGGGGCACAGATGTTCGCCTTGATTCAGGGCATGGTCGATGCCCAGAGGACGTCAGCAGAGGCCCAGAGAGTGCAGGCTGAGGCACATCAGGCCCAGACAGAGATGATGAGGGTGAATATGGAAAATGCTCACCAAGTGGCTCTTCAGGCTGTTGAGAGGGTCACTCAGCCGCAGCAGCATCCTGGTCAGCAACAACAGAGGCCGGGCACCATTGTGGATTTCAAGAGGATGATGCCTCGGGAGTTCAAGGGGACAGAAGGGATACTCTACGCCGATGATTGGCTAGAGGACATCGAGAGGAACTTACGCTTGGCACAGCTTCCAGAGGCCCTCCAGATCGAGGCCGCTGGCAGCCAGATGTTCGATATTGCCTTGACGTGGTTTCGCACGGAGCCGAGACTCTTGCGCAGGGGACTCACTTGGGAGGATTTCAAGGAGCTCTTCAAGGAGAAGTTCTTTCCTAATGTTGCCCTGGGAGCTTTGGAGAGTCAGTTCCATGACTTAGCCCAAGGGAGCTCGTCCGTCGACGAGTATGCCGCAGAGTTTTCCCGTCTGAGCCGCTTCGCACCGTCGATGACTAGAGATCCGGGGGACAGGGCCCGGAAGTTCAGAAAGGGGCTGACAAGGGAGATCAAGTCTCGCACGTCGGGACGTCGCACAGCTACCTACGAGGGCATATTGATGGATGCCCAGATAGCCGAGGACGACTTGGGCCTCAGGCCCAAGAGGGGACACGATGGTTCCGGAGGAGCAAACAGTAGTGCAGGACCGGGTAAGCGTCCACACTTTCAGCAGCAACAGCAGAGACCCTTTCAGCAGCAGCATCAGGCACCAGCCCGAGGGCAGGTCCAGCAGCAGCAACAGAGACAGAACCAGCCCGCCATCCAGTGTGCGTACTGTGGGAAGATGGAACATACTAGAGATATCTGCAGGAAGAGATTGGGCTCATGTCTATCCTGCGGATCGACGACACACCAGCTGAAGGATTGCCCTACGATTCGTTCAGGTCAGGGTGGAGCAGCCGCCCAGAGAGGACCAGACAGGGTACCTACCGTACCAGGAGGCCAACAACAGAGGGGACCACTTCCACCACAATATCAGAAGTTTGCCCAGCACCAGCAGCAGAGAGGTGTACCCCAGGGGCGAGCGTACGCCATGGCAGTCGAGAAGATCGAGCCAACAGGAGACTTGATCACAGGTTCGGTTCTTCTCGATTGTATTCCCGCATTTACCTTATTCGACTCTAGCGCTTCCCATAGTTTTGTGTCTGTATCTTATGCACTTCGACATCATTTAGACACAGAACCATTAGCTAGGACTTGCAAGATCACGACTGGTGGAGGTATTATCCTAGTCCGTGATCACTGCAAGGACCGGAGAGTGTCAGTAGGAGGCCGAGAGTTGAGCGTGAGCTTACTTGTCATGCCACTTCCGGGGTACGATATCGTGCTTAGAATGGACTGGTTGAGTAGGCATCATGCTACTATATATTGTTATAGAGGCAGAGTATTATTTAAACCACCAGGGGAGCCGGAGTTTGAGGTCGTCAGAGGGGCAGCGGAACAGAGCAGGAGCACATTTTGCGGAGCCAGGGCAGAAGAAAAGGAGTTGCCACATCCTCTGATAGCGGAGTTCCTGGATGTATTTCCAGAAGAGTTGCCAGGCTTGCCGCCAGACAGGGATGTTGAATTCTCTATAGACTTGGTTCCAGGAGCGGAGCCCATTTCATAACATGTCTATAGAGTTAACAACAGCGAGCTGGCAGAACTGAAGAAGCAAGTTGAGGAGCTGCAGGACAAAGGTTTCATCAAATCCAGTTCATCACCATGGGGAGCTCCGGTATTGTTCATACCGAAGAAGGACGGCACGGTGCGCATGTGCATTGATTATAGAGCTTTGAACAATATCACTATCAAGAACAAGTACCCGCTGCCGAGGATAGATGATCTTTTCGATCAGTTGAGCGGGGCGAGGGTGTTTTCAAAGATTGATTTGAGGTCAGGCTATCACCAGGTGAAGGTGAAGAAAGAAGACACGCCAAAGACAGCTTTTCGGACCAGATACGGCCAGTTTGAGTTCATGGTGATGCCATTTGGTTTAACCAATGCACCGGCAGTATTCATGAACCTGATGAACCAGGTGTTCCACCAATACCTTGACAAGTTCGTGGTAGTATTCATCGACGATATTCTTGTGTATTCCAAGACCCCGGAGGAGCACGAAGAGCACCTGAGGTTGGTCTTAGAGACTCTCAGGAGGGAGAAGCTGTACGGAAAACTCTCTAAGTATGAATTCTTCCTTGACAAGGTCGAATTTCTTGGGCATGTGGTATCGGGAGACGGAATCGCGGTTAACCCACAGAAGATCGAGGCAGTGGAGTCGTGGGCTACCCCCAGTTCGGTAGCTGAGATCAGGAGTTTTCTCGGGCTAGCAGGATACTACAGGAGGTTTGTACAAGACTTCTCTAAGATTGCAGCGCCGATGACCAGACTGACTAGGAAGGATGTGGATTTTGTCTGGACGGAAGAGTGCCAGGCCGCATTTGACGAGCTGAAGAAGAGGTTGACGACAGCTCTAATTTTGACGTTGCCAGCAGGGACAGGTGGTTTCACCATCTACAGTGATGCTTCAGGGAAGGGTCTGGGATGTGTTCTTCAGCAGCACGGGAAGGTAATTGCCTACGCTTCCAGACAGTTACGCCCTCATGAAAAGAACTACCCCACCCACGATTTGGAGTTAGCAGCAGTTATCTTCGCTCTAAAGCTGTGGAAACATTACCTGTACGGAGAGCGTGTGGAGATCTTCACCGACCACAAGAGCTTGAAGTACGTGTTCACACAGAAGGAGCTGAACATGAGGCAGAGGAGGTGGTTGGAGTTGATGAAGGACTTCGACATCTCATTGCAGTACCACCCAGGGAAGGCCAACGTAGTCGCCGATGCCTTGAGCAGGTATCCGATGGCTATGTACTTGACGACAGATAGACATTTGTTGGCTGATCTGGAAAGCTTGGAAATTGAGGTGTTAGTTCCCGGTACTGAGATTCAGATGTGGGGATTACAGATACAGTCCGAGCTAATGTACAGGATCAGAGCTGCGCAGTACGATGATAAGGCTCTGAGGAGTATCAGGGCACAAGTTCAGACAGGATTGTCGGACGACTTTACTATCGCAGAGGATGGTTCCTTACGGCACGGCACGAGGATGTGTGTGCCGAGCGGGGAGCTGCGCGAGAAGGTTTTGCAGGAGGCACACCGCTCTCAGTACTCGATGCATCCCGGTGCCAACAAGATGTATCGAGACTTGAGGGAGCACGTATGGTGGTATGGAATAAAGCGCGAGGTAGCACGCTTCGTATCTCGGTGTCTAGTGTGCCAGCAGGTAAAGGCAGACCGGCAGAGGCCAGGTGGTTTGCTTCAACCTTTACCGATCCCAGAGTGGAAATGGGAGCACGTGACCATGGATTTCGTTTCAGGGCTTCCACGTTCTCCAGGAGGAAAGGACGTGATTTGGGTCATCGTGGACAGGTTGACCAAATCAGCCCATTTCTTACCTTTCAAGGTGGGCACGTCGACAGAGAGGCTAGCAGAGATGTACGTGCGACAGATTATTAGGCTTCATGGAGTTCCTGTAAGCATCGTCTCAGATCGGGATAGTCGTTTCACTTCCCACTTTTGGAGGAGTCTGCAGGCTAGCTTGGGCACTCAGCTCAAGTTCAGTACCGCATATCACCCCCAGACAGACGGGCAGTCTGAACGGACTATTCAGACTCTCGAGGATATGCTACGCACTTGTGTTCTAGATTTCGGAGGTTCTTGGGAGAATCATCTGCACCTGGTAGAGTTTGCTTACAACAACAGCTACCAGGCCAGCATCGAGATGTCACCATTTGAGGCTCTTTATGGACGGAGGTGTCGTACACCGTTATCTTGGGACGACGTTGGAGAGAGAGCCTTGCTAGGACCAGAAATGGTCGTGGATGCAGCAGAAAAAGTAAAACTCATTAGAGACAGACTGCGAGTGGCGCAGGACAGACAGCGGCATTGGGCCGACAGCCACCGTAGACCCCTTGAGTTTCAGGTATAGATTGTTAATTTTCTGGCTTGTGTTTGTTGTTTAGACTGCGTGTTGAGACAGTTTTATTTTAGGTTGGCGATCTAGTATTCCTACGGATTTCTCTGATGCGTGGCACGATTCGTTTTGGTGGAGGCGGGAAGCTTAGCCCACGTTACATCGGACCCTTCGGTATTCTTGCGAGGGTAGGTGCAGTGGCGTATAGACTGGACTTGCCGCCTGCATTAGAGGGAGTGCATGATATGTTCCACGTGTCGCAACTGAGACGGTACGTGGCAGACCCTAGTCACGTACTCGACCACTCGAAGATTGAGGTTGGTCCGATGCTCAGCTACCCTGAGCAGCCCGTAGAGATCTTGGACCGCAGAGAGAAGGTGTAGCGGAACCAAACTATTCCCTTGGTACGTATTGCATGGAGACATCACTCTCCGGAGGAGTCGACCTGGGAGAGAGGGGATGAAATGCGCGAGCAATAACCGTATCTCTTCTAGACTTGAGGTATATTTTCTTTTGATTTCATTCTTGTTCTAGTTCAGTCCAATTTCGAGGACGAAATTTCTTTTAGGAGGGTAGACTTGTCACTACCACATTTCCAGATAAGGGCATTTGTGTAATTTCACTATTTTGAATAAATATGTATTAATTTTATCTGCTGAGTTTTATAAACTATTTATATATTGTTAGTGATATTGGCTTTAGGTCAAACCCTAGAACTCATTAGGACTAACCCTAATGAGAAACCCTAATTTGAAAAAATAATTCTAGTGAAACCCTAGAATTTTAATTTGTAGGTTGAACCTCAAACCCTAGACTGACTAAACCTTAGTTAATTAAGTTCTACATGACCTAACCTGGGGTTTTAACCTAAAACTATGCATTAGAAACCCTAACTTGGTTTTAATATAAAAGGGAAGCCTCTCTCAAAGCCATTCTTCATGTAGAAGGAAGAAACCCTAGCCTCCATAAGAAAAACCACTTGTTCTCCACCCAAATTCGAGATCAAACCCTAGGGATCCCATCTTCCTCCTCCAAAGCAAGGAAAACAAGGAACTTGGGTCAAGGAACCTTGAGGAAGAAGAACTTTCATAGGGAAACCATCTCCCTATAGGTAAAACCCTATTTTTATTCAATTATATTCTGTTTTTGTTGATTATTGCCCATTAGGAAACCCTCTTGTTGTATGGATCTCGATTTCTAGGGATCCTACATGAAGCCCTAGGAGAAATTAGGTTTTAAGTGTCCCAACATTTGGTTTCCCCAATTTTTTCGTGAATCCTAACCCTAGGTATTTGTATGTAGACTGATTTCATCTCATACGTATAGATTTGATCTTGATTTTTAGGGTTTTACGTTTGGGTTCATGAGTAATATCATGGAATCTGATTTCAGCACATTACGTGTTTGTTGTTATGCCTAGAAGGATGTATTTTTCTAGTTCTTAGGAACCTTGATTTGTATACTTACATATGGGTTTGTGTAGTTGTATACCTACGATTTGGTGCTGCTGTGTATGAAGGTATTGGGGGAATTCACTGTACAGTCGGGTTATGTGTATTGGGGAATTCTGGGCAGTGTGTAGTCGGGTTGTATACTGTGTGCACTGTGGGGGTTCCTGTGCACAGTCGGGTTTGGGATTTCAGTGTAGGATTTGTATGTCTCTGTGTAGTTTCAGGATATCAATACCTGTGTATTTATCTCAGAATTCAGTGTAGATTCTGTGTGTTTATTGTGTGTTGAAGTGTAGTTAGGAATTAGTCAGTGTCTACCAGTGTATTTCCTGTGTGTGGCTATAGGTCAGTAAGTTGAATACCTGTGTTGCCTGTGAGCATCAGTTAGTCAGTGTGCTGTGCTGTATTAGATAACTGTGTGTAGGTAAGTGTCTGTGTGCAGTGTGGATTTAGTGTGTAGATGAGTGAGAGTGCAGAGTGTAGTGTATCAGGAATTAGTTCCTGTACAGTGTGTGTATGTGAGCAATATGATGTGTGTATTAGTATTTGCCTCAGAATACTGTGTGGCTGTGTGTTTATGTATCAGTCAGTAACTTGTGTGTGTGAGTTCCATAGAACCTAGTATACCTGTGTGTCTTGGAGTATCAGTGATATGAGGGTGCAAAGAGTTCTAGAGACCTATGTGTTAAATATGTGACTGTGTGTGTGCAGGATTTGATTTCAGTATGTTTCAATGTCTCCATGAAACCAGTGCCTGTGTGCAGAAATGTATCAGTAAGTTTCAGTGTGTATCCTAGGGTCCTACAGATTTCAGAATCTGTGTGTGCAATGTGTATCAGTGCTAATACCTGTATGTTTCAGTGAGCAGTATGGGGGTTATATGGCTGTGCTGTGTCACTAAATCGACTGTGTGTGTGTGCAGATGGGTAGCTGGGGAGTTCAGTGCCAGGTCAGTGAGTTCTCAAATGTTTCAGTGGGCATATTACTGGCACAGTGGGTTAGCATCAGTAGGATATGTGTGTATCTGTATAATCTGTGGGTGTGTATACTGTGTGTCAGTATTAGTAGTATAGTGCATTAGTTAGTATTAAGGAGAGGTGGCTGTAGAGTGGATGCATGGGCAGTAGGAGAGTAGGGGGAAAGTCTTAGAGTATCAGTATGAGTTGAGGTTAGAATTTAAGTACTAGTTAAGTAAGAGTTACCTAGTTTAAGTGCTACCTTAGAAGCTATATAGGAATTACATGTATACTAATAGCCTAGAGTAACAAAGTATAACCTAGTATGGTCCTAGTTAACCTAGTATTGACCAGTAAACCTCAGTTTTGACCTAGAAACCCCGTATTTAATAAGTTAATCATGCTCATTCCCTTAATTCATTATTTAACATTGATATCTTATATATAGGTCATTGTGATTCCACTTTGGACATCGATCCTCACACTTTGCTCAGGACCACAGGCGAGTACATTCTCTGACAGTTTTTATTGTTGATTACTTCTATAAATTGTAGTGTATTACATACTTGATTCTGACACTATGGATACACGGGTTAGCACCCTAGATCCCCATCATGAGGAGTCGTGATTGGAATCCATCGTGCTAGCTGGGGGATGGGAAACTATTAGTAGATTATGTGATCATATCTAAATCCTTTACATGCATCATAGCTCACCCCACTTCTCACGTTGGGTGCGGCCTGACCATCTTACATGCATCATAGCTGTTATATATGATTAACCTGACCACTACATGCATCATAGCTAACCATATGGTTAGCCTGACCTACAAGAATCATAGTTAATCATATATAACCAGCCTGATCAAGTCCCAAGCCGATCACATGATAAACTGATAATTCAAACACTTAGCTAGATGTCTACTTTATTCAGATTCACTTGTTCTAGCATTCACTGTTTATTGTTCATTGCTAGATGCTCTATTGCCTATTTTATTTCTCTTGTACTTCTTATTTTCAGCATATACTTTCATCTTGTATTTCTTACACTGTTTATAGATTTTGTCAATTTAATGAAACTGCTGTTAGTGCTTGTACTTCGCTCCAATCCTGACTGGATAATATTTTTCAGAGGACCTGGAGAGCTTGTGCCCCACTCATTACGGCCCAGGATTAGAGGGTAATTTTACTCCAGAAACCCCAGAGGAGTTGCCTAGTCTAGAGAAAAATTTACCTGGCTGTTCTTAGATTATTTTTCTGCATTTATTGTTTTAGACTGAGACTGAGTTGTATTTATTATTTTTGTGACTTTGTGAGGTCATTTAGACCCAGGATTTGAGTTGGACTTATTGTGGTTGGTTTTTATTAGAACTCTTTTCTATTCTCATCGTGCTATTATTTCTATTAGCTTGTGATTGAGTATATCATAGAACTGTGGATTATTATCATTGTCCTCCGTGCGGAGTTGAGACTATTGTCAGGATATATTATATGTTGAGACCTAGACAGCGTTCTACCGCCGATGCTGCGGCGTAGGCTGGACGTACCCACGACTCATGCCCAAATTTCCGGGTGCGGGTCGTGACACGTTTTAATGGTGGCCCATACAGGTCTAGTCCTAGAACCGCATTAGAGCGATATCGTAGTGGTTCTCGCTTAGAGTATTACTACGAGTCTGTTTTAGGAAATAGGAATTTGGCCGAGGATATGCTCAATCACAATTAGGGAATTCTGAATTCTTATGATACTACTCTTACTGATTTTTTTCCCTTAGAAATTTACTATCCTTCCTTGATGATATCGTGTTTATTACTTTAATTGATTCTTTCGATCTGTCTTCAGGATGCCGAGGACCAGGTCCCAGAGACTCGGAGCAGCAGCTTCAGAGAGGTCTGCCACCTCTCGCCCTGCCGGACAGACATCCGCAGCACCTCCTACATCTCCAGTATATGTGGGAGTGTCTGCAGCATTCGGGGGTCCTCCACCACCAGTTCAGAGGGTCCCCACAGCTACGACGGGGCCTCTACCACCACCACCAGTTCAGCATCCAGGAGGTGTGCCCGTCGATGGGGCACAGATGTTCGCCTTGATTCAGGGCATGGTCGATGCCCAGAGGACGTCAGCAGAGGCCCAGAGAGTGCAGGCTGAGGCACATCAGGCCCAGACAGAGATGATGAGGGTGAATATGGAAAATGCTCACCAAGTGGCTCTTCAGGCTGTGGAGAGGGTCACTCAGCCGCAGCAGCATCCTGGTCAGCAACAACAGAGGCCGGGCACCATTATGGATTTCAAGAGGATGATGCCTCGGGAGTTCAAGGGGACAGAAGGGATACTCTACGCCGATGATTGGCTAGAGGACATCGAGAGGAACTTACGCTTGGCACAGCTTCCAGAGGCCCTCCAGATCGAGGCCGCTGGCAGCCAGATGTTCGACATTGCCTTGACGTGGTTTTGCACGGAGCCGAGACTCTTGCGCAGGGGACTCACTTGGGAGGATTTCAAGGAGCTCTTCAAGGAGAAGTTCTTTCCTGATATTGCCCTGGGAGCTTTGGAGAGTCAGTTCCATGACTTAGCCCAAGGGAGCTCGTCCGTCGACGAGTATGTCGCGGAGTTTTCCCGTCTGAGCCGCTTCGCACCGTCGATGACTAGAGATCCGGGGGACAGGGCCCGGAAGTTCAGAAAGGGGCTGACAAGGGAGATCAAGTCTCGCACGTCGGGACGTCGCACAGCTACCTACGAGGGCATATTGATGGATGCCCAGATAGCCGAGGACGACTTGGGCCTCAGGCCCAAGAGGGGACGCGATGGTTCCGGAGGAGCAAACAGTAGTGCGGGACCGGGCAAGCGTCCACACTTTCAGCAGCAACAGCAGAGACCCTTTCAGCAGCAGCATCAGGCACCAGCCCGAGGGCAGGTCCAGCAGCAGCAACAGAGACAGAACCAGCCCGCCATCCAGTGTGTGTACTGCGGGAAGATGGGACATACTAGAGATATCTGCAGGAAGAGATTGGGCTCATGTCTATCCTGCGGATCGACGACACACCAGCTGAAGGATTGCCCTACGATTCGTTCAGGTCAGGGTGGAGCAGCCGCCCAGAGAGGACCAGACAGGGTACCTACCGTACCAGGAGGCCAACAACAGAGGGGACCACTTCCACCACAACATCAGAAGTTTGCCCAGCACCAGCAGCAGAGAGGTGTACCCCAGGGGCGAGCGTACGCCATGGCAGTCGAGGAGATCGAGCCAGCAGGAGACTTGATCACAGGTTCGGTTCTTCTCGATTGTATTCCCGTATTTACCTTATTCGACTCTGGCGCTTCCCATAGTTTTGTGTCTGTATCTTATGCACTTCAACATCATTTAGACACAGAACCATTAGCTAGGACTTGCAAGATCACGACTGGTGGAGGTATTATCCTAGTCCGTGGTCACTGCAAGGACCGGAGAGTGTCAGTAGGAGGCCGAGAGTTGAGCGTGAGCTTACTTGTCATGCCACTTCCGGGGTACGATATCGTGCTCGGAATGGACTGGTTGAGTAGGCATCATGCTACTATAGATTGTTATAGAGGCAGAGTATTATTTAGACCACCAGGGGAGCCAGAGTTTGAGGTCGTCAGAGGAGCAGCGGAACAGAGCAGGAGCACATTTTGTGAAGCCAGGGCAGAAGAAGAGGAGTTGCCACATCCTCTGATAGCGGAGTTCCTGGATGTATTTCCAGAAGAGTTGCTAGGCTTGCCGCCAGACAGGAATGTTGAATTCTCTATAGACTTGGTTCCAGGAGCGGAGCCTATTTCACAACATGTCTATAGAGTTAACAACAGCGAGCTGGCAGAACTGAAGAAGCAAGTTGAGGAGCTGCAGGACAAAGGTTTCATCAAATCCAGTTCATCACCATGGGGAGCTCCGGTATTGTTCGTACCGAAGAAGGACGGCACGGTGCGCATGTTCATTGATTATAGAGCTTTGAACAATATCACTATCAAGAACAAGTACCCGCTGCCGAGGATAGATGATCTTTTCGATCAGTTGAGCGGGGCGAGGGTATTTTCAAAGATTGATTTGAGGTCAGGCTATCACCAGGTGAAGGTGAAGAAAGAAGACACGCCAAAGACAGCTTTTCGGACCAGATACGGCCAGTTTGAGTTCATGGTGATGCCATTTGGTTTAACCAATGCACCGGCAGTATTCATGAACCTGATGAACCAGGTGTTCCACCAATACCTTGACAAGTTCGTGGTAGTATTCATCGACGATATTCTTGTGTATTCCAAGACCCCGGAGGAGCACGAAGAGCACCTGAGGTTGGTCTTAGAGACTCTCAGGAGGGAGAAGCTGTACGGGAAACTCTCTAAGTGTGAATTCTTCCTTGACAAGGTCGAATTTCTTGGGCATGTGGTATCGGGAGACGGAATCGCGGTTAACCCACAGAAGATCGAGGCAGTGGAGTCGTGGGCTACCTCCAGTTCGGTAGCTGAGATCAGGAGTTTTCTCGGGCTAGCAGGATACTACAGAAGGTTTGTACAAGACTTCTCTAAGATTGCAGCGCCGATGACCAGACTGACTAGGAAGGATGTGGATTTTGTCTGGACGGAAGAGTGCCAGGCCGCATTTGACGAGCTGAAGAAGAGGTTGACGACAGCTCCAATTTTGACGTTGCCAGCAGGGACAGGTGGTTTCACCATCTACAGTGATGCTTCAGGGAAGGGTCTGGGATGTGTTCTTCAGCAGCACGGGAAGGTAATTGCCTACGCTTCCAGGCAGTTACGCCCTCATGAAAAGAACTACCCCACCCATGATTTGGAGTTAGCAGCAGTTATCTTCGCTCTAAAGCTGTGGAAACATTACCTGTACGGAGAGCGTGTGGAGATCTTCACCGACCATAAGAGCTTGAAGTACGTGTTCACACAGAAGGAGCTGAACATAAGGCAGAGGAGGTGGTTGGAGTTGATGAAGGACTTCGACATCTCATTGCAGTACCACCCAGGGAAGGCCAACGTAGTCGCCGATGCCTTGAGCAGGTATCCGATGGCTATGTACTTGACGACAGATAGACATTTGTTGGCTGATCTGGAAAGCTTGGAAATTGAGGTGTTAGTTCCCGGTACTGAGATTCAGATGTGGGGATTACAGATACAGTCCGAGCTAATGGACAGGATCAGAGCTGCGCAGTACGATGATGAGGCTCTGAGGAGTATCAGGGCACAAGTTCAGACAGGATTGTCGGACGACTTTACTATCGCAGAGGATGGTTCCTTACGGCACGGCACGAGGATGTGTGTGCCGAGCGGGGAGCTGCGCGAGGAGGTTTTGCAGGAGGCACACCGCTCTCAGTACTCGATGCATCCCGGTGCCAACAAGATATATCGAGACTTGAGGGAGCACGTATGGTGGTATGGAATAAAGCGCAAGGTAGCACGCTTCGTATCTCGGTGTCTAGTGTGCCAGCAGGTAAAGGCAGACCGGCAGAGGCCAGGTGGTTTGCTTCAACCTTTACCGATCCCAGAGTGGAAATGGGAGCACGTGACCATGGATTTCGTTTCAGGGCTTCTACGTTCTCCAGGAGGGAAGGACGCGATTTGGGTCATCGTGGACAGGTTGACCAAATCAGCCCATTTCTTACCTTTCAAGGTGGGCACGTCGACAGAGAGGCTAGCAGAGATGTACGTGCGACAGATTATTAGGCTTCATGGAGTTCCTGTAAGCATCGTCTCGGATCGGGATAGTCGTTTCACTTCCCACTTCTGGAGGAGTCTGCAGGCTAGCTTGGGCACTCAGCTCAAGTTCAGTACCGCATATCACCCCCAGACAGACGGGCAGTCTGAACGGACTATTCAGACTCTCGAGGATATGCTACGCACTTGTGTTCTAGATTTCGGAGGTTCTTGGGAGAATCATCTGCACCTGGTAGAGTTTGCTTACAACAACAGCTACCAGGCCAGCATCGAGATGTCACCATTTGAGGCTCTTTATGGACGGAGGTGTCGTACACCGTTATCTTGGGACGACGTTGGAGAGAGAGCCTTGCTAGGACCAGAAATGGTCGTGGATGCAGCAGAAAAAGTGAAACTCATCAGAGACAGACTGCGAGTGGCGCAGGACAGACAGCGGCATTGGGCCGACAGCCACCGTAGACCCCTTGAGTTTCAGGTATAGATTGTTAATTTTCTGGCTTGTGTTTGTTGTTTAGACTGCGTGTTGAGACAGTTTTATTTTAGGTTGGCGATCTAGTATTCCTACGGATTTCTCTGACGCGTGGCACGATTCGTTTTGGTGGAGGCGGGAAGCTTAGCCCACGTTACATCGGACCCTTTGGTATTCTTACGAGGGTAGGTGCAGTGGCGTATAGACTGGACTTGCCGCCTGCATTAGAGGGAGTGCATGATGTGTTCCACGTGTCGCAACTGAGACAGTACGTGGCAGACCCTAGTCACGTACTCGACCACTCGGAGATTGAGGTTGGTCCGACGCTCAGCTACCCTGAGCAGCCCGTAGAGATCTTGGACCGCAGAGAGAAGGTGTAGCGGAACCAAACTATTCCCTTGGTTCGTGTTGCATGGAGACATCACTCTCCGGAGGAGTCGACCTGGGAGAGAGAGGATGAAATGCGCGAGCAATACCCGTATCTCTTCTAGACTTGAGGTATATTTTCTTTTAATTTCATTCTTGTTCTAGTTCAGTCCAATTTCGAGGACGAAATTTCTTTTAGGAGGGTAGACTTGTCACTACCACATTTCCAGATAAGGGCATTTGTGTAATTTCACTATTTTGAATAAATATGTATTAATTTTATCTGCTGAGTTTTATAAACTATTTATATATTGTTAGTGATATTGGCTTTAGGTCAAACCCTAGAACTCATTAGGACTAACCCTAATGAGAAACCCTAATTTGAAAAAATAATTCTAGTGAAACCCTAGAATTTTAATTTGTAGGTTGAACCTCAAACCCTAGACTGACTAAACCTTAGTTAATTAGGTTCTACATGACCTAACCTGGGATTTTAACCTAAACTATGCATTAGAAATCCTAACTTGGTTTTAATATAAAAGGGAAGCCTCTCTCAAAGCCATTATTCATGTAGAAGGAAGAAACCCTAGCCTCCATAAGAAAAACCACTTGTTCTCCACCCAAATTCGAGATCAAACCCTAGGGATCCCATCTTCCTCCTCCAAAGCAAGGAAAACAAGGAACTTGGGTCAAGGAACCTTGAGGAAGAAGAACTTTCATAGGGAAACCATCTCCCTATAGGTAAAACCCTATTTTTATTCAATTATATTCTGTTTTTGTTGATTATTGCCCATTAGGAAACCCTCTTGTTGTATGGATCTCGATTTTTAGGGATCCTACATGAAGCCCTAGGAGAAATTAGGTTTTAAGTGTCCCAACATTTGGTTTCCCCAATTTTTTCGTGAACCCTAACCCTAGGTATTTGTATGTAGACTGATTTCATCTCATACGTATAGATTTGATCTTGATTTTTAGGGTTTTACGTTTGGGTTCATGAGTAATATCATGGAATCTGATTTCAGCACATTACGTGTTTGTTGTTATGCCTAGAAGGATGTATTTTTCTAGTTCTTAGGAACCTTGATTTGTATACTTACATATGGGTTTGTGTAGTTGTATACCTACGATTTGGTGCTGCTGTGTATGAAGGTATTGGGGGAATTCACTGTACAGTCGGGTTATGTGTATTGGGGAATTCTGGGCAGTGTGTAGTCGGGTTGTATACTGTGTGCACTGTGGGGGTTCCTGTGCACAGTCGGGTTTGGGATTTCAGTGTAGGATTTGTATGTCTCTGTGTGGTTTCAGGATATCAATACCTGTGTATTTATCTCAGAATTCAGTGTGGATTCTGTGTGTTTATTGTGTGTTGAAGTGTAGTTAGGAATTAGTCAGTGTCTACCAGTGTATTTCCTGTGTGTGGCTATAGGTCAGTAAGTTGAATACCTGTGTTGCCTGTGAGCATCAGTTAGTCAGTGTGCTGTGCTGTATTAGATAACTGTGTGTAGGTAAGTGTCTGTGTGCAGTGTGGATTTAGTGTGTAGATGAGTGAGAGTGCAGAGTGTAGTGTATCAGGAATTAGTTCCTGTACAGTGTGTGTATGTGAGCAATATGATGTGTGTATTAGTATTTGCCTCAGAATACTGTGTGGCTGTGTGTTTATGTATCAGTCAGTAACTTGTGTGTGTGAGTTCCATAGAACCTAGTATACCTGTGTGTCTTGGAGTATCAGTGATATGAGGGTGCAAAGAGTTCTAGAGACCTATGTGTTAAATATGTGACTGTGTGTGTGCAGGATTTGATTTTAGTATATTTCAATGTCTCCATGAAACCAGTGCCTGTGTGCAGAAATGTATCAGTAAGTTTCAGTGTGTATCCTAGGGTCCTACAGATTTCAGAATCTGTGTGTGCAATGTGTATCAGTACTAATACCTGTATGTTTCAGTGAGCAGTATGGGGGTTATATGGCTGTGCTGTGTCACTAAACCGACTGTGTGTGTGTGCAGATGGGTAGCTGGGGAGTTCAGTGCCAGGTCAGTGAGTTCTCAAATGTTTCAGTGGGCATATTACTGGCACAGTGGGTTAGCATCAGTAGGATATGTGTGTATCTGTGTAATCTGTGGGTGTGTATACTGTGTGTCAGTATTAGTAGTATAGTGCATTAGTTAGTATTAAGGAGAGGTGGCTGTAGAGTGGATGCATGGGCAGTAGGAGAGTAGGGGGAAAGTCTTAGAGTATCAGTATGAGTTGAGGTTAGAATTTAAGTACTAGTTAACTAAGAGTTACCTAGTTTAAGTGCTACCTTAGAAGCTATATAGGAATTACATGTATACTAATAGCCTAGAGTAACAAAGTATAACCTAGTATGGTCCTAGTTAACCTAGTATTGACCAGTAAACCTCAGTTTTGACCTAGAAACCCCGTATTTAATAAGTTAATCATGCTCATTCCCTTAATTCATTATTTAACATTGATATCTTATATATAGGTCATTGTGATTCCACTTTGGACATCGATCCTCACACTTTGCTCAGGACCACAGGCGAGTACATTCTCTGACAGTTTTCATTGTTGATTACTTCTATAAATTGTAGTGTATTACATACTTGATTCCGACACTATGGATACACGGGTTAGCACCCTAGATCCCCATCATGAGGAGTCGTGATTGGAATCCATCGTGCTAGCTGGGGGATGGGGAACTATTAGTAGATTATGTGATCATATCCAAATCCTTTACATGCATCATAGCTCACCCCACTTCTCACGTTGGGTGCGGCCTGACCATCTTACATGCATCATAGCTGTTATATATGATTAACCTGACCACTACATGCATCATAGCTAACCATATGGTTAGCCTGACCTACAAGAATCATAGTTAATCATATATAACCAGCCTGATCAAGTCCCAAGCCGATCACATGATAAACTGATAATTCAAACACTTAGCTAGATGTCTACTTTATTCAGATTCACTTGTTCTAGCATTCACTGTTTATTGTTCATTGCTAGATGCTCTATTGCCTATTTCATTTCTCCTGTACTTCTCATTTTCAGCATATACTTTCATCTTGTATTTCTTACACTGTTTATAGATTTTGTCAATTTAATGAAACTGCTGTTAGTGCTTGTGCTTCGCTCCAATCCTGACTGGATAACATTTTTTAGAGGACCTGGAGAGCTTGTGCCCCACTCTTTACGGCCCAGGATTAGAGGGTGATTTCACTCCAGAAACCCCAGAGGAGTTGCCTAGTCTAGAGGAAAATTTACCTGGCTGTTCTTAGATTATTTTTCTGCATTTATTGTTTTAGACTGAGACTGAGTTGTATTTATTATTTTTGTGACTTTGTGAGGTCATTTAGACCCAGGATTTGAGTTGGACTTATTGTGGTTGGTTTTTATTAGAACTCTTTTCTATTCTCATCGTGCTATTATTTCTATTAGCTTGTGATTGAGTATATCATAGAACTATGGATTATTATTATTGTCCTCCGTGCGGAGTTGAGACTATTGTCAGGATATATTATATGTTGAGACCTAGACAGCATTCTACCGCCGATGCTGCGGCGTAGGCTGGACGTACCCATGACTCATGCCCAAATTTCCGGGTGCGGGTCGTGACACATTTCCATTGCATATGTGAGAACTCTTGGAAGAATACGTAGAATCCCAACAGCCACGCTTCAGGTTTTGTGTTTGACTCTTCGCTTAGGAAAATGAACCATCGTCTCATTTCACTTATGAGTTATGCATAGGAATTCGGACCATCAACTTCTCTTATAAATACTGAAGTTGTTCCCTCAATTCCAAACTTCTCATACAAACTCGCCTTTGTCCAATGGCCTCCCAAGATGCTTCTAGGAAGAGGGCAAGGTAAACCAATGAAGCGACTTGCTTCCACTCCGGTCAGAGCCAACTCTGATCACGCTTCTACCATTCTTGTGCCAACCTCTGTTGAGGAAAAGAAAGAAGTTTCCCATGTACAATTGCGTAAGGCAGAACTCTTCCGGGGCCTCCTTGGCCCTTCATTGGATGGACTCACCCATCCCCATACTGAAGTCGATGATCTCCGTGCTCCTTCTGACGAGTTTAGGAGACGAGAGGAGCAGGCTAGAGTAGAAGCTTCCCGTCGACTGTTTGCATCCTCGGGTGTCTGCATTATGCATGCTCTTGCGACTTTTGTAAACAATATTGATTCAGAGGACTGATTCCTCCTCTCCCTAAAATTTTTACTGTTGTCCTCTTCCCCGTTTTTATTATTGAAGAAGTTTGTTTTCTTTCTATGGTTTGAATGATGACATCAGAAATATCATAAATTTAGAAGAATTTTGTGGACTCAGTATCCGTTGTGTACTTGAAACTAAGTACAGATAATAAGAATAAAATAACACTATCAGAGATCATATGGACATGATAGGTTTTCAGATTGGGACCCCATTGTATATATCTGCTCAGAGGTGATATGGACATGCAGAATATAATTCCATGGGGATAATTTGATTGACTCGATACACATGGTTTACTTGCAATGAGTACAGGTAATCAAGTTTGGAGGTGAAACACTATCAAAGGTAATATGGACGTGATAGGTTACTCTGTGAAATAAAATAAAGTAGAGGTGATATGGACATGACTGTTCTCTTTGGCAAATTTTACTCTATTGGGGAATTTTGAGGACCCGTTACTTATAACGTATTCAAGACTCTTGAATACAAGTAATAACTCGAGATGAGAAAATATTGCATGAAGTATGTTAGGGAGGAATATGAGGACATTTCTCAACCGCACTGTGAAAGAGAAACTTTAAGGTGGACCTATTACCCATAACGTATCCAAGACTCTTGCATACAGATAATAGATTTTAAAATATACGTTGTTGGGGAATAAATGTCACACTTGTATATTTATATTATTGGAGATAGAATAAAGTAAATACAAACACTTTGTATTTATAAATGACCTGATGGGGATGAAAAGTACAAGTCTAGCTTAGACATAGTACATTTTAAGGAACTTACCATTGATTGGCATCATTAGCAAATCTTATTAGGCTTTGCGAGCTGATATGTGCTAATGGAATACACTATTTCCATAATGAAGGGGCCTTCATATTTGGCTTAGAATTTTCTTTTGCTCTTGTGTGTCATGACCATTGGCCTTCTCACTGTCAAGACCAGATCGCCAACTTAGAATATTCTTTCTTTGACCTTCCTGTTAAAAGCTCTGAAGATACGTGCCTGGTTTCCAATCCCATTTAACCCAAGTATTGCACTGCCATCAAGTACGTATTCCAAGTACAAGATTTTGATTTCGATTCTTCGTTATCCCAACTTCCTCGATCAATTCTATAAGTCCGACAGCAAAATCAATCCGATCAGTCCTCGATACTATCTTATTCTTTCAACCACATGATCGATCCAACTTTAAATAATTCAACCGATCAATATCCGAGCACCATAGTCTGTTCTAAACGCATCAACATCAACTTTCTAGCGGAGACTTCAAATCCAAATTCTAACTCTAAATCTTGTTGCCCCAGCTCCGTAGTCTTCTCCGGTCACTCTCTAAGGTCGATCACACTGGTTCTATCTTTCGGTATTAGGTCATCTGCCTAACCACTAGCTCAGCTCACCAGTTCAAAGTTACGTATCAAATTATCATCCTCAATATGTAACTAAACATTCACTGCATTCACCCAAATCCTAGGTTCAAACCATCGTTCGATCTTACTGGATATTCTACCAAAGCTCGTCCGAGTCAGTCTTACCGTCCAATGATCTGCATACACCAGCTCAGTCAGAATAGGCATCACCAATGGTACCCATAGCTGTAAAATCGGTATCGTCATCAGGATCTTCCAACTCCATCGCTTCACCACCACTTGATATACCGGCTCGTCCCCGTTGCTCATGTCACGACCATCCTTTGTATTTTGGAAACAACAAAGGGCTCTCGAGTCACACTTAGTCATTGATGGCTACTGTTGATGGGATTCAGATTTTTAATTCTGCAGAGAAGGGACTCAAACACCATGGTTGGCGTGTCGCTATGGAAGAGGAGATATGAGCACTTCAAAAAAATTATACATAGGACTTAGTAGATTTGTCTACTGATAAGAAGGCGATAAATTATAAATGGGTGTTCACAATCAAGGTTTAACCGGATGGCACTCTTGATCGTCTGAAAGATCATATTGTGGCAAAAGGATATTCTCAAACTTATGATGAGAATTATTTTGAGACATTCTCCCTAGTTGCTAGAATGACCTTTTTGCTCGTGTTACTATCATTAGCCATATGTTATGACTTTCCCCTACTTCAGTTGGATGTAAAGAATGTATTTTTTCATGTGGACCTTGAAAAGCATTGTAGCTCTAGGTATCGGTATGACACCGTCTGAGACTTTATGTGCTGAAAAGTCGCCTAATTGTAAAGACACCAAGTTAGCAGTGATTGTCTTCTCATCGTTATGGAGAATGATCTCCTTAGAGTCTATCAGCTATTGTATCTTTCTTTTTAATACGTAGCACGCTTTTGTAGGGTGTGCACGTATCGGTGATACAGATAATATTTTGGATCATCCGTTTTGCCAGTCTCATCTAGCTGTTTGATATCAGGCAACTGCAACTTGTTTCTTTTCATCAAGTAGTCAAAGATACTAATGATATCACTTTTATCAAAAGATTACCCCCTCAAGCTTTGAGGATTCCGGAGGCTTTTATGCTGGCGGAGAGGTAGGTCGCTTGGACACATTTATGGCAAGAGCTTCCTTTCCTTTATTATTGTGAGTATTATTGTTATTGAAAGGACATTTGTGTTTATCTTCCGTGCCAGGTATCTTAAGCCTTAACAAGCTCATGTTGACTTCTTTCGCGTTCTGCTCAGCAAGATCAGCATTTATAATGAATGGAGTCCAATCTCCAAATCGAGCGGTGCCAATATAAAATTTTATTCCCAGTAATAAATTCTTCCTACATTTGTCCATAAATACGATCTCAGGAATACCGGGGGGGGCAACTTCAGGGTTGCCTGCCTGAATCTCTCTATGAATTCACGAACAAGTTCTTTCTCTTATTGCTTGATGTCAATGAGTTAAGACATAGTCATATCCATCCCTCCATCATAGAATTGGGAGAGGAAGAGACTCTTTAGGTTATCGAATAATGATATACAGTTGTCTGAGAGACTACAGAACCAATCATAAGCTACACCGGCTAAAGCTCCGACAAATAGCTTAGTGAGGAGAGTGCCATCTCATGGCAGATATGTTATCATCATGTCAAAATAGTTCATATATTGACGAGGTGACATCTTTCCTTCAAACATGATCATTTCTTGGGGCTTGTACTTAGGTGGAAAGACAACATTATTCCAGTGACATGGATAAGGTTGCCTTATTTCCAGCTTTTGGAGTTTGTTTCGGTTATTCATAGCATCAAACTGGGAACACAACTCGCGAATAGCCTCTTGTGTGTCTTCCGTCTGAGGTGGTACATCTGACTGGAGAGACGTTGGTTGAACTTGTACAACTACCGGTTTCATTCCACCCCCAGCATTGAGGGGGTTAAGAGTTGGTATTGCTGACTCTTGATTGCCATAAACATCTAGGTTTGTATTTCCCATCAATGGTGTTATGCTCGGAGACGGTTGTACAAGAATGGATACAACAACCTGCACAGGTGCTGTTGTGGTAGCATGTTGAGCCATCATCATCTGATGCATATTCTACATCATAGTATGCATATCTTTGAAAGTAACTTCCAACGAATTTAGACGATGTTCGGTACTTCCTGATAGGGATGCATCCTACTCGTCACCAATAGTATATACACTAACCTCCATATGGACGCCAGAAGGGCTAGTTGATTGCATTGTGTAGTTGGAGTCTACATTGTATGTTTCATATCTTGGGGGATTGCTACCCCCCGGTAAGGTCAACTTCAGATTCTGAGGGATGGCCATTCCTCGTGAGAGCAAGTTCCCATCTCCGAGAATGTATGTTCTGGTATACCCCTTCAAAGGATTCGACGAGCTGGTCGAACCTCCTCTGACTAGGCGTCCTCGAAGTACTTCATCTTGAATGTCTTCCACCATAGGAAAGTCGTGAGGCCATGTATACCGAAGCCAAAAGTAGCTCATCATCATTTCTTTGGTTATCAATTTGCTACCCAGGTTGCTGTCTAATAGGAAAAGTGTAACTCAACCGGTCGAACACAGACCGTTTAGTAGATGATTCAACTATTTTAGCACAGTAACAGTTGATTATAATTTTGTGGCAACTACATTGATGCTCATTTGGAAGCACCATTACAGGCACAAAGGATTCCCTCTCTTTACGCTTCTGTACAAGAATTTTGCGTATGTCAGGAGGAGGAAGAGAAGTAGAAGAAGAAGGCAGAATGTTCCTTTTTATATTGTGTACATTGAATTTTGCATACACATTTTTAGTACCACGCGTATACAGTGAGGAGCTGGCATGAGTGGCGCTTCTTTCAGAAGTACATGCTTTTGTCTTTGTACGCATAGCTTTGCACGCATATCTTATCTACTGTACGCACAATCAGCATCTTCAGGAATAGAGGCGCATAACTTTCCTTCTGTCATGCGCATAATTCTGAGATGCGGTGGGAAAGTCTTTTATGCTGACTACTTTTGTGCGCGCAAGAAGTCTTTCTTCTATTGGCGTGGTATTTTGACCACTTCCTTGCCACTAGGTCTGAATGAGACAGAAGGTGCGCCTGCACTCTTTTCTGCTTATAGGGTGGTTTGAATAGCAGAGCCCTTGTCGGGTTTGATTTATACATTGCGCTGATCATGCAAGGATTTGGCAGCATGAGGATGAATAATCCCCTTGGCATCGTAGTGAATTCCTCTATCAAGGAAAGCTTGGTTCACTCCCCCCCCCCCCCCCCGCGCGCTTATTTTTGTAAGAGTTTCACGATTTGTTACCCTTAGTTACCATATTAGCATGGCTAAGGGGAACATCCACCAAGTCACAGACCCGGGACGAAGAAACAGTCCATAATGATGGAATCCTCGTTAGCAGCAGTCAACATACTCTTTCCTTTGTTCGAAGCAACTTCAGGATAATAGGAGCGAGGCATGGGCAACCAAGTCTTGCGGCTCTTCCTCGACTTGGGCACAGTTGGGGGGCTAGCACTACCCTTAGAGATCATCTCTTCATAGGCTTGTTGGTCAAATTAAATGACAAAAGTCTTCTTCGTTGTTCCAACTAACGCGGTATCGTATTGAGCTATCACCTTCTCGTCTGAGGAGATGGTCGTCCCCAGAAGAGTTGCCATTTTTTTGCCATGAATATATCCAAAGCTACTAGCACTTCTCCCATTCCACAAATTGTTCTTGATGAACTTCCAAAGATTTAATCCGTTAGAGAATGAAATGATCCACAATATTCCATCTTCAGAGGAGATCAGACTTACCATCAATGCAATGAGTCCTTGTAAATCCCCAGGACCAGACCCAGCTATTTTCTATCAAAAATATTGGGATATTATTGGAACAGAGGTAACTAATCCCATTCATAATTCTTTCTCAAACTTCTCTACGCCGACATCTCTTAATCACACATATATTGCCATCATCCTGAAAATTGCCACTCCTTCTATACCAGCATCTTGATCATTAAAAAATCTACTACATACTCCAATTTATTTTTTTCCAGATGACTGTTTGCCATGAACAAAAATTTATACAAACTTTTGTGTTGCAAATTGTGAAAGAAAAGAAAAGTACAATAAATTCTATACAAGAATCTAAAATACAATAATTCTGGGGAAGTATAGCTATGGAGATCTGATCTGCGGTCGATCACTTTACTCCTTGGACTACTCGACACAAAAAAAAGATGCAAGAACACTAGAAAGCTTGGAGAACTTGGTAACAAGAAAGCCTTGATAGAACTGGCACATAGATGGGTGTACGCATCTATGTTCGTCCGTGTATCTGAAGGATGCACTAACCACTCTATTTATAGCCTTCAAGAACGGTTATATGGGTGTACGCACACTAATGGGTAATCTGTAATATATTTGTCGTTGTGCACGAATATTTAAGTAAATATCATCCCACGTTCTGCTTAGTGGGTGCATAACTTACTGCCTGCTTGACACATGGCTTTCCTATACGAGAAAAGCCTAATTCATTGGGACAGTTATTTGTGCATATTTTACAAAAAATATGACATATATAAAAGACACATAATCATAACCGCACAGTGTCAGTTAGGATCATAAGCGCACGATTGGAGAAGTTTAGCAACACTGGCGCACTTTAGTAGAATTAGGAGATAGTAGCCATACTGACGTGCTTTGATAGAGTTTGGCACACTGGCGTGCTTTGATAGAGTTTGGCACACTGGCGCACTTTGATAGAGATAGCATCACTGGCGTATTCTGTTAGAGATAGCATCACTAGTGTACTATGTTAGAGATTTGGCCAGATTATCCACTAAACGATAACCTAGGTCTACGTAACAGATATCCTCTTCATTAATGACTCTGATCTCCCCGTTTTCTGCATCTTTCAGTTGTCAGTTCATTGCATTAAATGTACAGAGGAAACATGAAGTTTGTACGCTCACCAGTGTTGAGTTGAGCAAATTGGCACAAGTGTGCACCTCTGTTTTGCTCTTTAAAAAAGTGTGCCACACTCTAAAACTTTAAGAAAGTATGTCAGTCTTCTTTTGGGCTTGTTCTATGAAGGAGTACACAACTGCTCTCTTGTATATGTAGGCATACTTTTTATGCTTCTACAAGACCCCTTCAATGTTTTTTTTAAAATTTTCAAAGATAAATTCGAAATATTTTTAACTAGAAGCATGAAAAGCAGTTGAGATATTTGTGCGCACATTCTGGCAGAATCCTAACAGATTGCTGACGTGACTAAGTCCTAAATGAACATTTGACTCAATCCCTGACTTGACGTGGTTTCAAGGCATTGCATGCAGCGTTATTTTTTAGAAGTTTTATTTTTGAGAATCTCTCTCTCCGCCTATATATAGAAAGAGAACCCTCCCTCAGGACAGACCAATCAGAACTCCTCAAAAATATTTCCTTCTTCTCGTGAGAATGAGCACAGCTACCTTTCGGATCAAACCTAAGAAGAAGATGCCAATCGTGATCAGGCACCGCAGACATTCGAACAATCGTAAGAGGAGACGCCCTCCGTCAATGGGTGAGATGAGGATATTCTACTGTTGACTTTCCTTTCTCCTAGTTTCCATGTAAACAGTAGAGAGTATAGGACTAGGATTTGGACCACCAATCTACACTTTAGGATTTAGAGTTTTAATAATTGAGAGAAATTGTGTTTTGAAAGAAGAGAGAGAGCACAGGGAGAAGAGAGAAAAATGAGAAATAAAACTCATTGGCTTTTATACCAAATTTTGGATTACCCTCAAATAATAAAATAAAATGACAAACTTGTAAATATATTAAAAAAAATTTAGACCGCACTAAGTAAAAAAAATGTAGTGACTTTAGAAATTGCCATATATTATAGGTTCCTCTTCAATTCCTACCCAACGTGGGAATAAGGAGGTCGAACAGACATTAAGTATGGACATACAAGAATAACAACGTTAATTGCTTTACCATTTATCAAGAAAATATTTACTGGGAATAGAAGACAGAACGGACCAAAATAGTATCATTTTCAACCAAAAGGAAACCTACCAGGACTAGAGTAAATTATAGAAATATGTAAACAGGGCTGGCCCAAGGAATTGGATTGTCCTATCTCGAGCTAAATTTGGTTGCTCTTTGTTCTTGATTTCAAAAGAAGATAGTCCTTAACAGTGACGTCGAAGTCTCCAGATCTGACGGTGTCGTCGAGCTCGGATTCCGAGTTCCTCTCCTTGAACTACTCGAGGCCATTTCGGTAGGAACTCAAAATATGGGTCTATGGATTGCTAGTTCAACTGACAGATAGGAGTTGGGATGGACCGCGGAGGCTCTATTGACGGAGAGGGTGGAGACTTAAAGACGAATTGTCCGACTTACCCCAAGGTCGTCCCTCTCTGCAAATGAACAATACCACAGCACAATGTCACAATCGCTAACACATTACAATTTTAACGAGGAAATCCAACTCGAAAGAAAAAAAAACATGGAAACCACAGTTCAATCCGAAAAAAATTCACTAATAAAATAAAAAAAAATACACCAACTCCTCTACAATTTCTCCCACCGCCGATCCGAACAAGGATTACCTAGACTTCACACGGAATAAAAATAAATACAACTGAGAGTACAACGAAATTATCGAAACAAAAAACTAGAGGAATTAAGAACCCATGTGGAGTTGCAAACCCTGTTGTTGTATCTCTAAATTAGGTACAATGAAATATAATCAACTCCTGGTACTTCCCAAACTCTGAGACGATCTGGACCGTACAAAACTTCATCCTAGCTCTGACCCAAAATTTGACTTGCGCTCAATCTCGTAGACTCAGTATACTGTCGGTATACCGGTTAGTAAATTCGTCGAGATCTAGATTAGTAAGATGGACGAGATCTAGATGCTCTCGGCACAATCAAAGCCTGCAAAAATGGTCAGACATACATCTGCTACAGTAAAAATTGTACTTGCTATAGTTTACTCTGTGATGTTCTCCACATGAGTAAGAAAATCAAAACCAACAATATCAACAAGAATTAGCAACTAATAAAGGTAAATTATCGAACTCGAGTGACCCTTGTGATTACCGGAAAGAGGTATAAGATCCTGATTGGGTGGCGGAAGATCGGTAGATCGAGCCACGGGAGCATATTATTCCTTCTATTTATTTGATAGAAGCTGGAGGCAGTGGACCCAAAAAAGCAAAGTGCACAAAGTCCAGAACGTTATGCTGGACATCTCAAAAAAAAAAAAGATTAAATTATAAGAGATCACCCAAGCGTGTTCTTCTTCTCCGATTTCATCATCAACCATCCTCGTGACACTCCAAATTCGTGGCCACACCAAAATCTAACCACACATTGCGCTTATCATGTGGCAGCCTATATGTAAATAATATTAATATCGTGGTCTTACACATAATTAATACATAGACCGTCACATCATGTGGTACTCAGCAAAATATAGCCGAATCTGACATACTCCCTGGAGCTATCACCAGTGTAATGCTGGAAGAGATGTTTAGCCTAGCATGAGAAATAGGAGCAGCTTAGAAAAGCCAAGGAGACTGCCTATGATCCCACATACAGATCTCAACATAGCTCAGAGAACTGATAGAGAGGATATATATACATAGGCAAGTCATCCTTGGCTTACCAAAGCTAAGCTCCCATCTTCATGTAAGGCTTCTCTTCCTCTACTACATCACTTCACATACAGATACAATGCTTCTTTGTTTTGTGTTGTGTTGTGTTGTCTACTTCACCTTACTAATGCCTCTCTATTTATAAGGCTAACATGATGATCCTTATCTTGAAAGTCAAGTCAGCCTAGTCAATAATATATATAGACTTAATTACAACTTGATATCCTCAACTATCGAAAATGTTAAATTTGATCCCCTCAATTTTTATAGGTACTAACTTAATACTCTATCTCAACTAATATTTTCAACTTAATATCCAAAATTTTCTTTATTCCTAAACTACTCTTCCCACACCCACTCCCACCACCCCCACTCCCACTCCCACTCCCACCAGACCGCCGCCCGGACACCCCCTACCCCAACGAACCCCCTTCTCCCTGCCCCGGCGACCACGTTCCCCCAACACCCCCCCTCCCCCACCCCACGCCACCCCGCCACCCCCTTCCCCCCGCTCGCGCATCCCTCCCCCACACCGCGCGAGTCCGCCGCACACCCGTCGGCGTGTCCGCAGCACGCTCGCCCTCGTGCCTACTGTGCACCAAAGAGGGGGGGGGGTGTTGTCTCCGTAGAGGGAGGGAGGGAGGGGTGGTCACCGGAGAAGGGTGGGGTCGCCGGAGAAGGAGGAGGGGGGGAGAGAGTAGTGAGCGACAATTTGGTCTCTCTCTTTTTTAGGGTATCATGTTAGCATCTATCAAAGTTGAGGGGGTCAAGTTCAACATTTTGGATAGTTGAGGATATCAAGTTGTAATTAAGCCTAATATATATCAAAAAGATATCCGAAACACATTGCATTATTCCGATGCCAACTTCATCCAAGTTCTCGCTGTCATAGACCACAATCTAAAATTCTCTTATCTCACAAAAGCAACCAAGCCGTTTCTGAGCATGTGCAAGTTGTACGTATTGTATAGGACCAGGACCGCGATTGCACAGGATTCCAAAAACTTGAAGGCTCCAAAAAATTAACCTATGTATATATTATTAATGTGAAATCTCCATGTTTAGATGTAGGCCTTCCTATTTTTCAGAATAAGCCTGCTATTCATCATCCAAAAAATTTGAGTGACGCCACCTCTCATTATATGGCATCTAAAATGTCAGCAGATATGGCAGCAGACATGACAAATTTTAACCCAAAAAATTACTCACCCAAAAATAATAATGTTAATTTTAATTTTAATATTAATGTTAATTTTAATTTTTCTGTTAATTTTAATATTAATATTAATATTAACTTTAATTTTAATATTAATGTTAATATTAATATTAATGTTAAAATTTAGCATATCACCTGTCATTTCAGATGTCACATAATGGTATATGGTATCACCCAAAAAAATTTGGGTAATGAATATCATCTTTTGTTTTCAGAAAGTGCAATAATATAATCTTTTGAATGTCAGATTAAAAAAAAAATTATTTTTTTAGTAATTGTATATGGCTCTTAGAATATAATATCAGAAACGAGACATCTTTTCTTAGTGTGTTGCGATTCAATGGAATGTCAAAGCATATTTTGGACACAGAGCCTTTGAAATTCTTGCAACTCTTCATTGATTGGCAATTTAACTTATAATAGATGTCTTAAAGGTTTGGGTCCCTTATCAATCACCATATATACCTATGTTTCAATACTAACTCATAATAAGAACTTAGCAATTATATTATAAAACTGTACACATTTTTTCTATTTAGGTCCTTTATTTTTTTTGTTTTTATAATCAGAAAGATGATAGGTATGTAATCTAACCGTTATTAATGCCGAGTTATAAAAATTAAGAACTCATGAGTTCCTCTAGGATTTCGTAATAAGTAATGCTATTTGCACCTCTAAATTGTCCATCCAAACTATCTCTTCTTATGTGATAGCTGACGTAGTTAATGAAATAGCATTATGTCTAGCAGCTGACATGACAAATTTTAACCCAAAAATTAATTATCCAAATTTTTTTATGTTAATATTAACATTAATGTTAATGTTCATATTAATTTAAATTTAAATTTTAAATTTAACATTAATATTAATGTTAATTTTGAACTTTAGAATTTTATTAAAATTAAAATTAAAATTAAAATTAAAATTTTGATAATTAATTTTTTGGTTTAAAATTTGCCATGTCAGCTACAATGTTATATGCTACATAATACTATTAACAAGTCATGACAGCTGTCACATAAGAAGAAATAATTTGGAGGAACAATATGAAGATGCAAATAGCATTACTCTTATATATTGTTCTTTTTCAAAAAATCAAAAACAAAATTGTTCCAGGAATCACTTTTAAGTTTCCACTTTCACACCATATTTGACAAGCCATTTTTAGCTGCTTTTGTGTTCGCATATTCCTCAACAACTTGCAGATGAAACTATAGAATTGGAATATTTTCTTCAACTTCAAGCATACTACTCCTATTATATTCTTTGCATTTATTTATACTAATAATATATAACCCAAATACTAGATAGATATATCACTAATTTTTTTAGGTTTCCTTTGGTATTTGAAGGAAAAGAAAGAAAATCAATTATTTGCTCTCTTTTTTTCCCTTCAAAATTTACAATTTCCATCAATTTTTTTTTTTCGGTAGATTTGGAAAGACCAGAAATATAGTCAGAATACGTCTTTGAGTAGGAATAGTTTAGTCCTAAACTTTTGTAATGAATTCAGAAAATTGAAAGGAAAAGTGAATCATTGGGGTGGATGAAAAAACTATTTTCTGCCCTTTTTTTTTTCCTTTGGGAAACCATTTTTCTTTTCGGCTCCTTTCCTTTGACATCTAAACATAGAAAATGAATGACTTTTTTTTCCAAATGCCTAATTGTTCCATATATATAAAAGATATTTAGTCAACCACTAACTCAAATTTTCATACTAATCTAAAATCATTATTCATTATCTGTCATTTCTCTCTCAATCTAAACTAAAACGTTTGTTTAAAATCTATTCAATGCCTTCGGCCAGGTTACTGGTTTCTATACTTGGTATGTTGAGATTGATTTCCCAACCAAAATCATCAGGCCGCAGATCTGCTGTCACCGATATTCTGTACCATTTATATCATTTGTTCTCAGCATGTGACCCATGTCCTCAGCTCCAATAATTATGAATACAAAAAGTATAATGTGTCACATGTTGAAAACAGATGACAGAATTGGTACAGAATATCTGAGACAGCAGATCCGTGCATGCAAACACGTCAGAAGTGGTAGAAAACATGTTCAATTAACAACAGACAATTCTAAAATTGAAACATAGTCCAATAATTTACCAAAGAGAGGGCACTCCTAAAAAACCTGTGAATCTCGCAATTAGTATGATAATTTCTCCAACGAAACAAATTACAAACAATAGTTATGTACTCAAAAAAAAAAAAAAAATTACCCGGCCAACAGCAGACCCCTTTGTCACCAAATGTGCTCAAAACTAAAGCACATGTACATCCCTATAGATAACTACTCTCCCTCACAAAGAATGATGATTCTCAAGAAATAAATGTTTCCTTTCCAAAATAACTGGATGTACAAACTATTGCCAAGAGTTGGCATCTAATTCGGGGTCAGTGAAAAGAAAAATGAAGTTAATTCCTTCTGCGCGACTTGTATACCGAGAAACAGATGTATCCTTCTATGTATCCTATGCTCCGTCAAATTAATAAAATTTCTGGGTTAGCCTCCGAGGATATATATATATATATATATATATATATATTCGCATATCCCTCTGGAAGAGAATCTATATTATGAGAATTATTTCCACGGTCCTTCAGAGACCAGGCTGTACTAATTAATCATCAGGATCCAACCCTTCTTCAAGTGTAGTTCCATCAGATTCCTCCTGCTGCTCTGAATCGCCACTATCTTCAACCAACTCGGTCTCCTCAACATCCTCTCCCTTCGGATAGTTGGCTTTCAGAGGAACAGTCGCTAGGTTACGAATCATCCACTCAGGGCACTCGTTCAAGCCCCCATATAGGATATCCTCACTGCTGCCTTTCTGCAGATCTGTAACAAGGGGAGATCTCGATGTTCTGCAGGAACATTCTGGCAGTGGATGAGAGAGGAATAAAGACGGTTTTGACTGGTGAGCTGCTTCTACCAGACCATCGATGCCCAAACTCTTGTTAAGATGGTGCCGTATCAACATTGTCCAATTACGGTGTGGATGGTAGAGATGATCCCGGGTGATATCAAAGAGGTTAGCAAGAGCTTTTCTGGCAAAGGAACAGAGAAAGATTCTTATTAGGGAATAATAATAATAATAACAATAAACATCAATGTGTTTTAAGTAAACAAGATGAAATGTCTGCAACAGTGTTCGGTGATAACTACCAATATGACCCCATCTATACTTGCAGTGCTGATAAACTAAACCTAACTAATTTCCTCATTTGTTGTACTCGAAACTCCTCTAGCAAATAATGACATGATTCAAATTTTAAACAGGGCTATATTTTCATCGGTCACCATCATCCAAGCCTTCTCCAATCAAAAATGCGGTTTGACTATGGAGGCATAATAGAAATGACAATTTTTATGCCCAGATGTCCACCTGACATCAAGACACAATGTTCGTGCCAAATTCATAGCCAAGTTAGCTATGGACATGAGAGGACCATGCCATAAAACCTAGAGATGGCCAGTTGACAGGTAGGTTGAGCCACTTTTGGCCTGCAGTGCAGCAGTTTAAGCTCATGCAAGGAGCAACCAGCAAGTTCCCTAGACTATAAATAATCTAGACAAAGAGGTACCAGACCAAATGTTCATAATCACCATTTAAATTTTTACTGTTTACAAAAACATGAAACAGATGTAAGATATATTAATATGATATAATTCACGACCATAGCTTTGATTCTCTGTACTGGAAATTGTTTGGAGGATCAACTTGGATGAGTGGACAATGAGCATTTCAAGAGCAAGTTAATAATATGTACAAGAATAAAAACAAAATGTTGAGCTGGACACAGCTGTTGATAAATGGCTTTAGTTAAGAATATGTGGACCTAGGGACTATAATTACAAGCTGGCCCCAAAATTGGAGCATGACCAGTATCTTTTGGGGCTTCCAATCTACTGGCAGTAAACAGTATCACCTCACTTGCTATCAGTGAAGTTGGTTTCAAGAACCTTCCAACTCCCCAAACATTATATCATAAGACTAGGCAATTTCGGTAGCAAAATAAAGTAATTATATTGGCAATTACAAATAGGAAAAATAGTTAGGAAAGAGTATGTAATGTGTCACTGATACACAGCCTTGGTGAATCAATAAGTTCAATTATGGAGTGGTATGACAAGTGCAGCTTCTAATGGGAACAAGTACAAGTTTGATTGAACAGAATAATGGTTAAATGATACCGGAAAGTCTAAAGTATCTATTCTTACTATCCAATACATGGGTTCTTCCTTCTCCATTGAGTAGAAGGGGCTCAAATTTCGTTATTATATAGACAATACAAAGAAAATAATTAGTGGAAAGATTGTAAGTCGCTCTAAGTATATAATTATTCAAGCAATAAATTTTGAAAATAGTTATAGAAAAATAAACACAGATTTGCCTACCAGGTTTCAACCTAGGAACATGGCTGTCGGACATCCCTCTATTCACAGTTCAATGATGCTGAGAGAACAAAGAATTAAAAAGAACAATATGCACTGGGGACATCATCTTAATCACCATATGTTGAGATTGTGGGTAGAAAGAGAAACGACATCTAGGAATAACTCTAAAACCCCTAACAACTCGTCTCGGTTGTTTCTAAGGTATATTTGATTACCGTGAATCGCAATTCCATGGATAGATGAACTATAGAAAATATTATATGTAAATCCCCTATATCTTGTCATTTTTTACTTAGTTCCCTAGACCATTTCATTTGCTTAGAGATCCCCAGCCCATGGTTACACGTACCAAGAAAATCTAGTTTGCTTTGATGCGGACATAAGTTCTGACCTTCCCCTAGATCATTCCACCACCAGGATCTTCTCCCGTCCATTCTTGCCTATCATTAGCCCCTTTTACTGACCAGCACCCCTCCCAACGGCAGTGACTTCCACTGGCCACCCCTATAGGTGGGTGGGTGTGGAGGAAGAAAAGTGATGGGAGGTATGACTCACTTTACCTTTTTCACTAACAATCTCATGGAGTTAATTGTATTTAAGTGATAAAAAATAGTTTTAAGGTATCAATATAAACAAAAAAAAGTTCATGGTATCAAAGTGAACATAGTACAAAGTTCATGGTATTTAAGTGCAAACAAGTCTTGTGTGTGTGTGTGTGTGTGTGTGTGTGTGTGTGTGTTGCATGGTCCATGTTATTCAAATTCAAAGTAATCTACAAGTTTTAAACCATCTATACATGAACGATCTTTGGGTAAGAACTTTGAACATTTCTACCGATGGGTTACGTAAATGCAAAATGAATAGTTTTTCGACAATATATGATATCATCATCATCATCCATGCCTTCTCCCATCAGAATGGAGTCCGCTATGGAGTATCACAAAGCTACGTTAAATATTTGACAAAGTTTTTATTACCCGTTGTCAACATGACGTCAATCATCTATGTTGATGTCAAATTCCTAGCCAAGGTAACTACGAGTATGGGAGGGTCATACCTCCCATCACTTTACATAGTAAAATTAAAGTTAAAATAACATAGGACCTAGACGACCAGTTGGCAGGAAGTAGCCACCAACCTTTTACATAGTAAAATTAAAGTTAAAATAAATGGCATGCTTGGAGCTGCCTTCCATTAACTAAGTTACATTTTCTAACATCAAGATATACATCAAAGACTCATCCTATGAACTCTAGTGTTGTTCTAACTTCTAATTTCTAGGTATCCAAAAGGCAAGAATATGTGCAAGACAATAACACCAACAAAAGCTTTGATAATGACACGCATAAAATTTCGACTACTTAAAAAGTTGTAATTTCTCCGGTTAAAATTTGTTGTTTTAGATTTAAGAACACTAGCGGCTGACTCAAAGCAATGAAAAGAATAAGAAAAACATGTGGAATACTTAAATCAAGCTTGGCCTCGAGTATCGAAGCAATCACTATTTAGAAGGTAGTCGTCTAGGTGCCAAGGTCCCAAGCCACCTGTAGCCAGACAGCCTAAGAGCAATGATAAAAGACGAACCCAATTTATATATTTTGAACAATCTGTTGAAGAAAAATGTGGGTAGAACTTGGTATGTTATATTATGTAAATAATATCTTCTTGTACTCACCCTTTTATAACAAAGTTGACCAATACAATAAAGGTGTGGTTATAAAACCTTACTGTTAACTATATTAAAAAGGACGTATTCAAATATAACCATATCCCAAGTCCAAAAACTCTAATGAGAATAGGATGAAATAATCAAATGGAAAGGAGACCACTACAGTGATTTACCAAGGAGCTTCCACTACTACGGCCTACTTTGGGAGCAAAGTTTGCTAATATGGAGTTAGGTTTCTTTTTGAGTTTAGGATTTGAAACCAGAGCTTGGAATGATGAAACTCCAGTTGCTAAAATGGAGTTAGGTTTATTTTTTATATTATGAATGAAGTTAATTAAATAAAGCTAAAGAGTGCTAAAGACATGAGCAAACGATACCACGAACTTCATTTCTATTAGAAACAGGCATAATCAAAACCATTGAGTCATGAGCCATGCCATCAAATTTTATCAAACCAGACGGCATCCTTTAAGTGAAAATCTAACAAATGTTAGACACGTAACAAGTAAAAGACTTGCTCTTATTAGTCCTTGTCAAACTATGTTGCACAAACACGGAAAAATGGTGACCTTATTAATATCGTGTCCCTCGCGTATCCGAGTCTATATTCGTGCAACATAGGTGACTATATTGTACCTGTCTGAAAAGGTCCGTAACTCCATATATGCATCGTGTTCTTATCCGTGTCCATGTCTGAATCCCTATTCCGTAAAAGATGATAATATGACTTATAAATGCACAAACTAATTTATAGATGTTTAACACATGTAGATTGTGTTAGATGGTGTGGATCGTGAATTTTGTGGGCTATGATTATGACAACTGTGTTCCACCTAAGGAACCATTTGCCCTGTAGTAAGCAAAACAGAAATCATAAATTCAAAAAAACTGGTGAACTTGAAATATAATGCACGGACAATCAATTCAGGCATTACCTATTAGGGCGATAAGTTATGGCAGAGGCTGATTGGTACAGGCGATGCCCCATGACCAAGCTTGAGAAATCAGGCCAACCACTCCCATCATCGTTAAAGCCAGGGAAGAAAGCATCTGCTTCAACAGAAACATAGTAATCAAGGGCATCCCAAAGTAATCTATGTGCTTGCATCCTCAGATATGAAGGCGAAGGGTCTGGCTCTTTGTCAGCATCAGCAACCCAGCCATACCAACCTTCATGCTCGTGAAGGTAAAACGGCCTTGCAGGAGGTGGAGGCAGAGGCCTTGGCCGAGGTCCAGCTCTATTCCATTCTTCGAGGAGTTGCTCTTTACTTTTGGCCGGCGGAGGTTGTGGAAGAGTAGAAGGAAGAGGATACTCTGGGCCAAACAAATTAGACAACTCCGACTTACTGCATATAGTGGTTCGATCAACTAAATTTGTGTACATGGCACGTAAGGGAACAAGAACCCTCTGTCCACCAAAGATCTCAGAACCAGCCAAGTATATGATTGTGTTTTCAGGATATCCCATTGCTCGAAGGAGAAGTCCTACCTGCATTAGTATTAGTATGGTTTTAGTAACTAATTTAAGAATAATAATTAATCAACAGTATCAATATTGAGGTTGAAATATTTGGTGATAACACTAAGTGATTTGACGCAATGTTGTAGCTCTTTGTGAGGGATCCACAATGTTTGACAATAATTTTTATCACAAGGGCTTTCATGGTTAAGGAAACACAAACAAAGTTCAAACATGTATCAACAAATAGATCTCATGTATACTACCTTTTTAATTCAATGGTCGCTTTGTTGGAAAATCAAATTAATTTACAGGCCTCAAGAATATAAAAATGCATTTTGATTGAGAATGTCACCTCTTCAGGCATGAGAGGACATGAACCATTTTTTCTTCGGGCCACCGAATCAATGTCAAGTTTTTCATTAACAATTCCACGTTTAATCATCTGCCCTCGTCTATATTGTATGAGTCGAGTGTGCACATCCTAAGAAGAATTGAGTATAAAACCAATCAAGAAACTAGCATTGCCTATAAACAATGACAACAAATAAGGTGCTAATGGGTATAATGAGGATGGTCATTAAAGACGCTACCTGAAATAGCTCGGCACAACCATGAAATGCAAGGGTCTCTCTCACAAGACCAGGATGGTATGCAAGATAAGGACGATCAAATGCTCGTAACCTGAAATAACTTTTTAATTGAGTGCACCAACCACCATATAATTTAATTATTAGAAGGCGGCGCATGCAAAAAGCAAGAGGACAGATACCTAGTATGGCATGTAGTATCTGAATGGGTAAGAAGTAGCAGAAGAGACTAAAGTAAGAACTGAAGCAACAATGCAGGTTTGTACAGTTATTTCACCAAAATTATGGAAAGGTTATATCTTCAAAAGACTGTAACTATCATGTAAAATACATATGCGCTAAATGCTGAAAGAAATTTTGATTGGGTGGTTATGAGGACTCCATAAAAAGGATATATTAAGACCATAGATTTAATGTTCTACAATTGGAATTAAAATAGCTGCTAGAAAAATGCATTTCACCAGAAGGTCTGAAAGAGTTAGAGGAAACATTTTAAACCTTTCTAGTTTAGATTTTTATGTTCTCTTCAAACATGATAAAAAGTAAGGAAAGATGAAGACCACATAGAAGCATCTCCAATATATATATATATATATATATATATATATATATATATATATATATATCCAAGCCTCCATAGCCTAGTGGTTAGGGGAGGGGACATCCGCCAAGGCCTGTCAGGGTCGAGCCTTGGCACCATAAGGACGAGTAGGTGTTATATATATGTGTGTGTGTGTGTGTGCGCGCGCGCGTTGCACATATTTTAACTGTTTTTAATTAACTTTTTATGTACTTGGGAAGAGTAAAAACACCAAAAGAATAAACTATATTTTTCTTAAAAAAATTCTATACATAATTACCTAGCTGCTCTCATTAAATTTAATGAACAATTTTAATTAGTAATGTTAGGTAAGGGTTTATTTGGAAGGAAAAAAATTCACCATGAAGCCAACTTTCTTATATATATATATATATATATATATATATATATATATATATATATAGAGAGAGAGAGAGAGAGAGAGAGAGAGATAGAGAGAGAGAGGGGTTTAAAACATTTTTGTTACACTTGTAACACAATCGGTAAAGGCAGAGGAAGTAATAAAAAATTCAATAAATTAAGAAATCATTGTGAGTACGCTTATTTCAGCAAAATGGGTTTACTGAATAATTAGTTTTAATAACACAACCTAAAATGGTACCTTTCTATCATTTGCTTCCCAAGAGCTTCAATTTCTCGACGGAACTGAAGGGCATGGAAGGCAACCCTGCATCTGAGTCTCTGATACTCGGCCATGCTCGGCGGAAGGATTGACTACAAAATATTTATAGGTGAATTAGACTATTTGCTATTTAAAAGCATTTCCTGATAATATATATATATATATATATATATATATATATATATATATATATATATATAGGAAGGGATCGGATAACACATACAATTTGACATCTAAACAAAATATGCAATCTCGGCCGCATGTCAATAGAAATTAACGGTTCAGATCTATATAGATAAGGGACTCCATTAATAGTGGGTTATATTAATTGCATGGGAATCAAATTTGAACCATAACATTGAAAGCTTGGCTAATAGTTTCCTTTTCCATCAATCACAACCTATTAATTGCACATCCCACTATTTAATAGAGTCTCTTATTCTATATAGATCTGAACAGTTAATTTCTAGATTGAGATTGCATGATTTTTAACGTGCGGCTGAGATTACGTGATTTTTAGATGTCAAATTTTATGTGTCAACTGATCCCTTCCATATATATATATATATATATATTTGAAAACACAGAACAAGTTCTATATTAATTTAACAAAAACCATATTAAGGTCATCCCAGGTAACATGCTTACGAATGAGGAAGAACCTACCAGCCAGTTATAGTAATGCCTTGTCCTTCCATTTTTCAATTTTGTTCTTGTAAAAAAAAATAATATGTAAACTTGGGAGAAAGAAAGATGTTTTTCTTTTTCTTTTAATAAACTATATTAGCAGTGTTTCAACTATGCCTGGATAAAACAGATGGAGTAGATCCATTTATTTATCTTTTTGTGATGCATGGATCAAGAAGTTCATCAATGGACTCCTGACGTATATGAAGGAGTGCGGTTCGCTCGACAGTCTGGATACTTTATTTTATTAGGCCAAGTCAACCATAAATTCTTCTAATTGATAATATTTATCCTCAACATAAATTGATCTAATTTCACTTCACGCTCCGAATGTTTAATGGTTCAATCAATACAATATTTCTTGGACAGACAAAAGGTGGTGCTTTTTTCCATACCCTCGCCTGTTAAAGGAAGCAGGGGTACACGGATTTGGGATGCTAACTAAGTAGATGCGCTCCTACCTTTGGTCCTACCTAACAACCACTGCTTCCTTATATTCACACGTGCCTTAGACTACTTTACATAAAAACTAGGAAATGGTTTTTCATATGACAAATCCAAACTGCAACTTGAACAAATCAAGTTTGGTAAGTTGGTCTGAACAAACAGGTAGATGTCTTAATTAAGGCCACATGCAACGACAGTATCTATTATATCTATCTCATTCTAGTTGCAAAGATTATTAAAAGAAAGTAAATTTTCAGAGAAACATTTAGTTTTATGTCTGAAAGATCTACTATTGAAGCCATTTATTTGTTATTTGTTAAGAAGATTAATGGAAATATTTAGGGAGAAAAAGAAGAATTTACATATGGTTTTTATTGACTTAGTGAAAGCTTATGTTTGAGTTCCTATGGAGATAATGTGGTGGAATTTCGAGAAGAAACAAGTTCCTAATAGTTATATAGAGACTATTAAAAATATGTATGATGGAGATATGGTGACTGTGCTAATCATTGAAGGAGATAGTAAATCATTTCCTATTTCCGTTGGCTTACATCAAGGTAAGTCATTACTTGCGTTAGATATGAATGAAATTACTAGGCATATCCAAGAGAAATTCCATGGTATATGATGTTTGATGGTGATATTGTGTTGGTCGAAGAGAGTAGAGAAGGATTAGATGCTCAAATAGAAGTGTGGAGAGAAATTTTGAAATCTAAAGGTTTTAAAGTTAATAAGACAAAAATAGAGTATATGAAATGTACTTCAACCAAAAGTCAAAAAGAAATGATATAATACAAATAGATGGACAAGAGATACCTACAAGTGATAGTTTTTAGTGCTCAGGACTATATTGCACGAATTTGATACCACGCACTTTTGGCACGACGACACGGATTCGGCACCTATTTTGGTGTCATAGTATATTTTGGAGTCTATCTATGTATTGTGTGTGTCCGACACGACACAACATAAATTTTGGAGTGTAAGTTCTTCTTAGGTTTAAGATCAATCATTCATGGCATCGAAGAAATTGAGAGGATGTTGGATCGAATTAAAACATGATGGTTGAATGAGAACTTCTGGAGTATTTTGTGATCGATAGATAACTTTGAACGCAATGAACATTTTGTAAGACATCTATAAGACAAGTCATGTTTTATAGACAATGTTGGGAGTGTTGGACAATTAAGAAACATGTCCAAAGGATTAGTGTAGTAGGAATAAAAATTCTAAGATGGATAAGTGACAATACATTAAAAGATGCGATGAGAAATAAGTGTACTCGTGAATATGGCACCAGTTGAAGACAAGATAAGAGAAAATCGCCTTATGTGGTTTGGATATGTGCAACATAAACCAATAGATGCTCCGGTATGAAGGAGAGATAATATAATAGTTAAAGAAGCCGCTAGGAATAGAGGTAGGCCTAAATGAACGTCAATTGAAGTTTTATAGAAGGATATGATTTTTGTTAGTGTTACAGAGGACATGACCCTTAACAAAACTGAAAAGAAGAAAGAGGATTCAAACAGCCTACCCAAAAATTTGGGATAAAGGCTTTATTGTTTTTGTTGTTGTTATTGTCATTGTTTTCTAGTGACAAGTAAAGACAAGTTTAGCTCTTCACTTTCTTACAATTAAACAGATGTTCGTTGGATAATCGTCCAACCCAAGGATAGCCCTGAAGTTCTTTGTAACATTGTGAACATCAAAACAAGAACTGGAAATAATATTGGTTAAACTGGTGCAGTAAAACAATTGTTTGAAATGCCTATACCACTAAGATTGGTTCATTGCAAGCAGGACCTTACTGTCATTAAGTGTGATGCTGAAAAGGAAATATTGTCCATCTACAAAAATTACACATCTAAGCAAGTTCACTTAACTATATGCCTATTTTGTGTTTTACTGAAAACTGTCTTTAATGCTAATTCAAGAGTATTAAGAAGTTGACATGATCCATTTGTTATTCGGATTACAATATCGTAGGATGAGCAAGAAGCAACCACTAATGTGAATATCAATATCAGTCTACAAATAGTATAGATCTAGTACATCATAAGTTATAAAACCCTGTACTTACTACGAAATTGCTGGGAATGATCTTTCAGTAACCATTTGAGCTAATATGCTAATTGAATACAAAAAGGGGAAAAAGTACAATCAGCAACAGGAATGTGAAAAGATACTATCAAGTAAATCTAACCTCAAGGCATCCACCATCAGTAATCAACAATCCAACAACCTTGGATATTTTAAGCTTGGGTAAGACTTCATCGACGTAGAAATTTGGAGAAGCTGAGCGTGGAGGTGAAAATGTTGGAAACTTGGTCTTTTTCCTAGCCTCTCTCAGTTCTTTTGGCAAGTTCTTCACAACAGGTATATCATTCGTAAGTGCCGCTATAAACTGCTCCTCGTTGTAAATGTATGAGAAACTCTTGAACTTGGGACTGGCAGGGGAAAAAAGAAAAATGTACCTTCAGCTGTCATTGAAAACTATACAACTATACTTGCAACAAATACAAACTAAAAATGGTGTTTAAAAATACATAACCTGATGCCTTTAGAGCGAAGACTTTGTTGAAATTCTGGAAGAACAAGTGTGGCATTCAAGAGCCTGGAAATTGCCACAAGATCACAGATCTAGCAAATAAATGAACAGATTATAAGCTTTTGAAAGAAAACAAATAATGGTATACTCAAGAAATTATTTTGAAGTAACTCAACATACAAGAAGCTTACCGAAGCTCTAATCTTATCAAATCCACCATGTATCTTTGCATAGATAAAGCCATTCTGCTCTCTCGGAACTGTCCAAGGGAAACATGCCAGAAAGTATTAGCATTCAAGCATACTACTAGGGGAAAAAATGAGAAATTAGCCGGAAAAAAATGGGCCCATAAGACATCAAACAGACTAGACGACAAATGTGTTTCTCCTAAGAAACAGATGTAGATGAATACATTCAACTTCAGGAGACTATCCAGGAGCTCAATTAAACCCGCTAGAAAATATGTCGACATCAAAAGGGAAAGATACTAGTACCCCTCGTGAAAAAACAGCATGCAACAAAGAAGATCAGATGGTGATCACTACCTAGATTACAAAAGAGAATCTAACCAATGGCTTCCAAATCAAAGAAAAGATCAAGATCAGACAGAAAAAAAGAACTTAGTGTCAAATCATCCAACTTTTCAAAGAAAAGTTTTGAAGCTTGTAAAGAAACTATCCCTTTTCTATGATATCATAAGTTATATCGGAAAAAACTTTCTGCACTGAGATATATACAGCTGATATATGCCAACATCAACTGCATGCATAGATATTACTTCCAAATTCAGACATTTAGTTAATCTTGTCATACCGCTCACCGATGGCCACCAACTGTAGTTCATAACCAAAAAATTCATTTAGGTTGTAATTTCACAAAATTGCTGCAAGACTGCATTATAGATACATTGCTTGGGGGTACGGAGGCAGTGGGTCAGGTCGAGACGAGAATAGGCGTGCGTCAGGTTGAGAAATATTAAAGACTTTTTACAACTCAATCAGATCCGTCCGACAATATCAAATTCATTGACAAAAAACAAGTCCAATTTCTTTACTAATTAATAACCCGACAAAACCCATGCGACCTATTTAAGACATCCAAGTTTCGAATTGGGGTTGAACCTGGCTCGCGCTAGAGAAAATAAATTTAATATATATATATATATATATATATATATATATATATATATATATATATGTACCCCTCCATAGGTGGTGATGGTGTTGTGCATCTGTGCCCTCTAATTGGTGGTGGTTAAATCACACCTTTCTCACATTTACAGAAATTAGGTTTTTTCGTGACCTGGAAAATTTAGAATGTAGTTATCCATGTTCACCATGACGGATGGGACGACCATTGGGGTTTGCATAAAGCGGTAAACACTTTTCAAGAAGAGAATACGGAGGGGGTCATTAGCGATAAATCTTTGAGATTTACATATACCTCCTTATTTTTAACATCGGAGAGATAAAAGAACAGAATTGAGAGTCTAAAGGCCAGTTGAAGAATGGTGGTTAAAAGAAAGAGACTTTTTCTTATTAGGGCATCACTTGGTTCCTTTAGGAATTCCATTTAGCCATTTCAGATTTAAACTGTTACATCTCAACCTAAGATACAAAGATTATGAAAGTATCTCTAATAATCAAGTTGGCCCAACCAAATACCATTGGTAAATGGATTGAACAAGATCCAACAGACTGCAATGCATGACGCGAACTAGGCCCATTTGACCGATGGATTAGATGAGTCAATGTATGACCTGAAACCATTAGAAACACTCATTACCAACTTTGTGTCATTTTCAGAGGTCCATTTTCACAATCGGCACTAATTTAGGGATACACACATCATGTTATTAAGCAATAAATTATTATACAGTAAAATATTTTTCAATAATATATCAATACGTTATCAAGTCATCCAAAAGAAATGCTTGTAAAGCTTATTATTCATTAGAGATTCTAACAATCATCCTAGGATGATCAAATACTCCAGAAAATCGCGTCCAAATATAAAGTCATTTACCAATCATATTCAGTGAGAAAAGCACATAAAACCTGAATGCCTTTGCTGGATCCAGCCACTGGCCATCTCCAGAAACCACATATCATAGTGCAACCATTTCCAACATTAGAGTTGGGGACCATGCTATATGTACATCAAATCAATGGAAAAACTAGACCTGACGTTGGCTCAATTAATCAATACTAGGATCTGATGATCTAATAATTCTGTCAATAGTGCTTTTCAACTCATCAGGGTGTTTTCGATTTTCATCATATTCTTTACAGATAATCATGTTCTTGAAAGCTTAAACAAAACAATCATGTTAAGAGAATGTATCAAAGCATTCTCATATTGCTCATGCACAGATATTTAGGGCGTAGTTACTTCTACTTAATATGGCAAATTCCCAAAATTTGGACACCGACAGGACAACAATACGGCAACATACATGTCAGTGTGTGTTCCTAATTTATTTAATTAGGTAATCATCCAAAAATTCTGATTTGCCTATTACTAAAGAAGGGAAAGAGGATAATGAATCAACATATCATAGTATTATCCTAATTATTTAGGTGTCATTTCATGTTCTAATGCCATGAAGTCATAGATTAGGTAAGAATCTACAAGTATCCGATGTGTCTGCTTTACATTCATATACAACAAATACTTTTTAACATTTTGGACATACAAGGTGTATCTGACAAGAATTTGCATTTGAATAGAAACATTGAGCATACATGGTTCAAGGAGTCTTGTGTCATTTATCGGCCACAGATGTGGATGATTGAATCTTAGTATGTCCAAGGTAAAATGAAACGAGATGAGTTTCATACTTTCACTAGTATGTCTGTTTAAATGTCTATATCTCAGTCAACATTCCACCTGAAACACAATATCCCTTCATCCCAAATTATTGGGCAGAACTTTTGAATCTTTTCTTTGGTCCTGCACTTATAAGTGTTCATTCCCTCCTAACAATATCACATACCAGAAGAAGAAGAAAATACTGCCTCGATCCAAGTTGGAATTAGCACCCTTTTCACTATACACTTAAAAAAGTGTATCTCCATAGAACATGTCCAAACAACCGATAGCAGTTACCTCTTATATTATCCACAATCAAAACCATGTCCGACTTCCCACAAACACACACCTCAAATAACTATACTCTTTGATCATTCACCTTCCTCCATATTAAGTGCATACAACCTATGTGTACTGTTATACTGCTCTTTACAAGCATTTTCCAACTCTGGCCATATTATTCCTCCATCCGTGAAGAGCCAGCCTCTTAAGTAATGGAAATTAAATGTATTTAGTTGCAATTGACTCCGAGCGCAAATATTTTGATGCAGGATAAGTCCTAAAGGGCAACCTAGATGGGTCGATTCACAATTAAACTATCTTACATTTGCAGAAATCTAACCACAAAAGCAACAATAAATGATACCGTGATGGGTCTCTCATCCAAGATCTTAGCTACAACCGACTGTCAATGTTTTTGTTCTGCCAGCTCTCCCATCCAAGACTGTCACAGTCTAACAAACTTCAAAACTTGACTTCTTCGTTTGCAAAGCGTGCCGTAAGCTAGGAAGCACATACACTTCGCTTCAAAACTCGAGTCGTTTTAGTACCGTGTTGGGTTGGATATGTATTCGAAAGGACAGCAGCACTACATAATACAATAGGGCACTCCAAATTTGGTGGCGTGCGTGTCGTATTCTGCCATGTTACCACCGTTATTCAATTTCTGCAGTAACATGGGAATCAAGTAGATAATAATGCAGGAGAAAGATACATACAAATCAAGAACGTAAATTTACCAGGAAAGTCGCCTCTGGGATTAGCATACGGCTGCAGTCCCTCCAATGCGCTCACTGACCCCCATAGCCTCTTGTTCCCTACCTTCTGAAACATCATCCAAACAATAATGTAATCAACTAGGAATCACAAAAATTCCAAGAAGGGGAAAAAAAAAAAGTAGGCTAAATTACAACTTGATACTCTCAGTTTTGATAGATATCAACTTGATACCATAAATTTTAAAAAGGACAAAAATACCCCTGCCCCCACCGGCTGCACCATCTCCGGCCCCGCCCCTTCCGTGCCACGCCCCCAACCCCAACCCCCCTCTCTCTCCGCCCACGTGAAGGGGTGGGGCGCGGCACGGCGCGGGAGGGGGTGGTGCAACCGCGGGGGTGATGCAGCCGCAACTGCGAGGGTGGGGGTTGAGCTGGGGGAGGGGTGGAGATATTTTCGTCCTTTTTAAATTTTAGGGTACCAAGTTGATATCTGTCAAAATCGACGGTATCAAGTTGAAAAACTTGAATGGTTGAGGGTATCAAGTTGTAATTTAACCCCCAAAAAAATGTATTCCGTGTCAGCAACGCATTGGAGACGTATCGGACACGACACAGACACGGACACACCTGTAACATAGGGTCAACTAATCAACGAACACGAGTCCTACACTACCTGTCCAATCTTGTAGAAGTCGTCGAGCCCGACGTGGTGCTGCAGGCCCCCGGCCGAGTAATCGGCGAGGAAGAGGTGCACCAGCAGAGACACCACGGACAGGGAGATCCCCAGCAGCGCAGCCAACTTAATCTTGCTCTTGTGGAACATCATACCTATCGCTAAAAAAATAAAAAAAATAAAAAAAATCTATCAAAGAACCCATCTTTATGCAATCGCGACAGAATTCCAATCGAAATCGACGATTTCTGAAGTCCTCGTTATCGATCGATTGGTGATGGATGGAGAATTGGATTGAGAAAAAACGAAAAAATACCCCGGATTTGCCACGGCTTGCTCTTCAAGAAGCTGGGGGTTCCGATCGGGGATTCCTCAAGGAATCGTTGTGGGAGCCCTAGATATTTCGATTGAGGAATCGATCGAGAGGGGTTTGTGAGCTGGAAATGGAAAGGTTTGAGGAGGACTGGGAGTCTCGAAAGAGACGACTAATTGTTTTTTTTTTTTTTTTTTCAAGTTTTTTTCTTTTATTTGTTTTATGCGATCAAGACGGTTGAAGAGCTCAATAAACCGCGGAAGAAGTTTTTAGAAGGGGGGGATATTTGCACAAACCTCCCCTATCTTTTTGTTAACTTACATGTTTAGACTGCAAGTTAAAATATCTTCTTTTTCTACCAAATGTTTCTTTTTCCATCCTCGAGTAGTGTTTGAATCTCCGTCTCTGTCTCCATCTCCGTTCGGGTTGAATTTTTTATCCACGTCTCCGTCACCGTTAAACAATGCACTCCTCGTCCATGTTCTCGTTCTCGTTCCGTTAATACTTTCGATGCCAGATTTCTCCGTTTTCATCTCCCACCCAGTTAAAAATTTTATCCATATATTATAAGCTTGCAAAATTATTTTTATTCAAAAAAAAAAATATGAGAGAAGTAAAAAAAAAAAAAAAGTATCAATCCAAGAAAAATATAAAAGTACTAAATAGAAGTTTACATAAATAAGAGAGAATGTTAACCCAAATATATTCTAAATAGAGGTCTACAATTTCATATAACAAAAACATATGGATATAAGTAATCGGGATCGAAAATTACCGGGACGGAGAGTACTATATCAATACCCGGCCCCGAACCCGACCAAAAATTTATTTTAATACCCATCCTCCCGACCCCGTCCACGTTGGAAAAAAAAAATCATGTCCCCGTCGAATTCGAAAAAAATTGTCATGTTATTTTTATCCCCCCCCCCCTTCCCAAAACCCACACCCAGAAACACACAATTTGTAATTGTTAATTCTGCACGCGCACACCCACACACCCTCCCTCTCCCCCACCCTTTTACTTTTATTTTTATTTTTATTTTTATTTTTAATACTACTATCATTTTATCATAATGAGTTATTTATATTTATCCCTAAAAGATTGTCCAACTCTTGAGAAATAAGAGGTAGTAGTAATAAAAATGGAGAAAACAGGACTAGACATTAGGAACGAAGGTAAATACAAATAACTCTTTCCAAATAGCAATTGTATCTTATTTGGATGTTATATCAAGCTAAAACATATAAGATACTTGTCTTATCAATATTTTATTTCGTGACTAAATTTCAACTTGATACTCTCAATTATTCAAAATTTTCAACTTGATAACATAAACTTTAATATTAGACAACTTATTACCACAACTATAATTGTACAACTTAATATTCTAACATTGTTAACAGAAAATCCAAAATGACAAAAGTACCTCCTTTATTCGTGATCACTTCAAATATCCTTAGGAGGGAGGATAGGAATAATTTGACAAAAAAAATAATTATTTATTTTTGTTGAAACTGAAAAATTATTCCGTGACTGACGAAAGGTATTGACTTGAAAATATTCAATATTTGAGGATGGTGATTGATATAATATTAAAGTTTATGATATCAAAATGAAAAACTTGGATAGTGGAGGATATTAAATAAAAATTAAGTATATTTTCATTTCAAATCAAACACTCATTTTAGTATTCAAATAGCACAGCACTTTAAAAATTGACATTTGAAGTACATAAACTATTCATTCCTTAAATGACTGCTATTTTGACAGCCTCCACGTGGGATCGTGCTAGACGCTCACGTGGCAGCCAGCCATTAGCTCCCTCCATCCGGATGGACCCAAACTAGCAGGGAGGCCAGTGACTGACGGCCACGTGGACGAGGGCCAGCGCGGTCACCCCCCCCCCCCCCCCTCCCCGAGGGCGGACAAAATAGCTCTATCATTCCTTAAATTGTTATCTATATTTAACCGTAAGAGAACCATGAGCGCCGATACGTCCTCATCTCATGTGGCTTGAGACACACATATATAAGTATATATACTAGTAACGTGTATAAATATATATACTAGTAACGTGTATATATAAATATATATACACGCATATATAAATATATATACTAGTAACGTGTACGTTCATTGCACGTACGTAAAAAAAATTATCTAAAAAAATATTATAAATATTGTCGTTCCTAGAAATCGAACTCAAGCAACCACGAAAAATATCTCATATCTTAACAACTTGAGTTATAAGTGTATAGTTGTAAATAAATAATATTAGGTAGTTAAATAATTAGTTATTTTAAAAAAATATTAGTGGAATATTTACAAACGGCTTAGACGGTTCAATTTTGAGTCGTTTCCAAGCCTCATTATATATATATATATATATATATATATATATATATATATATATATAGAGAGAGAGAGAGAGAGAGAGAGAGAGAGAGAATAAGGGAGGTGAGATGGCACCTCACTCTAAAAACAAGGGTGACGTGGCACAATCCCAACCACATATTTCATAATTGACAATTTGCACTTAACCCCCTCCCCTCGTTTGTGTGGTTGAGATTGTGCCACGTCACCGCCACCCTTGTTTTTAGAGTGAGGTGCCATCTCACCTCCCTTATTCTCTCTCTCTATATATATATATATAACAGATAATTGTGTTAGAGACTCCTGGTCTGAAGGCTTACAAATTCGGTCCGAAGATCACACTCCTAGTCTGAAGGTCCGCACTTGCATCGCATCGCACCCGCACCGCATCGCATCGCATCGCACATGCACTCAACCTGCATTCCTACTATCCTCACATTAATTCTTTCATAGAAAATTAAATATGCTTCTCCCGTTGTTCGAACCTGCACCCGCACCCGGCCGAGGCGCCCTCGTTTCTCTATATGGCCGGCCTTGTTAAGTAAATAAAATAATTTGAGTGTAATATCTCATAAATTCATAAACAAGATTAATATATAAGTATAACAAAATTTGGGAGCTCCTAAAAATGGCCAAACAATTGGGAGCGCGAGGCGATTCCCTCCTCCACTTCTCTATATGGCCGGCCTTGTTAACCATGAAGACATTTTTATGAACTCGTGAGATAATTACACTTCAAATAATTTTATTTAGTTAAACTTCAAAGACAAGTAAAAGGTTTTCAATAGATATGTAGACTATTCAAATTTTTTTTTTTTTTTTTTGTTATGAGCGGATAGTTAACTACTTTCAATAGTTTGTCTAAACTCAACTGACTTTTGTGGTCAGTGAGAAGATATATAACCTTTCTGGCTGGACAGAGGCCTCAAAATCAAATTGCGAAGAAAATGTGGAAGCAGTGGGACCAAATGACATGCAACACAGCGTACGTAAAGTCATGTGGTCTAGGTAGCTTGCCTACTAACTTGTAGTCATCTTTTGTCTGCATCCTCTCTCTGACCCAAAAAAAAAATTTTTTTCGTGGAACTTGAGTCTAGAGGTGTACATTCGGTTTCAACCGAATCATATAAGTTAAAATCGAATAAAATAAATTTCTAAAAATTCAAAATCGAAACCGAACCGAAATTAGCCAAAATCAAAACCGAACCGAATAAGCCATTCGGTTTTATCGTTTTATTAAATTTGTTCGGTTGGACTATTGTTATTGTTTAATCTCTTATAATGAGGCTTAAAACGAAAAAAAATTGAGCCGTTTAAACCGTTTGTAAATCCTCAAAAAATTATTAAAAAATTAATATTACGTAAAAAAAATGTAGAAAAAAAAATTTGTTAAATAACATCATGAAAAATTGAACACACATTAACCACATGAGCTAAGAGAGGCATTTGGCTATCGTTATAATATTACGTAGTTAAACAATTAGCTAAAATTTATTTAATTTTTTTTTAATTACGTGGGGATATACATACGAATTAGACCGCTAGTCTTTTCAAGACATTTTTTTTATAAAGAGTGGAGATATAACATAACAAATTATAATTAAAATATAATCAGATCTATAATAAATCGTAATTAAAATGTAAACATATATATAACAAATTTTAATTTCAAATATATTTAAATATTTAAACTATTTTACAATAATATCAAAATATTTTATTTTACGTGCAATGCGTGTGCATTTACTAAGTAAGTTTAAAGCTACCAATACTGGCAATACATGTATTTCTCTATATTTCTTTAAATAGTTAAATGGAGTTTGAATATGAAAAATGAATTATTAATTTTTTTTTGGAATATTTTAGCAAATGTTACAACTATAACTATTTCTTTTTTTAAACTAGCAAATGCTCTCATTATGAGTAAAATAACGAAAATTTTGATTAAATAGTGAGGGTATATTTCAAATTTTTAAATATTGTATACAAAGAAATGGGGGTATTTGCTAGTTTTTAAAATAAGTAAGAGTGTACGCTACTTTCTATATTTGTAATAGAAATATTTGTAATATTTTTTAAAGAGGTAGTATTGTGAAATTAAGACAATTGTGGAGCGCCTAACTGCTAAAGAAGGCAAATACTGCGTTGTCTCATTTATGATGCCACCTGCAGAACCTGCCAATAACCATAGTCCTCCCTGGACACGTGTCCGCATTCTTTCCTTGTGACCGTGCTCTAGGTAGATTGGACAGCAACATGCATCCAATGGCATGCTGCCACGTGGATTGTTCGTTCTGACAAGCGTTCAACTGCTACAAATTTTTGAACGGAAAATTACATATAGAACATCGAATTTTGATTAAATTGCGTACAGAGCATAGAACTTTTTAAAATTACTAAAAAAGTATTAAAATGCTCTTAAAAATGACATTTTTAAACATTTGTTCAAAAACACAATTTTTAAGAACGTCTTCTTACAATTTTTATTATTTAAATATTTTGTCAGATTTAAATAATGGTTTAAGTAACCTCTCTTCTCTTCTTTCTCCTACGTTCTTCTCAAAATATTTTCCTCTGCTTTTCTCCTTCCAATATGCTGCTGTAAAAAAAATTCACACCATCCTTCCCGTATATATACAACTGAATCGGTCATTTAACCCAGCTTTTACTCCACACCGGTTTCCACGGGAGTTTAATTCAGCAGCTTTAAATCAGGTTAGTAGGTAAATTAATAGGTAATTAAGAAAATTGTGAGAAAATGTCCTTAAAAATAACGTTTTTGAGCAAATGCTTAAAAATACCTCTTTTAAGGACGTTTCAATACTTTTTTCGTAATTTTAAAAAAATTATACTCTAAACGTAATTTTACCAAAATTTGATGTTCTATACACAATTTTTTCAATTTTGAATCAATATTGGAACAAACATTTTACTTTGTCATGAGACCATATACGTGGGGCCATGAGATGTGCCTTTGAACATTTACTTTATTTGGAGATGCACAACAAAACTCTCTCACAAAGATACCACAATCCAAGTACGTAAAAAAAAAATATTACAAATTATAAATATAAAATTATTATAAATATTATCGTTTCTAAGAATCGAAGTAAGGTAACCTTGAAAAATATTTCACACCTTAACCACTTGAGTTTGAATTATTTAATTACAAATAAATAATATTAAGTAGTTAAATAATTAGTTGTTTAAAAAAATAGTGGAGTATTTACATATGGCTTAGACGGGTCAATTTTGAACCGTTTTCAGCCTCGTTATAAGAGTGGGTTATTTGTATTTATCCTCCCCCAATCCATAATGCTAATTTTGTTAACCCAAGCTATTTTTAAGATTGAACACAATTACATATAACACATTACAAAGGAACTAGGTAGTAGTAATTAAAAAAAAAATGGGGAGGGAGGGGTTACAGAATTAACATTATGGAAATGAATAATTTTAAGTAGTAAAATTAGTCAAGAATATATTTGAAAAAAAAATTACGGTGAAACTAACTTTTCTTATTATATAATACTAGAACATATACATGTACGTTGCATGTATTTCATACTATCTGGAAAGAGCAAACAATGAAATTTTCATGTTTTTACTACTTTAGAAGAGCAAGCCCCTTTATTCTTTTATATTCTGGAGAGAACAAACAAGAATCCCATGTAAAAAAAAATAGAAAACTTTATATAGAAGAAAAAAGTTATCATAAATTGAACAGAACATAATTTTTTTTTGGGAATTTGCAAGGAGAGGGATTGAACGCGTCTAACACCCAACACACGCGTATGTGTGCAAAAAAAAAAGAATTTATATATATATATATATATATATATATACATATATATATATATATTGACGCCAGTAATAGTGGATGCACAAGAAGTACATGAACACGATATAGTCATACTAGCACACAAAATAGTGGATGCACAAGAAGTACATGAAAATCAATACCCGATGCGCACGATGAAATACATGTGACTGAGTACCCGCTGAACACGGTAGGAGATAACACCTCATGACGGGATCCATATAGTACCAGTCTATATATATATAATTATCATATATATATATATATATATATATATATATATATATATATATATATATATAGGAAAGAGGACAAAATATCAAACACATGGAGTGCACCGTACCCGTATCACACCAGTTCTATGATACGCTTGTGATACGGCTCCAACACACAACCAAACGCATCCCGGAGGACACGAGCAAGTCTAATACACTAATTATGAACAATATGTATAGTAATTAGAATAACTACGTGTCTGTGTCACAATGTGATATGCACAAGTCCCCGTATCGGAGAAAAACCTCCAAAACCAACATGTTTCGTCAAATTGACGAGATACGACCTACACGTACCAAATTGTGGACACGATGTAAACACCCTAAATTTTCAGAGATTTTTTAAAATCAATTTTTGGAATTAATATGCAATTTTCAGTAATTTACATAGGACCTGTAGTGAGTTTGTAATTTTTAATTGCCAATAAACAGCATTAAAATGAAATGAAAATATGATTTTATGGTGTAAAATAGAAAACCGGACTTAGGAAAATTTTCTGGAATTTTATTGGGCCTCGGACCTATTTTTAAAAGCCTAAAAACTATTTTCTAAATTAATATAATTAATTCTGTTATTTATTATTATTATTATGTTTATTATTTAATTTTTTCTGTCTTGGGCCCGGCCCGGCCCAGTGGGCCGAGCCCGTTAGCGGCTGACCCAGCCCAGCCTCAAACCCCCCCTAGTGGGTCGGGCGGGTCCGCTCACCCGGAGCCCGCCGCCCGACCCGACCCGCTTACCGGTCCCCCGTCTCCCCTCCCACGAACCCCGCGTTCTCCGGCCACGTCGCCGTAGAACCGCCCCGACCCACGACCTCCCCTAGCCCGCGCCACGTCTCCCCTCTTCCCCGCCATGTCCGGCTAGCCACCCCGCGCCTCCCCTTATAAAACCCTCTTCCCTCCTCCCTCTTTCTCCCCCAAACTCCCCTAAACCCTATCTCCGGCCGACTCCTTCCATCCGCCGGTGACCTCCGCCCGGAGCCCAGACCCCTCCGCCGCCAGCGCCTAGCTCTGCCGAGAGCCTCCCCGGCCTCGTCTCTTCCCTCCTCCCCTCTCAGACTCCAGCGTCTCCTCCCCCTCCACTCTCCCCGCCGTGCACCGCTCGGTCGGCGACCCGCCGCCGGCCAACTCAGCCCCTGGCCGCCTCCGCCGGGTCCGCCAGAAGCTCCCTAGGCCGGACACAGCCAGCAGCAGGACACGCGGACACAGCCCAGCCCTAGGCCGGACATAGCGGGACACGAACTCGCGTGTCGGACACAACTCGAAACTCGGTTTCTCGGGTCCCCTTCAGGTACTCGTAACTTGCACCTCGGATCTCTGTTTTCGATTCCGTAAATTTCTACGCGAAGCCTGTATGACCCTCTCGGTGCCCGGACAAACCGCTCGGGGCATCGCGTCCTGTGGTGATCGCACACCGCAATCCAAAAACAGGAAAAACCAGACCCTGTTTCACCCCGGAACTGAGTACGCCCCGCCAAACGGGACGACTTGGTCGCGTGCGATCTTCACAGATACGTGCGCCTCGTCGATACGGACGTGTGAGATTTCGCGGAAGCTGATTCGGGTGTGCGTGCACACCGGAATCAACGCGTATCCGCGGACATCGTCCCGTATCCGCTTTTTCTGCAATTCACTCTAACTTCGTGCACACACGTCGGATCGAGACGAAACTTGCGCCATCGGACTCGTAGCGATACGCTGGTCCTGTGGGTCAAGTTTGGTCCGATTCTGAGAACGTTGGCGAAATCGCGTGTCGTGGGCCCCACAGGCCCCGCTCGACGGACGATTTCGTGATCGGCTCATCGGAATTCAAATCTGAAAGTTCCGTTGGGTTTGTATCAGCGTTCCTGACCTGTTGACACTAAGTTTGGTGAATTTGGAGACCGTTGACCCTGACACATTTTTCGGTGCAAAGCGGGCCCACCGGTGGACCCCGTTTTGGGCCGAAATTGCCGTTTTTGCCCTTGTCTCCAAATTGGACCCAAGGACAGGCGTTCCTAGCTGTTTGACACCTTCTGAGCATGATGGTACTATTTATTTTAGCTTTCGAAGACATCTCTGGAAATTTCCGAAACCAGGACCTAAGTGGAATCCAAACATCAGGCAAGTGCACCTTGCCAAACTTGCAGTCATTATTTTCATATTTTCTGTAAAAATACTCTGCTGGATTTCTTGTGCAAATTCATATAAACTGATTTAAACTGCTTAACCTAGGGAACGTATGACGTACCTAGTGTCCGATCATAGTCGGGTACCGACACCGTACGCGATGTTGGGTTCGTCATTTAGAGATGGATTTACGATTCCCTTACTTTGTACTTGACCTATCAAGTACCCTACAACCCAGGACACTTGACACTATCATGGACAGAATCCTCCTGAGATATTCGAGGTGATTCTGTATAGGGTACAGGACTTGATAGAGACATTTATTATAGACAGTATGACTTGTTGCATTAGTTATAATCCCGCTGACATGGACATGAGACGTTATGGTCATGGCTTGCGTGATTACATTGGGTGGGGAGAGACACACAGGCTACAGGCTGTTCTATACATATATCTACTTTTATTGTGAGGTTGTAGACTCTCCAGCAGAGCTAGACCCTTTACGTGTTATTACTGCTACCGGCTCCCCGACACAGAGCTTGTAGCGGTCTCAGCCTGAGTACTAGTGTTGCTCTCATTTGCATATCACATAGATGGTTACTTAGTTTACCCTGCTGTTCATTTATTTATTTCACTGCTTATTCAGTTGGCTTGTTTTATCTTGTGCCTTGCTATGTCCACTGAGGACCTGGAATGGATTATGTCCCCAGGTTTAGCTGAGGAGCAGTATCCCGAGATATACGGGACCGGAGCTGAAGCTATTGCTGGAGCTGAACCGAACACTGAAGACGAGGTGACTGCCGAGGACTTCTCCTGAGTGCTTGTTCCAGTATTCAGTATTTATTTCATGTTTATATCTTTTGTTCCTGGCCTATAGAGCCAGTTTATTCAGACTTAAGTCGGATTGTTTCTCCGACTGACTTGCTGTGATTGTTGTTGCTACTTATTTCCATTCAGTATGCAGTTTATTTCTTTATCTTTATGGATGAGATTAGTGTGACTTGTGTAGTAGACCTTACTTACAGCTTAAGTACGCCCTGATGGTTCCATTAAATTGGGTTATCCATCGGTGCGTTCTGCTGGCCATTGCCACGTGTCCAGTCCCTCAACATTTTGGGACGGGGCGTGACATGATTTTTGTGGTGGCCCATGCAGGTCGTGACTAAATTGTTCGATTTCAACTTAGGGACCGGACAGGCCTGCAATTTAATAGGTTATAGGATCTCATCCATTGATTGAATCGTTTTTGAACTCTATGTCGAATTCAATTTAATTGCTTGAATTGCATCCTGTTTTGATTCCTCTGTGCGTTCTCATTGTTTCCTTTTGATACAGAGAAATGGATCCCAAAAGTGGTGACGAGACCCCTTTGGGTACACCAACTGAAGCAGGGTTTACCTGCGAAGCTGGAACGACGCCAGATACCAGAGGACAATCCTCCCAGAGCAATCAAACTGGCCAGCCAAGTTCCAGGTTCAGGCGTGATGACATCCCGCCTCCTCCCCAGTTTTCCCCTGCGATGCCTGTCTTTCCCCCAGGACAGGCAATGGACGGTCAGCAAATGTTCCAGATGTTCTACGCCATGATGCAGGCACAACAACAGATTCAACAGGAGACCCAACGCCGAGAGGCCGAGAACCTAAGGAACAGCCTAGTCGCAGCATTGGAGCATGCAAATCCACCAAATAGGCGGCCAGCGACGGGATCTATTACATATTTCCGCCAACTCAAGCCCCGTACCTTCTCGGGCAAGGAAGGACCAACTAAAGTGCATGAATGGCTTACAAACACACAGCATCAGTTGGAGGCTGCCGAACTACCAAAGGACAAATGGATGACTGCCGTCAGGATGCAACTGACGGACAACGCGCATCATTGGTGGTTGTCCAAAGAAAGAAGGCTCGGACATGATCAGGTTACCTGGGAGGAGTTCTCCAGACTCTTCCAGGAAATGTACATCCCTGCTGTGGCCCGGTCAGAACTCCGAGACAGATTCAACCGCCTGATCCAGGGCAACATGACGGTGGAGGAATATAACGCCGAATTCATTCGCCTGAGCCGCTTCGCCCCTTCGCTAATTCCTACCGAAGAGGAGAAGGCGGAAAAGTTCTTTGATGGGCTCAGGTTCGAGCTTCAGAAGTTAATCGGATCGGTCGCGCCCACCTCTTACACCGACGTCCTAGCTGCAGCACGTCGGCTGGAGCGCGTTACTCGGAGGGAATCAAGCCTGAAACGTCCCTTCTCCTTGGCACCGTCCAAGTCATCACCAGGGGAATCTGCTAAACGGCCCCAGAAGAGCCCGCCTCCAAGAGCAGCAACTAAGAACTTGCCTACTTGCCATTACTGCAGCAAGGTAGGATATATTGAAAAGGAATGTCGACGCAAGCTGGGACTCTGCCTGGTTTGCGGATCTGGACAACACTTCTCAAAGGACTGCTCGGAACGTCGAGAGGGAGTTCCGAATCGACCAGCTCCACCTGCAGCTCTTCCAGCTGGGGGAGCAACACAGACAGGGCCTGGAGGAGCCAGGCCACCTCTACCACCTCAGGCAGCATTGTTCCAACAAGCTCGTCAGCAAAGGGGTCCCGCTCAGGGATGAGGTCAGGCATATGCACTAGCAGTCACTGAGGAAGCTACTGCAGGCGAAGTGATAGCAGGTACCATATTAGTAGCTTCAATTCCTGCTGTAGCATTATTTGATTCTGGAGCTTCGCATTCATTTATTACTGCTAGCTTCGTAGCCACACATAGAATAGCTACCGCACCTCTCTCGAAGATGAAGAGAATTCTAACTGGAGGTGGAATTATCCCGGTTAGTGATACTTGTAGATCATGTTCGGTAGTAGTCTGTGGCCGAGAGATGCGAGCCCAATTCCTGATCTTTTCTATGCCTAATTACGATGTTATACTTGGTATGGACTGGTTAAGTCAGTACCATGCGACACTGGATTGCCGGCTTGGAAAAGTGATATTTAGACCCCCTAGCCTTCCTGAGTTTGAATTTCTACGAGGAGCTGTAGAACAAGGGGTCCAGCCAACTCTTAGGGTATTGACTGTAGAAGAAGATTCAAGTTACCCAAGAGTCATAACGGAATTTGTGGATGTGTTTCCCGACGACCTTCCAGGTTTACCACCTGATCGGGAGATAGAATTCACAATAGACCTAACTCCAGGAGCCGAACCTATTACTTCATCGGTATATCGGCTAGCACCTAAGGAGTTAGTGGAGCTGAAAACACAAGTTGACGACCTTCTGGAGAAAGGATTTATCCGGCCCAGTGTTTCACCTTGGGGAGCACCTATACTTTTTGTACCCAAGAAGGACGGATCTGTACGGCTGTGCATTGATTACAGAGCCCTTAATGCTGTAACTATTAAGAACCGGTACCCATTACCACGCATTGATGATTTGTTTGACCAATTGAGTGGTGCTAAGGTATTCTCAAAGATTGACCTTAGATCCGGTTATCACCAGATTAGGGTGAAGAAGGAAGATATCCCAAAGACGGCTTTCAGAACTAAGTATGGACATTATGAGTTCCTAGTTATGCCGTTTGGTTTAACCAACGCACCCGCCGTATTTATGAGTTTGATGAACGGGGTCTTCCATCAGTATTTGGATAAGTTCGTGGTGGTATTCATTGATGATATCCTAGTCTACTCCAAGAACCACGAAGAGCACGAGGAACACCTTAAGATTGTGCTAGAAACCTTGAGAAGGGAGAAGCTGTATGCCAAGCTCAGCAAATATGAGTTCTGTATGGACAAGGTGCCATTCTTAGGGCATATTATCTCGGGTGAAGGACTGTCTGTGGACCCAGAAAAAGTCGCTGCTATAGAAACCTGGCCTACCCCTACCTCCGTTGCAGAAGTGAGAAGTTTTCTTGGACTTGCTGGGTATTACCGGCGGTTCGTAGAAAATTTCTCAAGGATCGCAGAACCGATGACTAAGCTGACACGGAAGGATCAGGAGTTCATATGGACGGAAGAATGCCAGAATGCCTTTGAAGAATTAAAGAGGCGTCTAACAACAGCACCAGTCTTGACTCTTCCCTCAGGGTCAGGAGGTTTTGTTGTATACAGTGATGCATCCGGTAGTGGACTAGGTTGTGTCTTGATGCAACATGGCAAGGTTATCGCTTATGCATCGAGGCAGCTGAAGGTCCACGAGAAGAACTACCCAATGCACGACCTGGAGCTAGCTGCAGTGATTTTTGCATTGAAGATCTGGAGACATTATCTGTATGGAGAGAAGGTCGAGATATTCACTGATCATAAGAGCTTGAAGTATGTTTATACACAGAAGGAGCTCAACATGAGGCAAAGGCGTTGGCTTGAGTTGATGGTGGACTTTGACATAGATCTGCAGTACCACCCGGGGAAAGCAAATGTTGTAGCCGACGCCCTCAGCAGAAAACCCTCGGCTTATTTCTTAACGGAGCAGCCCCAGCTATTACAAGACTTGCAAGATCTTCAGATAGAGGTTGTTCTACCTGGACAAAATGGTTTGCTGGTTAACCTCGAAGTGAAGTCATCGCTGGTGGAGAGAATCAAGGAAGCTTTGCCTAATGATGCCAGATTCCGAAGGCTGAGAGAAAGAACAGAAGCAGGCCTGCAAACGGGACTTCGCATCCACGAGGACGGAACATTAAGGTGCGGAAATCGCCTATGTGTTCCAAATGGAGACTTAAGGCAGGAATTAATGACAGAAGCCCATAGCTCCATATACTCGGTTCATCCAGGAGGAACCAAGATGTACCGGGACCTAAGACAATATTACCGGTGGCATGGAATGAAAAGGGAGATTGTCCGATTTGTGGCAAAATGCTTAGTCTGCCAGCAGGTGAAGGCCGAGCACCAAAGGACTGCAGGTATGTTGCAACCGCTTTCCATCCCTGAATGGAAGTGGGAGCATATTACCATGGACTTCGTCACAGGATTTCCAAGAAGCCCTAGTGGTAAGGATGCAGTATGGGTCATCGTGGATCGGCTCACTAAGTCGGCTCACTTCTTGCCGTTCAGAGTTGGACAGTCCACGGAAGTACTAGCCGACATGTATATGCGTCAGATCGTAAAATTACATGGAGTGCCGGTTAGTATTGTATCAGATCGAGACTCGAGATTTACATCTCACTTCTGGCGAAGCATGCAAGAGAGTCTCGGCACCAGGCTCAAGTTCAGTACTACCTATCATCCTCAGACAGACGGACAGTCAGAGCGCACAATTCAGATCCTAGAAGATATGCTGCGATCTTGTATACTGGACTTTGGAGGATCTTGGAAAGATCATCTGCACTTAGTGGAGTTCTCCTACAACAACAGCTATCAGGCAAGCATTCAGATGGCACCTTTCGAGGCGTTGTACGGAAGGAAGTGCAGATCGCCAATATGTTGGAGCGACGTTGGTGAACGTCAAATACTGGGTCCAGAGTTGGTAACAGAGACAGTGGAGAAAGTAAAACAGATTCAGAACCATCTCCGTGCAGCCCAGGATAGACAGAAGCATTGGGCCGATGCACACAGACGACCCCTGGAGTTCAAGGAAGGAGAGTATGTATTTTTGAGGATCTCGCCCACTAGAGGTACTATCAGATTCGGCAGCAGAGGCAAGTTGAGCCCAAGGTACATTGGGCCATTTGACATCCTGGAGCGTATTGGTGAGGTGGCTTACCGTCTTGCATTACCTCCATCCTTAGAGGGAGTGCATGACGTATTCCACGTCTCACAATTGAGGAGATATGTGACGGACCCAAGCCATATAGTTGATCATTCTGAGATTTCGGTGGGACCTAGCCTGAGATACGAAGAGCAGCCAGTGGGTATACTCGACACCAGCGAGAAGACACTGCGAGGGCAAACAATCAGGCTGGTCTGAGTAGCTTGGAAGCGGCACTCTCCTGGCGAATCAACCTGGGAGCGAGAAGATGTTATGCGGCAGCGTTATCCACACCTATTTGCAGAATCAGGTAGAACCTAAGCATTTTTAATTCTGTAAATCTTGCCTTTATAGTTTACCCTTCGATTGCGAGGATGCAATCCTCTTAAGGGGGGTAGATTGTAAACACCCTAAATTTTCAGAGATTTTTTAAAATCAATTTTTGGAATTAATATGCAATTTTCAGTAATTTACATAGGACCTGTAGTGAGTTTGTAATTTTTAATTGCCAATAAACAGCATTAAAATGAAATGAAAATATGATTTTATGGTGTAAAATAGAAAACCGGACTTAGGAAAATTTTCTGGAATTTTATTGGGCCTCGAACCTATTTTTAAAAGCCTAAAAACTATTTTCTAAATTAATATAATTAATTCTGTTATTTATTATTATTATTATGTTTATTATTTAATTTTTTCTGTCTTGGGCCCGGCCCGGCCCAGTGGGCCGAGCCCGTTAGCGGCTGACCCAGCCCAGCCTCAAACCCCCCCTAGCGGGTCGGGCGGGTCCGCTCACCCGGAGCCCGCCGCCCGACCCGACCCGCTTACCGGTCCCCCGTCTCCCCTCCCACGAACCCCGCGTTCTCCGGCCACGTCGCCGGAGAACCGCCCCGACCCACGACCTCCCCTAGCCCGCGCCACGTCTCCCCTCTTCCCCGCCATGTCCGGCTAGCCACCCCGCGCCTCCCCTTATAAAACCCTCTTCCCTCCTCCCTCTTTCTCCCCCAAACTCCCCTAAACCCTATCTCCGGCCGACTCCTTCCATCCGCCGGTGACCTCCGCCCGGAGCCCAGACCCCTCCGCCGCCAGCGCCTAGCTCCGCCGAGAGCCTCCCCGGCCTCGTCTCTTACCTCCTCCCCTCTCAGACTCCAGCGTCTCCTCCCCCTCCACTCTCCCCGCCGTGCACCGCTCGGTCGGCGACCCGCCGCCGGCCAACTCAGCCCCTGGCCGCCTCCGCCGGGTCCGCCAGAAGCTCCCTAGGCCGGACACAGCCAGCAGCAGGACACGCGGACACAGCCCAGCCCTAGGCCGGACACAGCGGGACACGAACTCGCGTGTCGGACACAACTCGAAACTCGGTTTCTCGGGTCCCCTTCAGGTACTCGTAACTTGTACCTCGGATCTCTGTTTTCGATTCCGTAAATTTTTACGCGAAGCCTGTATGACCCTCTCGGTGCCCGGACAAACCGCTCGGGGCATCGCGTCCTGTGGTGATCGCACACAGCGATCCAAAAACAGGAAAAACCAGACCCTGTTTCACCCCGGAACTGAGTACGCCCCGCCAAACGGGACGACTTGGTCGCGTGCGGTCTTCACAGATACGTGCGCCTCGTCGATACGGACGTGTGGGATTTCGCGGAAGCTGATTCGGGTGTGCGTGCACACCGGAATCAACGCGTATCCGCGGACATCGTCCCGTATCCACTTTTTCTGCAATTTACTCTAACTTCGTGCACACACGTCGGATCGAGACGAAACTTGCGCCATCGGACTCGTAGCGATACGCTGGTCCTGTGGGTCAAGTTTGGTCCGATTCTGAGAACGTTGGCGAAATCGCGTGTCGTGGGCCCCACAGGCCCCGCTCGACGGGCGATTTCGTGATCGGCTCATCGGAATTCAAATCTGAAAGTTCCGTTGGGTTCGTATCAGCGTTCCTGACCTGTTGACACTAAGTTTGGTAAATTTGGAGACCGTTTTTGCCCTTGTCTCCAAATTGGACCCAAGGACAGGCGTTCCTAGCTGTTTGACACCTTCTGAGCATGATGGTACTGTTTATTTCAGCTTTCGGAGACATCTCTGGAAATTTCCGAAACCAGGACCTAAGTGGAATCCAAACATCAGGCAAGTGCATCTTGCCAAACTTGCAGTCATTATTTTCATATTTTCTGTAAAAATACTCTGCTGGATTTCTTGTGCAAATTCATATAAACTGATTTAAACTGCTTAACCTAGGGAACGTATGACGTACCTAGTGTCCGATCATAGTCGGGTACCGACACCGTACGCGGTGTTGGGTTCGTCATTTAGAGATGGATTTACGATTCCCTTACTTTGTACTTGACCTATCAAGTACCCTACAACCCAGGACACTTGACACTATCATGGACAGAATCCTCCTGAGATATTCGAGGTGATTCTGTATAGGGTACAGGACTTGATAGAGACATTTATTATAGACAGTATGACTTGTTGCATTAGTTATAATCCCGCTGACATGGACATGAGACGTTATGGTCATGGCTTGCGTGATTACATTGGGTGGGGAGAGACACACAGGCTACAGGCTGTTCTATACATATATCTACTATTATTGTGAGGTTGTAGACTCTCCAGCAGAGCTAGACCCTTTACGTGTTATTACTGCTACCGGCTCCCCGACACAGAGCTTGTAGCGGTCTCAGCCTGAGTACTAGTGTTGCTCTCATTTGCATATCACATAGATGGTTACTTAGTTTACCCTGCTGTTCATTTATTTATTTCACTGCTTATTCAGTTGGCTTATTTTATCTTGTGCCTTGCTATGTCCACTGAGGACCTGGAATGGATTATGTCCCCAGGTTTAGCTGAGGAGCAGTATCCCGAGATATACGGGACTGGAGCTGAAGCTATTGCTGGAGCTGAACCGAACACTGAAGACGAGGTGACTGCCGAGGACTTCTCCTGAGTGCTTGTTCCAGTATTCAGTATTTATTTCATGTTTATATCTTTTGTTCCTGGCCTATAGAGCCAGTTTATTCAGACTTAAGTCGGATTGTTTCTCCGACTGACTTGCTGTGATTGTTGTTGCTACTTATTTCCATTCAGTATGCAGTTTATTTCTTTATCTTTATGGATGAGATTAGTGTGACTTGTGTAGTAGACCTTACTTACAGCTTAAGTACGCCCTGATGGTTCCATTAAATTGGGTTATCCATCGGTGCGTGCTGCTGGCCATTGCCACGTGTCCAGTCCCTCAACATTTTGGGACTGGGGCGTGACACACGACACTAGTCACAAACAACCAATCGTATGGCATAATGATCTAATTGACCAAAAGACAAACACTACATGTACCAATATCGGAATTCCCCCAAAATTGACACCAAATTGGACATAACTTCCACCGTAGGTCTCCGATGAACCTAAAACTAATTTCTATGGGTAGCATATGCATGTGGGTTGGTTTCTCATGGTTAAATCTCAGATCTAGAGTCTATTAGAAGGGAGAAAACTGAAATGTACCTATTGGGAGATGGATTCCCAATGAAAAGTCTCCAAATGCAAAGTAACTCATCTCCTTATAGATCTTGGCCTCCTCATTCTTGCTCTTTGCTTCCTTCTTGTAGATCCTTGATGTAGAAACCTCAATTGAGAAATTGAGAAGGAATTTGTGAAGAATTGATGAGGGAATGGAGGAAATTGGAAGAGAAAAATTGTAAATCTAAAGAATTAGTAATTTGGTGAAAAGAATGATTTCTCTCTCCTCTTGAGGTGGCCGGCCTTATACACCCCTTAAAGCAATGTGAAATGTCTCAATTACCCCTTGGGGCCTCTCATGAAGAACTTAATTAGGGAGGGAAGGTTCTAGTCTAATGGTTTCACTAATTAATCCACCGAGGGGATTTCTGTCCTAAAGAAGAATGAGACATGGCTCGCCTGAATGCCGAGTCTTCCTCCGCCGCCAACTCGACATCGTCGTAACCAATTCTAACCAAACCGTCATGGTTCAGAGCTGCCCGCGCTAGAGTGAGATCCAACATCTTCAATGCGCTTTTTGCTTGCATGCCGGTGAGTATTCTCGCCGAAAGAATGGAATGCGTCAACGGAAGGGAAGCACCCGTTTTGGCTAGGAATGCGCTTCGATATAATAAGAAGGGGGACCACCTCCTAATCCATGGGCCTAACTCATGGGCTCAAACTAAACTCATCCAAAATGTTGGTTCATGCATTCTAATAAATGGGTTAGGTCCACTACACAAGTCTAAAATAATCTACAACTAACAATAATTAAATAAATCATGCATGCATGCACAATATTAAATACAATTAATCCTAAAATAAATATTACCCATGACAATTACTAAACTACTCTTGGATGAAAATGTGAGGATGACAATTATTTAGTCGAGAAATCAACATGAAAATTTATATCAAGATTAATGAGTTTCTTCATTGGTAAATTGATGGAGACAAATTGATCAATATTACCAGTCCCCCTACTCAGCCTGGAAAGAGGAAATGGGTATTTCGGTCAAAAATTAACGGTGACCGTTAGTTGAAGATGGAAGTGGGAGGGTTGTACATTATGGTAAAGCAGTGGGGTGCACATTGAATTATGCTAAATAAAGTGGGATGCAACTCAAATTTTTTTTAAAAAAAATTAGGTATAATTTTTTTTCTTTAAAATGCCAGCTCAAAAAGAGAGAACATTTTACTACACGGAGGACATTGCTGTCAAAAACTGCTTCTACTGCCGTTTTTTTGAAAAGCATGAGCAATCTCAAACTCAACCTAAAAAGCACCTGTACCGAACTCGAGTGACTCTTGTGATTACCAAGGAGATGTATAAGACCTGGTTGGATGACAAAAGGTCAGTGGATCGAGCCACGAAGACGTATTATTCCTTCTATTTATAAATTGTGGGAGTTGGAGGATAGTAGACCCAAAGACATGCAATACAGTGTGCACAAAAGTTCCGAGTGTTACATCGGATTTCGTGCGTTATGTCAGGAAAAAAAGAAAAAAAAAAAGAAAAAAAAGAAGAAAAGCAGGTGTGATACAGGGGGTCGGACTATTCAGCAAAAACCCCTTCTTTCTTTCTTTCTTTCTTTCTTTTCATCAATAGAACAGAGAGAGGGAGAGAGAACCTAGGGTTTGAGTCGTCCTCGCCGATGTGAGTTTTTTCTTTTTTTCTTTTTCTGGTTCGACTCTCCGTCTCCTAAACTATATTTATTCACTTTGCCCCCTTGAAAAATAATTTACTTGTGCAGAATGGGGAAGAACACGCTGGACTTGCCGCAGAAAGGAGGGTTCAGCTTCGATCTGTGCCGCCGCAACGATATGCTGGTGAAGAAGGGGGCCCAACCCCCGACATTCCTCAAGACCGGGACCACCATCGTCGGCCTCGTCTTCAAGGTAACACAACGCAACGCAACAGATGGATTATTTTAGACTGTTCCTTATATATATAAGGAGGGTTCGGGATCTCCGCACTTATGCATACATCCTCATTTATGCATCTCCGCATGTTCTCTGAAATAACAGTAGTTGGATTGACTTTTTTTGTTGGCCCACTTACAAATTTCTAGAGAGAAATTGATTAATATGGACCGTCAAAAAGGACAATCCAGCGACTGCCATCTCGGGGACATGCGGGGATGCATAAGTATGGGGATCTCGATCCCTCCTTTATCTCTCTCTCTCTCTCTCTCTCTCTCTATATATATATATATATATATATACACGCACGCAGGATCTCCGCTATTAAGCATGACCGAGTGTCCCCAAAATAGCTGCAGTTGAAAATTGGGTTAGGGATCGGCCTTGGACCAGACCGGGCCGCCTAGGCCCATAAAGTACGGGCTCGGGCCGAGCATGGATCGATCTTTTTTTGGCCATAGAAATTTTTTGGGCCGGTCCGAGTAAGACTTAATTATTATCTATGAAGTCCATGCATTTCCACAAGGGTCGGACTTTTCGGACCAACTCGGGCATAATCGTTAAACTCGTCTTTCAATTCTGGAAGACAACATAATTAAATTGCTCCACCAACGGTTAGAAACGAAGAATCTTTTTTGTTCCAACTCCCAACATACTTTGTTCTTATTAGAGAGACTCGGTCTTCTTAAAGAGAGCAGAGCACATCTTTCAAAGACAAAGTTCTTTCCTTTTTGTATTAATTTAATGCTAGGATAGCTAGCTAGCTGTTAGCATGTTTTAAATCAAAGAGGCTCTTAAATCAAAGAGCCATGAAGTAGACTTTCTTTGTGACTTTGTTCCTGTGAGACTCTTTTCTTCTTTGCTTAATTTAATGCTAGGCTAGTTAGCTAGCTTTTAATATGTTATATTAAAGAGGCTCTTAAATCAAAGAGTCTCGATCTAGATTGTTTTTTTTGTGATTTTGTTCCGGGGGAGAGACGCTCAAATCCACTTTCAAGACATAATTTTTTATATTAATTTAAAGATGCCAACATGTTAATAATTAAATTAAAGTAGCTCTTTATATTTCAACTAGTAAATTGAACTAGTTGTTTCAGAATTCAGAGAGAGACAGAGACCCTTATATTCCAGAGAAGATAAAGTTGGGCTTTTTTCGCAGACTTAGACGAGCTTTTCGGGCCGAGCTCGGCCGGGCGGACGGATGCTTAGCCCAAGCCTTGTCCTGTACTAATATGGACCGGATTGGGCTACCCTAATGAACGGGTTGTATCGGACTTTGGCTCATCGGATCGGACGGACTTTCGGACGTCCATGGGCCTCGGGCCCAACGATGATCCCTATCGCGAAACTTACTAATCCATGATGATACGAGTCATGATCATGAACTTCTCTCTCTCTCTCCTCTCTTGGATATAGTCAACACTCTATACCCGCAACACAAATACAATGTTGAACGCCTCTCCGCCAGATCTACGTCGCACAACGAATACAAATACGACAGATCGGCGGCCTGTACTACTGTACTAGCGTATTTTTGTAGCGCTCGCGTGTCGAAGTATACTAACAACCAAATATTTCATGTCACATTATATATATATATATATATATATATACACACGAATGTCTTCGAAATAGTAGCTATTAGATTTATCTTTTTTGACAACTACCTAATTACCAACATTAGATCTCTTTTTTGACAACTACCCAATTTAGGGATCATTATTGGGCCCGAGGCCTATAGGCACCCAAAAAGTCCGCCTGGTCCAATGGGCCAAAGTCCGATACAACCTGATCATTAGGGTAGTCCGGTCCATATTAGTACATAGCAGGGCTTGGGCTAAGCATTCGTTCGCCCGAGCCCGGACTAAGGCCCGTACGATACAAGCCCACCCGAGCCTGGCCTGAAAAGTCCGTCTAAGTTTGGCTCGAAAAGTCCGATTTTATCTTCTCTGGAGTCGAAGAGTCTCTTTCTCTCTGGATTTTGGAACATCCGGTTCAATTTACTAGTTGGAATACAAAGAGCCACTTTGATTTAATTATTAACATGCCGGCATCTTTAAATTAATACAAAAAATTATATCTTGAAAGTGGACTTGAGAGTCTCTCCCTGGAACAAAGTCACAAAATTTAGCTCACGGCTCTTTGATTTAAGAGCCTCTTTGATTTTAACATATTGATAGCTAGCTAACTAGCCTAATATTAAATTAATGCAAAGAAGGAAAGAACTTTCCTGGAACAAAGTTAGAAAGACACAAAGTCTAGACCATGACTATTTGATTTTAAGAGGTTCTTTGATTTAAAACATATTAACAGCTAGCTAGCATAGCATTAAATACAAAGAATAAAAGAACTTTGTCTTTGAAAGAGGTGCTCTGCTCTCTTTAAGAAGATCGAGTATCTCTCTCTCTGGAAATAAGAATATAGTATGTTGGAAATTGGAACAAAAAAAAGTCTTCGTTTCTGGTCACTATATGAGCAATTTAATTATGTTGTCTTCCAGAGTCCAGACTTAAAAGACGAGTTTAACGATTAGGTTCGAGAAAGTCCATTTGGACTTTTTATAGAGCCGGTCTGACCCGGCTTGACCCGAAAAGTCCGACCCTTGTGGACATACTTGGACTTCATAGATAATAATTAAGTCCGACTCGACCCAGCCCAAAAAATTTCTAAGGCCAAAAAAGATCTGTCCATGCCCAGCCCGAGCCCGTACTTTATGGGCCTGGACGGCCCGCCTAATGCTGATCCCTATTTCACGAAATATGAAAATATAGAGCTGTCTAGCTAGTGTCGATCCCTTCAGTATTTGATTGGATTTGTCTTTATAGGAGGCGCTTGGCACGATGACAAGTCTTGGCTCTTCAATCTTGTGGGGGGTGCGGCTCTGAGTTTTACAAACAACCATCCCATAGATTGAGGGTATGGCAGCATATATCTTGACCCTCTGCACGCCTTGCACTAGTGGGAGCCTTGTGGTACTATGCACCCTTTTATCCGTTGTACTCTTTGCATGAAGTCCTTAGCTTACTTTTAAGGGTTATGTTTTATTCTCAAGTTCGATTGGCTTCTTGACCATGTCTGTATTGCCATTTCATGCATGTTCGAGAAGCTTCTGTTTATCCAAGGTTTAATAATACGGTGTTGATAGTTGATACCGATGTTGTGCTTTATACCTTTTGGTCGCCTTCTTCTTAGGTGTTAAAAGCACGCCTAGACAAGAAGCACAAAGCGCCTTGCTTCATTTAAAGGATAGAGCAAAGGCAAAAGTACCACCTAGGCGCACACATTAGGTGAGAATGCATTTTGGTGCATTTTTTCTAAATCTGATTCATACCCTACGATGATCCAATCCAAACCCAATCTGTTAAGAAAGTAAAAAAATCCTACCCCCTCTCTCCAATCCGGACTTAGGAGGCCTCCCCTCCAGTCCCTGGTTTGTACCTCGACACTGACTGTCGGAATGACTCTAGACCACTCATCATCAACTCCAGCACTCGCCGAGATTCCTCGCCTCCACCACTCACCAGTGACTCCTCTACATTACTAGTTGTAGACTCCTTCCATCTTGCGCTTGTTGTCGACTTATCCTCCGAGGACACCTATTTGCAGTTGTCACCTCGTCCTTGCAACTTCTGGTCCTTGACATTTCCTCACCTCCTTGACCTCTCAACACTAACTTCCTCAACATCTCCAAATACCTCATGTTAAAGGAGGAAAGAAGAGGGCTTTTGCTTAATGGGGAGATGACAAATGGTCCAAAGATCATAAGTGCATAGAGAAGATGTATGTGATGGAAGTTGATCCAGAAGAAATCTAGGAGACAAGTGAGAATGATCCCAATGTCAGTTTACTGAAACCATTGAACAACAACTCACAAGGCCCTGTTGGGATTCTACTGCAAACTTTGTGGATGGCCTCTTCTCTTGACACTATGAAAGAGAAGGGAGTTGAAAATAAATACAAGTATGTCAAACAACAAAGTGACAAAGTTGTGGAAGATGTGCATAGGGACCAAAGGGAACTCCAATGAGTTCATCTTTCGATTGGCAGGCATAATCTCAATCATCATTAACAGTGTACGGTCTACCAATACTTAAGACCGTTTTAAAGGAGTATTAGACTTCTTAAAAGGAGCCAGGGGGGTTGTCATCCATCAAGAAATTTGGAAAAGCAAAGATTTGAGGCAATACTCTCAAGCTTCAACATAAAAAAGATGTATCCCTTGGGTTCTAACATTACAGACCTTGACAATGAACTTGCTTTGGAGTCTCTAATAATGAAACACCAGTTCAAATTGTGAAGGACCCCAAGAACTGCTTCCAATAGGAACTAGTGATCACAAAATTTATGTGGTAGAGTGGGCAGAAAGTCTGCAACAGTGCCTACGGACATGTCAACATAGGAATAAGATTGTGTTAGAGAAGTTGGTGTCTGAGTGAGAACTGCTTCCTAGAGGAGTATCGATCACAAAATCTATATGGTATAGTGGGCATAAGACGTTTGCAACAGGGCCTACAGACATGTCAACATAAGATTCTTTTAGGAAGTTGGTGAGAGAGGTATGGGACCCTGGAATAGCAAATGCTAGTTGGAGAAGGGTCAGTCATGATAGAGCTTTGGCCAAGGAAATTGCTAGCTTGTATAGGGGAATGTAGACTCGACAGTACAATCTAGTACCAGCATGCTAGTATGTCGTTTTCTGCGGTGAAGGAATTGTACCACGTACCTTGATGACACATCTGTGTACAACCAAGGTTATTCACGAAAAACTTTTGGGTAGAAAGTTGGATGTCATAGAAGAAAAGCAGATGCATGTGAACTTCAATCTACTGCCACATCAAAAGACGTTTTTTCATAAGCTAAGGAAGCCTTGAGAGAATGTCTATCCCTAATTTCCAGCAAGGAGATACTGTAAAATGTGGCATTTCCAATTAAGTGCCATATTGTTGCAACATGAAAAACCCAAAGGTTACTTGATTCAAGCCTAAAAGGAAAAACTTAGAACCTATCCAGCCTATGTAACAGGAAAGGTAGCCATGTTAGGAGCAGCAAAACAGTTGAGAAGATACCTACCTAGTTGCATAACAAGAAAGGAACGTATACATAATTTCCTTATTTGAGATCATTGAGTTGGCTTTGATAGACTTGGCTAGAATACTGGTGTTGAGTGGCAAGAGTATAAGAAGATCAATAGAAGTTGTCTTGATGGCTGGTGTACATTATCTCTCCTCTAAAAAGTATTCCGTGTAAAGGTGAACTATTAGTCACTTGAAAGAGGGGAGCACCCCTCTATACACATAGCACTTGGGAGATGGCTTTTACAGCTGACACCTTTTAAAGTGGAGAAGACCAACATATTTGAAAGAAGCTATTAATCATAGCACAATCTCGTATTCCTTTCTCCTTGTGCTCTGCTATAAGTAGCAGGTGAGACCTCCATTAGCACTCAACTTAGGTTTCTCTATGAGCTGTGCTCCAGAGGACCAGGTGTAATTTTCCTTTTCTTGAGAAAACTTAGGAATCTATTTTCTCCTTTCAAGAAATCACAACTTATACTCGAGCTCATCTAATTTTCTTCTTATTTTGAACCCAAATCTTCTCAATTTGCCTAACTTAATGGAGTATGACTAAGTTCTGCAAAGTCAGGATTGGAATCAGTCAGTTGTTTGTCTCTTATGAGTATTTGTAATTAAACTAAGATAGTTTTATATTGCTTGTCATATATATAGTAAAGTGAAGTGGTGTTTTCCGCCAAAATTTAAAAGGATAAAGAAGGGTCACAATTAAAAGATAAGAGGTATATCAAATGGCTACCATGTGTATATGTCAATAAACAACCTTAAAACTAATAAAAATATTATTAAATGATATAAATGAGAAGCAACTTCAAAATCCGAATTATGAAGCAGTGCTGTAGGCACGAGGATAACTAATACTAATCTAAGCGGCGATGTGCTCGTGTCGAGTCGGATGCTTATTTGACATGACACTAAAAAATACACCAGCACATGGTAAAATCTGTGCACAGCTCGTGTTGTTGTTTTCTTCTCGTGCCATGTCGTATTTGTGTCTGGTCCATGCTTTGCAACCTTTGTTGCATGGACACAGCAAAATGATGTCCGTATCCATATTATATCCTAATCGTGTCTATGTCCGTATTCGTGCAACATAGGTAACTACTCTTGTACCTATTTGAAAACGTCTTTATCCCGTAATTGTACTATGTCCGTATCTCTATCTGAACCCGTAACTATCCCTGTCTGAACCGTAACTGTATTGTGCCCGTATCCCTGTCCAACTCCGTATCTGTGCAGCATATCTGACCAATAACTAGAAAATGCTAAATATGTAAGCTTTGCTGACTTGATGTTTTGATGTAAACTAGGTTTCCGAGTCTCCACGAAAGTAAATAACCCCCCCCCCCCCCCCCCCCCTCCCCATCCTCTCCCCTGCATTTTGATTATATTAATTGATTTAGCTTTTATCATCCGACGTAGGAGATTGTCAATTAAATCAACTTGGACTTTATTGGGTTAGTTCCCCGTATATGAAATCAATTAAGGAAACTGAAGTTTAGGTTGGGTTGTACTGTTTAGAAAAACTTTGTTGATATGGCATTGCACCGAGGTTTACTAATTAGGCTGCTGTCTTCATGTTAGTAAATTTCCATTATTTGATTACTGTAATTGATTTAGCTTTTATCATCCGACGTAGAAGATTGTCAATAAATCAACTTGGACTTTATTGGGTTAGTTCCTTGCTATGAGACTAATCAAGGAAACTGAACTTTAGGTTGGGTTATACTGTTTAGAAAGACTTAGTTGATATGGCATTGCATCAAGGTTTACTAATTAGGTTCCGGCTGTTTTCATGTTTAGTAAATGCTCATTCTTTGTTAGCTATGGACCTTATTATTTCAGTAGGTTATTCCCTATTCAAATTGCTTCACTTGCTATGGTCTTTACATACAGTCAGTCGTTCATATAGGCTTGCCTAGTGTTTGAGTCCTAAAAGGCTTAGTTTCCTTAATCTAAAAGCCCTTAACAATCTGCAGATGAATTGTAGTAATATGCAGGATTGTCTTCTTTAAGGTGGACTCGGTTAACTTTTGGTTCACACTCAACTTTAGGCTTAAGTTTTCTTGAAGAACTGAGAATGATGAAGAAGATTGGGTTAGTTACTTGAAAGAAGGGAATATTCTTCCATTATCTCCTCGAATTGATTCTTCCTTCTTTTTATTAGAAATCAGTTAGATGCTGGAATTTTGACGATTTCTAATTAAAATCATTATGCGAATTGGGTTCTGAAATGGGATGTAGGTTTTTTTTACTGTTTCGGGATAATTTGGTGGAATTTGTTCAATAAAGATCTAGTTTGCTTCTTTTCCACCAAAATTGTGATCTACTGTGACCTATATCATCAAGTTTTCCATGGGCCAATACTGTACTAGAAGCAACTATCTTCTTCATTTTCTTCTAGTTCAGTAGATTCTTCCTTCGTTGGTTTTCAAGTTTCTACTATGACAAATTCAACCCAGAGAAGATTACTGTGATGATGAATATCTTGGTATAAGGCTATTTTTATGTCCAATCTACTGATTTAATGCACGCATATGCTGATCAAAATAAAAGACAAACTCCCGATATAATCGTTTGGATCTGCATTGTTAGATTTGGGTAACCAATATAGCATATATCATTTTCATTAAAATGTTTTAGGAATAGGCTTATGTTGGAGACTCTTTAAGTAAACCTGCTACAACTTGGATCCGCTTCTTGCTACAGATGCCTTTGTCAAAGATCCGCTTGATGCGGACTTCTGTTTAAGTTACTTTTTGCATTCCCACCTATCAAACAGCTCATTGTAAAGTTGTCTCATTGAAGAAGTTAAAAGTCACAATTGGCTGAATAGTTTTCTGCTCCTTTTTATGAATTAGCATATCAGTGTCATTTGGTCCCCTTTTTGTTTAGGACAGAGATCCTTCATTAATGGTAAGATGTGTCGGTTTTCTTTAGGTGCTATAAAGTAGAAGTGGTGAGAATGAGGCGGATTAAGAATATGTACTAGTGATTTGTGGAATGTTATCAACTTATTTCTTGATTCAGCTGAGTATCCTGTTCCATCAAAGTCCTAATTGCAACTTTCAAAATACTATAGCGATTTCCTAGCAACTATTTTTTAGTATTGAGATCCTCACCGCTGACTCCCAGAAATGCATAAATTTGAATGAGACAGATAAGCCAAGCCTGGAGTGATAAGGTGAAGGCTCCAATCAATGTGGCAAAGGGGGATCAGAGGACGACAACTGGACGAGAGGTGGGGTGGTGGGAGCTTCAAAATGTCGGGGAGAAGAAATTTGATTCTTTCTTTCTGGTGGATGGAAATAGTGGAGAAATGGATATTATAGTTGTAAGCAGGAAAATTAGGACAATGCAGATATGGGACGACCATCTGACTAAAGTGCCAACCTAATTAACTGTTAGTTACACTTACAACTAGGGGCGACCTGTGTCCTGTTAGTGGTAGACTCGAACCCATTAGTCCTACATGTTACCTTTAGACTGGAACCCTACCTGTATAAGGTTCAGATCAGGTCCGTGCCCTCTACAAAGGGACTGTACCCTACTTGATTACCAGAAATTCAGGTCGGGTTTGGATATTTAGGTACAATATATACAAAACTTCACAGAAACATTATAATTTATATATTTCATTATATTTTTTGCATGAAAGATAAGGTATTTCTACCCCTTTTGACGGCCAGACCCTACCTACCCAACGCTGTGACTGGGTCTAGTCAAGTAAAATTGGGTCGAGTCCGGGTTTCGGTTCCAAATGGTAGGCCTACTTAGAGCTGGCGTTGATCTTCCCACCTCTAATATAATCCTTAGATTGAATATCAATAATAATGAATCAACTTTCAGTATGACCATAAGAACCATAGTCACAATAATACAAATTGTTTCAACCACAAGTATGACAGTTTCAACTTTAGTCATTTCAGTGCAAGTTTTATAAATATAAAATTTACTGAAAGTATTGGGAAGTTGTTTATTGTTCCAAGATAAGAAGATGTAAACTTTGTACAAACATATATTTACAACGCTTAGTTTAAATGTTGTCAAATATTAATCCACCTAACTCAACCTTTAGTATATCAGCTCAGGACTGACTGCATGCCAGCTCCGACAAGGTATACGCGAAAACATCACCATTGTTTCACAATGAATCACGAAGTGGCAACCCCACAGCTTTAATGTTTGACAAATACATAAATTGATAGGTTTATGTTATGATTACTGTTATGGTGAGTAAGTTGAAGAATAATTGAGTATGATTGTGCTTTTCTTTGTATTAATTTTTTGAGCAAGAAACCAAACTTCTTGGTTCTGGGTTTAAATAGAGATCCAAATCCAAACCTATTGCAAATGATATCTTAAATAGAAAAGTAATTTTGTTTAATTTCTATTAATATATCATTTGTATATGAAAATGAGATTGCCTTAATATATTTTAACAATTTTTCTCTTGAGTTTTTTCATGAAAATTTGAAATTCTGAACTTTTCAACATTGCCAAATTGTTCTCGAAAACCAAACTTGTAAATATCAGTGTAGTCAAAGGCGCGCCCCAGGCGCGCCTTGACCCTAGGCGCAAGGAGAGCGCCTCACAAGTGTCCAGGCGAGGCGCGGTTGACGAGGCGCGCCTTTGGCGCGCCTTTCACAGAGGCACACGAAGTAAGGCGCGCCTTGATAATTTTTTACTTGTAGACTGCCTTCTTTAGTCCATATTTGGGAATATGTCGTGCTTTTTTCATGTTCAAGCCAATAAATGGTACTGTTTACTGATCATACCTTCTTTTCGTTGAACCTGTTAACATATTTTCTATTGATTGCTTAAATGTGCATGCATTGCTCAATGAGTAAGATCACAGTATATTTTTCCTGCTTGGGAGTATGTCCTGCTTGGGAGTATGTGTTGCATGCATATGCAATATGTTTGGGAGTATGTCATGCTTTTACCTGCTTGTAGACTGCCAAAACTTGATGGGAATGATTTAAGTGTGCATGCATTGTTCAATGAGTAAGATCACAGTATATTTTTCTCTTATATACTGGATATTACATGTACTTATATTAAGAATCATGCTATTGTAGCCTTTTGCTTGGTTTTGAAGTGTATATATATATATATATATATATATATATATATATATATATATATATATATAATTTTTGCGCTTTGCCTCGCTCGGGCGCGCGCCTTAAGTGCGCCTTGCGCCTCGGGCGATATGGACCCTTTGCGCCTTGAGTGCGCCTTGTGCCTTTGACTACCTTGGTAAATATGCTTTCTGTCGATGCTCTAGTACGATTTTGCACTTTCCTCGTCTTATTGGTATTCGAGGAGCAGTAATCAAGGAGATACAGACAAAATTCTAGGTTCTTTTGGGTATAATCCTGTCAATTTTGCCTACAGACAACATGTCTTCTAATGAGGTTCATGACTTCCACTAGTAGGCTAAACGATTGACTAAATTCTCTGATATTTGGTCTAAGCATACTCTTCTATTGTTTATTATATTCTTTGTATATTTCATTGTTATTCAGCGTTCAAATAATGTCAAACATATGAACATACTCAAACACTTATGTTTCTAAATATAAAAATATGAAGGTGCTTTCTTTGCAATTATTGTTCGCTATTATTTCACCAACTCCAAATTATATTTTCAGGATGGTGTTGTTCTTGGAGCAGATACACGGGCAACTGAAGGGCCAATAGTTGCTGACAAGAACTGTGAAAAAATTCACTATATGGCACCAAACATCTATTGTTGTGGAGCAGGTACTGCTGCCGATACGGAAGCGGTAACAGGTACATGTTTCTTCTACACATATCCTTTAAAAAAAATTCTGCTCTTATCGCATCTTCCGAAATATGTTTAGTCTTCTCATCATCATCTCCAAGCCTTCTCCCATTAGAAAGGGTCAGGTTTGGAGCATAAGAATGCTCCATAAAATATTTGACATAGTTTTTATGACCGCCTTTCTACTCGCATCAATCCTCTTAAGTTGACGCCAAATTTTAAGTTAGCTATGAGCATGAGAGGGTCATTTCATAAGCCCTAGGCTTGTATCTTCTGGTGCATATTAGTGGTCTTGCACTGAATTGTGGGATAGAGAAACCTACATAGTCAGTGTAGAATCTATTGATGGCTAGTTTTCTATCGATCTAGTATCAAGTACGTGAAAGTGTCCTGCTTTGAAATTAATGAATCAATCATTGGTTTCTATCTAGATATGATCAGCTCTCAGCTGCATCTTCATCGTTATGCGACTGGTCGAGAATCCAGGGTTGTCACTGCCCTCACCCTTTTGAAGACGCATCTTTTCAGGTTAACTTGCGATTTGAGCTCTAAATATGTTTTAATCCATTTTAAATGATAGCTCTCTATACCTAATTGACAGTTTAATGTGATTTTATATCTGCTAGTTATCAAGGTCATGTTAGTGCCGCTTTAGTGCTGGGTGGAGTGGATGTTACAGGACCACATTTGCACACTGTGAGTAAAATATAAATTATTAACCTGACATTTTGTTTTCCTGATTGGTGCCATCAACATGTACAATGAGAATCATTTTGCAGATCTATCCTCATGGTTCAACCGATACTCTACCATTCGCTACTATGGGTTCTGGTTCTCTTGCAGCTATGGCTGTTTTTGAGTCAAAATACAAAGAAGGACTAACAGTAAGTTTGAAGCGATCTTTGGTGATTTACTTTGTTACTGTTATTTTCACTAAAGGCACTGTAAACCATCTTTATATAATGTTATGATCTGGGGATGTTGGCTTGGCTTCCTGCAGGGCTAACATTTACACTAGACTTGGTCGGGCTTTGGGTTCTTTAGTTCAAAATTTTGCAAAACTGAGGCCCAAGCTTGGTCCATTATCAACTATTTTTATTTTGAGTTATTGTCCTAACCAATAAAACCTATTGTTCCATTATGATGAGTAACTATGTGATAAGATTTCTCCACCAAACTATGGCAGTACGCAGAGGTATGTCGCTCTAACAAGGGAAAATGGTGTACATATTGTGTTCGTATTCGTTCAACATACCTTTTACCTATTTGAGAATGTCCTTATCATGTATTTGTTTCATGCCCAAATTCGTGCAACGTAGATGCGGAGTAATAGTTTGGAAAATCAAAGTAGTGTATATGCAACCCTTAACAACTGGAGTTGTAGTTACCGGAGTTGTGGAATAACCATGTACAAAAACTTGGCAGCTATATGCTGGGAGAAGATATTCAATTTTAATATAGAACGCGACAAACGAGGGGAACTAGTCAACGCTCATTTCATCATAAGTTATAAGATGGTCTACACTCATAGGAAGGAGAGGAAAGAAACTAAAATTAGGAGAAGAAAATGAAAGATGCAGATTTAGATGTCACATATTTCCTATCAGAACCCAGATTCTTAGATGAGTTAAGCTTCTTTAGTCTTTCTACCTTCTGTACACCATCCTGTACATGCAACTTTGGGCTAAACCTTCCACGAACAATAAGCTATCTTATTATCGATTTGTCTGAGTTTATGTAAATTACGGCCGAATAATCTAACCATGGTTCTATACGCTTATTCTCTATTTGGCAATATCTTGAATATTTGAACCTATGCTTTCTATATCCTTCATATCTACCTCAATGCTATTCTATGGCATCTTTTAATGCAACATCAGATATATAAAACATGTCTTCTCTTAAAACCGTCTCATGCATAAGATTGCAATCGAGCTGGGTCGAGCCAAGCTTGCTTTGCATGTTCAAGCTCGGCTTGTTTAGGGTTGGTCCTTATTCCTTAAAGAGCTGAGCTCGAGCCTGAGCTTGTAATAAGATGTTCAAGCTCAGGTTGCTTTGCTTGTGAGTGGAGCAGAGATGTTTGAGAGCAACTTATAAGCTGTTCGAGCTCGAGTCTGGGCTTCATGGGCCATGGCCAATTAGATTCCATCCACAATAAGCATGGACATTTTACTTCCCGACTGATGTGGGACTAAAGTTATGCTGTCATAAATTTCTTGATAGTTTCACATATAAACCTAGAAAATTAGATGATTATGTACAAGTAACTCATGTTGAGTCAAGCCAAAAAAGTCGAGCTTGTTCACGAGCACACAAGCCGAGCTTCCTATGTTCAAGCTTGTCTCTTTTATGCAATCGAGTTCCTGTTCATGTTCAAGCTCGGCTCATTAAGGGAACGAGTTGTGCCGAGTCGAGATTTTATGAAGACGAGTCAAGTCGAGCTTGCGAGTTGCTGTGTTCATTTGCAGCTCTACTCATGTACTTCACTGTTAAGCTTATTTCATAGAAGTCAATGCCCCAAAACCCAGCTAACTTCCTACCTATTTTTATTCTATGGTAGAATGTATACCTAATTTCTGTTCTTGTCTGAATATATCCAGATGTAACAAAAATATTTCTTGGACTCTTGGTATATCCTAGAAGGATCTCTCTATTACATTTACCTACAATAAGATACTCTCTCAGTTAATCTGATTTTATTAATCTTCTTTGAGCAAGTATTTCGTCATGATCCCCACTTAGCAATACTAACTTCTTTTGAGGCCAACTTAACCTGCACCATTTGAAAATAGTGAAGTAGGGAATTTCATTCATTTTCAACACATTCAAGACAACTTGAAAGAAAAAGATTGATATAATCCTGAAGTATTGGCATATTCTGTAGGGAGGAGGGGATAAACATAGTATAATCTGGTTGAAGTCTTCATGAAATAATTAGAAGGAATACCAAGTCGATTGATAAGTACGCTATCTGCATGGGAAAAGGCTAGATTGATGATGTTTATTGCTATCCTCTGGCAGTTCTCAACGAATCTGAAAAAGGCAATGTTCTTGATATAACATGTTTACCACATTTAAAATCCAAACAGCTCAAAATCAGTTTTATGGTAAATGGAGGTTTCTTGGTGCTCAGCCTGCTCTGCATGAATATAGTAAGAGGGGCTCCAAGATCATCCTTTCTTAGATATGTTGCACAAATATGGATAAAGACACGATAAAATACGGAATATTGACGTTTCTAAGTAGGTGCATATGCCGCCCCTTGTTGTTTTACACGAATACGGACATGGGTAGGGATGCAATAAGGATACACACACACCATTTTCCCGTGTCCATGCATCTTAATAGTAACTTAGCCTCTACATTTTGGCCAAACCCATCTTCAGGTAGATAAGTATTTGCCCCAATTCACCATTTTATGGAACCTCTTTTACGCTCTGCAGCCAACCGTAAAAGAATACTAAAAATGTTCAAACATCCTGCAGCAACTGTTCTTTTAGCTTGACAACAATGCTAAACTCAATTGTAGAATTAAGGTTTGGATGGCTGGCAGATTACATGAAGAGAGGATGTGTTTCTTTTAGCAATCTTGGTTTTCAGTTAGTTAGTTGCTTTTTTCCGCAGAAAGAAGAAGGGATACAACTTGTCAGCGAGGCTATTTGCTCTGGGATTTTCAATGATTTGGGCAGTGGAAGCAATGTTGATGTTTGTGTCATTACCAAGGTATGTACTAACCTACGTGCCCAGGTATTCGATCATATCCAGTCCCAGAATGCTGGATATCTAATGTTTTACTTTGTTTTCTGGTGTTTGTTCAGGGCAAGACTGAATATTTGAGGAACCATAAATTACCAAACCCAAGGACCTATGTCAGTTCGAAAGGCTACAACTTCACCAAGGGGCATACTGGTAATTCCTTTGACATTAATTAAAACCCTTGGTAGTTCATCACAGTACTAATCGTGGCGTGATGTGGTTGCAGAGGTCCTGTCTACGAAGATCACTCCGTTGAAGTCGAAGGTGGAAGTAGCTGAGGGGGGTGATGTCATGGAAGAGTGATGCAGTATTCCTGTTGATGCTTCTTTAATAGGTTGCATTAACCCGGTGATTGAGAATGTCATAGGGCTGTAAGGTTAAATGAAACCCAGCAGATTGTATTCTTCCATGACAAGGAATATCAAAGTCTGGTTCTTCCCTGGTAATTTCGATTGTTTGTGAAGATTTTATTAAAGCAGGTGGCAACAAATTTTTTTTATGGTTTTTTTATTTTTTTATTTCTGGAGCCAACTGTCATTTGAATCTATATTATACCACCTTGTGAGTATTATATCTCACCATGCTAGTTTGGTTAGGGTCAGGGTTGGTCAGTACAGCGGTCTAATCATTTTCATAGTGTGTTTATGTAGTTTTTAAGTCTGTTAACCCCTTTTTGTGAATTAGAAATAACTTGAAAGGGTTTGTAAGGTTAGGGAAAAGAGGAAGATACTAGTGAAGTTATATAAGTTGTACTCGGAAGATTGGTTGAATTGTACAAATTCCACGTGGACTAAATTGTAATATATATATATATATATATATATATATATATATATATATTAGCAATCCTTATAAAATAACATGATTTAATTAAAACTACTAGATTTGATGAACAGAATAAAATTATTAGAAAAAAGTAATAAAATAATAATCTTGTAGATACTAGGATGTTCGATACTAACGGTGCTTGAACGAAGGATGCTAATAGTAAGGGAGAACACAGATGCGGAGGAAGCCCAGGACCCGCGATCCAAATTGAATATAACTGTTTACAGTAAATGGGCATGCAAAGATTGAGAATAATAATTCAACAAAAGGCTAAAAAAAAAAATCTTCAAACGTTTCTTCTGTGACAAGGAATCCTTTATGGGCTGTAACCTTTCAACAATTTTACAGTGTCAACAAGCTTAAGAAATTATTTTGATACAACAATTGAAATCGAACATTATTAGTAAAAGATCACCATGGACACAAAACTCTCATAAGCAGAGAGGGCCGATCCGATGGTAGCAAAAAGTACTCTGCCAATCCAACGCTAACGATATCATAAAAGCATTCCAGGCAATAATGTCTAGCCTGCCATTCAATCCTTCTGAGAATGTGTTAAGAATTGATTTGAATATTTGGCAACCTTTTTGTCAGAAGTCTGGTGGTCATAGTACTCGACCAGTGCCGCTCCAGCTAGAGCAGCGAGCGTGAGAGCTTGAGCGTGTAGCCTGCAAAGTGATTTCTTGTCAAGCAAAGAAGAGAGCATCTATCTATCAGGTAAAAGCAGAATTCACGAAGAAGTCGCACGAACACCAAATCGATGCGTTAGGGAGAATAATAAGGTCAAGCTTTCAACTAATATCAGACAAACAAGAAATTTTTTCTTTTATAGTGTCTTATATATACTAAGTTCTTCCAACTTCATGGAGAAGGGTTTTATATATTGCGCGAAAGCCAATATAGTAGTAGACAAGTATTAATGCACCACTTTACACGAGGAAAGTTATAAATTGCACGAGTTGCCATTTCAGCTGCAGAAATACAGCACTTTTACACAAGGACTTCTTCATTCACTTGGTTCATGTCACAAGTCAAATTACAACAGATCTTCCGCCCTATAGCGGAAACCAAGATCTAGGATGGTTCACTTTTAAACGATAATTTAGGATTTGTTCCATGCCCTTACAGCAAGGGAACACACCTTATCCCTACAGGCTTCATGGGTCTCTTATTTTTTCCATTAAATCATTGTTTAAGAATAACCTAACAATATTTGCCATAAAAAACAATTCAAAGGTTGCAATTCCAAATGCCAACATCACAGATATGCTACGGAGCAGAGCATGTACAATGCCCATATTTAAGTACTAACTGGCACAAAGAAAAGCAACCAATCTAAGGGTGCAAGCATCTGGAATTTCAAGATGCATCCCTAAACAAATAATCCGATTTACTGCTTGTAAACAAAGTTCAAATCCGAACCTACAAACCTTGCATTATTGTCAACAGAAATGTGGCAGATGTTTGTTTTTTTCAACAATCTTACGATTAAAATTAAATTTAACTACAAGAAAGCAGGTTCAAACAAGCTTTTACTTGAGTGTTGAAACTTGAAATGTTCTAAATCTAAAGACAGCTTAGCTTAGCTTAGTACACTGCTCAGTCACAGCTATCTGCCAAATGCTATTTGATAATAAGTATGCATAATTGCAGACCAATTCATGATAGGAGAAGGAACCAGCATGAATGTTAAGCAGTAGAACTCAAAACTATTACAGGCTGCTCCTAGCACGAAATGAGATGAAAGAAACATAAACTACTCAAGTTGTTAATGAAGTTCTAAAATGGTTTAAAAGACACCTAAGCTACGTAAAGCAAAATAGAGGGCAAAATGAACCAGGGAAAGAAGAAAATAGGAATGTGAAAGACTTGCAGGTTAAGTAAGGGATTAAACCCATCCTTGCCCATTTCTTTATCTCCCATCTCCCAAGCACACATGATTAGAGAAACAACAGCAGCACGGGTGCAAGGGAAAGCAGTAGCAGCGAGGGATAGCTTCCTGGATAGGTTTCTTTCTCAAGAAAGGGACAGTGTCTCCTTCTGGCTGTCGGCCAATGAACTGAGAATGGCAGCCTAGGGCTCGCAGAGGCCAAGTCACCTATTCTAGGGCGCCTGAGCAAAGGCGAAGAGGCAGCCCATGGCCCTTCGGGACACTGAATGTTTGTCATCTAGATGCTACTCATTATGGAGGAAGAAAAAAGAAATAGTCAAAAGTTAGAAGAATACAGAGAGAACACAAGAATTATAACACTCCCTAACACATAATAGAGATCTTAAACATTACTTGGTATGAGTAACTGATGTGTTTTAATACTTATAGTAACCAAGACAAGCGTTCCAAGTTGCTGTCAGCTATGTTGGCCTATGCAAATACATTGATCCAATAGCTACAAGCACCTTGCCGTCTTAAAATCTTAGACCAACAGCAAACATAATGATTAGATGATATGAGCAGCTGTTGTATTTTTAAAACTTGTAACACCAATGACAATAGTTCCAAGGAATTTCTATCTAACCACTTCGGCCTCGTACATGTCAGACTGATGCCAAGAGAACATGACCCTTGGCTGCTAAAAACATAAGATCTATCCAGAACCTCCTCGCTATGACTACTGACTAGTGGCAATAAGGGCAGAATGAGAGAAAAATATATAAAAGAAAAGGAGGAAGCAGAAGAAAGAAGGAAAACAAAGGAAGTTTTATAATTATATATAGTATAAGAATATCTAACTTCAAGTTTATGGTCCCAATCTTGATCATAAGCACCATCACATCCTCAACTTGTGGCTGGGCTCCGGTGCAGCCCCTAGAGCCGAAGCACCCTCCTACCATCCTAGACTTAATAGATTGACAACAGCAAAAAATCTGCATTGTGGCCTTTACTTGTAGCAATTTCTATGTAACCAGACCTTCTATAATGTGTCACATCATTTATATAGTAGAATCCAGTGTGTTGTTTACGCTCAACAGATAATGTGACCAATGTTCTTCCATGTGGTCTAATTCCTAACTTGTAAGATCTGTAAAACCAAATGAAGGAAAATTATCCAATTGACCATGCAATTCAGGCATTGAAGAGTGTTGGAACATCTTCTAAAGGAGATTTGACAAAGTAGGGAGCAAGCATGGATGATACAAAAACAACTATGCTGCAGAAGGGAGTAGGATCGGTTGTATCTCATGAATCTACAATTCAAGAACATCAAAAAATCTTTCACAAAGATGTATCCTACAAACAGCATTTCGAGTTTCAATTCACAAAACTTGGTCTGTTCCGGTAGTTTTTAGAACTCCAACTGGGAGTTTAAAAAAAAAAACATAATTACAATCTGCACTTTAAAAACAGAGGTATTAATCTCTTCTTAAACGGATCAATGTTAGGTCTCCTGGGTCGAAACGGCTATCGCCTCTCTCTCTCTCTCTCTCTCTCTCTCTCTCTCTCTAACTGACTTGACTTGACTGACCGTCCTCGAGGTCCTCCGAGGGTCTCTTCTGCTAGCCCAACCGTCCACTGCATTTGTTTACTGCTCCCCCACCATCCAGGCTCTCCAGAGGGAATCCTGTCGACATTGATACGCTACTCTATGTTTGCATGCAATAGTTATGGTCCCATAAATACTATAGAACTCAGCCCTTCTATACGGGGAGCAGTTCTGCTCTTCCCAAAAGCTGTGTATCAAAATTGTTCTCTCCTATAAAAATGTGGAATCTAGGGTGTTATTTTTCAAAATAATAAGTGGGGCCCACATTTTTATAAGTGGACTGGTACACAGCTTTTGTGTACCAATCTTATCAAAGGGGTTATTTTTAAAAACGAAAATTTTCACTCAGAGAATCGAAATTTACATAATTTTTACGTAAAACATAAAAGTTTTGCGAATTACGAAAAAGCATAAAAACGTCTATCCAAAGGACATTTTATATTAAAAAAAATTAAAAATATAAAACGCCCTTTCGAACCGCATTTTCCAACTAAAATAAATTCCAAAACTGGACGCCGTTCCTCTCCTTTAACCGTCTGCCAAAAAAATAATAAAATAATAGAAAACACTTCCAAATGACGTTTTTTATTATTTTATTATTTTATTTTATCTCCTCTCCTCTCTCTCTCTCTCTCTCTCTCCATGTCACTCTCTCGTCCCTCTCTCACTGTTCGAGGAGGGGGGAGGAGAAGAGGTTCGTGTCCGGGGAGTCGGTGGAGAGGATAATCGAGAAGTTGGAGGAGACTCGCGAAGGTGGTCAAGTTCTCGGTGCGGAAGAAGGACTGCAACTTGAGCCTCGAGGGGACCAGGGAAGAGGAGAAGGGCCCGCTGACGGTTGCTACGAAGGTGTTCGAGCTGACACCTTCTCTCATCGTGGTGGAGGTGAAAAAGAAGGCCGGGGACCGTGGGGAGTACAAGGAGTTCTGCGACCGGGAGCTCAAGTCATGGCTGCAGAAAGAGAGGGACGAGAGAGTGACAGCGAGAGAGAGTGACATGGAGAGAGAGAAAAGAGAGGGAGAGTAACATATAGAGAGAGAGAGAGAGGAGAGAGTGACTGGGAGAGAGAGGTAAAATAGAGAGGAGAGGACAAAAAAATAATAATAATAGAAACGTATTTTGGAAGGACGTTTTCTTTTATTTATTTATTTATTTTGTTTTTTGCAGCCAGTTAACGGAGAGGGAAGACGTCCAGTTTTGAAATTTATTTTAGTTGGTAAACGTGATTCGAAAGGACATTTTTTATATTTTTTTAAATTTTTTAAATTTTTTTAATATAAAACGTTCTTTGGATATGAGTTCTTATACTTTTTTTTTCGTAATTCGTTAAACTTTCATATTTTCCATCAAATTTACGAAAAATTTCGTCCAGAGCATTAAAATTTTACTAAATTTCAAAAAAAGCATCAAAATTTTAAAATTTACGAAGAAAATATCAGAACGCCTATCCAAAGGCCGTTTTATATTAAAAAAATAAAAAATAATATAAAACGTCCTTCGGATCGACGTTTTTGAACTTTACATTTAACTTTGTTACCCTCTCTCTCATTCTCCATCAATTTTCTATATTTTAATATATATTTTTTACTCTCCTCTCTCTCTCACTTCACTCTCTTTCCTCTTTCCTCTCTCTCTCACTCAATTTTCTATATTTTTTACTCTCATTTCTTTCTCACTTCACTCTCTTTTCTATATTTTAATATAAAAAAAATAGAATGAGAGACCAAGGAGAGAGAGAGAGGAGAGAGAGAGAGAGAGGGGAGAGGAGAGGAGAGAGTGACAGAGGAGGAAAGTGAGAGGAGGGCGAGTGAGAGAGAAGAGGGCGAGTGAGAGAGAGGAAAGAGAGTGAAGTGAGAGAGAGTAAAAAAAAAAATTAAAATATAGAAAACGTCCATTGGAAGGACATTTTTCATGGAGAAAACGTCCTTCCAATGGACGTTTTCTATATTTTATTTTTTATTTTTACTCTCTCTCTCTCTCTCTCTCACTTCACTCTCTTTCCTCTCTCTCTCTCACCCTCCTCTCACTCTCCTCCCCCTCTCTCTCACTCCCCCTCCTCTCTCTCTCTCTCTCTCTCTCTCTCCTCTCCTCTCCCCTCTCTCTCTCCCCCCCCCCCCCTCTCTCTCTCTCTCCCTAGTCTTTCATTCTATTTATTATTATTTTTTAAACTAATCCTTATTTAAAAAGAACTAGCCCTTTAAAGTTTGGCAAAATTAACTAAACCAAACCAAACTATTAGTTTATTTTTTTATTTTTTTACTCGTTAACATGAAAATACCGAAAAAAAACAGAAAATTTACTGTAGCGAAATAAATTTATATTAAATTCATGTAAACGAAACAAGTTTGGAAAATTTAAAAAAAAAGTCAGAGTCCGCCAACAGTGTTGGCGGAAAACACAACTGGTGTACACATACGCAGCCAAAAAATTAAAAAAAAAAACGTGGGCCCCACGGCCAACCCCCCCAATTTACGATAAAAATATAATATTTATAAATATAAACGTCCAATTCATATTGATATTTTTTTCGTAATTTTTTAAACTTTTATGCTTTAGATGGAATTTATACAAATTTTGATGCTTTGGAAACAAATTTCAGCCAAAAATATTTCTAAATATTTCTTTCCAATTAATTTATTTTAATTTTATTTCGTTAAAATAAATTTACTTAAATCTAATTAAAAAACTAAACTAAACTAAATAAATAAAACAAAAATATAACTAATTAAAATAAACCAACGAAAAAAAACCAATCAAACCAAACTAAGTAAACAAACCAAACAAAACCAAAAAAATAAACGTGGGCCCCACGGCCAATTTTCGCCAACTGAGTTGGCTGAAATTGCACCCCCCCCCCAATTTCAGCCAACTCTGTTGGCAGAAATTGGCCGTGGGGCCCACGTTTATTTTTTTAAATTTTTTGGCTGCGTACGTGTACACCAGTTGTGTTTTCCGCCAACACTGTTGGCGGACTCTGACTCTTTTTCAAAATTTTCCAAACTTGTTTCGTTTACATGAATTTAATATAAATTTATTTCGCTACAGTAAATTTTCTAAAAAAAATTAAAAATAAAAAAAATTAATTGCCTATTGTTTAAATTATATTTTTCTGATAAAGAATTATATTTTTTCTAATTTTTTTACGAATTTTCTTACCTATTGTTTAAATTTTTGGATGTTAAATTTTATTTTTTCTAATTTATTACTACAATAAATTTTTGTAAAAATAACTAAACCAAAATAAAACTAAATGGGTTTATGGATAAACGGTTTCACCGTTTAACGGACGTCTCAAAATTTCAAAATGGTAAAAAAAATGATGTTTTGATCTCCGAATTTGACTTTAATTAATTTTATTTATTTTTGAATGTTTTTTCGGTATTTCCACGTTAACGAGTAAAAAAACAAAAAAAAAACTAATAGTTTGGTTTAGTTAATTTTGCAAAACTTTAAAGGGATAGTTCTTTTTAAATAAGGACTAGTTTAAAAAAATAATAATAAATAGAATGAGAGACCAGGAAGAGAGAGAGAGGGGAGGGGAGAGAGAGAGGGTAGAGGAGAGGAGAGAGTGACAGAGAGAGAGAGAGAGAGAGGAGGGCGAGTGAGAGAGAGGAAGAGGAGAGTGAGAGGAGGGTGAGAGAGAGAGAGTGAAGTGAGAGAGAGAGAGTGAAGTGAGAGAGAGTAAAAAAATAAATAAATATAGAGAACGTCCATTGGAAGGACGTTTTTCATGGAGAAAGCGCCCTTCCAATAGGCGTTTTCTATATTAAATTTTTTTTTTTACTCTCTCACTTCACTCTCTTTCCTCTCTCTCTCTCTCTCTCTCTCTCACTCACCCTCCTCTCACTCTAACTCTCACTCTCCTCCCCCTCTCTCACTCGTCCTCCTCTCACTCTCTGTCACTCTCTCCTCTCCTCTCCTCTACCCCCTCCCCCCTCCCCCCTCCCCCCTCCCCCCTCCCCCTTCTCTCTCTCTCTCTTCTCCTGATCTCTCATACTATTTTTTATATTAAAATATAGAAGAGAGAGTGAAGTGAGAGAGAGGAGACTAAAAATATAGAAAATTGAGTGAGAGAGAAAGGAGAGAGGAAAGAGAGTGAAGTGAGAGAGAGAGAGGAGAGTAAAAAATATATATTAAAATATAAAAAATTGACGGAGAATAAGAAAGAGGGTAACGGAGTTAAATATAAAGTTTAAAAACGTCGATCCGAATGACGTTTTATATTTTTTTAAAAATTTTAATATAAAACGTTCTTTGGACGGACGTTTTGATGCTTTCTTCGTAAATTTCAAAACTTCGATTTTTTTTTGAAATTTAGTAAAATTTCGATGCTCTGGATAAAAATTTTCGTAAAATTTATGTAAATTTCGATGCTCTGAGTAAAAATTTCAGAATAATCGGTGGAACCCACATAATTTTTATACGAGGACAGGTTTGGTACACAACCCACATAAATCTAAGACTGGCTCTCAATTACACGCCAACTGCTACAGTAGCGTCAGGAAATTTTTCTTGCAGCTCATCGTCTACCACAACAAATAACTCTAGCGAAAAATTAATGTCGAGATGATATGTTTATAAAGAGAGACCAACATTATAATATGTTCCAAATAAGTCAAAAATTAACAAGGACTCGGCTAAGCAGCAATCATACACATACAGAATGTAGATCTCACCTAAATAATTCCACACTGAAATTGAAATTTTTCAACAACAAAAAAAAGAAAAAGAAATTCAAAATTCGAGGGATCGATCGAAATCAAACCTGGCGTGGATGATCTTGACGCTGGTCTTCATGTTGGGCTGCGAGAAGTTGTAGGCGAACGAACCCCCAAGCCCGCTCAGCCACAGACAACCTTCATCAAAAATGTGACCGAACAAAACCAATCGAAACCAGAACAAAATAATAAATAGAAGAAAAAAAATGGGGAAAATCTCAAGAAATTACCGACGGTCCGGAGCTTGTGCTCGACGACCCATTTCCTTATCGATTCGACCTTGCTCGGAGGAGCCTCCGCCATTGAAATTTCTAGGGTTTCGACTTTCGATTCGATTTCTTCGATTGAGAAGAGTGGAGGAGGAAGGAAAGGAAAGGAAAGGAAAGGAAAGGAATTGAGAGAGAGAGAGAAAAAGAAAAATGGGGAGGGGGCTCCTAGTTATAGGAAGCCACACCATCGTGTACACGTGTCGCCAGGGAGGGCTACGGAGGACGCAACTTCCTCCTACTCCTCCGCGACTTGATATTGCGCCAGTAGTTTCTGCTAACGTGCGCGGTTTTGTTACTCCTGGTTTTGCTTATTTGCGCACGTTTGGTCAATTCCGAGGCCCACAAAACCAGCTTCGACGGAGAGGCGAGGATCCGTTGGGTGGATGGATGGATGACACGTGTTTTGTATTTTGTTTTGGGACACGTGGCGTGTGGTTAGTGGTTTTGATGGATGTTTGCTGTGTGGTTGTGGTGGGCGGGGTGGTCGTAAAGTTTCAGTGGCCGAGGAATCTGAGTTGGATTTTGCTTGGGAGGAAGCAGACCACCACGCTTCGCTGCTGGTGCGAACCGGCGGTTCTGAACCGGAAAGCGTCTGGTTCGGGTCGGTTTCAACGAGAATCTCCGTTTGGTCAATCCGGTCTTGACAAAGACGTTGGTTTAGGGCTGATAATGGGCCGGGCCTTTCGGACTATAAATTTCAAACCCAGTCTAAAATATTTGGGCCCATACGTTAAAGACGTAATAAGTGACTGAGATCAACAACAAAAATTCACGGAAATCTCAAGTGGTTAAGGTGAGAAGTATTTTTATCGGTTGCTTGAGTTCGATTCTCAGTAACAACAATATTTACAATAATTTTATATTTAAATACAATGTACGTGCACGTTACTAGTTTGATATATAGCTCATCAATTATCTTTGTGAGTTACTGTTAAGGAAATCTATTCTTCCAGTCCAACAACAAGTTTCGAGATTCCTGGTGGTGATGAAACAACAGCATTAATGATTTAAGATTGGTTTTCCCGTCCACCAATGCAAATAGGTAAATACATGGACACGTAATATTTTCGATAAGCTTTATACACCAGTTCAAACGTGGAAACATAAGAGAAGTTTCTAACCTTGAATCAATCGAAAATCTATTATGTAACTTCTCTCTTTATTTTATTTTTATTTGTAAATACGGTTCTAAGGGAGATTCCATAACATTTTTTTTTGTCTTGTGGTTGAAATATTGTATGCCAATTAGATAGAATAGAATAGAATAGGGTTATTTATATTAATCTTAACTTAAATCGAAGATTATTATGAATTATTTATATTCATTGATGATAATATGACATGAGAAAGCTACCGAACTATATAGTTCTTGCTTGTAAGCAAGTCTATTTGTTTTTAAATAATATTAGCTAAAGATTTTATGGTGAGACCACATTCATATGTTCTTGAAGTAGCGAACTTGCCTGCTATCCTAGGTATCCAGATTTTGAAACTGCTAGTTCGAGTTCAGCTCGTGCCCTAAGCAAGACATTCTGGTCACAGAATGAATATCGATGAACTCGTCTATATGCTTAACACTGGCATTTCGCCAACGGTCTCGATTTTTCCTGGATGAAATGAAACATTTGATTCATGTTCACCATATAATGCAAAAAAAAGTGAGTTATTCTTATTGGGATTAAATTGTATCATTAAATTGCATTTATGGTGATTAGCTATATATGGTGATTGGCTGGCTATATATGGTGATTGGGGTATTGGGATTAAATTATATTAAATTATATTTATGGTGATTGGCCATGTGACTTAGGCCCCAAGTTGATATGTGGATGTATATATATGTAATATCATGATGAATGAAATACCTAAAATAGTATTTCCTATCACTTCTTCATATGGTATCAGAACCTGACGACTAGGGCACGTTTTCTTCGAGTGGCGGTGGTGGCGGTATGTCGAACGACGACGGCGACATGATAAGCGGTGGCGGTGGCAGGACTTCTACGCCGGCAGCATCACGGATTGATCCCACATTCCCGTATTATCTTGGTTCTAATGACAATCCGGGTAATACAATTACAAAAGTGGTGTTTCGTAGGGAGAATTATGAGGAATGGTCGAGATCTATTCGGCTTTCTCTACGGGCTCGACGAAAATTTGGGTTTGTTGATGGGTCTATAAATAAACCTTCGGAGAAGGATCAATTGGAGGATTGGTATTGCGTCAAATCGATACTTGTGCAGTAGATTTTGCATACTATCGACGCTTCGATGAAGAAGACAATATCTTACTCTGAGGAGGCAAAACCACTGTGGGATTCGCTCAATGTCCAATCTAGCGGACATGCGGCTGGTGGTGGACGTAGACATGATACGAAAGTGCGTGCGGCGGTGGCAGAACGTGGCTTCGTTGCTGCACAGCCATGGATGGCAGATGATGGTGCATGCGGCGGCGGTGTGCCGGGATTGGCTCCGGACCAATGGCAATAACTTATTTCTATGCTTGGTAATTCTTCGGCCAAATCTCCGGAGGATCGTATGGTGGGTAAGTCCATTGCACCTTGGATTATTGATACAGGCGCTTCGAATCATGTTACGGGAAATTTGAATTTATTGTCGGGGGTGACGCCAACGGAGGAGTGTCCGGTTGGACTCCCGGACGGACGGACTGCGGTTGCCTCGTGCTGCGGGCGTGTTGCTCTTGCACCAGGCGTGGTTCTCACGAATGTTCTATGCGTACTTCAATTATATTACAATTTAATTTATGTGGCCCATTTTATTGATGATATAAATTATGTTGTACAATCCACTAAAATTTTTTGTGTTATACATGACCCCAGTTTGAGGACCCTGATTGGCGTCGGTGAACGGTGGGACGGACGCTACTACTTTTGTATTGTACCGAAGACTAGGCCTTGGTAGTGACTGAGACGACTTCTCTGGACATTTAGCATCAGCGACTTGGGCATCCTTCTGATAAAGTAGTAAAGTAACTTCCTGTTGTCAGTAGCTCTAGTAGTTCAGTGAATAAGGCATGTAAAGTTTGCCATCAAGCAAAGCAAACTCGAGGTATCTTTCCTGTTAGTGACTCTCGGGATGTTGCAATTTTTGATTTGATACATTATGATCTTTGGGGGCCGTGTCCTATGCCTTCTTCATGTGGAGCTCGATATATTTTAACGATTGTGGATGATTTTTCTCATGTTGTTTGGGTGTTTTTGTTGATTGATAAGAATGAAGTATACAAGATATTTTTGTCATTTTCTATGATTGAGCGACAATTTAATTCCAAAGTTCGCATTGTGCGAAGTGATAATGGTACTGAGTTTAATTGCATGCGCGACTACTTTGCACATAATTGTATTTTGTTTCAGACATCTTGTATAAGTATACCTCAGCAGAATGGGAGGGTCGAATGAAAACATAGACATATTTTGAATATGGCATGTGCTTTACGTTTTCAGAAAAAAATTGTCATTATTTTTGGGTGAGTGTATTTTGCGGCTGGTTATTGATCTATCGAACTCCTTCGAGCCTTCTTGGTTTAAAACCCCCCTATGAAATAATATTTGGTTCTCCTCCTTCTTATGATGAATTACATGTTTTTTGTTGTCTTTGTTTTGCCCACAACCAAAAAACTAAGATAGATAAGTTTGCTCCTCGCAGTCGAAAGTGTATTTTTGTGGGATATCCTCATGACAAGAAGGGTTGAAAATTGTATGATCTAGCTACTGGTGATTTTTTTTCTCTCTCGAGATGTTAAATTTTATGAGAATGAGTTTTCCTATTTTGTTGAAGATGATCGTGTTGATATGGCTCCTCTTCACCTGACGCCCCTTGTCTTGAGCGATGATGCTTTGGGGTTTGATCTACCTCATATGGATGGGATGACCGTCGTGGAGGCTGAGGCCACCGTAGAGGACAGCGCGGTTGAGGCCGAGGCTGTCGTGGAAGATGCAGCAACGGAGGCCGCCATGGCGGAGGTAGCCATGGCGGCTGCGACAGCAGAGGATGAGACGACGGCGGTGGTGTCGAATGGTGAGGGTACACTGGGGCGTGGCATACGTACCAAGATTCTGTCTATGAAGCTCGGTGAATTTGTTACAAATACAATACGAAAGTTGTCTCATAGTCCTCCCTCCCAACGTTCTACCACGTCCATCACTCCTCAAGTACTCCTTATCCTATAACACATTTTTTGAATTATGACCAATTTTCTCTGGGACACAGAAATTTTCTTGCAGTTGTAATTGCAGGTACAAAACCGACCTCCTTTAAAGAGGCGGTTAAAAAGCGTGTGGCAAGAAGCTATGCAGAAGGAGATACGGGCGTTGGAGGATAGTGGTACCTGGACCATGGAGATGCTTTCGGCTGAAAAACGTGCTATGGGGAGCTTGTGGGTGTACAAGATAAAGTATAACTCTGATGTGAGGGTTGAGCAGCTTAAAGTCTGTTTGGTGGTTTTTGGAAATCATCAGGTTGAAGGGATTGATTATACTAATACTTTTGCTCCGGTTGTAAAAATTGTTACTGTTCGTGTCTTTCTAGCTGTAGCCGCAGCAAAGAATTGAAAACTACATTAGATAGATGTTCACAATGCCTTCCTACATAGAGACCTTACTGAAGAAGTATATATGAAACTACCATCTTGTCACGCCCCAGTCCCAAAATACACGGGACCATGCCACGTGACAATGGCCAGCTAATACGACTCCGTGGGATTACCCAATTTAATGGACCCGACGAAACGTACTACGCTGTCCTAAAATACTAACAAGTCTAATATACTAACATACATTAGGTAATGTCTAATCTTATCCACAAATATAAATAAGGAGTACTGAAATAAATACTGGAAAGTAAGTGGGGAGTCTGAAATGTCATAGTACAATCCAGATATGTCTGATGGGAATAAACCCACTACAATGATAAAATAAGAGTACTGAAAGACAGATAAAAGAATGCGACTAGAGCATCAGCTAACTAGATAAGGATACCTCGGCCCTAGGCGGAAGGCCTACCAGTGATCAATGGAACTCTGATGGTAGCACCTCAAGCTCCTCCTCGGACGCGTACCTCGTCTCCTGTCCTGGCCCGTACACGATAGGATAGTATGCCTCGTCCAAATCTGGAAGGAAACCAGGTCCTCAGAGGGACGTAACAAGATACAAAAATATATGCCATATATAAATATTGAATAAAATAAAGGGGTGTGCTAACCATCTAAGTGAATGCAATGTAAGGACAACCTTGGTACGTATGGGTAGGTATAGGCATAACATCCACTCTCCGAAGAGCGTGGTATCTGTACATGTAACGTCTATCGTTCCGAAGAATGAGGTATCTGCAAATATATACGTCCGTATCACTCCGAAGAATGCGGTATCTGTATAAAGGAAGTCATTGGATCCGTGGCTCCTGTGGATACTACGGATTCCAATGTGTGTATCCCATACGCCTATCAGTTGTCCTCCCCACCCAATGCAGATATACAAGTCGAATATACGACGTGCATACAACGTAACTACATGCCAAGTCTCAACTAATTAGATAACCCTGATTACGTACTAAACCGTGATGCATGTCACACGTACCGATAGCTAGTCGGGTACGCGAACCTGCATCCCAATATGAGTTGTCATCGTGATGCATGTAAAAGTGTCAGGGTCTAGAAAGATATCAAAATATCCTCACAATGATAAGTGAGTCTGCTAGTGACTAAGTCAATACGCTACACATCGACACATTCGTCGAATACACCCGAGTCGTTCTCGGACGCTCACAGTTATATGTAATATTGCAATAAGATATCATACAATATTTTATAATTTAAATTAAACAGTAAATCAAGCAAGGTATACTTGTCACACCCCAGTCCCAAAAATACGTAGGACTAGGACACGTAAGCATGCCAGCCGCATGGATATGGCAACTCCAATGTATGGAAACCAAAATCCACACGTACGCTGTAATATGAATATCAATCCACAAGTGGTATAAAATGTATCACAAGTCACAGGGTAAAATCTAAATCTCACCCACAAAAATTAAATATAAATAAATAACTAGTATCTATAAAACTAAATCTCAATATAGGTATCTAAGGATGATAGTTGGATGGAAACAAATCCACTACCAACTCGAATATAAGAGCAAATACAAAATAAGTACAATACAATCAACCAAAATATAAGTATACCAGCTATCGATCACGGCCTGAAGAGAAGACATCCACGAAGCATACACAACCATCCAAAACTGCGCTCCTGCAAATACTCAAGAAAAGATACACCTGGCAGCGGACCAGGTCCTCAGAGGGACGTAACAAGATACAGAAAATACGAGCCAATTTGAATACAGTAAACATGCATATGGTTTGAAAATAAATAAGTACGCTGTACAAGACAATCTATATGAATGCAAATGAGGACAACTTTTCGACGTATGGGCAAGGGTAGGCTACTCGATCTAATTCTCACAACTCATACGCTCGTCAGTGGACATCATCAGCCGACATACCTCTGGGGTAGCGACCCTCGAACTCCATCAATCGACATACCTCGGGGGTAGCGACCATCGGACACGACCACCATAGTGCGTGCTAGTTACTATGGTTTACCAGAGTGGTTAAAAGCCCATATGCCTAATGATTGTCCTCTCATGATACTAAGTGTCATGTGTGTGTCAACATATCTAATACATAGTAATGACTGAAAGAAAACTACACATGCAAGAAATATACAGAATACAATAAATATACAAAAATATAAATAGCATGCAAAAGTACTGTAACAATTTGGCAAGGTATCTTGCCTGGGGTCCTGCTGCTGGTATGAATCAGAGTCCAAGTCACAGTCCAAATAGCCTATGTATTACAAATTTATCACGTCAAAAGATAATTTATTTTAATTTATTTAATTCTGGAATAATTACTCTAAAATCCTATTTTAATCTTACTATTCTGATTTTTATGTTAATTCCTAAATTTTGTCCAAAGAAACTAAATTTTATCAACTCGAGACTCATGGCACGCAAATCGAGGAGATCTATTGACCAAAAAGTCAACTGATACAAACTCGACTTTCATGCATGATTTCCTGTAGATTTCAGCATCAAAAACATACTAGAATTTATGGCTCATCTGAATTTAAATTCGTTTGGGAATTATGGCACATACAAATTTTGTATTGTGCACCGATGGTTAAATTCTAACCTAGAAGTTCTACAGAATTAATAGTATGTTAATACTTCGAAATAAATTCTAGGAAAAATATATGTTGATGATCTCGACATTAGCTTTCCGAAACTTTAAACGGTTCATGATTCTGATTCCTGGTTCTCCCGAAATCGCGAAAATATTGAAACACGTCTATTTTTGGACATGCTGTGCTCTACGAATTTTCTAGAATTTAATACTCATAATTTAGAAATCAATTTATATAATCAGAAATCTAACCTCATTATCGTTCTAACAAAAAAAACTGGAGCACGTTTGGAGTCCGGAGCTAGGAGATATCGTCTTTTAAATTTGTCATAACTAGTAGAAAATGAGGCTGAATTTATGACGAATTTTGACTATTTTTGGACGAAAAAAGAGGAATTTGGGGAAGAAAAATATGAAGGATGAGGTATTTATAATGGTGGACACTACTTAATTAAATACGACTAAGATTGGTTAATTTGGATAGGATTATGATGAATTTAAATAAGGATATGATATGCATGAAGTTGATTTCCTAGTAGGTTCAGGATTTGAATTAATTTAAAATAGAGTTTGAATTTATCTCAATAATTTATAATCTTAAATATAATTAAAGATAATAAAAATAATTTATAAAATCTTATTAATATCTATTAACACTAAATTAGCATCTATCTAATATTAAGACTATATATATCCAAATAAATCCTAAATAATTTCAAAAATTTAAAATAACCTAAAAATAATTCTAAATAAATATTTATATAAGTAAATATATCAAGAATTTCATTTGCTAATTAAATAACAGAATACTCTAAAGAAATTAAATATCTATAATAATATAAAATATACATAAAATATCTATTTTGGGTGAGGGGGTTTACAATCTACCCAACTTACAAAAATTTCGTCCTCGAAATTAAAATAGAACATGGTTTCTCTCTATCTAATCTCACTTGATCACAATCTAAAAGAATTTACCTCAAGTTTAATAATGCAATTTCTACCCAACTTAGAATTTACCCATCTATCACATAAGGCTCTTACACTTAAGAAAATATTCCTCAATTTATTTTCTCATGTCATTCAATCCTCAAAACTTTAACACCAACTATATCATATGTGATATGCCCTTAATCAATTATGAAAGATAGTCACCAAATAATATGATTGGCCTATGGGGTATATCTTGTACTATCCGTGTATCACTTATATCCAAGCACGAGATTTCGTCTTTCCGAGACAAGGGAAGACGGAAAGCAACGAAAAAGAGTTCAATGAGGGGTAATAGAATGGAAGTATGGGAATCAAAGCGTTTAAAGAATTCAAATGAGAATTGTCAAGACAGTTGTGGATTGAAATCTTAATTTGGTAATTTTCTATTCGCATGCTCACATCGGTGCAGTTATGTACTTGATATGATATGCTTTGTCGTATCTAGAGGGTAAGTATATTTGTCTACTGGTCTACTATACATTTTAATCCACGTAAAATACTATTGCGAAGGGCGAATCAAGCGCATTATGGCTAGCTAGACCATAATACACTGATTCTGATTAGACAATTTGTATTAGTATGGTTGATCAGGCCCCAATAACACATATGTCATGAACAAGCTCGATATAAGATTAAGCTTGCAAAAAATTAGGCTATAATAGCAGCATAATTCAAGGTAGCACAGAAAATATAACGTTGGATTATGATGTGAGAAGTTACAAAATAATTCAAGTTCGTAAAAGCAAAAATAACATAAGCAATAATAATAAAAGACTCTACAATCTCTACAGTTATCATACAACCTCCTTATCTAAGTCGCTAGTCGACCAAATAGGGCAAGGACCTCTAAATTCTATGGTCTGAATAAACACTGTCGTCTTTTGCTAGCATGCGATAAATATCATTCGGTTACACTTCAATTAATAGGTCAAAAGACTATGTAATACTAGGTGTCAAACATTATGGTAAAACTTCTAACTAACTCTAGTAGTGTCTATACTACTCTCAAGTCTTCTTAATACATCAAGGGGTAATGGTATAACAATCTAAAGATAAGGAATTCTAGGTTCACTAGATATTCTAAACTTAGTGGTGTGTCTATATTCTCGTTGTATTCTTAATAGGTGTGCTACTCTAATTATCATCCTAATAACAGGGGTTCCTATATTCTAGCAGAAGACTATACTCAAGGAACTATTAGGGAAGCACATGAATCAAGCAGGGTACAATTGTTCAAAGTAGAACAGATAGGAGGAGATGAATCACAGTCAATTGTGGATGAGATCCTATACTCTAGTCCTAGGTGCAGGCTTGTTCGGTACAGTAACGTAACCGAGATAATATGCTCTCGACCTGCATGGGCCACCACAAAAACATGTCACGCTCCAGTCCCAAAAATACGTAGGACTAGGACACGTAAGCATGCCAGCCGCATGGATATGGCAACTCCAATGTATGGAAACTAAAATCCACACGTACGCTGTAATATGAATATCAATCCACAAGTGGTATAAAATGTATCACAAGTCACAGGGTAAAATCTAAATCTCATCCACAAAAATCAAATATAAATAAATAACCAGTATCTATAAAACTAAACCTCAATATAGGTATCTAAGGATGATAGTTGGATGGAAATAAATCCACTACCAACTCGAATATAAGAGCAAATACAAAATAAGTACAACACAATCAACCAAAATATAAGTATACCAGCTATCGATCACGGCCTGAAGAGAAGACATCCACGAAGCATACACAACCATCCAAAACTGCGCTCCTGCAAATACTCAAGAAAAGATACACCTGGCAGCGGACCAGGTCCTCAGAGGGACGTAACAAGATACAGAAAATACGAGCCAATTTGAATACAGTAAACATGCATATGGTTTGAAAATAAATAAGTACGCTATACAAGACAATCTATATAAATGCAAATGAGGACAACTTTTTGACGTATGGGCAAGGGTAGGCTACTCGATCTAATCCTCACAACTCATACGCTCGTCAGTGGACATCATCAGCCGACATACCTCTGGGGTAGCGACCCTCGAACTCCATCAATCGACATACCTCGGGGGTAGCGACCATCGGACACGACCACCATAGTGCATGCTAGTTACTATGGTTTACCAGAGTGGTTAAAAGCCCATATGCCTAATGATTGTCCTCTCATGATACTAAGTGTCATGTGTGTGTCAACTTATCTAATACATAGTAATGACTGAAAGAAAACTACACATGCAAGAAATATACATAATACAATAAATATACAGAAATATAAATAGCATGCAAAAGTACTATAACAATTTGGCAAGGTATCTTGCCTGGGGTCCTGCTGCTGGTATGAATCAGAGTCCAAGTCACAGTCCAAATAGCCTATGTATTACAAATTTATCACGTCAAAAGATAATTTATTTTAATTTATTTAATTCTGGAATAATTACTCTAAAATCCTATTTTAATCTTATTATTCTGATTTTTATGTTAATTCCTAAATTTTGTCTAAAGAAACTAAATTTTATCAACTCGAGACTCATGGCACGCAAATCGAGGCGATCTGTTGACCAAAAAGTCAACCGATACAAACTCGACTTTCATGCATGATTTCCTGTAGATTTCAGCATCAAAAACATACTAGAATTTACGGCTCATCTGAATTTAAATTCGTTTGGAAATTATGGCACATACAAATTTTGTATTGTGCACCGATGGTTAAATTCTAACCTAGAAGTTCTACAGAATTAACAGTATGTTAATACTTCGAAATAAATTCTGGGAAAAATATATGTCTATGATCTCGACATTAGCTTTCCGAAACTTTAAACGGTTCATGATTCTGATTCCTGGTTCTCCCAAAATCGCGAAAATATTGAAACACGTCTATTTTTGGACATGCTGTGCTCTACGAATTTTCCAGAATTTAATACTCATAATTTAGAAATCAATTTATATAATCAGAAAGCTAACCTCATTATCGTTCTAACAAAAAAAACTGGAGCGCGTTTGGAGTCCGGAGCTAGGAGATATCGTCTTTTTAATTCGTCATAACTAGTAGAAAATGAGGCTGAATTTATGACAAATTTTGACTATTTTTGGACGAAAAAAGAGGAATTTGGGAAAGAAAAATATAAAGGATGAGGTATTTATAATGGTGGACACTACTTAATTAAATACGACTAAGATTGGTTAATTTGGATATGATTATGATGAATTTAAATAAGGATAGGATATGCATGAAGTTGATTTCCTAGTAGGTTCGGGATTTGAATTAATTTAAAATAGAGTTTGAATTTATCTCAATAATTTATAATCTTAAATATAATTAAATATAATACAAATAATTTATAAAATCTTATTAATATCTATTAACACTAAATTAGCATCTATCTAATATTAAGACTATATATATCCAAATAAATCCTAAATAATTTCAAAAATCTAAAATAACCTAAAAATGATTCTAAATAAATATTTATATAAGTAAATATATCAAGAATTTCATTTGCTAATTAAATAACAGAATACTCTAAAGAAATTAAATATCTATAATAATATAAAATATACATAAAATATCTATTTTGGGTGAGGGGGTTTACAATACTTGCCCGGGTCCTCAAGCTGCGAGTACCAAAATCCTGCTCCCGAAGTCTCGTCTGAACGGTCCAGCAACCCTATACATATAATATAATATAATATAATATAATATAATATAATATAATATAATCATCAGTCATTCCAATAGTACGCACAAGAACACAACTACGCTATACTTAGAAACTGACACAAGGGGGTCACAACTGAGCAATTGGCAAGGTTGAGTGTGCACGCAGCTAAAATGCACAAGGGTCACATCCTCAAATACCGTGCACAGCAAGAATACGACTTACCAAAATATGTTACAAAACCCAATAACGTATAATACAAAAATACAAGTCATAGCTAACATGGTAATGCATAAAGCCAGTTTGTCTAAACCCTTAGGTCAACATAAGTGTAACACATTAAATAACCACATTTACTATGATTTAATCACTAACACAAATTTCTATTCTAGAACACACACACACACACACACACACACACACACACACACACACACACACACACACACATAACACTTAGGATTCACCAATACATAGGCCTATGCAACAACACACGAAGAAGGATATGGGCAAGAGTATACCTAGTCGTTATCGTGGCCGAGGGAAAGATGTCTGCGGCTCATCGGCGGCCTGCCTCCGGCGAGGGAGGGCGGTGATCCGGTGAGCACAGCACGTAGCAGCAGCAGCTCCGGCAGTAGCTGCGACAATAGCAGCAGCGGCAGCGGCTGGGTTGGCGGGTTGCTGGCGGTGGGGGGATGGCCGTGGGAGGACGGCGGCTAAGGTAGTAGAGAAATATGGTCGGGGAAGTCGGGTGGTGGCTGCGGGAGGGGGGTGTGCTGGTGATGATGATGGTATTTTTTATGGTGGTCATGACGATGATGGCGGTGGTGATGGTGACGACGGTGGCGGTAGAGATGGTGATGATGGTGGCGATGGAGATGGTGGTGATGGTGGCGGTGGAGGTGGTTATCTGTGGTGGCGGTGGAGATGACTGGGGAAGGAGGGGAGTCGGGTTGAGGGTGGTGCGGGTTGGTGATGGTGATGGTGATGGTGATGATGATAAGGTGAATGGAGGAGGCGGAGACGGCTGGCGGAGCTATGGCGGCGGGTTGGCTGTGGTCGGTGTCGAGAGGGCAGACGGTGGAGGAAGGTGGTCGGGGAAGAAGGGGGAGGTGGCCGGGTGAACGAAAGGGTATAGTATTTTTAGGGTTTCGACTAGGGGATGTTGTTGGCTGTTGTTGTGGGTTTTAGGAGAGAAAGATAGAGTAGGTGTATAAGTAGGAGAGAGAGTGGGGGCTCTTCTTGGGATTAGGGCTGGCTGTGGTATCTTATTTTAGGGATGAGGGAAGCCTCTACATGAATGAGTGGCTAGGATGATGGGGGTTTGAAATGGAGGGTGGAGATGTAAGGAGATAAAATTGCATGAAGTACAACAAATGGAGGAAAATATCTTGGGTGGACCGGTCAAAAAGGGGGGAAGGGTTTCTTCATGTTTTGGGTCCAATGGAAGATGGACACCTAATTGCATTTTTGTATAAAGGTCCCTTAACAATTGGAAAATTGCACAATTAATAGAATTTGAGATTTGATGAGGCAAAATACCATGTTTGGTGTGATATAGTGGGTTAAAATAGTGTGTGGTATTTAGTATAAACCTTGAGGGTGTGAGTGGGGGTTTGGGTTGGAGTTGGGTCTAGTTTTGGGTTAGGTTGGGTCCTTACACCAATTTAATTAAAATTAGTGTAAGTGGTGTTCTTTAATTAATTGGAAATACATAGGGTTAAAATTGGGTGGGACACAAGTATCATAGATGTAGTAGACTCAGAATAGAATATTATCATAAATTGGGTTGCACTAAACGGGTCGAGGTTGTGTTTTCAATTTCGATTGGAACGAACAAAGATGCAAAGTTGAATTTATTTGGATTTAAAAATGAACGTGTGTACGAATATTGTGCGACTAAAATGTAGCACAATAGAAAGTATTTATGAGTTACACAAGGGTCAGAATGGAAGGTTGGCACGTCTAGAAAAAGTGTATAAAATTTATTTAAAAGGAATGCTAGTGTAGCGCTCCAAATATCGAAGCAACAGTAAGGTGCACTAAGTGATACAAATATTACACAATAAATCTAAAACACTGTGTTCTAATTCTAATTGGCTTCAACTAACCCTAGTCTTCTCTATCTAAGCTAAGTAGACCTAAATTTGGTCGAGAGGGTTTACAATCTACCCTCCTTAGAGCATTTCGTCCTCGAAATTAAAACAGACATATGGTAAAAAAAACTGTTGACAGAAATTAAAAGCTACAACATACCTAGGCCTTCGAAGAGATGGGGAAAACGTTATCGCATATCATCCTCTTGTTCCCAGGTCGACTCGCCTAGTGCATGATGCCTCAATGCAACATGAACTAGAGGGATAGTCTGACCTCACAATACCTTATCGCTTCTGTCCAGAATCTCTACAGGCTCCTCCTGATATGACAAACTCGGCCCGACGGTGATCTCCGAGTGGTCAAGCACATGACTCAGATCTGGCATGTACCTTCTTAGCTGAGATACATGGAAGACGTCGTAAACTCCTTCTAATGTCTGTAGCAAGACTAATCTGTAAGCAACCTCTCCGATGTGCTCCAATACATCGAATGGTCTGATGTACCTCAGACTCAGCTTTCCTCTGCCCCCAAACCTGATGGTCCTCGGGTAGGCGAGATTTTCAGAAACACGTGATCTCCAACCTGAAACTCTAGGGGTCGTCGATGCGAGTTTGTCCTGTCACGACCCGCACCCGAAAATCGGGCATGAGCCGTGGGTACGTCCAGCCTACACCGCAGAATCGGCGGTAGAACGCTGTAAAGGTCCGTTCTAGGTCAACTATATCTATCTATATCTCACTGAAAAATCCGGCATGACCTCTCCAAAAGGAGGGCAAAACCACGCAATATATATATGTGAATAAAATCCTCTCCAACAGGAGGGCAACCACGCAATATATATATGACAATAATCTCAATCACAGAACTAGAGGAAGAATATAAGCACGATATGATATAAACAAAGAAACAGAACCAAGAGAGCAAGACAATCCTAAATAATACAGTCCAAGTCTACAAATAGCTACAACATCTCAAGCAACAAAAGAATAAGTACAGTCATCCAAAATACAGACCACAAGGAAAACCCAGGAAACCCACCTAGCTAACTAGGGTGCTATCGGCGTCTCCTCGGCGCACTCCTCCTCGGGGTCACAACAGTCGTCAATACCAGGCCCGTAGAACGTAGGGCAATAGTCCTCAGGATCCTCTGGAAAAAATATGCCCAGTCAGGACTAGAGCGAAGTACATAACTCTGAAAGCAACTCCAAATACATGGTAAGGTGTATATGACGAGCAATAGAAAAGTAATCAAGATGCACAGGAAATAAATATATGCTGGAGCACAATAAGTAGCTGCAATGTAAACTGGAGAACAATACAAGTAGTGGAAAAGTAACGGCAGGTGAGAAACATGAATACTAGCTAAGTGCCTTGAGCACAAGTTCGTTATATGATCGGCTTAGGTTGCACATGAAAGTCACTACGATAACTCCGTTATGCGTGAGTTGCATAACCGACATACACATGAATACTGTTTGGCTTTGATCATATAACCAACTCACTACTCCCCTCCCCCACTAATACCATTGGATCCAACCACAACACGCTACGTACATGATAATAGCTCGCGCACACGAAGGCGAGAGCACAAGAAGCACATGATAGCACATGATAATCAATACCCGAAGCACATGATGAAATACACGTGATAGAGTACCCGCTGAACACGGTAAGGGGGATAGCACCTCATGACGGGATCCACTAGTACCAGCTCGTGTAATAAAGTGTCAGAATCAAGTATTACAGTTCTAGAACAGGTGATATAAACGCTATCATGAAATGAAAACTATCAGAGGTAGGTACTCGCCTGATGTCCTGAGCAACTGATGAGGATCGAGGTCCGGACCGGTATAGCAAGGACCTAATGCGAAAAGCAAGGATTAAACAGGGTTATAAGCATTTAAACTGATATAAAATAATTAAAAACAGGCTTCTAGGGCTATTCTAGGTCGAATGGGTCAAACCGGTGAAAATCGGGTCAAAAAGTCAACCCGGGGTCCAAAAAGTCAACTCTAGGTCAAAACTAGGTCAAACGTTGACTTTTACGGTCAACGGGGACAATTATGGTCAAAGCTAGGTCAAACTAGGGTGCCCCTGAAATTCTAGGTCAAACCGAGCTCATTAAGCTACTAAACTCACAAACTCGCCTAATCGAGATACCGGGATACCCTCGGTATCCGATACCTCGCCCTAGGCCACGCACCCCGCCTAAACCCGCTAAAACCTATGCTAGCACGCGTAATTATATATATATAAACATATAAAAATCACTCCCAAGCATTTCCTAGGCTAATGCTCAAATACCCCGCTCGAAACTCAATACCTTGAATATCTCAAGGTATCGAGATACCTCGGTATCTCAAGGTATTGAAGTTTCGCCCTAAGGCCCTCTAACTAGCTATCTAGGTATTAATTATGCACCTAGTTATTAATCTAGGCTAGGTAATATAGATATCTACTATCTATTAATACATCTAAGTAGGTATCTACCTATATACATATATATATCCACACACACATATATCCATTACCCATTACCTTACCTAATCATAACATATATATATATATACCTATCAAGATATCTATATATATATATATAACTATAGGTATATAGATATCTATCTCTTAGATAGATAAAACTATCTATCTACCTATCTAGTATCTATCTATCTAAATACCTAGCTATCTATCTATTTATCCTACTATCTATCTATCTAACTTATTATCTATTACCTATCTATCAACATATATATATCTATATATCAAACTCTCTTCCTCCCTCGCTAGCTACTACCCGCTGCTACCTGCTATGCTAGCTGCTGCTGCTGCTTGTGCTGATGCTGCTGCTGCTGCCTCTTGGAGCTGCTGCTGCTGCTCCCTCTTCATACTGCTGCTGCTGCTCTGCCTAGCAGCAGCTAGCTGCTGCTGTTGCAGCTGAACTGCTGCTGCTGCAGTTCAGTTTCCCCCCCTCCATCTCACATACACACACACACACACACACATCCATATATATACATATATATATCACTATCTATATATATATATACATACATATATATCTATATATCTATAACTAGATATCTATATATATATACACTCATCTACACACTCTAACACACACACTAACACACTCACACACTAACACACACACACATAAATATATATATACATAGCTACATATATATATACACTTAATACATATATATCTACACACACTCTCAACTATATATATATATATCTACACACACTCTCAACTATATATATATACATACACCTATATATATATATACACATACACACACACAAGCACACTTACACATATACATATATATATATATACACATAGACATATACATATACAAGTACATAAATATAAATACACACATATATATATAAATATATATACATAAACACACATACATATATATAAATATATATATATATAGACACATATCAATACAAACACAACCACGCACACAACACTCAAACCACACGCCCTACTCACGCCCAACGACCCCGACACTCACCAATACCCTAAAATATATAAAATATAGCCCAAAAACTCTAGCACACACTCCCCGATACTAATCCAACGTGCGCACAAAGCCGAAACGAGGAAACCAAGTCGAAATGGCCGTTCGGTTATTTCGACGAACACGTGGTGCGCGGCTCGGAAAACCTCCTGAAACGCACACCAAACGAACTCGGAATCGGCCCAAAATTTATCCATGCGCTCTACACGATGTCTAGATCCTAGAAAAAGTGGTCCCGCGTCGATTCTAGGTCCGTGGCGGAAACGCACACGCACTTAGAATCGACGACTACGAAAAGCCCCAATTTTGCCCGAAACGCCCGTTTCTCCGCGACACGGCTTCCCGTGTCCGAACGGAGACACGCACTCACCCTCTAGACACCCGACAACGTCTACCTAGGTCCATCTAACCTAGGGCATCACCCAAAATTGGGCCAAATTCGGATTCCATCCGAATTCGACACAAAACCTAATGTCAAAGTCTCTAAACTCACCCAAACTAGTTCCAACTTCCTCCTACGGGTAGGGTTAGGGTCTAGGAGGGTTCTACAACACTAATTACACTACACAAAAATAATTAGGAAGGGGAAAGTTAGGTTTTACCTCTTGGGAGTTGGAATCCCAAGGCCAAAGTCTCACAATCCCTAGAATTCACCTCCCTCAAGCTCCAAGCCACCAATTCTAGCTCCCACACTAGATCTAAGCTCCTCACACCTAGGTTAGAGAAAATGCAAGGTGAGGGTTAGCTTAAGGAAGAAGAAATGGAAGAAAGAAAGAAGAAAGATGGAGAAAAGCTTACTTGGAGAAGGAAGAAGAAAGGAGAAGTGGAGAAGAAGAAGGAATGAAGAAGAAGAAGTAAATGAAGAGAGGGGGAGATGGGCTGCTGCTCACGGATGGGGGGGGGGGGGGCTGTGGGAAGCTCACGGGTGGGGGTAGGTAGGGGTTTTATAAGTTTCAATTTCCCAAAATGCCCCTATTCACTCGGTTTTGGGTTTCGGGTTCCAAATGCGCTCAAACTAGCTCCAAAACTCTCCAACTAACCTCCTAAAAATAAAATAATAATTCTAAGCCCCAAAATAATTCTCACCAGGGTGTGGGCTGGGTCGGACATGGGTCCACTAGGGTCTGACATGGGTCCAGGCTAGCCAAAACCCTAAAATAATCAAAATAAAAACAAGACAAGCACTAATTAATTATAAATATAAATAATTAAATACAATACACTATTTATCAAATAAAAAAAAATATACCCTATTTTCTAGAATTGGGTAGTGACATGTCCAATGCTTCTGCCTGTCATGTGCTGCTTGCAGGTGCCCTTGGATCTTGTTTACCTTCTCCACTATATGAACAACCAACTCTGGTCCAAGAATCTGCCTCTCGCCCACATCGCTCCAACACACTGGGGAACGACACTTCCTGCCATACAATGCTTCATAGGGAGCCATCTGAATACTCGTTTGATAGCTATTATTGTAGAAAAATTTGACCAAATATAAATGGTCCTCCCATGATCCACTAAAATCAAGCATGCACACCCTCAACATGTCCTCCAATGTCTGAATGGTGCGTTCGGACTGGCCATCTGTCTGCGGGTGATACGATATGCTAAACTTTAGGCGGATACCGAGACTCGCTTGCATACTCCGCTAAAAGTAAGATATGAACCTCGTATCCCTGTCAGACACTATACTGACTGGCACTCCATGCAGTCGCATAATCTTCCTCATATACATATCTGCTAAGACCTCTGTAGATTGCCCAACTCTGAAGGGTAAAAAATGAGCGGACTTGGTGAGTCGATCCACGATAACCCATACCGTATTACGACCACTAGGACTCCTCGGAAAGCCCGTAACGAAGTCTATAGTGATATGCTCCCATTTTTACTCAGGTATCGAGAGCGGTTGAAGTAAACCTGCAGACCTCTAATGCTCAGTCTTGACCTGCTGACATACCAGGCACTTTGCCACAAAGCGGGCTATCTCCCACTTCATTCCATGCCACCAATAGTACTGCCTCAAGTCTCTGTACATCTTTGTGCCTCCTGGATGAATAGAGTATGCTGAACTGTGCGCCTCTGACGTCAGCTCCTGACGAAGTTCTCCGTTCGAAACATAGAGACGATCTCCATATCTCAAAGTCCCGTCCTCATGTATGCACAATCATGTCTGCATCCCGGCCTCTTTCCTCTGTCGAAGTCTCTAGAATCTGGCATCTGTTGGCAAGACAGTCTTGATCCTCTCAACCAATGTCGATTGTACCTGAAAACTCGATAACTGGCCGTCTGTTCCGGGCATAATGACTTATATACCCAACTGCTCCAGATCTCTCAATAGGTGTTGCTGGGTAGTCAAAAAGAATGCCATGGGTCTCCTGTTCAATGCGTCAGCTACCACGTTGGCCTTTCCCGGATGGTACTGTAACTCAATCTCAAAGTCTGTCATCACCTCGAGCCAACGTCTTTGTCTCTGGTTTAGGTCCTTGTGAGTATAGACGTACTTCAGGCTTTTGTGATCTGTGAATATCTCTACCCGCTCTCCTATAGTTAGTGCCTCCAAAGCTTCAGGTCAAAGATCACTGCGGCAAGCTCCAAGTCGTGAGTGGGATAGTTCTTCTCATGGGTCCTCAACTACCTAGAGGCATAGGCCATGACCTTCCCATGATGCATCAAGATGCATCATAATCCCTTCCCAGATGCATCGTTGTAGATCATGAATCCTCCGGGTCATGAAGGTATAGTCAAGATAGGTGTCGTAGTCAGACGCTTCTTCAGCTCATCGAACGCCGTCTGACACTCCTCTGTCCAAATAAATTCCTGCTCCTTGCGGGTCAAGCGGGTCATCGGCTCTGCGATCCTTGCGAAGTTCTCTACGAATCTCCGGTAATATCCGACAAGTCCTAGGAAACTCCTCACCTCCGAGACATTGGTAGGGGTCGGCCACGTCTCTACTGACAAAATCTTTGCTGGATCTATCGAAATACCATCTTATGAGATAACGTATCCAAGGAAAGAGACACGATCTAGGAGGAACTCACACTTGCTTAGCTTGGCATAGAGCCTCTCACGCCTCAGCATCTCTAACACTAATCTCAAGTGTTCTCCGTGCTCCTCGTGGCTTTTTGAATACACCAGGATGTCGTCGATGAAGACTACCACGAACTGGTCCAGGTACTGGTGGAAGACTCTGTTCATCAGGTTCATAAATACTGCAGGCGCATTCGTCAGTCCAAAAGGTATCACCAAGAACTTATAGTGACCATAACGAGTCATGAATGTCGTCTTTGGAATATTTTCTCTCCGCATCTTTACCTGATGATACCCTGATCTCAAGTCGATCTTTGTGAACACCACTGCTCCTGTTAGCTGGTCGAACAAATCATTAATCCGTGACATGGGGTACTTGTTCTTGATAGTCAAAGCATTAAGGGCTCTATAATCAATGCACATACGGAATGTCCCATCCTTCTTTGGTACAAACAACACTGGTGCTCCCCAGGGTGATGCACTAGGACAGACAAATCCCTTGATCTGCAACTCCTCTAACTGTAGCTTCAGCTCATATAGTTTCTTCTTCGCCAACCGGTACACATTTGAAGATACCGGCGCTACTCCGGGTACCAACTCAATAATGAACTCCACCTCTCTATCCGAAAGTAGGCCTGGCAACTCCTCCGGGAAAACATCCTCGAACTCTACAACTATCGGTGGGGGTGCCGTCTCCATAGCCATGTAAGATCCAGCTGTCTGCCCTACTCCTTGCTCGATGGTGCCCCACATGTACTCGAACTCCGGGTGATCTGGCGGTCTAAAAATGACGCTACCCCTCCGGCAATCCAGTATGGCATTATACTGGATCAACCAGTCCATGCCTAGCACAACGTCGAAGTTTGGCATCGGGAATACCAAAAATCATGCTCTCATCTCCCAACCACACACGACTACCGAGCACGTTCTAATATTGCTGGTAACCGGTACGATGCCTCCTCCAGTAAGAATCTTCCAACTCTTAGGTAAGAGGGAAGTAGTTACTCTATGCATAGCTATGAAACTACTAGATATGAAAGATAGTGTAGCACCAGAATCAAATAATGCAGTCGCAGGCAATGATGCAACTAAAATGGTACCTGTGATAGCTTTCCCTTCTGGTTTCTCCTTAATCGCTGCTAGTGCAAAGGCCTGCCCATGCCTCTGCCCTCCGACCTGCGGTCTGGCTCGATCAAACTGTGTCTCCTGTAGGGCCAAGGGTGGTCCCCTCTGAAATCCTCCGGGTGTTGGTGGACGTTGACCTCCTATCGGGGGTAGTATCCTCAGGAATGGTGTTGCTGGCCTCTGTCCTGTTTGCGGCACTGCATCCCTACGTTGTGGGCAATCTTTGGCAAGGTGCTGACTCGCACCACAGATCATGCATAATTCAAGCTTCTTCCGGCAATCTTTGACAATATGTCCCTTCTTGCCACAATTGTGACAAGTCGGAAGCTCTTTGTGCTGGTATGGCACTGTCCTCTGCTGCGTCTGCGCTCCCGGACGACGGATCGGTCCTTCTGCTCCGGGCTGAGCTCTGGCTGGTACGATCGTGCTGGAATGCCTCAATCCTCGGCCAATGGCCTCCTAGATCCTCGCCTCTGACAGAACCTTCTCATAAGAGATCATTGCCTGGGTGGTGGTGTACCTCTGTAGCTCGAAAGTCAGGTCGTGATGGAATCTCCTGGCCTTCTCCAGATCGTTGGGTATCAAGGCGGCACCAAATCGGCTAAGTCGGCTAAACTCCGCGTCGTACGTGTCTACGGTCATATTTCCTTGCTCCAGGTACAGGAACTGGGAGTATAGGGCATTCCTGACCGTAGCCAAAAAATACTTCGTATTAAAGTACTCTAAGAACTGCTCCCACGTCTGCTTCTTACCGATGCTGCGCTCTATAGAGTCCCACCAGTGATGGACGTTGCCTTTCAGTGGGCCCTCACTGCGATCATCCAAAGGTCTGGATATAGCTGAGAAGCCTCCAGTAGCATCTCTGTATTGGCGACCCAATCAGAGATCACCTCTGCGGTCTCGCTGTCCGAAAAGGTATCCGAGCCCATCTGGCGAAACCCTCGAACAGTACCAGCTGGTGAACAGGTGTAGGTGCTGGTGCGGTTGCTGGGGCAGGTGTTCTCTCCAGAACTGCCATCAAGCACTGTCTCAAAGTCTCGGTCTGATGCCACTGCACCTGCATTATAGCCTGGAAGAACTGGAACATCTGCGGCTGTCCCTCTGGATGCGACATCTGAGGTGGAAAGGGTAGAGGTGGTGGCAGTGGTTCATCTGGCTGCGTCGTTCTCCTCAGATGTCGGTCTCTCGGGATGCGACATCGGTATAGCCCTCGAAGTCTGGCCCTCGAGGTGCTGCGTCGGGATAGTCTGAGAAGTCTGGCCCTCGTGCTGCTGCGTCGAGTCATCCTAGAAAGTCTGGTGCCAATGTATCAGCGGGGCCTGTGGGATCACCGGGGCCTGTGGTGGTGGCTGCTCTCCGGGTGGTCCCTGGGATGTCTTCTCCCACGGTGCGGTGGTGGATGGCAATATGGCACCGTATGCCTCGCGTCCGCTGCGCAAGTTCATCTCGCTGCAAGAGATAAAACTTCATTAAAAGAGTACGGAAACAAGCAAACATGATGCATATATTTTAAAAAAAAATACGAAGGAGGTTCAAAGACGTAATCAAAGTGGATGAGATCTAGTTATTTCTATCCTATTGCAGGCTCGCTGGGCATGTTACCATACCACAAACGATAAACACAGACCTGCATGGCTAGCTAATACGACTCCGTGGGATTACCCAATTTAATGGACCTGACGAAACGTACTACGTTGTCCTAAAATACTAACAAGTCTAATATACTAACATACATTAGGTAATGTCTAATCTCATCTACAAATATAAATAAGGAGTACTGAAATAAATACTGGAAAGTAAGTACGGAGTCTGAAATGTCATAGTACAATTCAGATATGTCTGATGGAAACAAACCCACTACAATGATGAAATAAGAGTACTGGAAGACAGATAAGAGAATGCGACTAGAGCATCGGCTAACTAGATAAGGATGCTCCAGCCCTAGGCGGAAGGCCTACCAGTGATCAAGGAAACTCTGATAGTAGCACCTCAAGCTCCTCCTCGAACGCGTACCTCGTCTCCTGCCTTGGCCCGTACACGGTAGGATAGTTTGCCTCGTCCAAATCTGGAAGGGAACCAGGTCCTCAGAGGGACGTAATAAGATACAAAAATATATGCCATATATAAATACTGAATAAAATAAGGATGTGTGCTAACCATCTAAGTGAATACAATATGAGGACAACCTTGGTACGTATGGGTAAGTGTAGGCATAACGTCCACTCTCTGAAGAGTGTGGTATCTGTACATGTAACGTCCATCATTCTGAAGAATGAGGTATCTATAAATATATACGTCTGTATCGCTCCGAAGAACATGATATATGTATAAAGGAAGTCATTGGATCCATGGCTCCTCTGGATAATACGGATTCCAATGTGTGTATCCCATACGCCTACCAGTTGTCCTCTCCGCCCAATACAGATATACAAGTCGAATACACGACGTTCATACCACGTAACTACATGCCAAGTCTCAACTAATTATATAAACCTGATTATGTACTAAACCGTGATGCATGTCACATACACCGATAGCTAGTCGGGTACGCGAACTCGCATCCCAATATGAATTTGTCATCGTGATACGTGTAAAAGTGTCAGGGTCTAGGAAGATATCAAAATATCCTCACAATGGTAGGTGAGTCTGCTAGTGACTTGTAGAAGCATGAAAAATACGCCGGATGACTATACGCGTTATATCGGTGCAGAGCAGCATAGGCAGAGGCCTTAAGAGCCATCAAGCGTGCAACAGAGCCTTTTTCGCTAGAACAGAGCGTGAAACATAAAAGCTCAAAGGACCATCCGCGTAAGGCAGTACGTCCAAGCCGCTTCAGCGTAAAACAGGGTGCTTCATCGCCTCCAGGCGTAAAACTCCTCCCCTTTCATACGCAGTGTTGAGGTATACAAGAGACGCTTCGTATTCCCCAAAGTGAACCTGTCAGATCCTGCAATGAACCTGTCAGAGCCTGCAATGAACCTGACGTCTGGACTTCTGGCAAAGGGATACGGCTCGACTACCCAAGCGACGGCTATAATGATGGCACTGCACTGCCACCCAAGCTGTCAAATACCGCCATCCCCTTCGCGTAAACTGCTTCTTCAAGTACAAAGGGATACGCTGCCTTATTTTACACAGGCAAAATGCGAGCTATTTACGTTCTGCAGTAGACAAACCGCCTGCTACGCCAAAAGCTGTACTCTGTACGGGGTTCGAGGCACGTCTCTTCGCCTAATGCACAGAGCGGTGACAGTTTCTCGAGGCACGTCTCTGCGACTGATGCACAGAAAGGGTTGCAGACCGTCAAAGAACACGCCTCCATATTTAATGCACAGGATGGTGGCAAATCTCGGCATTTAATGCAGAAGATTTGATTATATCTTCAAAAGCCGTAATTCCGGCTAAGACGTCCACATCAGTACTATGGCACGGTACGCAGCGGCTTCTACGCCCATCCAGCATTTGTGCTCATTCGGCTTCTACACCTGCTCGGCCTCTGTGCCCCTTCGGCTTCTATGCCTGTTTGGCCTCTACGACCACTCGGCTTCTATGCCTGTTCGGCCTCTACGACCACTCGGCTTCTATGCCTGTTCGGCCTCTACGACCACTCGGCTTCTACGCCTGTTCGGCTTCTATGCCGGTTTGATAACTATTTGGCTTCTATGCCATGGTGACAGACATTTGGCTTCTATGCCAACCTCTTTCTACATAATGGATACCTATCTACGTGATTTTTATGCCGTGATCTTCGTAGCAATTGTACGCATTGTGTCCCTTAGTTGGACCCACGTCACACGCTCATTCAAAAGATCATCTATACGCATGCATTGGTTACTTTAACCGTTGTGTAAAAGGGTACTGTACTTTCTACTCCTCGGTTGTTACACCAATGGAGTGGTCACTGTCACTAAAACTCTATAAATAGAGACCTCTATCAATGAGGAACAAAGGTCGAAAAACTTAAAACTTGAAGATCAAATCAGGTCGACAAAAATTGGAAGATCGAACCCGAGAGAGAGAGAGAGCACCCGGAGCTCAGGCAAAGAGTAGGGATCGACGACTTTGGCATCGTGCATCCACCCTCTCCTGCAACCCTCGAAGCTACTTCCTGTCTTCTACGATACTTCTTCAACATCGTGTAGTCCAAGGGCTAAAGTGATCGACTGCAGATCAGACACCTATAGCAATATTTATCCAGATTAAATAAATTGTACTCCCATATCCTCGTATAGGATCAAATTGTACAAGTTTGTTTGTAAACCAAAGAAGGCGGGTTCTGTGTAAATCCCATATTGAATACATCTTCATTTTTTCGTTTAATACCACAAACAAGATGGCGACTTTGCTGGAGACATCTTTCTCTTCTGACGAGGAAGCAATTGCTCAACACGATACAGTATCTATAGGAACCGTGAAGAAGACACTGGTCGTCCATTTCGACCAGTCTGCCTACGAAGACATGCTTCGAACCGGTGGTAGCTCTCACTCTCTCTCCGTCCAAGACAACAGGAAGCTGCGCAAGGTTTGGATGCCCAAGACATCCTCTACCGTTCCTGTGGACTCTCCGATCTCTCCGACCTCTCCGACCAATGAGGTTGTAGCACTGCTCCCTCCGTGCCCTGCACGTAAAACTCAGTCTCCCGCTACGCACGGTACAGACGAAACTTCGGGCAAAGCCTCAGCGCTGACCCAGAAGTATTCACTGCGCTCTACGCGTAGGAACCAGTCTCCCGCTACGTGCGGTACAGACAAAACTTCGGGCAAAGCCTCAGCACTAACCCAGAAGTATCCACTGCGCTCTACGCGCAGAAACCAGTCTTCCGCTACGCGCGGTACAGAGCAAACTTCTGGTAATGCCTCAGTGCCAGGTCAGAAGTACAAATCACGCTCCAGGCGCAAGACAACATCTGACCTCTACGAGGAACCAGATGAGCGCCGTAATTTCCACGAGGGGAAGCAAGCAGCAGAATACTCGACTCCTCGGCCGTTACGCCGGCGAAGGAGCAATCTGCCTACCCTCCGGATTACGCGAGAAGCCGACGGCCGACTGAGGACCTTTTCAGCCTTACGCCACTCTGAGCAAATCTCCAAATTATGCCAGGTGAAGTCCCACAACGTAAAGCAAGCTCAGGTTGCTACTCCTCCTGACCTGCGCAAATACCTAATCCAGAAGCGTAAGGAGAGGGGACCTTCCAACATGTCTATTACGCCCCATAGCGAGCAATATTGTAATAGTCATAAAATTATGATTGACTGCTGTTGTTCTAAAGCAAAACGGTCAGTTTTCGACCGATTGAGCTACTCTCAGTCTTTCCCGGAAGAAGAGCCCGCATATGCGTCCGTGAACATGGCTTCACACATACCTAGAGGAGGGTCGAGCTCAAGACGTCATCCCTCAGGGCCTCCGAGCCGAAGAAGATTCGAAGACCTCCTCAGGAACACTGAAGCTGGGGTGTTCCAAAACACCCGTGCAAGGTCACAGCAACCAGCTTCGTACTCGTCTGATTCCGATGCTGGGGGTCGCCAATCTCCCAGATCAGATGCTGAGAGTATAGAGTCGACTTCTGCAGCAACCTATACTTATCCTTCGAGGACGCCCAGGGAAATAGGAGTTTACGCCATTGAAGACGAATGCGAGGAAGCTTCGCCGTCAGGAAATGCGGAACAACGCATCACTATACTGGAGACATCTCTGAAACAAATGCAATCCCTAATGGAGAACATGCACCAGATGATGCTAACTCAGCACGCAACTGCCATGGCTCAAGCGTCGGTCCCGCCAACTCAGATACGTGTGGGGGTGGACTTGCCACCATCCAACCCAAGCCAAGAGCCTGCTCTAGATCAAGAGTCAGCAGTTCCTCCGCTTCCTCACTCGGTGAATATATTACCTCCCGTTGGAGTCACGATACATCCAACTCCGCACTACACCGTAGCCCCGCTTCCAACTGAAAATTCGATGCAGGCAGTACGGGAGTTGAAAGCCTAGTTTGACGCCTTGAAGCACAAAGATCAGCTCAAGAAACTGGGAATCAACCAGCCTTACCCAGCTATCTGGGAAGAAGTCCCTTTTCCTCCGAAGTACAAACCTCAGACTATGGCTCTGTTCGAAGGAAAAATATCACCAAGTCAATACATGAACTATTTCAGTATGATGACGGTGTTGCTACAAGGGAACGACGCCCTCCTCACTTGGGTGTTCAAAGGCTGCCTCTCAGGAGTAGCCTATCAGTGGTACCGTAGCTTGGCGGACAACTGCATTACTTCCTTCGAAGACTTCACAGCTTTATTCTTCACGCGATTCTACGAGCGTGGAATGGACATGTCTATGTCCTCTCTCATCGAAGTCAAGCAAAGGGAAAAAGAGGACGTTCGCACCTTCGTCGAACGTTTTCGTCAGGCCACCTTACAAATGCCTCCAAGAGTTCCAGACTCAGCGTTAGTAGACATTTACAGGAAGAACCTTCTTTCCGTAGTCTCGGTGTTTACAGGACCATATCAGTTCCATGAGTGGCCTTCGTTCATCGTCTCGGCAGTGGCCGCCGAAGACAACAGTCGCAAGGCGCGCGACAATGGCATCATGATCTCTGCCTCCGATAGAGGCAAAAGGTCATCTCCCAGCAGCGACCATCCTCGCAGCTCTAAGGGAAAAGAAGCTCTGATGGTCAATACATCCAGACAAAAGATGGCGGCGACCACGCAGACGAAGCCCGGGACTTCCAGGCCCGTCGAAGTCTACTCTTTCGACGACGATGATATCCCTAGTATATTCGAGTGTCTCGTCAAAAGCGACAAGATCACCCTTCCGGAGCTAAGGCGGCCCCAAGAAGTCGGCAGTACTGACGACCCCAAATACTACATCTTCCACAGATACGTACACCACCCAACAAAGGCGTGTTACATACTGAAGAGGAAGATCCAGGGGTTGATCGATGCTAAGGCCATCACTCTGCACAACACCGAGAAGACGGTCACAGCCAACATGATCTCTCTGCGGTTCGGCGATCTGCCTTCCCAAGAGGTCATGAACGGTGTCACACCCATTTCCCGAGCTACGATGGACATCGTCAATCTCCCTCCATCTAGAGATCAAAATCAAGACCTGGTACCCCTGACCACCCGGCAGGGCGAGATTATGTGGGTTCATCCGGATTTGGTGTCAGAGCTCGAGGAAAAGACTAAAGCTACTAAAGCTACGTCTAGAAGAAGCTCCAAGCGCAAACCATGCCATATGGTCACAACTTCTTCGCCATCGGACGAAGACGAGGTACTTGCTGCAACCCGTTCAGGGAAAGCCTACCTCAACGATTGCGGAGCAAGTCTGGAGGATGCACCAGCGGACGCTTCAACTGCCAAACCTTCAGGACCAGGCCCCGTCGTACCAGAGGCCAGCCCTTCAAAACTGACGCCGACAGACAAAGGGAAGCAAAGAGAAGTGCGCTTTGATAAACCTGTGAAAAACATTCCAAACAAAGGTTTTGAGAAGCCATACAACTTCGATATCCTGGCCCAACTGGCTAATACACCAGCCAGGCTCTCCATCTTTGAGCTACTCAGGCTCTCCCAAGACACTCGTCTAGCCCTGAGTAAAGCACTGATGCAGGCGGAGGCATGCTTGACCCAGCTCAAGTCCCCCGACAAAGAACCAGTGGCATGTCCTCAATGCCACAGTGTGATGGAGGTGGTCCCAAATATCACTTTTACCCAAGACGACATGCTGTTAAAACATAACAAGCATGACAGGCCCCTCTATTACACCGGGTACGTCGATTCCATGAAGGTCGATCGGATTCACATAGATCCGGGATCGTCGATTAGCATCATCCCTCACAGTCTGCTTAGACCATTGAGGATTCCTACCAGCGAACTGGCTTACACCTCCACTACGATCGTGGATTTCAACGCCGGAAGAAGTAAGCCGTTGGGGAAGATTCGCCTAAGGATCCAGATTGGCAACCTCAGATCGGTGGCCACATGTTACGTGATCGATTCAGAGGTATCCTACAATATTTTGCTGGGAAGACCGTGGATCCACGATCACAACATCGTTCCTTTAACTCTACATCAATGCCTTAAATATGCAGACCCCCAAGGAATGGTACAAACGGAGGTTGCCGACCTAAACCAGTTTAAAGGAGTAGAGTCCTACTATTCCGACGCCGTGTTGTACTCTCAAGACCACACGGAAGAAGTATCGGGCGAGACAGAGAAGGAATCCCACCGGGAGCCAGAAAAACCCTCTGCCGCACTGCCGTTGTCGATCAGAGTGAAAGGACGAACCACTCGTCCAAAAGCCATAGAGCCTATGGCTATTCACCTGAACAAATCCAGCTCAGGAAGAGAAAGCAATTCTCCAGCGATCACTCTGAACCAGAAGCCTCCACCTTTGGTCATCAACCTTCGGTGCAACGGGCAGCCGACCGATGTAAACGCAACCAGGAACGGAGTTCCAGATGATAATAAACATCCTCTTTTCCAGTACGTTAATGCTCAAATTCCAAATCAGGAATCCACTCCCCGTGACGAGGTAGAACCCATAGCACGAAAATTCTTGGAAGTCATGAACTCCTACCGTCCGTATGTCTGGGAAGTAGCGTCATCATCCAACGTCGTCACAACATATGGGCCACAGGAAGATTCTATCTTCATTGTCCCGCCTACCTGCAACAGCCAGCGTTCAATAGTCTTCGGCCGCATGCACAATCAACCGGCTATCCAGGAAGATCATTTCGATGACGATACTGGAAAAATGCAGATTCACCGATACAGCCCGCAGGCGTTAAGGATCATGCAAAATATGGGCTACGACTTGAAGCGGAGGCCAGGCCTCAACCACGGAAGGGGCAGACGAACGCCGCTGCACGGCGACCTCCGCTATCAGCAAACCCGTTTCGGGTTAGGATATGCCACCTCCCTTACGACTTCTAAGTCAGACGAGGGCATCTTTTCCTCCTCCCAGGACGGCCCGTCGCCCCCCGACTCACCTGATGCTCTCGAATAAACACTATCAGTAAATATGGAGGTGACAGATCCCTCAGGAGCAGATAAACAGGATTCTGAGCCATTTGAGAATGACTCTTGGGCTCAACAAATGGATACGCAATGGAAATTCTGCTTCAAGCAAAGAGAACCTTCCACCAAAGACGAAGTTATCCAAATCGATGTTGGGGTGAACTTTCGCCAAAGCCGATATTTATCAGTGACAATCTTCCCCCAGCTGAAAGAAAAGAAATCATACAACTGATAAAGGAATACGTCGACGTCTTTGCATGGGATTATGGGAATATGTCGGGCCTTGACCCGAAGGTGGCTACTCATAAGCTCAATATATTGACCAACTCGAAGCCTATGAAGCAGCACCAACGTCGGTTCCGCCCGGACATGATGGACGCCATCGAAGCTGAAGTCAAGAAGTTGATAACCTACGATTTCATCCGGGAAGAACAACATCCCGACTGGGTCGCCAACGTTGTCCCAGTTATGAAGAAAAATGGGAAAATACGTATCTGCATCGATTACCGAGATCTGAATACAGCCTACCCCAAGGATGAGTTCCCTCTTTCCATCACGGACATCATGATCGACAATACCTATGGTTTTGAACGCATGTCTTTCATGGACGGATTCTCCGGATACAATCAGATCAAGATGCATCCTGAAGACGAGAAGCACACTGCCTTCCGTACCCCGTTGGGAGTATATTGCTATACGGTCATGCCCTTCGGATTGAAGAACGTCGGGGCTACATACCAACGGGCTATGAGTGGCATATTCTATGAACATTTACGCAAAACAGTAGAATGTTACGTGGACGACATAGCCGTCAAGAGCCGCTTCAAGGATGATCACATTCAAGACTTGAGGACGGTATTCGAGTTAATGCGCCAACATCAACTCAAGATGAACCCTACGAAGTCCTTCCTGGGTGTATCTAGTGGCAAATTCTTGGGGTTTGTCATTACCGCTAAAGGCATCCAGGTTGACCCTGACAAAGTTCAGGCCATCGTAGAAATGCGACCGTCCCGCAATCTGAGGGAACTCCGGGGATTTCAAGGCCGTCTGGCTTATATCCGGAGGTTCATATCCAACCTCTCGGGAAGATGTCAGCCCTTTTCGCATCTCATGAAGAAAGGTGTATCCTTCATATGGGACGAAACCTGTCAGCAAGCATTCGGGGATATCAAACGCTACCTCACCAGTCCGCAAGTTCTGGTGCCTCCCATCATGGGAAGACCATTCTTACTGTACGTCCGAGCAATGGATCATTCGCTAGGAGCTCTTCTCGCACAGAAGAACGATGTGGGGCATGAACAGGCTATCTACTACCTCAGCAGGATGATGGTCGGAGCCGAACATCGGTACAACCCAGTGGAGAAAGAATGCTTGGCTCTGATGTTCGCTATCCAAAAGACGCGGCACTACGTCACCGGCCAGACTATCCACATCATCTCCAGGATCAACCCTCTTCGAGTACTGATGAGCAAGCCGAGTGTTCTTAATTCCCGACTCGCAACTTGGGCGATGCTGTTAACACCATATAACATGGTATACGTACCGCAGAAGTCCATCAAAGGCCAAGCGCTGGCCGACTTCCTAGATGCTCATCCGATCCCGGAGGCCTCCAAATTATACGAAGACATTCCCGACGAAGTTGCAGAATGTAATTCCGCAATGGAAGGTGACGCATGGCAACTGTTCTTCGACGGCACCTCCAGGACTGGTCCCCAGGGAAACGTGGTTTCAGGGATAGGAATCGTCCTAGTCACTCCTGATAAACTCGTCATCTACCGGGCATATTCTCTTAACGAACCATGCTCCAACAATGTGGCGGAATACAATGCCCTGTTAATTGGACTCCAAGTCGCTAAAGAGCTGGGGGTCGAGTCCCTGGAAGCTTTCGGTGATTCTCTGCTTATCGTCAATCAAGTCCGAGGAATATATGAAGTCCGGAATCCAGACCTCATCCTCTATCACCAAGCAACGGTCGAGATAGCCATAACATTCAAAGGATTCTTCCTAGAGCATGTACCTCGATCCCAGAATCTGGAAGCTGATGCCCTAGCCAGTCTAGCTGCGGATTTAGCCACTCCTATAAGAAGGCAGGATTCGGTAATCCTTCTTAACAGAGATTTATTCTGCGTGAAGAACAACTTTCACATAGAACGCAGCTACCCTGTGAACACGGATCCCCCGGGAAGAGACTGGAGAAGCCCCTTCATAGATTTTGTCGCATATGGAATCTTGCCAGAGGACCCCAAAGAAGCAGTATCCGTCAAAAGACGATCATTACGCTTCTACTTCGATGCATCTTCATAATGCCTATATCGTCGGACTTACAACGGACTGCTATTAAGATGTCTCTCAGGCGACGAAGCACAGCAGATTATTTGGGAAGCTCACGACGGCATATGCGGAGCGCATCAACCCGGTCCTAAGCTACATGATCGTATCAGGAGAATGGGCTATTACTGGCCCACTATGATCACAGACGCGATCAGCTATGCAAGACAATGCAGAGCCTGTCAGGTTCATGCAGACTTCATACATCAACCGTCTGAATATCTACATCCTACGGTTGCATCCTGGCCCTTCGAAGCATGGGGTATGGATATCATAGGTCCTATTCATCCGTCTTCTTCCAGAGGCCACCGGTTCATACTGGCCATCACGGATTACTTCTCCAAATGGGCAGAGGCGATCCCTCTGGCTGAGGTAAAGGCGTCTGACGTAATCAGCTTCATCAAGCATCACGTCATTTATCGCTTTGGGATTCCCCGAAGGATAATCCATGACAATGGGCCTCAGTTTATCAGCCAAGCGTTTTATCGATTTTGCGATAAAAATCGAATACATAATATTGCCTCTACGGCATATTATCCAGTTGCTAATGGTTTGGCGGAAGCTTTCAACAAAACCATTATCAAACTCCTGAAGAAGTTCGTCTCTTAAAAAAAAAGAGACTGGAACGAGAAGCTGGGCGAATGTCTCTAGGCATATCGCACAACGGTACGGACACCGACAGGTTGTACCCCCTTTTCACTGGTCTACGGGAGCGAAGCAGTTCTTTCCATCAAAATCTAGATCCCGTCGCTCAGGATAGCCGTGACTAATGAGCTGACCCAAGAAAAGAATGACCTATTAAGGCTTCAGGAGCTCGAAGGATTAGACGAGAAATGCCTCCAAGCTCAACAGCGCATCGCGCTCTACCAAGCACGCATTTCCAGAGCTTTCAATCATAAAGTAAAGGAAAGAGTGTTCAAGGTCGGCGAGCTAGTCTTAGCCGTAAGAAGGCCGATGATTCTCACTCACAGGAGTAAAGGGAAATTTCAGCCCAAGTGGGAAGGCCCTTATGTGATCGAGACAACGTTCTCGAATGGCGCTTACAGGTTAGCCCAGCCTAATGGAGACCTATTAATGGCTCCTATCAACGGTAAATTCCTGAAGAGGTACTATGCTTAACCTCCTCTACCCCAGGGTGGAATATAGCTGGAATCCTAATTCTGACAAAACTACTTCCACAACGAAGCTAGTTAGGTCATATTCTATCATGTTCGTATGACCTCTGAATAGGTATGTCCTGCTAGAAGTTTATCGAGAGTTTATCACGTCCATACTACCTCTGATATCACTCTCACCTAAACCTGTCATTTATATTCCGAAATGATGGGTCCACAAAGTCAGAAAAGATTTGCTTTATTTCCAAAAAGAGCAGAATTACATTAGGGAAGCTAAAAGCAAGAAAGGGTACATCATTGCGGGGGAGCAGTCAGATCACGAATCAGCTTCGCCAGTGCAGTTACCTTCTCACCCCTGGAAACCAAGGCATCAGCGCGGGCCCGTTCCAGTCGTGGCTCAGGATTGTTCGTAAAGGACACTTCGACCCTTGCCCGAAGAGAGCCAGCTCGAGCAGCTTCTGCACGCTCCAGGTCCCGTCGTGCGGTGCTCAGTCGACCAGACGCTACGCCTAGACCTGCCAGCGACTGAGAAGCCCACTCCTCTGCCCGGGCGAGTTTCTCCTTCAACTTGCGGACCCTCGCTGCGTTCCCTTCGTGCTCGGATTGGCACTTCATCTCGAGAGTAAGAGCCTCCTCCACGGCGGCCTTTCTTTTATCCGTCTCCAGCTTACGGGCTTTGATGGAATTATCTAAGCTCTCCAGCTGTTTGGTAAGCCGCGCAGTCATGGAGTCGTATCTGGCCTGGACTTCGGCTTCAAAACTGCCCCAAGTCAGCTGCAAGTATTTGTTAATGGGTTGCTCTAACCCATTAACCATCGCCTCCAGGGCGTCAGCTACCCCGGAATCGCCGAACTCTCTGACGGCCCCAATCGAAAACTGGGAAGCCTTCTTTAGGCTCTCAAAATCCAGATTCTTCGCCAACACCATTGTTATCAGCGTGTTCAAATTGGCGTAGAAGGTGCCGGTATACAGCTCGGTGAGCGCAACCAGATCTGGTTGAATGCCAGGAGTGGCCGCAATATTGGTGAGTTCCCCTCCAAGGACGATTGCAGACGAGGTGGCCACAGCCGCCGCCTCGACAGGTGGTGCGACCGAAGAAGGTGCGGCAACGACGGTCGAAGTCATCGCCATACTCACAAGAGGCGAGGTCACGATGACGGGTTCGTCCTCCTCTTGAGATGACAAAACCACTCCGGGCGAGCTGGCCCCCGAAGCCATTTCCTCCTCGAAGTGGAACGCCTCCGTATCATCGTCAGGAGCCCGAGCAGAGCCAGAAGGCGTTTCAACGCTATACTCCCCGTGGGCACCATCCCCTGAGAAGAGGACAAGAAAGTTGACATCAATATGATAGTAATCTTTCTAAGAGGAGACATAAAGATGACCTTTACCCATAGCCAACGTTATATATATGCCGCGTCTGTAGCCGATGTAGCTATGTCATGCCTTAATGACGCAATACGAACTGTCATACCTGGAGAAGGAGGTGGGCCAACCGACATTGCCAGGAGCTCCACCAAGCCTCCGCCGAGACGTGTTTGAGGTTCGTCAGCTGGAACCTCGCTGGTCGTGCTCACGGACGCAGCAGGAGTTTCCTCCGTTGTGGTCTAGAGGAAGATTCTCCCATTTGCCTCGGCCACGCGGGCGATTTCATTCCACTACCGGAGGCAGTGGCAGCAATGGCAGCCTCAAACAGGAGTTCTCTGACACCGCCAGCCGAAACTGAGGGTCCCTCTCCGAGAGACGGGGAACCTCCAATCAAAGGGATATCCCCAACAGGAGAGGCAGCAGGTTCCTCTTTAGGAGCCTCAATGCCAGAAATCCGGAGAGGGTGATCAGCCGTCTTCTTCTTCCTCTTGCGAGGGGAAGTCTGCTTCGAGACAGAAGCCCTTCGCTTCCCTGAGATCGCCAAAGCCCCCGCAGGCGGAGGCACTTCACACCTCGGCACCGACACCAGAGGCTCATCCGGAATGGCGGACTCCTCGCCCTCGTCAGATAAAACCGAGGGGACTTCGATTCTTCCCCCAGGCTTGGAGGAAGGCACCCTGAAGCTTCCAAGCATGTCAAAGTCGCGATGGAGGGTGTTGATCGCCACGTAGAACTGAGCATATGAATGAAGGATGTGCAGCTCCGTGGAGAGGGTGGGGACCGACACAATGAAGATTGCTCCCGTGCAGCCCATGATGAAGTACCGCCACCCCCTGGCTCCATCAATGAGTCCGCCCCGGAATCTAAAGCTGGTGATGGCATTGCCCACGTGCAGCTGATCGTACCCAAACTGCCTCGCGAACCGACTGGGCAAGTAAGGCTCGAAGAAGCAATGATCCTCGCTTCTGTACAGCAAATGGGAGGGTCTGATGCAGACCAACCAATTAAAGGCTTCCGGGGAAAGATTGGTCTTTTCTCCGCCTAAATCCTCGAGCCTAATCCCCGACTGATTACGATGTATAGAAGGGACGGTGCAGAGGAGCTTCCAACAATAACCAAGGCTCAGCGCCAGCCGACAGTCCACGACTGTGGTCACGTTCCAGAGGGAGCCCTTGTAGTTCAGCAAGAAACTACCCCCCGCGCTGCTACCAGGACCGGGAGACATCACCCGGGGGTTGTGAAAAATTAACCATCCCATCAAGTACAGGTATGGTAACTCCACCCGGGGAAAACTCTCACGCCGAGCTTCATCGACAAGCAACCCGTCAGTCATGGCTCACAGTCCAGCCTGTATACGGCACACCATGGCAGGACGCAAGCCTAGCCTTGCCCCGAACACCAGACGGACGGTGGGCCACAGGATGTTCCGATGAATACGGTCCGCGGACGCAGTGCCAGGCACCACTACTCGACGCAGCCATAGGAAGAGAAAGCCGGCCAGCTTAGCTTCCTCAGACAAAGGCCTGCGGCAGCGCCTCAAGTAACTATAGGCCTTAGTGCCTTCAGGGTACTTTCCTACCCCGTCACTGAGAAACTGATCTGGAGCGTTGGCCTCCTTCATAAGGTCCTCAACGACCTCGACACTGAGCACGGCCAAACAGTTCACGGGCTCATACTTATCCCCCGAAACCTTCACCGACTTGACGGCCCTGGCCCGATGGAAGAAGAGGTAGGACATCCACTTAGTGGTGTAAGCCAAGTCAGAAGGCTCATTATAAAAGGCAGTGCACGCGAGGTAGTGGCACATCAGCTCCTGATACACCTCCACAACCCAAGGATCCGAGTCCTCCAACTCCCGGTTGGTAGGAACATACTCTTCATACGGGGTATCCTCCATCGGCAGTCTCGAGATCGCTGTTATTTCGTGGAGGGCCAACCCCAACTCCCCCAGTGGAGTGGCGAAGGTCCCGGTGAGCGAAATGTATCGCTCCATCAGCGCCAGAAAGAGGTTAGGGTTGGGAGGCAACCCAACACTCGTCACGCTCACGGCGGCATACAGTTCGATGATTTCCAGGTCTCTCCGAAAATGCTTCAAAGCCCAGTCAACTAGGCAGGACCATCGGAGATTTGTTGGGGTGATCCACCCATTGCACCGAGGATTCTCCTTGGGGTATACCCCCCCTCGTACCATGAAGTCATTACAGAAAGTCGGCAATTGCACCGGCTGGATCACTGAACTGTTTTCACTCGGGACGCTGCCCGGGCACAGTCCCCTGAACAACGTCACGACGCCAGTGGGGCGGCTGACGAACGACCCCCGGTCGGCTCCTTTCAGATGAAAGATCTTTCTCGGCTTCCCGTGAAGATCAGGAGTCAGCGTCCACGACATCCTCCTACGATGTGTTATAAACCCCCTGATTTTTCAAAATTTTAAAAACTGGATTGTTCACAATTTTCTGGAATTTTTTAGGATTTTTCTGTAATTTAAAAACAGGATTTTAAATATTAAATGATTTTTAATTGATAATAAACAATATTAAAATATTATGAAAATAATATTTTTGGGTGTAAAATAAAAAACTGGACTTAGGACAATTTTTCTGGAATTTATTGGGCCCCGGACCTATTTTTAAACACCTAAAAATAATTATTTATTTAATTATTTAATGTTTTAATTATTTAGTTAATTATTTAATTAATAAATAAACCCAGCCCTAACCGAGCCCGGCCCAACCGGCCCAGCCCGCGGTTATCGGGTCGGGTCGGGTCGATCAGACCCGCGAACCCGACCCGCCCGTGACCCGTTCCCTTCTCCTCTCTTCCCCGCCTGACTCGCGCTGCCCCCGCGTCCGGCACCGCCGCTCGCGTCCGCCGCGCCCGCAGCCACGTCACCCGCCTCGCCCGGAGCGCCTCCGCCTTCCCCGGCCCCTCGACGCCCCTCTCCCCTACTTAAACCCCCGCACCTCTCCCCGCAGCCCCGACCCAGCCACCCTCCGGCCAGATCGGCCCCCGCCGCCTCGCCCCAGCGCTGCCGTGCCGCCCCAGCGCCGTCTCGCCCCAGCGCCGCCCGCTGCAGCCCCCACCGACGGCCCTCTCCTCCTCCGCCCGACTCCTCTTTCCCCAGCAGCAGCAGCCAGCAGCGGCCGCCCCGCCCGCCTCCGGCCGCCGTGCCCGTAGCGCCGCCTTGCCCGCCCTCGCCGGCTCTGCCCAGTCCCCTCCGGCCAGCCTCCCCGCCTGAGCTCCGGTGGATCGAAGCCCCAAACCCTAACCCTAATTCCTGTGTCGGACACGTGTCGGACACGATTCGGACCCGGTTTCCGGGGACCCTGTTCAGGTACTCATAACTTTTTGCTCGTAGCTCCATTTTTGATTCCTCAAATTGCGTTGCGAAGCCTGTATGACCCTCTCGGTGTCCGGATAAACCGTTCGGAGCATCGCGTCCTGTGGTGATCGCACACCGCGATCCAAAAATAGGAAAAAACCAGACCATATTTTACCCCGGAACCGAGTACGCTCCGCCAAATGGGACGAGTTAGTCGTGCGCGGTCTTCACAGATACGTGCGCATCGTCGATACGGACGTGTGGGATTTCGCAGAAGCTTATTCGGGTGTGCGTGCACACCGGGATCAACGCGTATCCGCGGACATCGCCCCGTATCTGTACTTTCTGGAACGCGCCCTAACTTTGTGTACACACGTCGGATCGAGACGAAACTTGTGCCATCGGACTCATAGCAATACGCTGGTCCTGTGGGTCAAGTTTGGTTCGATTCTGAGAACGTTGACAAAATCGCGTGTCGTGGGCCCCACAGGCCCCGCTCGACGGGCGATTTTGTGATCGGCTCATCGGAATCCAATTCTGGAAGTTCCGTTGGGTTCGTATCATCGTTCCTGACCTGTTGACACTAAGTTTGGTGAATTTGGAGACCTTTGACCCTGACACGTTTTTTGGTGCAAAGCGGGCCCACATGTGGACCCCGTCTTGACCCGAAACTGCCGTTTCTGCCCTTGTCTCCAAATTAGACTCAAGGACAGGCATTTCTAGCTGATTGATATTTTTTGGATTTGATGGCGATGTTTATTACAGCAACCGGAGTACCGTCTGCAATTCCCGCTGAAGTCAGAACTGCAAACAGAGCCGGAACCACAGGCAAGTGTACCTTGCCAAATCCTGCAGCTTGCTATTTATTTTCTTGACTTGTTTATACATCAGTGGGCAAGTAAAGCTTACCATTAGCAGTAATTCCTATTCTAGAACTTGCCTGAATTCTTGTTTAAATGCATATAAACCTGTTCAACTGTTAAAACCCAGGACCGAGTGGCGTACTTAGTGTCCGATTACCAGTCGGGTGCCAACTCCGTACGCGGAGTTGTGTAACGTCACATAGAGATGGATATCGAGACCCGATAATGCTCATACTTGTCTTATCAAGTACTCTAGAACCCAGGACACTTGACACTATTCATGAGACAGAGTCTTCCTGAGACATTCATGGTGATTCTGTATAGGATACAGGACTTGACAGAGATATTTTATATGACTTGTTGCATTAGCTATAATCCCGCTGACATGGACATGAGACGTTATGGTCATGATACGCATGATTACATTGGGTGGGAGAGACACACAGGCTACAGGTTGATTTTATATTATGCCGGCGTCGTAGTCTCCCATTGAGCTAGACAACCACATGATATCACTGCTACCGGCTCCCCGACACAGAGCTTGTAGTAGTTTCAGCCTGAGTTCTTGTACTGCTCTCATGTTGCATATCACTTAGCTGGTTACCTAGTTTACCCTATTGCTTAATTATTGCTGCACTGTATTTATTTTGGCTTGTATTTTCTGTACCTTGCTGTCCCCTGAGGACCTGGATCCGGATGATGTCCCCAGGTATAGCCGAAGAGATCCATCCAGAGCTACACCGTACAGGAGCACCTCCAGGAGCTGTACCAGGACCCGAGAACGAGATCATACCAGAGGACTTCTCTTGAGCAGTGGCTGTATGTAGTCAGTTATTCTATTTTCAGTTGATTATTTTCTGTCTATTTGCATTGTTGTACCAGACATATTCTCGAATTATTTCTCGAGGAATTTATTGAGATTTGACAGTTATTTCTATTTGCATTACTCTGTCTTTTAATCTGTGATTATCTGTTGTGGATGAGAATAGAATAACCCGTGACTTATAACAATTGCCCTAATTTCTGTTAGACTATAGCTTAAGCATGCCCTGATGGATCCATTAAATTGGGTTGTCCATCGGTGCGTGCTGCTGGCCATTGCTCACGTGCTCAGTCCCTCGTCATTTTGGGACTGGGGCGTGACAGTGTGGCATGGAAGAAAGCTGAGATCGGATAATCTCTCGGCATCGTGGGCAGATACAAGACCATGCTCTCGACAGAAAAAACCCAGGGTTCTCTCTTGGGCTTCGTCTGGGACTGCTTGTCTATCATGTCCCCAAAGAGGAAGGCCGGCTTGATGTACTACTCCCCATCTACGTACGTTAGGGGCTCCCCCGTTGATCATGCTCAGCAGCATTCGCTCGCCCTGAGCCGATATCAAGATCCCCCTCCCTTCGGGATACTGGGGTTCGGAGATAGGAAATGTCACGTGCGACAGATCCTCCAAGTAGTTCGAGTGCAGCATCCCAGCAGCGGATCCCATCACCTCGGCCAGTGGAGACTCATGCAAGTCGACTGCAAAAATGCAAGGAAAACACGTCATTACGAACCTTGCAACATAAAGACCAAGAAGCGACAGTCGGTGCTTTACGCCAAGACTGTACAAAATTTGGTCATCCTACGCCAGGAGTCAAATCCCGAAAGCGTAATTGGCGGTATACGGTCCGTGCTTTACGCCAGACTGCTAAAATTCTAGTTATTACGCCAGAGGTCCCATCCAAAGCGTAAAACTAAAATTTTACAGTATACACCATCTTCGGCAGCCAGAGCTTTTACGTTCATAACTACGAAGACATGGAGTTTTTACGCTGACACATTAGAAATGTGGGCATAAAAGATGAAAACATCTCTGTGCGTCATCTTCCTCAAAGAGGCTATCAGCACAGAAGACGACCTAGCGCGGTCACGTTCAACGTGTGCGAAGGATTTTTCGTCGTTCTTTGTCATTTCCGATGGCTATATCTCTAAGACCGGGTGCGCTACTCGTCGGCAGGATCCTTCGCTCAAAAGGAAGTTCGCATCGCCCGACCGAAGACTCTCTCGCCGGGGTAGAAGCACGAGAAGAAGAGCCTATGCTCTTTCCCTTGGTGGAGAGGGTTTGCTTCGGCGCCATTACTGGAAACCTAGAGTGCTCGGAGAAAGTACGAGGGGAAAAAACTTAAACAATCAAAGCTCTCTCTCGCAGAAGACGGATAAAAAGTTTCTCTCTCCAGAAGCTTGGGATATATATAGAGTTTGGGTCGACTCCTCGAATCCTCAGGCGGCTCCTCGAAACCCCAACCGAATCTCACAAATTAAATATTTGGTTATGATTGGGTACTACGTCAGTCCGCTACTCTCGAAAGACGGACATTCAGCAAATTCAAAGAGTTTTTCGTGCAAAAGCAGATCAGCGGTTCCTATGCTAAGAAGCTTTCTACGCTCGACAGCAACAGATCTACGGTTTTACGCTCGCAAGATACAAGTCTATGGTTTTTACGCCCGGATGCCTTTGTGCTCGGTAGCTTTTATGCTCAAGAGGCTACAAACCTATGACTTTCTACGCTCAGCAGGTACCAAATCGATGATCTCATGCTTGGTGGCGCTTAGTTTACGCTCGGAGGCAACAGATCTGCAACCTCTACGCTCGGAAGATTTATTTCATTCACAGGCTACAAATCTACAGTTCTACGCTAAGGAGCTTTCTACGCCCGACAGCAACAGATCTACGGTTCTATGCTCGCAAGCTATCAGTCTATGGTTTTATGCCCGGATGCCTTTGTGCTCGGTAGCTTTTACGCTCGAGAGGCTACAAACCTACGACTTCATGCTCAGCAGCTCCAAATCGATGATCTCACGCTCGGTGGCTTTCTACGCTCAACAGGCCTACGAACTCAAGATTTTCAGCTCATCTACGCTACGGATATCTGACTTTCCGCATATCCGAACTAAAGGCGGTCGATTACAGGAGTTCACACAGAAGATACTCCTTCTTGACCTCAACATATCCCAAGTACCCGAAGCATACAAGAGTTCAAACATTGAGAAATTACTCTTCTCGGGTTAATTGGAGGTTCATCCAGACTCCAGTCTGAATATCTCGTCTATCAAAAGATGGCAACTCAGTTAGACAGCCATTTCTCGACCCTGTTCCAAGGGATTTTTCGAGAAATCATTCTTGAAGACGAAGTCTGAACAAAAATTTTGTTCATCAGAAGTTCAGAGCTCTACGCGGTTCCTCAGTCCTAGCAACAGGACAGTCTAAAAAATGTTCAAAATGCTCAACAAAGCGTTCTATGGACTATTCGCTATGCGTGAAGGACAGGACCTAGTACTCTTTCTACAGAGTCAGCGTACAGAATCAGATGTCTTGAAGCTACACATATTCAGACTTCACAGCAACATATGGCAAGATGATCATATGAAGAAGCAAGACGATTTTATTAAAAGATTAAAGTCATGATTACATATGAGGGAAATCCAATCTACAAGGGTTTTCTTTTCATCTTCATGATTACATATGAGGGAAACTCCATCTACAAAGGATTTTCCCATCATCGTTCGAAGATCACACCGAGAAGCCGCTTTGACAGGGTCTCGTGCTGGTGATGGTCTTCCTCTTCTTCCAAGAAGATGATCAGTGGCATGAGGATACAAAACTGGGCAGATGACCCATCCTCCAAAAGGAAAGCAGGGTAACTCTGCTTTCCTACAGACCATCGCCGCTCTAGCCGGTCTGTCTGCCTCTCGTCACCAGAAGTAACTGGAGAGGGCGCCACTTGCAAACAGCGTGGTGAAATACGATTCTTCATCTTTTCTGAAGAACCACCATATAAAGTTGCTGATTATCCCGAGCAAGGGAGGCTAAGATATCCTTCCATGATCCATCGTCGCAGTGAACACTTGCTCAAAGACGCCGTCTTTTTCGGCTCCTTACACGCTGGAAGAACATGATCTCCTTCTTCCTCAAATCGACCCGGTGAACTCCGGCGATCATCTCTGCGTGGTGATGAAAATGTGGGGAGAACAGGCTAACTCCCCCAGCCTTTTTATAGGCGAAAGGGGTCACATCGGTCCCCAATAAATCCGCCATAAAGTCGGCATCGACCGTTTCAACGCTCCATTCAGAAACGTTTTGAGTCACTAGGTGCGGTTCATGCTTCATTCAAAGCGTTCCAACTTCTGAGGAATTTGAAAGCTTTGAAGGGGGTCTTGTAGAAGCATGAAAAATACGCCGGAGACTATACGCGGCATATTGGTGCAAAGCAGCATAGGCAGAGGCCTTAAGAGCCATCAAGCATGCAACAGAGCCTTTTTCGCTAGAATAGAGCGTGAAACATAAAAGCTCAAAGGACCATCCGCGTAAGGCAGTACGTCCAAGCCGCTTCAGCGTAAAACAGGGTGCTTCATCGCCTCCAGGGCATAAAACTCTTCCCCTTTCATACGCAGTGTTGAGGTGTACAAGAGACGCTTCGTATTCCCCGAAGTGAACCTGTCAGATCCTGCAATGAACCTGTCAGAGCCTGCAATGAACCTGACGTCTGGACTTCTGGCAAAGGGATACGGCTCGACTACCCAAGCGACGGCTATAATGATGGCACTGCACTGCCACCCAGGCTGTCAAATACCGCCATCCCCTTCGCGTAAACTACTTCTTCAAGCACAAAGGGATATGCTGCCTTATTTTACACAGGCAAAACGTGAGCTGTTTACGTTCTGCAGTAGACAAACCGCCTGCTACGCCAAAAGCTGCACTCCGTACGGGGTTCGCGGCACGTCTCTTCGCCTAATGCACAGAGCGGTGACAGTTTCTCGAGGCACGTCTCTGCGACTGATGCGCAGAAAGGGTTGCAGACCATCAAAGAACATGCCTCCACATTTAATGCACAGGATGGTGGCAAATCTCGGCATTTAATGCAGGAGATTTGATTATATCTTCAAAAGCCGTAATTTCGGCTAAGACGTCCACATCAGCACTGTGGCACGGTACGCAGCGGCTTCTACGCCCATCCAGCGTTTGTGCTCATTCGGCTTCTACGCCTGCTCGGCCTCTGTGCCCCTTCGGCTTCTATGCCTGTTCGGCCTCTACGACCACTCGGCTTCTATGCCTGTTCGGCCTCTACGACCACTCGGCTTCTATGCCTGTTCGGCTTCTACGCCTGTTCGACTTCTATGCCGGTTTGATAACTATTTGGCTTCTATGCCATGGTGACAGACATTTGGCTTCTATGCCAACCTCTTTCTACACAATGGATACCTACCTACGTGACTTTTACACAGTGATCTTCGTAGCAATTGTACGCGTTGTGTACCTTAGTTGGACCCGCGTCACACGCTCATTCAAAAGATCATCTATACGCAGGCATTGGTTACTTTAACCGTTGTGTAAAAAGGTGCTGTACTTTCCACTCCTCGGTTATTACACCGACGGAGTGGTCACTGTCACTAAAACTCTATAAATAGAGACCTCTATCAATGAGGAACAAAGGTCAAAAAACTTAAAACTTGAAGATCGAACCAGGTCGACAAAAATTGGAAGATCGAACCCGAGAGAGAGAGAGAGAGAGAGAGCACCCGGAGCTCAGGCAAAGAGTAGGGATCGACGACTTTGGCATCGTGCATCCACCCTCTTCTGCAACCCTCGAAGCTGCTTCCTGTCTTCTACGGCACTTCTTCAATATCGTGTGGTCCAAGGGCTAAAGTGATCGACTGCAGATCAGACAACTATAGCAATATTTACCCAGATTAAATAAATTGTACTCCCATATCCTCGTATAGGATCAAATTGTACAAGTTTGTTTGTAAACCAAAGAAGACGGATTCTGTGTAAACCCTATATTGAATACATCTTCATTCTTTCGTTTAATACCACAAACATGACTAAGTTAATATGCTACACATCGACGCATTAGTCGACTGCACCCAAGTCGTTCTCGGACGAGTTATATGTAATATTGCAACAAGATATCATATAATATTTTATAATTTAAATTAAACAGTAAATCATGCAAGGTATACTTGCCTGGGTCCTCAAGCTGCGAGTACCAAAATTCTGCTCCCGAAGCCTCGTCTGAACGGTCCAACGACCCTATACATATAACATAACATAATATAATATAATATAATCATCAGTCATTACAATAGTACGCACAGGAACACAACTACGCTGTACTTAGAAACTGAAACAAGGGGGTCACAACTGGGCAACTGGCAGGGTCGAGTGTGCACGCAGCTAAAATGTACAAGGGTCACGTCCTCAAATACCGTGCACAGCAAGAATATGACTTACCAAAATACGTTACAAAACCCAATAACATATAATACAAAAAATACAAGTCATAACTAACATGGTAATGCATAAAGCCAGTTTGTCTAAATCCTTAGGTCAACATAAGTGTAACACATTAAATAACCATATTTACTATGAGGTAATCACTAACACAAATTTGTATTCTATAATATACACACATAGCACTTAGGGTTCACCAATACATAGGCCTATGCAACAACACACAAAGAAGGAGATGGGCAAGTGTATACTTAGTCGTGATCGTGGCCGAGGGGGCGATGTCTACGGCTTATCGGTGGCCTGCCTCCGGCGAGACAGGACGGTGCTCCGGCGAGCATAGCACATAGCAACAACAGCTACGACAGCAGTTGCGGCAATAGCAGCAGCTTGCAACGGCAGTGACAGCGGCTGGGTTGGTGGTGGTGGGTTGCTGGCAGTGGGGGGATGGCCGTGGGAGGACGGCGGCTAAGGTGGTAGAGAAAGGTAGTCGGGGAAGTCAGGTGGTGGCTGCGGGGGGGGTGCTGATGATGATGATGATAGTGTTGTTGATGGTGGTCGTGACGATGATGGCGGTGGTGATGGTGACGACAGTGGCGGTGGAGATGGTGATGATGGTGGCGGTGGAGATGGTGGTGATGGTGGCCGTGGAGGTGGTTGTCTGTGGTGGCGGTGGAGATGACTGGGGAAGGAGGGGAGTCGGGTTGAGGGTGGTGCGGGTTGGTGATGGTGATGGTGATGATGATGAGGTGAATGGAGGAGGCGGAGACGGCTGGCGGAGCTGTGGCGGCGGGTTGGCCGTGGTCGAGGTCGGTGTCGAGAGAGCAGGCGGAGGAGGAAGGTGGTCGGAGGAGAGGGGCTGCTGCAGGAGGTGGTCGGGGAAGAAGGGGGAGGTGGCCGGGTGAAGGAGAGGGTGTAGTATTTTTAGGGTTTTGGCTAGGGGATGTTGTTGGCTGTTGTTGTGGGTTTTAGGAGAGAGAGGGGGGCTCTCCTTGGGATTAGGGCTCGCTGTGAGTATTTTTTTTAGGGATGAGGGAAGCCTCTACATGAAGGAGTGGCTAGGATAATGGGGGTTTGAAATGGAGGGTGGAGATGTAATGAGATAAAGTTGCATGAAGTACAACAAATGGAGGGAAATATCTTGGGTGGATCGGTCAAAGAGGGGGGAAGGGTTTCTTCATGTATTGGGTCCAATGGGAGGTGGATACCTCATTGCATTTTTGCATAAAGGTCCATTAACAATTGAGAAATTGTACAATTAATGGAATTTGGGATTGGATTAGGCAAAATACCATGTTTGGTGTGATGTAGTAGGTTAAAATGGTGTGTGATATTTAGTATGAACCTTGAGGGTGTGAGTGGGGGTTTTGGTTGGAGTTGGGTCTAGTTTTGAGTTAGGTTGGGTCCTTACACCAATTTAATTAAAATTAGTGTAAGTGATGTTCTTTAATTAATTAGAAATATATAGGGTTAAAATTGGACGGGACACAAGTATCATGGATGTAGTAGACTCATAATAGAATATTGTCATAAATTGGGTTGCACTAAACGGGTCGAAGTTGTATTTCCAATTTTGATTGGAACGGACAAAGATGCAAAGTTAGATTTATTTGAATTTAAAAATGGACATTTGTACGAATATTATGCGACTAAAATAAAGTACAAGAGAGAGTATTTATGAGTTACACAAGTGTTAGAATGGAAGGTTGGCACGTCTAGGAAAAGTGTATAAAATTTGTTTGAAAGCAATGCTAGTGTAGCGCTCCAAATATCGAAGCAACGGTAAGGTGCATTAAGTGATACAAATATTGCACAATAAATCTAAAATACTATGTTCTAATTCTAATTGGCTTCAACTAACCCTAGTCTTCTCTATCTAAGCTAAGTAGACCTAAATTTGGTCGAGGGGGTTTACACATCTGGTTTCCATACCAAACACCCTGGCCAGGTATGTCGGCTTCGAAAATCTCTTTATGGGCTTAAACATGCGTATCGTTGTTGGTTTGCGAAGTTGGCATCTTCTTTACGGGTGTATGGATTTTGCCAATCGTACTTTGACTATTCGCTTTTTACTCTTCATAAGGGCGATGTTCAGATAAATGTTCTTGTGTATGTCGATAATTTAATTCTTTCTGGCAATAATTCTGCTGCTCTTACTGCCTTTAAGAATTATTTGAGTACATGCTTTCATATAAAGGACCTTGGGGCGTTGACGTTTATTCTTGGTATTTTTTGTGTTAACGAAAATATACACTTGACATTATCTCTGAGACAGGATTGTTGGGGGCAAAACCCGCAAGCTTTCCCATAGAACAACATCATCAACTGGCACGCTCTACAAGTCCACCTTTGTCTGATGGGGAAGCATATCGTCGGCTTGTGGGACGACTGATTTATCTTTAGTTTACTCGGCCGAATTTGGCTTATGCTGTTCACATCTTATCGCAGTTTATGCATGAGCCCCGTCGTGATCATTGGGATACGGCTTTGAGGGTTGTTAGATATCTGAAGGGTTATCCCGGTCAAGGAATTCTTCTTCGCTCTGACTGTGATTTGCAGCTCCGGGGGTGGTGTTATTCTGATTGGACGAGTTGTCCCATCACACGAGGCTCTTTGTCTGGTTGGTTAGTTTTTCTTGGTGATTCACCCATCTATTGGAAGACGAAGAAACAGGTGACGGTGTCCCGTTCTTTGGCCGAAGTGGAGTACCGTGCGATGGCGGCGGTCACGTGTGAGCTTAAGTGGCTCAAGGGGTTGCTTGGCAGTTTGGAGGTGCAACATTCGTGTGCTACGAATTTATTTTATGATAGTCAATCTGTTTTACATCTTGCGCAAAATCCAGTTTTCCGTGAGCGTACAAAACACATTGAGGTGGATTGTCATTTTTTGAGGGATGATGTTCTTGCTGGAGTTATTCGCCAATTCCATGTGCCAACGGATGGGCAACTGGCGGATGTTTTCACCAAAGCTCTGGACAAACGACAATTTGAGTTTCTTTTGCGCAAGTTGGACATTTGTGACTTGCATGCTCCAACTTGAGAGGGCGGGAGTATTATGATTAAATTATATCATTAAATTATATTTATGGTGATTAGCTATATATGGTGATTGGCTGACTATATATGATGATTAGGTATTAAAATTAAATTGTATTAAATTGTATTTATGGTGATTGGCCATGTGACTTAGGCCCCAAGTTGATATGTGTATGTATATATATGTAATATTATGATGAATGAAATACCTAGAATATTATCTCATATCACTTATTCATAATTCTAGATCGATTTATGATCATCAAAGATCGAGTTATTTCTGGCTTACCTTTGATCTGTTGAGAATAGAACTGCAAATCATAAATATCTTGTTCGAGAAACAGTTTGACCATAAGTATGCCTTCTAAAGGTGTTTTATTTCAATGTAGGCCGAGTCATGACAAATAATCCATGTGTTTAATTTTCGTCAATCTAGTGGCAATTCCTTGTGATCATATAAGTTAGGAATGATATTTTATTCTCACGACGTACCGAGCAATCAACCACAAATATCGGTATAACATAAGAATTGAAACTTACATTTAACGAGACTTAGAGTTTCTTTGTTTGGATGAGGGGAGGAAATAAGTTGGAAGTGGAAAGACGAACTAACATGCAGTTCATGTTATAAAACCCCTAATTCTGAAAACCATATTAATTAATTATTTATAATAGTTATGAGCTAAATAGAGGAGATAGATTTTTATTTTGAGGTGTTTGTGCATTTAGGGGATTTATGGAGCCATTATAAATTTTTCCTAATTTATTCCACGTAGGAGACCCTTTGGACAGTTGCTAGCTTAATGATATGCACCAATATAATTTTTTAGAATTTTCTATGAATGGATATGTGTATATATATATATATATATATATATATATATATATATATATATATATATATATATATATATATATATATATATATATATATATAATTCCTATTGGATCTCAACCCGAAACCCAAAACCTCTATCCTAAACCCACTACCCGTTTAACCCCTAACCGGACCCGTTATGAGAAGAAAATATCAACAGCAGCAGTAGCAAAAACCAACTTTCCTTTCCCTTCTCCGCGCGTGTGAGCCTTCTCATTCCACCGCTTCTTATCTCAATTATTACTAAACTCTCCTCAACCGAAACTAAACCAAAGAAAAGAAATAAACAGCAGCAGCAGTGGCTTTTGAGACCACTAAAAATTATCCCACCGCCTCTTATCTCTATATATATTACAACTCTCCCAAACCCTAACCCCACTTCTTCCATCAAACTTAAACACAGTATTGGACGCTTGCACTATATAGAACTCTTGCTCGGCAAGTATACCTTGATATTGTACTAATATTTATATTCCATATGATGCATGCATAATTTAATTCTTTCTGCTTATTTAGTTCATTTATTTTAACTGCTATGTAAATTGCGCGTCCAAGGAAACTTGGGTGCAACGACGGTGTCGTCGTATTCTGTTTTATTTACGTATATGCATTGGACCTACTTTATGAGACCACCCCATTATTATGAGGAATTTTATGTTTTATTGGCCATGACACTATTCTTACACGAGTGTGAGTCACATGTAGGACAGGGACTTGCGTATTCGGCTGGCCATTGGTACGTATAGGTCGTACGATGGATAGGGATAACTGCCGATAGAAACTTTATATGCTAGTAGACCTGGCAGTTATTTAGAGGTTTATCGTGTCATGGATATGACATGTGTAGAGCATGGGGTGGGGAGAATAACAAGTAAGGCGTTTGGGCTCCTTTGCACTTTTTTCTTGTTCGCCCGGACGCTCCGCTAGAGCGACGAGTGGTTGTGAACCTATATATTGGAGGCGGCCTCTGCCGTTCAAAAGACGGTATGCTTGTAGGCCCCTGATTCTCCGAGAGAATTATGCCAATCCCATTTATGGCCAGATAGCCCACGTATTGAAAAGTTGTTCTCAAATTGCATTGACTTAGACGGTTAGGCGACCCATTGGATATTTATTTTTTAGTACTTATTGGCATGTTATTTTGTATCTTTTTATGTCCCTCTAAGGACCCGGTCCCTTTCCAAATATGGACGAGCAGGAGTATCCGCAGGAGTATGGACCTGGACCTGACTCTTCTTACCAGACTGAGGAGGTCTTACCTTCAGAGTATCTGTGATTTTATTACCACTGTTTAGAGATCCTTGTTGCTACTTCAGTATAGTCGTTTTGTAGTGGATTTATTTTCACCCGACTATCAGACTTGATACTCATCTTGGATATTCAGTTATTATTCAGCTCTTTATTCCTACTTATTATTTGTGCTATGGATGAGATATAGATTGTGTGTGACTTATTGTGACAGTATATTACCACTGGTGGATTGAATATTCATGTACAACGTACGTGTGTATATGATTTCCATATATTGGAGTTCGTATACATATGGCTGGGCGTGTTACGTATTCCTAGTCCTACATATTTTGGGACTGGGGCATGACATATTTTTGGTGGTGGCCCATGCAGGTCAAGAATATATTGTCTCGGTTACGTAACTGTACCGAACAAGCCTGCGTATAGGAATAGAGTATAAGGATCTCATCCACGCTTGACTAAAACCTCATTCTTCCTTTCAACCATCCTATGTTTGGATAAACAAAGTTTTACGCCAAAACCCTTTATCCCGTGACCAGACCCTTTACCCTTGTTGGCGTAAAAACTAAATGACTGTTGTTGGCGTAAAAGCCAAATGACTGTCTTGTTGGCGTAAAAAGCCAAACTATGATGAAGATTGCCTCCTTTACGCTGCGGTTATGACAACTGCTACCCACGTTCAATCTGCGTATGACACGTATCCCTTTATAAGATCATGACATGCAAAACCACGTAGGTAACTGCCCCTGCATAAACTTGATGATTTATGAATAATAGATAACCAGCGTAGAGTAGCCTGATTGGGCATAAAATGTAAGGATGGTGATGTGAGCGTATTTGTCCCAGTCTTAGCTTTCCCAGTCATGACCAATTAGAACAAATCTCGTGCATTAAATGCAGAGATATGCCTCGATCTCTGTACAGAAACAACTTTTTTTTAACGTGGCGTCTGATTTTGTCTTTTCTTAAGCGTAAAAACTCAATTCTGTCGATTTTGTCTTGTCTTGAGCGTAAAAACTCATTTCTATAGGCAGCGTATTCAGAAGACTCTATTTTCTTCCTCTTACATGCGTAAAAACGACTTGTATCCAACATATCACTAAATGACAACCTGAATCTCTGTGCAAAATCAGCATCACAGCCGTCCTCTCTATCATCGTGCAGTACTTTTGTCAGATGTCAGGTTCTCTGATTTGTCTGACAAATTCATCCGAGAAATACGAAGAGTTCCTCGTACAACTTTATGCTGCATTAAAAACAACGTATTTCAGACTTTACGCAGGCAGTACAACAGATCTTTTACACGCAGAGATTTTACGTGCAGAATTTTTACACAAATTTTACGCGCAGACCTTTTACGCAAACTTTAGCAGACAAATTTTTACGCAGACTTTACACAGGCAGATTTTACGCAAACTTTACGCAGGAAGTATAGCAATCTTTTACGCGCAGACTTTTTACGCAGACTTTACGCACGCAAATTTTATGCGCAGACCTTTTACGCGCAGACTGGACGCAGGAAACCTTTTATGCAGAGCAAACTTTACGCACGCAGACTTTACACGAGCAGAATTTACGCAAACAGTTTTGAATCTCTGTTTTACGCCAACAATTTTGAATCTCTGCTTTACGCGAACAACTCTGAAGCTCTACTTTACGCTTCTCTGCTTTACGCGAACAGCTCTGAAGTCTTACTTTACCCAAAACTTCCTTGAATCTCTGTTTTACGCAGACAGCTTAGCAACTAGTTGCCAACTACCTTGAAACTATGTTTTACGCAGAGAGAGACTTCATGTATGATTGGGGATTTTGACTGTAAAATACGCGGACGATTCCCCAGCATATCTCATGCTTCTATATCTTATTTAATGCTTGCATCCTGTTTTGATTCCTGTACACCTTCTAAATCGTTGTGTACATCACCTGCAGAGAGATGGATATGCAGAATGGATGTACTGTCGCCGATGGCGACACAACTTCTGGAGTCAATGATCAGACTCAAGGAGGGACCTCAACAATTCCTAGACTTTCAGGACCAGATGGACAGATTTACAATCCAGTTCCATCTGATCTTTCTGTTCCACCTAATGGGAACCTTCCAGTATCATCGACACCGCAGGATGGCCAGGTACAACTGTTCCAATTCTTCCAGATAATAATGCAGGAACATCGACAACAGGCTGCCACACTAGCTGCAGAGCAGAGACAGCAAGCAGCAGAACAGAGACAAGAGTTCCTAGCAGCACTTGAAAGGATGGCTACAAAGACTACTGTACCAGCTCAAGCACTAGCTCCAGTACCTCGAGCTAGAGTTGGTTCAGTAAAGGACTTTGTACAGATGGATCTGAGGCCATACAAAGGCATTGAGAGCCCAGAGGAAACTACCAACTGGATCACTCACACTCGGAAGTTATTAAAAGCATCACAGCTACCTGCAGACCTATAGATGACAGGTGTAAGGATGCTTCTAGATGGTAATGCTCATCACTGGTGGGAATCCATGGAGCGCCAGTTGGGTACATACCAGACTTGGGAGCAGTTCTTGGAGTGCTTTGAAAGAAAGTACTTCCCGAACACCGTCAGAGATGCATTGTACGATCAGTTTCTCCACCTGGAGCAGGGGAACAGAACAGTAGACGAGTATGATGCTGAGTTTAGTCACCTCAGTAAATATGGCGCTGCCCTGATACCAGATGACTTGGCCAAGGCTAAGAGATTTCATCGCGGACTGACTCAGGAGCTCCAACACTACACTAGCTCCCAGTCCCGAATCTCTTATGCCGAATTACTGACAGAAGCCAGATTGCAAGAAACCATCAGCAAAGGAAAAGGAGGTCGGCTAAGGACACAATAAGGACCGGTAAGGACACAACAAGGAGGACCTATCAGACGTCCTTTAGCTCAACAACAGCAGTACCAACACAGAGCAGGACCGTACCAGATTCCAGAAAAGCACCAATGTAATTATTGTGGGAGACGCGGGCACATCTTGTCACGTCCCAATTTTGTCCAATCGATAATCGTCCCCCGGGCGTGATGCCGTACACGCGTAGGACCCGCGTGCACAAGGCCTAAGCATAATGATAATCTTTAGAACATATGCAACAGAGTACACAAATAAGATAACACATATTGAGGCATAGAAAAGTTTTCTCTTTATTGATAATGAACATCTGTTTACAGACTCTTGACCCAAAACGATAAGGATGCCACACAGGCTTACAACTTGGATACAAAATGAGATAGTCGTTCCATATATTACATCCTTTACTAGAATTCAAAACACAAAATACCTTGGGTGCGAGTCAACATCATCGTCTTGTGGCTTCCGAAAAGTGAGAGCGAGCTCCTTGCTTCTTATGTACTGGAGCTACCAAAAGTCACGTCACGAAAGCATCTTGATTCAGGAAGGGGGTTGGAGAAAGCTTCAGCTCCTCGCCGCGTCGCCTTGGCTCGGGGAACCTGCTGCAACAAGGGTCAGTACTTCGAAAAGTACCGGTGAGGGCGAGCTAACCCAACTTAACCAAAATCTACAACGAGTTCATATGAGCATGCAACATTTATTTTCATGTGGTCTATCTACCTTGGCTTAGATAAATTCTTCGCATAAGATAGAGTAAAATAACATAACCAAATGTGCCACCGCTCGGTGACTTTACCTGTACCGTCTGAGCCACCTGTACAAAACTTACCATGACCTTCCCTGCCACGAAGACATAGTTAGTCTGCACAGTTTAAATATACATGACAATCACTTGGTTGGACTTGGGATGGGTCGGCTGCCATTCCGCCTCGGGTAGCTAGCCCTTAGCGGACGCACGGACCCATCCAAATGCTATGACTACACTAGCAAATTGTTCTACCCGGGACGAAGCGGTTCCGGTGCCCTGGCAACCGTTCGTAGAACGATATCCCTTGTATACAAGTTGTCCAAACCCATACCACCGCAACCAACTAAGTTATCACATGAAACACATATCCAAGCAAATACAAGCAAGTGAACATAGTGTAGTTTTCCATAGTCTATGCTACTTGTGTAAGGATCATATTTTCTTTCCCATTTTGCACCATACCATGAATAGTTATAGATAAATGAATCTAACTACAACTTAACATAGAAATGTTTATGATATATGACGACATGCACGTTATAGTGTGATCGTTCAGAAATAATTTTCATATGACAAGCATTATTGGTGTTTCAAGCCTACTTCTTTTCTATTTTGACTCAGTCATATGTGTTTTAGTATCGTTTGATCGGGATGAACAATAAGTCAATCTATTTAGAATGCAGACTTGGAAGAAGGGAGCTAATCGAAATAAAGCCACTCACAAGTTAGGGAAGTAGAAGAGAAAGGAAGAACTTTAAGACTCCGCACGAGCGTCGTCTACCCGATCACCTGCACGCACCAACAGATGATCAATATCCCCTGCTTCGGTCTCTGAGGTTCGATATGAAATTGCGAGATCCTAAGAACGAAAACAATAAAATCTATCAAAACCGTTCAAGAAAACACAAGTCATAAAACCAACAAAAGGCAACCAAGCGGCACAAAAACGGGCAAGAAACCAACGCAACGGAAAGGCCCCTCTCGACTCTGCCGTCGAGTCCATCCTTGAGGCACGATCCGTTGAATATGGGACCTGATTCCGAAGAAAGCAATCCATAACGAGGAAAGGATCTTGATTCAATCTGTCCCGTTCGGACGGTCTTAAGTGTTTCTTGGCCGCGCTCCCCGAATAGGGGGAACGGGGCATTACACATCTCAAGAGACTGTCGGACCCATTTAGGACAGTGTATGAGATGTGGTTCCGAACAGCACCTGGCGAGAGACTGCCCAATGCAGCAGACACTTCCATCGTCAGTACAGAGACTAGCACTTCCAGCACCAAAGCCAGCTCAATATATGACTAGACCAGGAGCACCTCGACCTCCAACAGCAGGAGGATTTCAGCGAGGACCACCACTACCTACACAGGAGGATCAATTCGCAAGGGACAGACAGGGACAACCTCAGAAGAGCGGACAAGCTTTTGCAATGGAAATAGATGACATGGATCAGGAGATTGATGCCATAGTAGGTATCACTCTTGCTTTTACTTTTTCTGCTGTGACATTGTTTGATACGGGAGCCACCCACTCATTCATATCATCTAGTTTTATTGCCAAACATAATATTGTCCCTACACGTTTACCTAGTGGTATTAGAATTTTCACCTGAGGAGGAGTTGTACCTGTTAGTAGAATTTGTAGATCATGTCCTATAGTGATTCGTGGCAGAGAGATGAACGCCCGACTCATAGTCCTTTCTATGCCAACTTTTGATATTGTGTTGGGAATGGACTGGCTGAGCAAGTACCACGCTTTCTTTGATTGCTTTGGAGGAAGCATTCTTTTCAAGGTACCAGGCCAGCCTGAACTTGAGTTTGCACGAGAATCCACAAAAATCCTTGATGGTATGTAGCTCATAATGGATGATGTTGTCTATCATCCCATTATTTCAGAATTCTAAGACGTCTTTCCAGAAGAATTGCCAGGACTACCACCAGATAGAGACGTAGAATTCTCAATTGAATTGACACTGGGAGCAGCACCCATAGCATCATATGTTTATAGACTAGCAAAAAAGGAGATGGATGAACTGAAGACACAGTTGAAAGAACTAGAAGAGAAAGGTTTCATCCGACCAAGTGCATCACCCTGGGGAGCACCAGTGTTGTTTGTACCAAAGAAGGATGGGTCAGTACGTATGTGCATTGACTATAGAGCCTTAAATGCAGTGACAGTGAAGAATAAATATCCACTGCCACGCATTGATGACCTATTTGATCAACTTAGTGGAGCCAAGATGTTCTCAAAGATAGATTTGAGATTGGGATATCACCAGGTGAAGGTACGAAAGGAGGACATCCCGAAGACCGCATTCCGGACAAGATATGGGCACTATGAGTTTATGGTCATGCCATTTGGATTGACCAATGCTCCAGCTATCTTTATAGACTTAATGAATCGAGTCTTCCACCAGTATTTAGACCAGTTCGTGGTCGTCTTCATAGATGATATACTTGTCTATTCAAAGAGCCACGAGGAGCACGAGAAGCACCTGCGGATTATTCTAGAAACCTTGAGGAGAGAGCAGTTATATGCAAAGCTCAGTAAATGTGAGTTCTTCTTGGACAAAGTCTCATTTCTTGGACATGTTGTTACAGAAGATGGAATTTCTGTTGATCCAGAAAAGATCTTGACAATCGAGACATGGCATGTTCCTAAATCAGCAGCGGAGGTGAGAAGTTTCCTTGGACTTGCGGGATATTATCGACGGTTCGTGGAGAACTTCTCAAGGATAGCAACACCTATGACTCGGTTGACTTGCAAAGATCAAGAGTTCATATGGACCAACGAGTGTCAAGCCGCTTTCGAGGAATTGAAGAAGCGACTGACCACAACACCAATATTGATTATTCCATCAGGATCAAGAGGATATGTGATCTACAGTGACGCCTCAGGGAAAGGCTTGGGATGCATATTGATGCAGCATGTCAAGGTGATTACATATGCATCTAGACAATTACGAGTATATGAGAAGAATTATCCAACTCATGACTTGGAACTTGCAGCCGTTGTATTTGCTCTGAAGCTATGGAGACATTACTTATATGGGGAACGAGTGGAAATCTATACAGACCACAAAAACCTCAAGTATGTCTTCACGCATAAGGAGTTAAATATGAGGCAACGTCGATGGCTTGAGTTGATGAAAGATTTTGAGATAGAGCTACATTATCACCCAGGCAAGGCTAACGTTGTAGTAGACGCGTTAAGCCGGAAACTAGTAGCTTACTTCTTGACAACACAGAAGGAAGTATTGAAGGACTTGCAAGGTCTTGGCATTGAAGTGATATTACCCAGAGCAAACGGGACACTAACCAACTTGCAAGTACAATCATCACTAGTAGAGAGAATCAAGGCAGCATTGCCTACAGACGCCAGATTCAGAAGATTAAAGGAAAGGACAGAGGCCGGAGAGCAGACATGACTGCACATTCATGATGACGGGACATTACGATGTGGTGCTCGTCTATATGTTCCCAATAGAGAGATTCGACAGGAGCTGATGACAGAAGCTCATAGTTCGATATATTATATTCATCCTGGAGGCACCAAGATGTATCGTGATTTACGATAACACTTTTGGTGGCATGGAATGAAAAGAGAGATAGCTCACTTTGTAGCTAAATGTTTGGTATGTCAACAAGTAAAGGCAGAGCACCAGAGAATAACAGGGTTATTGCAACCACTCCCGATTCTAGAGTGGAAGTGGGAGCACATCACTATGGACTTCGTCACGGGTTTTCCTAAAAGTCCAAGTGGAAGAGATGCAGTATGGGTAATAGTGGACCGACTCACCAAGCCAGCCCATTTCTTGCCTTTTAGAGTTGGCCAATCTACAGAAGCTTTGGCTAACTTATATATGAGGCAGATCGTGAGATTGTACGGCGTACCAGTCAGCATTGTATCAGACAGGGATTCGCGCTTTACATCGCATTTTTGGAGGAGCATGCAAGAAAGTCTTGGAACTCGTCTAAAGTTCAGTACATCTTATCACCCGCAGACAGATGGGCAGTTAGAACGTACTATTCAGACATTGGAAAATATGTTGAGGGCTTGTATGTTAGACTTTGGAGCATCATGAAAGGACCACCTACATCTTGTAGAGTTTTCTTATAACAATAGCTATCAGGCAAGCATCCAGATGGCTCTGTTTGAAGCATTGTATGGAAGAAAGTGTAGGTCTCCTATATGTTGGAGTGACGTGGGAGAACGTCAGATTCTGGGACCAGAGTTAGTGGTCAACACCGTTGAGACAGTTAAGAAGATACAAGGACACTTGCGAGCAGCACAAGACAGGCAGAAACAATAGACAGACCTTCATCGTCGTCCCTTGGAGTTTAAAGAGGGCGATCATGTCTTCTTGAGGATATCACCTACCAGAGGCACCATTCGATTCGGAGGGCGCGACAAGTTGGGTCCAAGGTATATTGGACCATTTGACGTGCTAGAGAGAGTGGGAGAAGTGGCGTATCGACTTGCGCTACCACCTTCACTTGAGGGAGTACACGATGTATTCCATGTGTCGTAGCTCAGGCGATATGTGGCAGACAGCAGTCATATTCTCGACCATTCAGAGATCACCATTGGGCCGAGTTTGTCATATCAAGAGCAACCCGTGGGAATCCTCGATCGTCGAGAAAAAGTATTGAGGAACCAGTCTATTCCCTTGGTCCGCGTGGCATGGAGGCATGGCGCGCCAGGAGAATCTACTTGGGAACACGAGGACGACATGTGCCAATATTTTCCGAACCTATTCATTGACTAAGGTATGAAATTACTTTGTTAATTTATACCTTGTACCATCCTTGACTTTCTACCGTGGCTTAGTTTTAATTTCGAGGACGAAATTTTTATAAGTTTGATAGAATGTAAAACTCCTAATTCTGAAAATGTATTAATTAGTTATTTATAATAGTTATGAGCTAAATAGAGGAGATAGATTTTTATTTTGAGGTATTTGTGCATTTAGGGAATTTATGGAGCCATTATAAATTTTTCCTAATTTATTCCATGTAGGAGACCCTTTGGACAGTTGTTAGCTTAATGGTATGCACCAATATAATTTTTTAGAATTTTCTATGAATGGATATGTGTGTGTGTGTGTGTGTGTGTGTGTATATATATATATATATATATATATATATATATATATATATATATATATATATAAAATTCCTATTGGATCTCAACCCGAAACCCAAAACCTCTATCCTAAACCCACTACCCGTTTAACCCCTACCCGGTCCCATTAGGAGAAGAAAATATCAACAACAACAGTAGCAAAAACCAACTTTCCTTTTCCTTCTCCGCGCGTGTGAGCCTTCTCATTCCACCGCTTCTTATCTCTATTATTACTAAACTCTCCTCAACCGAAACCAAACCAAAGAAAAGAAAGAAACAGCAGCAGCAGTGGCTTTTGAGACTACTAAAAATTACCCCACCGCCTCTTATCTCTATATATATTACAACTCTACCAAACCCTAACCCCACTTCTTCCATCAAACTTAAACACAGTATTGGACGCTTGCACTATACAGAACTCTTGCTCGGCAAGTATACCTTGACATTGTACTAATATTTATATTCCATATGATGCATGCATAATTTAATTCTTTCTGCTTATTTAGTTCATTTATTTTAAATGCTATGTAAATTGCGCGTCCAAGAAAACTTGGGTGCAACGACGGTGTCGTCGTATTCTGTTTTATTTACGTATATGCATTGGACCTACTTTATGAGACCACCCTATTATTATGAGGAATTTTATGTTTTATTGGCCATGACACTATTCTTACACGAGTGTGAGTCACATGTAGGACACGGACTTGCGTATTTGGATGGCCACTGGTACGTATAGGTCGTGCGACGGATAGGGATAACTGCCGATAGAAACTTTGTATGCTAGTAGACCTGGCAGTTATTTAGAGGTTTATCGTGTCATGGATATGACATGTGTAGAGCATAGGGTGGGGAGAACAACAAGTAAGGCGTTTGGGCTCCTTTGTACTTTTTTCTTGTTCGCCCGGATGCTCCGCCGGAGCGACGGGTGGTTGTGATCCTATATATTGCAGGCGGCCTCTGTCGTTCAAAAGACGGTATGCTTGTAGGCCCCTGATTCTCCGAGAGAATCATGCCAATCCCATTTATGGCTAGATAGACCACGTGTTGGAAAGTTATTCTAAAATTGCATTCACTTAGACGGTTAGGCGACCCATTGGATGTTTATTTTTTAGTACTTATTGGCATGTTATTATGTATCTTGTTATGTCCCTCTGAGGACCTGGTCCCTTTCCAGATATGGACGAGCAGGAGTATCCGCAGGAGTATGGACCTGGACCCGACTCTTCTTACCAGACTGAGGAGGTCTTACCTTCGGAGTATCTGTGATTTTATTACCGCTGTTTAGAGATCCTTGTTGCTACTTCAGTATAGTCGTTTTGTAGTGGATTTGTTTTCACCCGACTATCAGACTTGATACTCATCTTGGATATTCAGTTATTATTCAGCTCTTTATTCCTACTTATTATTTGTGCTATGGATGAGATATAGATTGTGTGTGACTTGTTGTGACAGTATATTACCACTGGTGGATTGAATATTCATGTACAACGTACGTGTGTATATGATTTCCATATATTGGAGTTCGTATACATACGGCTGGGCGTGTTACGTATTACTAGTCCTACGTATTTTGGGACTGGGGCGTGACACATGTTTCCTCCTAAATACCATTTTTTCACATCCTCTCTTTCCATTTGGAAGTGGGAGGAAATTGTTGTAGTTAGTTGTTATCAAAAATTTATTTATACAACAAATCATTGATTAAATTAAACTAATCACTTATATATATATATATAAACTTCTAATCACTTATTAAACTAACTAATAACTAATACAAATAATTAATAATTTAATATAATTTTTTAATTCTTAATGTAATTAGTTGTTAGTATAATAAATATTTTTTATTAAATTTTTATTTGTTTGGGACTTATGTTGCTTGACCATGAAAACGATATGGCAAATTAGGACACGATGGACATGAGGTATATTTTGGTGCGTCAATGGAGTGTCTTATACGTATTTATTCAGTTTTTGATACGCGTCTGACACGACAAAAAAGTTTGGATATGTCCGTACTATCTAGATTTGGACTGAATTTGTTTGGATTATCTACTAATGAGTAACTAATTAATAAATAAGGTAGTTAATTATTATTTAAAATAATTTACTTATTTTATTATATAATTAGAATAATTAATTAATTAACTAAAAAAAGTAATCAATATTAATTAACTGTAACTACTATTCACATTTCTTTGTAAAACTAATTATCATACTTATTATAATTATAATATACTCTTCCATTTTTTTACTTTCTCACTTTCTTATCCTAACCAAACACATTTGTCCCCTACTAGAGGACAAGAAAGTGCATAAATTTCTATATACTTTCCACGAAAGTACAAATCCAAATATTTTTTCACTTAGGATTTATCAAACATATCCTTAATAGAATGTTATGAAGCTGTCATAGACGGACTTAGATTTTTCATATCAAAACCTCTCTAAGACTCAAATTCTACACTTCCTGACCGGAATTTGATGCACGAAAAGACCTAAAGAAATAAATAGGCTACCCTATTTGAATTAGGGGTTCCCGGTTTTAGATAACTAGAAAATTGCGCACAAGAACTTTTGGGTTTCTGAAAATTATATAGAAGTTTGTTATAATATATAATAATTTGCAAAATCTAACAATGAAATACGGTCTAAATGAAGTTACCGTAAGCGTGAAAAGAATGAAGATGATGAAGATGGTGAAAGGGGAGACGACAAAGGCGATGACTAATTCAACAAGAAGATAGGAAGAAGACTCAACATTGAGAGCACAACAACATTCGAAGAGAAAGAGAGATAAAAAAGGGTTTTACGCTTTTGGAAATTTCCAATCTCAACATTTTTTTCTCTACTAAATAAAAAATCCATACAACTATTTTTATAGAAAACAAAACATAATAAGGATAAGGCTAAATTATAACTTGACACCCTCAACTATTCAAAATATTCAACTTGATAACCTCAATTTTGGTAGGTGCTAACTTAATATCTTCAACTATATAATAATTTTTATGTTGACATCCAAAATTTAAAATATGACAAAACTACCCCCTCTCTCTTCGGCAGCCTCCCTCTCTCCGGTGCCGGCATCGGAGGGAGGCCGGGACGCAGCAGTAGTGTAGGCGGGCACGCGGGAGGGGGGGGGGGGCAGTAGCACTGGCGGACGCGCGACAACGGGTGAGGTTGGAACAAAGTTACCGTAAAAACGAGACAATGCTAAAAGGTTGTTGGATTGTCGTTTAACTTCGTTCTGACCTAGTTTTTATCACTCTGTCAATTTCTAATTTTTAGTTCTTTTATCTTTTAGCATCGCTTCCTAATTGTCGTTATTATATATAATGCATATACATATTCTTATAACATTAGTATATTTAAGACTTGTGGTTGGCAAAGTAATAAGATAAGGCTATGAGGTGAGGTTGAGGGTTTAAACCCTTATTTTGACATTTTTTTTAAATTATCATCCTACGGTTAATGTCTAAAATACGAACATTTTTTTTGCCAAAAAAATGTCCAATGGTTGGTCATTTTTATTGATTGAGATTTTGGTTGAGAAATGCCCAAAGAACAGAGGTTTAGTGTCTCGTTATGTAATTCAACAAACTTTGTGTTGTTAGTACACTTTTATTAAACTTCAACAAGAATAGAACGAACTAAATAAGAGATTCAGTACGGATTGAAAAAAAAAAATTGAACATACTAATTTTTTTATTCGATTTCGGTTTTAGGTTTCGATTTCGGTTAAAAACTAAACATTGAATAAGACTTACACAATTATGTAAATATACTCAATTTTATACATAATTTATGATTAAAAATGTATATGTAAACAACAATTCTATGTATATGTTTTAATATCTAACTTTGATAATTTAACAACTTTAGGTCCAATTTTAAAATACAACAAACACGTATGTATAAAAATATATATTTTTAATATAATTTTAAAACTTTGGATCTGATGCACTAAATAATAAACAAGTCCGGCCATGAGCTCAGGGGAGTCCGAAACGAACTTTAAAAATGATGTCTCATACATATAATATAAAAAAAATAAAACAAAGTAAAATTAAAAATATGCCTCCACTAAGATTTGAACTAGGAACCACTTTGATGCAAATCTAATGTAATAACCACTACACTATAATTGCTTTGTGATAAAATTAGGCCACCGTAAATACTAGTTCTATATTTGAAAAAAAATGTTTATATATTTAAACAAAAAAAAATTTGGGCCCTCCTGACACATGGGGTCCTGGACGGTCATCCTGTCCGCCTTGGACCAGGGCCGCCGTGATAATAAGAATAGTCCAATCGAACAAATCAAATCGATTATCAGTTCGGTTCGATTTTTGTTATGGTTAATTTCGATTATAACTAATATTGATTCGATTTTTTTGTTTTGGATTTTTAGAAGTTCGCTTTATTCGGTTTTCACTACTTCTACTAGTTACCTCAGCATGCGTTGCACGCAAAAACTAAATAAAAAAATATATAAAAAACTAAATTATTTAAAATTATTTAAAATATGATTTAAATATATTTTAATTATAATTTGTTATAGATATGTTTTTACAGTTTTGTATATGTGAGTCGGATAATACCATGTACTTAGTTCAAATATTTAAATATATTTGAATTAAAATTTGTTAAAGAATTTTAATATTTTTGATAATTTTCTTTTAAACTAATTTTTAAATTTAGTATTTAAACGATTTTAAACTTAGTATTTAGGTTTGGTGGAAGGAAAGAATGTGTTACGGATGATGAGAAAAAAGTTTGTTTTAGATTTTTTTTTTAATCTCCCGTTAGTTTTTTTTTTCTTCTATTTATTAAGGATTTGGACGGATAAGATGAAAGTTGGTTTATGAGTTTATTTATCTACCGTAAGTAATTTTTTTAAAATTTAATTGGTTGAGTATTTACCTACGACTTAGACGACTCATTTTTGGACCGTTTAGAAGACGCTTTATATAATAGAAGAAATTATACGCCACTTCCACCATTTATAAATGGAAGGAATAATACGCTACCGTGACTCGATCCACTTATCTTTCGCCACCCATCCGCTCGATCTACTGATCTTCAGTCACCCATCCGCTCGATCCACTGATCTTCAGTCACTCAGCTAGAATCTTATACCTCTCTCTCGGTAACCATGCGGGTCACTTGAGTTCCGCAAACAAAAATATTATTTGTAGTATAATTTTTTGAGTCTAGTTGGGGGTGAGAAAACCAATAGTTACCCCCATACACACTATAGAAAAGAGAGGTGAAATATAGGAAGGAAAGAGGGAAGTGAGGGGAGAGCAATGGCGTCAGGATGGGGGATCACTGGGAACAAGGGACGGTGCTACGACTTCTGGACCGACTTCAGCGAGTGCATGTCCCGCTGCAGGGAGCCCAAGGACTGCTCCCTCCTTCGCGAAGACTACCTAGAGTGCCTCCACCACTCCAAAGAGGTAAAACCCTAACCCTAATATTCTCCACCAAACCCTAACCCTAATCCCCCCCCCCCTGAAGCCCTAGATTTTGGGATTCCCGATCTCGTAATTTTCGATCGAGAGCCGTCACTACGAAGGCGATCGAAACCCTAGATTTGTTCTTTGTTTACTTCGATTCGGTTCTGTTTATGTTTGATTTCCTTGGTTTGCTTCGATTCGACCTCAGGGAAACGAACATTTTTTTATCAGTTTACTCTCGTCCGAGCGTGAAGCGGTACGGACACGGACACCCGGACATTAAACTTTGGCGTGTCCAGTAAAACTTTACAGAACAATGCAATGTGGACGCGGAACTGATTTTTTTTTTCCGCAATTGTTTTCGATACTCTCGAACATAATTCCAAGCGCCGGCGACACAAGTAATCCATCGTCATTTCCTTGCGGTGCGCTGATGTTTGTTTCTCGTTTGGTTGTCTAAGTTAAACTCTGCTTGACCTAGTAAATAGAGAATTTGTTTTCCCCCTATTTTGGGGAGTTTTAGTAACTATGAGTGAAATTTCTTTTGTTACTTTGCGACACGGACATCATGAGCCGTGCTTCATAGGTTGCTTATAAGCAAACTTGTGTAACAATTTGGTGTCTACAAAGTAGCAGCGAAATGTTCAGTTAGTTCTTTCTCTCCGTCCTCTGATTTGTAGCACTTTCTGCTGTTTTCCTTCTTCAGGTTGTGTTGATTTCAATTAGGTTTCAAAATCCAACTTGCTCAAAAAAGTCCTCTTCCCTTTCTGATGGAAGAGAAGGCTGTGACCACAAAATTTTCTCCTCTCTGTCCTGAAGTTCTTTGGGAATGTCCAAGCAGTTCTTATTGACTTCAAATATTTATAAGAAAAGGTGTTACTCGCGTGTTGTCTAGAATCATTCATAAAATGTCTAAACGCGATGCCTAAACATTGACTTATAATTACTTAAGAGTTCAGACTGAGCGGGGAGAAAGGTTTTTTATTTTTATTTTTTTATTTAGATTTGCCACATGTGGTTTTGGTTGTGTTTCACCAAGCTATACTATGCATCAAGGATAGCCGCATTCCGCTACAGAACCTTTTCAACGTATACCTTCTTTCAGGCCACCTATTGGTTTAGGATGATTTTGGAAGGCCATTCCCAAGTTGCTAGATTTTGGTTATCCTTGTTACTTTCTCGTAAAACTTTTACTTGTTTTCTTCTGATGGTCTATGGTAAAAAGGAGCAGCAAAATTGTAAAAAAAAAAAAGATGGATATGAAGGAGAGGGTAGAGCATGTCTCACAATGTTAAACTATGCTTCATGAATCTACCATGATGTCCTCTTAGTTACAGCTGTTCCTACTGTTGATAATCGCATAAACACACAAGACATCACATGGAGATGGCATCGTCAAATCTTCTTTAGAAGACTGTCACTTACCATTTTACAGTCCTCATGCAAACTATCATGTCAGGCTAAGCTTAAAAACCAGTCTCTTTCATGTGAAATTCATTATCATATCTTACGAATACGTATACGGAGAAGAGAAACAATAAGGGCATTTTCAAATAGATAAAATACTAGTCACCTATGTTGCATGAATAGGGACATGGATACGGGTACAGAGACATCACAGATCCAAACACCATTTTTCCGTGCTAATAAACATTGCTTCCAAGTATTTTCATATATCTGCATAATATATTCATGTAAAGATCTTAAACATATTCTACTAGCTTATTTCGAACTTAAGATAAAGAGCAACATAACCCAAATTCTGGCATTGGCAACATGAATGTATTTCCTTTTGTTTTGGTTCTACTAAGAACCATCTAATTTATAGTCTCAACCCTCCTATCTATTTCTAACAGCTTCAATCTGTGTTAGTCTTGGTCTACTGCTCATCCTAGTAGTACCTATAATCCTATAATTTCTAACCAGGGAATCCAACGGAACTGTTACAAATGTCCAAACCATCTCAAATGATATTCATGAATCTTATTGCCTATTCAAGCAACCTCTAACAACATGCAAGTTTCCTAGCACTAGGAAATGGCATCTTTCTTCCTCCGTGCAAGTCATAAAATGGAATATAATTTAAACTTGTCTCTAAATTGATATTGTTCGGTTACTTTTCTGTGCAAGTCATAAAATGGAATATAGTTAAACTTGTCTCTAAATTGATATTGTTTGATTTACTTTTCTGAAAGCACATGAACTCTCATTATTCTCGCTGAGTGTTCATGCCCCTGACTTACCAATTAGAGTGAATATTACCTTTATTCTTGCCAATTTCTCTTCAGGATCTAATCAAATGAAAATTTAAAATAATCAATACCCTTATTGAGTCTATGGGTTCGTAAAAGACCCTTTTTTTCCCTCAGAAGAATCTTACACATTTGAGCTTAGCTTGTATCCTTCAGTACTCTCTGTTGAAGCACAAAAGATCCATGTAATGGTAGCAAATGGCGTCCATCATTTGGTGCCAGTTATTTCTCTTCCTCATTCCACGACTGTACTTCTTAGGTGGGATACCTTAGCTGTCCCGCAACAATGTTCCTCATAACCCTGTAAGCTACATAACAACAAAAATGCCTAATTCTCTTGAAGATCTTAATGATTCAACCCTTTTTCATAGAGTACTTAGCTTCTAAAGGATCTGACTTATTTAATAGTGTTTGCTGGAACTATGTTGCCTTCACTACTTAAGAGGGGCTTTTAAGAATTTTTAGTACTCTTCCAAAAATGAATATTCACAATGCAAGTGATCCCGGCTCAGTGAGCATCTAGATCAATTTCTCATGATGATGAAACACACAAGTGAATCAAAATAAAATGAATCAGGGCAGATGGATGGACTTTCCTATCTCCCACACGGCCACACTTGGTAATAGATGAGGCATTTAAACCCCTAATAGGTGCTGTAAGCCAAAGCTGGACGGATTCTCAGCATGAGGAAGTCCCTTACCAGTTTGAAAGATTAAAATGCCTTCACCACGTTTTAGGAAAGGAGTTGAGACTTAAATGTCCGTGCCTCAAGTCAGGGTTTTTGGTAAATGCTTGAGAGTTGAGGCTCTCGAGTAAAGCTTATTTTATATATACTATCTGCTGATTGGTCTATTGCATAAACCAATTATAACCAAACCACATTGACAGTGAGTTTGTAAAAACTTGCTAGGTGATGCACCATGAGAACGTTATCAGAATTTGACGAGATAATTTGGGTGCAGACACAGTATTCTACATCCCTTACCTTGTGATAACTAGGGGGATAAAATATGTTGCACATGACAAAAGTTATGGGCTGTTAGTTACTACTGCCTTGCTGCATAGCCTTTTAACTTACCATCTATGATAACTAATAACTCTTTCTACCATGACTTTGCAGTTCCAACGAAGAAACAGGATCTACAAAGAAGAACAGCGTCAAATAAGAGCAGCTGCTCGCAAGGCCAAGGGGGAAATTGATGATGAACACGGTACCCATCATTAGCAATCTGTTATAGGCATCATCTTCTCCTTGTCAACTGCGGAGAAACGGTGCTTTTATGCGATGGTTCTGTGTCGAAAGCTATTGTTTCACATACAGTGCACTTGTTTGTTTTGTGCCAGTTATTACTGTTCACTTGTTTGGTGCAAAGACTAATGATGCTTTGACTAAACAAGGAAACATTTTTCTCGGATCTTTTCGACTTTTGGATTTGAATAAACATTTGTTTCTTTTGGCCTCAGTATCTCGTATCTTGGTCACATCAAATGGACCGTCTTAGGGTTACGTCCATTTCTTTCAGGGTTAGTGTTGATGTTATTGATTGAAGCTATGTTTGTGTTTAGCTTGAACAGGAAAGTCATTTTTTGTCAGATTCTATTATATTCTCATCATGAATGATTTTATTGCATTGATGAGCTTGTACAGCAAGTAACAACCTCAAATATTATGCTTGGGTGTGGCATGCTGAGTTTGCTTGCAGGTTCACAGGCATGCTGTATGGATGTTGGTTGCTTCTGCTCCCCACCAATTTTTTTCTCTTCCATTGATGCTGCCAACGTGTGAACTTGTCATCGGGCGTGAGCTCATCATGCCATGCAAGCTCAGACTAGTATTGTTACCGGAGCATCTATTGGTATGCATTACACTTATCTAAACTATCTTTATCTCTATATGAAGATTGATTTGAAACCAAGAACTGATGGTCTTGTGACCTTAACCACTTTGACTCACTTTCCAAAAATTACGCATAATCCTCTGTTTTATCCTTGGTCCTTCCTTATTTTAGGATGAGAGAACTATGAGTTTTGTTAACATGTGCCTTTAACACCTTGATAAATGTTCATTTTATATTGGTACTCTACCAACACATTTATCAATACATATTTTAAGTAAAATGTGCATTTATAAATGTGTTCTTAGAAGTACCTATCTAAAGTACACATTCATCAATGAATTAACATATGCCCTTAGGCACAAACAGAATCCGAGAACTGTTATAAACAATTGGCCATTAGGAACAAAAGACATGTTTGTCAACTTGAGAGTTTCGTGAGCTGATATGGAGTGTAACACTACATTATTGATAGGTTGGGAATAAAAATATATTTGTCAACCTCTCTCATAACTCTAGAGAGTTTTGTATACTGGTAGGAAATGTAGAGCTACATTAATGAGAAATGATTATGGAAGTATGAGAATGTAAACTTCATTTGAAGGAAACATGGGTAAGGTTATTAAAAGCACAAGATGGAAAATTGCATCCTCGTGATTAATTTCTGAGGGGCTTTGTAGTCAAGTAGTTGTTATATATAGGTTTATAAGATTTTTGGATATAAGGTCAAGTAGTTGTAGATTTTAAGATATCTTTTTTACTTGGCGATATACATAGGGTGGTAGCTAAAAAAAGTTATTTATTTTTATTAATTATCCGAGGATATACATACGATTTAGACGATTGAGCAGATATTATCCTATCTCTAAGAGAGATATTAGAGCACTACGTGATATTACAAAAAGGATAAAGATGAGAATTCTTTTCGTGAAAATTCAAAGAGAGGGACTTATGTAGGCTCTAAATTCGTGAACAGTAGAGATAGATATAATATTTATCTCTTGTCTTATTGGAGATTAACCAATGGATAAGAAGATCATTTTGAGTCGCTTCATAATTATCACGTTAGTCAATTTATATGTACGGATGTGATTTGATTTAATTCATTTAAATTCATATCATGTTTTTAAATTTGATTTTTTTTGAATATAATACTTTTATATTTAGAGATAGGTATCCTAGATCTTGATAATTGCGGAAAGAATCTCCACATTATAAACAACTAGTAACGTGCACGTGCGTTGCACGTATATTCGTCAAGAATAATTTATATTAAACTTGTTTATTTCGTAATTTTTAATTTTTTGGCTCTAATGGCAAGCAATATTTTGGGTGCTTTTATCTAAAAAAAGATTAATTTGTATCTTTCGTAAGTTTTTTTATTATTTAAATTAATTGGATGAGGATGAAGATTTACAAACAGAAATAAAGTTAGTTTTATATTTGTATCTTCGGTAATTTTTTTTAATTAATTGGATAAGGTGAAGATTTACAAACGAAGAGGAATGTAGTTTGATAATTTATATTTTTCATAAGTTTTTTTAATTTTTTACTTAATTGGATGAGAATGAAGAATTACAAACGAGTTAGACAGATTGAGCCGTCTAAAGCCGCATTATATTATGGAAGATGGAAGATGTGAGTTAAGACTCCCCTAGTCAATTTAGCTCATTGAATAATTAAATTCTAACTTCAACATAATTAATGTATTTTGTTCTCATCTTCCCCATCTGTTCTCATCCCCGAGAAAGGATTCTTTCTTTCGCACATAATAAGCAATGGGTTCATGGGTTTTTATCGATCTCATAGAAGAAAATGTAGGCATGCCCTTGATCAAGCTCATGGAATGAGTTCATGAGTAGTCAATGTTTTCTTCTTGGGTTCATAAGTATCACTTTAGCTCATAGTAGACAACATGTCATATGTTCCTCTTAAAATCATGGTAGCAACAGGTTCAAGGGAAGACAATAAATTATTGGGTCCATGGGTTCCTCTTAAACTAATGGTAGACAATTAAAGTTGACAAGTGAGCTAATACTAGAAAAAGGGCAATGGGGTTTTCATGGGGTTTTCTTGAGCTAATGGCAAAGATAGAACAAAGGGATAATGTAGAATAGTAGTTTCACATATATTAACCCAATTGTTGGATTAATTTTTTTGGAACCTGTATATCAAGGGGGCTCTCAAATTTCACACCGTTTGTGAATTGAGGGACTTTTTCTCGATTATCAAGATTTAGGATACCTAACTGTAAATATTAAAACTTAAGTAAATCCAATATATATATATATATATATATATATATTGGTTACTTAGTTACTAATGATTTCTGAGGGAGTAATGCTATTATTCTATCCAAAGTATCCTTTCAAACTATTTCTCCTTATGTGGCAGTTGACGTGGCATGTTAAATAACATTATGTAGCATATAACATAGCAACTGACATGGCAATTTTAATTTTAAAATTTGTCATGTTAGCTGTCATATTAACCGTCACGTTGGCTGTCACATAAGAAGGGATAGTTCAGAGAACAATTTGGAAGGATATATATTTTTTTTTGTCCTTTCCACTGGGTTAGGAACTAAGTTTTCAAAGGGGAATTCGAACCGTGTCCATCCCCACGGGAGCCTTCCATCGTAACCAACATGTCACGATCCCACGAACATTTGGAAGGATTAATAGCATTATTCTTTCTGTGGATGTCTCTGTAGTCACCCTCCCTACCAGTGCCATATCTACATCTCCCCCAACAAAATGGAGGACAAGATAACACCTATTGGACACTCCATTGTATATACAACCACCACCTTAATCCCAAAGACTTTTCATTGTTCATGCCACATATATGAATCCAAGTAATAATATGCTCACACCCATAGATTCTTGAATTTCATAACCCACACATACCCTAGCTGCTGATGAACATTAATTTATATAAGCCAGCCAGCTAGCTAGCCTGGTTGTCATTTTATGAGGTCAAAGAGAATTTAGCACTTCTAACATGTTGGTTCCACAGTTTGTCATTAGCATCTCATCATATATATATATATATATATATATATATATATATATATATATATATATATTAAGCCACGGAAGAGAAGATGAAGTATGAAGAGTTCTTTCCTACTTTCCCTTCTCCTCGCCGTAGCCATACTGGTAGTCTACGCATTGCAGTTCGGATTGGTATCTGTAGGTAGGCTCCGATATTTTGGAGTTCTTGATTTTTGTTTTCAAGATGTGTTTCTGTACTACTGTCTAAATCTCAATATATGGTGATCGACATTGTGCAGATTTTGAAGCAAGGAAGCTGGGTAGTAGAACCTCAAGTCGAGTTCCTTCTCCCATGGGGAACTCAGTTTCAAAGCAGAAGGCTCCAATCCGGCTTAATTGAAACTAGATGGTCTATTCACTCTTTTTCTTTTTGCTTCGAGCAACCTTGTAGTTTTCATATTGTTTCTGCTGCTGCTGCTTGTATCTATTCCCAGTTATATATATATATATATATATATATATATATATATATATATATATATATATATTTCCATGTTTATCTCAGCATTCAATTGGTCACACCTTGTCGAGCAATTATTCAGTGGGCCGGTCTCATCATATGACAGTGACGAGATCTTGCTCTCTTGTAGTGTAATGCTGCTTGCTCTTTCCATAATGTGTCATGCTTGTATAGTGTGTCAAGACTGACTTGTGTTGTATCTACGTCTCATTAAACACTTGGTGCCAAAGACAATTGGAAGCCAAATGGCTTGCGTTCCGAATGGACTTGTGGTAAAACATGCTATACATTTTGGGTGTTTTATTGGAATTTTTTTTTCATTAAATCATAATTTCTTCGTCAATTGTAGTGTTTGATAGCTTATATTTTGTATGAAATTATTTTCCAGAAAACTATAATTTTTTATATTTTTTTTTCAAAACGTTGGAAAATAAAACTTACCAAATCCATAGAAAAATATTATTTTTCATGAAAAATAATATTTTAAGAGGAAAATAATGACAATCCAACAACAAATTAAGTTTTTTATGAAAAATTTTCAAATTTTTATGAAATTTTATTTTTAGAAAAATAATTTCGTGGAATTAATTTTTTTTTTTCACATATTTTTACCTTGCAATGAAATGCTCCCTTGGGAGGAATAATGGGATTTTGGAATGCTAGTCAAACGAACTTTTCAGAAAATGGATAGTTTAGTAAAATAAACACCCATCCTCCTAACTACATTCCGAACTAGATTCCTCAACCAGCATCACCTGTCCGATCCACTACATATAAAAAGAAGATTAAAGGATGCCTTGGGCTTGTTTGGTTCTCATTTAAAACCAAAAACACTCGATAGTGGCAAATGAGAAATAGTGTTCTTACGAGCGATTGAGGTTTTCTTCTTATTATTTTTAGCCAATTTTGTATGGTGAAAACAATTAAACTATGCCTATATACTTTAGATTTGGAGATCTAAGAACTCTAAAAATAATGTCCTCAAAATTTAATGTTTTCTTTTTCATCAGCATCAGCAAAGATACAATAATATTATCAACACACAAAAGCCTATAGATTTTTTTTTTTAATAATTAAAGTATTGAAATTGAACTTGTTATGCAAAGGACTTGTTGACATAAATCACATATATAATAATCGGTGTGTATATATATATATATATATATATATATATATATATATATATATATATATATATATATATATATATATATATATATATATATATATATAAATGAGATATGAGTCATAGACTCATATTCTTATATGAGTCATGTACATATGGACCAATATAAATGGAGTGTACTAATGCACATGGGATGTAGGAATCCATTCATATTGGTCAACGTGTGCATTGGTTCATGTAGGAATATGAGCCTATGGCTCGTATCCCTTTATATATATATATATATATATATATATATATATATATATATATATATTATTGTTGGTGTTGTTTTCTTTGGACTAGTGAGAATAGTTTCACCTTGGCTATATCACCAAGTGAGTATCTCAATATAATACTTTGTATTAGTTGAGGTGTGCACATGGGGTGTGGTGGGGCATATGGATGTCATGTGGGAGTATTTTTTCTAGGAGGAAAAATGATTTAACTCATCAAAGAAAGTATTTATGCTTTTTGTCACTTTCTTGGAAAAATTCTCTTATGAGCTAAGCCTAAAGGGGCTTAGCGACTTGGACTCGGACTCAATGACGCAAAGTGGCATTTTGTTGGCGCACTTTGCGCTTAGCACATCGACGTTCGACTGGGCTGCACGGTTGACTCATAATCCCACTAATTGTGGGATTTGGAATATCAATTCTTATTTTTGGGAGTTGGTATTTTAGTCCCAAATTGGATGAGAGAGGAGAAGAGTTTCCACCATTCTCTATAAATATAGCCCTCAGGCTTCCTTTTGGAGACACAAAAATAATATAAAAGGAGTCCAGATGGTCCGTTCGAGTCCTACTCAGAGGTGACTACGAGCGTTCCATAAGTTCTATTGTGAACTTGCTGACTTCTGGGAGCAGATCCTCGATAGAGGACGAATCTTGCTTTGAGCAATGGTGGTCTTCACCACCCAGCAAGAATAATTTTTATTCTATCTTATTATCTCTTCTTCTAGTTGTAAACGTTTTGTCCCAATTGTAACTCGTTTGCAAGGAAGAACGTGGTTTGATTCTTGAGTTTTGTGATCTCGAAGGAGTTGTAATCTGGTTTGGTAGTTGTTCTCGATTATTATCAGAGAGGGAACCCTGTGGGTGAACCCTTGTCAATAATAGTCCTAGAGGGACCCCGGTGGGTGATCCCTTGATCTCGCTCCATCTGCAGGATTCAGTAGAGGGATAACCTCTGCTCCTGCTCGTGAGGATCTTTATGAGTGAACCTTTATTCTTGTTCATGTTCATCCATTTTAGGTTAAGACTCGGGACACACACACACACACACACACACACACACACACATATATATATATATATATATATATATATATATATATAATGATTTGAGCCATAGTACTAATATTCCTATATGAGCCATACACATGTGGACCAATAGGAATAGAGTGTGTTAGTGCACGTGAGTGCAAATGGGATGTATGGGTCGATTTCTATTGGTCTACATGTGCATGGCTCATTTAGAAATATGGACATTATGGCTCATATTGCTATATGAGCCATGCACATGTGGACCAATATGAATCGACTCCTACATTCCATGTGCACCCATGTGCACTAGTAAATTATATTTCTATTGGTCCACATGCACATAGCTCATGTAGGAATATGGACACTATAGCTCATATCCAGTTTACCCTATATATATATGAGATATAGTGTTCATATTCCTCTAAAGCCATATAGATAGATAAAAATATTTGGTGCAGTATGATTCAGCTAGATTTTTATTCAAAATTGGACTTATACACATTAAATAGTACTACTATATAAGACGTATGTCTCCCCGATTGCTGTGAGACGTGGAGGCATACATCTTATATAGTAGTCTTATATAAGTATGCAATGAGGGAGGATATATATATATATATATATATATATATATATATATATATATATATATATATATGCGGACTAAAATGATTAGAATGAGTCACATGAACTTTTATTCAGAATTGGACTTACACATTAAATAGTACTATTATATAAGCACGTGCTTTGCACTTTTTTATAAATTATTATTAAAGTACGTATTTCATAGATTATTATTAGGAAGACTAAAATGTTATTGTAATTATTTTAATCTTTATTAAGACAACTAGGAAGACTAAAAGACAATCATCTTAATTATCCTAAAATTATTATTATATTACTATATATATTATTTTAGGATAAACGGGATATGAGCCATAGTGCTCATTTTTCTACATAAACTATGCACACGTGGACCAATAGGAATAAACTTTCACATCCTATGTGCACCTATGTGCACTAGTACACTATATTCCTATTGGTCCATGTATGCATGACTCATGTAGGAAAATGAGCACTATGGCTCAGATTCCGTTTACCCATTATTTTATACATACATGTAATATTATTTAGGAAGACCAAATGACATCTCTTGTAATTACCTAGCTATTCCTATTAATTTCAATAAATAATTTATTAGTAAACATGTGTAAGAATATATTTGGAAAAAAAAGTTTTACGGTAAAGCTAAACTTTTTTCCATTATATAGTAGTATAAAAGTATATACACTATTCTAAAAGGCGGCCGGCTAGGCTCAAGGCGGCTGGTGTCCGCCCGATGCCGGCCTAGGCGCCCTCCTAGTTCCTCCGGTGTCCGACTATACAGGTTATGGGATTTTAAGGACTTTTTATGCAATTTTTATTATATTTTTTGATTTTTTTTTTTAATATCTTTTGAACCGCCTACATCTAGGCGGCCGTCTAGAACGCTAGGAGGCGGGTACCCGTCCGACTAGTCCCTAGCGTTTTTCACAACCTTGAGTATAGATAGATAAAAAGTTGGTGCCCTTGGACTAAGGCATACATCTCATGAGCCTCATATCAAGTCCGAGTCTGCACATGTCTACCGTACCAAATAATAAACAGATACTGATATTTGCTGATATATCGGTTGAAACATGAAGCCCAAAGAAATGGCCGGCCGGCCGGCCCTTTAATGTAAAGGTAACGTATTTACTATATTGCCACCACGACTCCTACAAAACCGAAAAAAAATAAAATAACATAAGCATCCACTCCCCACATCTGCTACAGAGACGGCTCTTTCCAACTTACAGGTAACATGCTCCATAAACCCTAGAAAACGAAAATCCCCAAAATTTACTTTTGATCTGCTGATTTCATTCATTTGAATATTTCTAGGGTTTCAACTCACGAACAATTAGATTCGTCTACGTCTCTTTTCCACTTCTGTTCCTTTGGATTAGGTTTTCCGTGTAGTGATCGATTCCCCCCCTCAAATTTGTGTTCTTTTGTTTGTTTTTGTTTCAGGAAAGTATGAGTAGCCGCTCCAGCCAGAAGATCTTCGTGGGGAACCTCCCCGGTGACATCCGCGAGAAAGAGATCAGAGATATTTTCCACAAGGTCTTTCATACTGTTTTCCCATTAATATATATTTTAAAATTTTATGCGAATCGATTTGAATGCTTAAGAAACTCTCCGGAACGTAGTGTGGAAAAACAAATTAGGGTTTTTGGTGGGAAGAGAAGGGTCGGGGGTTGAATCTAGATATAGAAAGCGCGAGTTGGAATGGAGGAGGATGGGGTGGGTGGGGGGTGGGGGGGTGGGGGTTGACCGCGCACTCCGAAACCCAAACCCTAAAATAAACTTCCAGTTAAACTGATTGGAGTTAGAGTTGAAAGACTCCTTTTAACTCAAAAACAAGGTTTAATTTCAATTTGATACCCTCATCTATTCAAGTTTTTCAATTTGAATCCTAAACTTTAATACAATGTTCTAAAAAGGTTAGGCGGACTCGGTGCGTTGGAGGTCTGTCTAGGCAGCCTATATATATATATATATATATATATATATATATATATATATATATATATATATAAAATCCAAAAAAAGGGCCGTCTAGGGCTGCCTAGTGCCTAGGAACGCCGAACAGGGGGTGTTCGCTGCGTTGGGCTAGCGCCTAGTCCGATTTTTAGAACACTGCTTTAATATCATACCAATCACTACCCTCGACTATTGAATATTTTCAAGTTGATACGCTCCGTCAGTCAGGAGTGGTGTTCGCTGCGTTGGGCTAGCGCCTAGTCCGATTTTTAGAACACTGCTTTAATATCATACCAATCACTACCCTCGACTATTGAATATTTTCAAGTTGATACGTTCCGTCAGTCAGGAGTTAATTTTTTGTTTCAACAAAAATAAATAATAATTTTTGACCAGATTACCCTCTATCCCACTTGGGGGTATTTGAAGTGACCACAAATGAGGAGAATTTTTTTGTCATTTAGGATTTCCGTCATCATTGTTAGAGTATTAAGTTGTACACGATCATAGTTGAGGTATTAAATTCTAATATTAAAGTTTAGGGTATCAAGTTGAAAAACTTGAATAGTTGAGGGTATCAAGATGAAATTTAGCCCCAAAACAAAGAGAATGGTTTTTTCGTTCCCGGGCCTTGAACGAGTCCGTTTCGACTAAGAAGTAAATTTTTTTTTGTTACTTGTGTATTTTGTGTTGGACTTGAACACGAGGAGAGTCTATGTTGAGCATGGTTCCCTGTGTTTGTTTAATGCACCATATTTTAAATATGCCATGCATATTTTATCCTCTTTTTATTAGCCATGCTTTTTGCTCGGAGTTTGTCAACTATCCCTATGACGATTGGTATTGAAATTCCAGTAACCTAGCATATACGAGGTATCATGGCGAAACTTGATTCGTTATCTTAGCATGTACATGGTGGTATTAGAAGGGCTAAGATTGAGACACTGAAAGCAGAGGGCCCCAGAATCGAGAGATGAGGTAATAAACACACATGCCACTGATATTTAAGCGCGCTGTTTAGGCTCACCCCCCGAACCCCATTGGATCGATGACATTATTATCCCTTGAGGTTGTGAGGTTGATGTTGATATGACTGCCCCGCTGAAGAGGGAACTAGGTAAAAACTAAAATCTAGTGGAAGTGATATGTTGAGAGAAATTTGACTGATGCCAACAATAGACTTTAACAGTACTGCAACATAAGTGATATATTGACTCGTGATCATATGGTAAGCACAAACAATTTTACTTAATTTGGGATGCAGTATCACATGCGAACACACATATAAGTGCAATACAGAGATAGTGCTAACTGTAATGTTACGAGGATGAGCTACTGCTTTTAATCAAATCCATACACCTCGGTTCGTACAATGTTTCAGTGTAGACCTGATGATAGATCACCTGAATGAGCGTGGAATGAGACCGCTTTTTATGAGAACTTTAGACATTTTTTCAGCCTATATGTTTCAGTGCTTAATATGTTTTACTTCACTTTTGCAGTATGGACCTATTGTGGAGGTTGACCTGAAGATTCCTCCAAGACCTCCAGGTTATGCCTTTGTTGAGGTAAATTATCATGATCATATTTTTGTGGTGAAAGCGTCATATATAGTAGCTCTTTTGAATGTCTAGGGATTCGTTGCCCAATTTATGTAAATTCAGCGAAACTAAAACGGTTTCAGATTGTAGTCAACGGGGTTGCAGTTATAAAATAAATATTGCGTACATGGAGCTTATATATTTGCCATTATCTCATTTTATGCGTTTATGCATTTAGCAACACATCTAATTTTGCAAGGTGTTTATTTCACATGTTTGCTATTTTTTTTTTAGTTTGAAGAGGTTCGTGATGCTGAAGATGCTATTCGTGGCCGAGATGGTTACAATTTTGATGGTCACAGATTAAGGGTAGACATATGTTGTTCCAGTGCATTGATATATACTTTCAGAATCTCTTTTACCTTTTCTTAAAATTTGTTTTTGTGCCTATACAGGTAGAACTTGCACATGGTGGAAGAGGCTCATCATCTTATGATCGTCGTAGCAGCCACAGCAATGGGGGAGGCCCCCGTGGTGGTGTCTCAAGGCGCTCAAACTATCAAGGTACACTTCAAAATGTAGTTGCTAGTTTTTCAGGTCTCCATATGGAGATGTTATTCTCAGGCTCTCATTTGCTATCCAATGCAGTGGTAGTTACTGGCTTGCCCTCTTCTGCATCATGGCAAGACCTGAAGGTAGAGTCAATTGTGCTCTTGTGGTTTGTTTTCTTTTTTTCCTATCTACTTCAAATATGATGTAATTAAATGCTTATCCTCTGCAATTAGGACCATATGCGTCGAGCTGGTGATGTTTGCTTCTCTCAAGTATATCGTGAAGGCGGAGGTGAGCTACTTTCTTGTATATATTACAAGTTAGGAAGTGCCTTTTATTTCATAACTGTAAATGAGAATCATCATTGCTCAGGGCAGTCCTCAATCTTGATAATAAAAGATTCAAAAAATATTAGTCTATTAGGACAGGAATTTATGCAAAACTCTATCCAGGTAAACCTGCAGAGTTAAAGTCTCGACTGATAATCTCAAATACTTAATTTATAATTTGGCTCCTATCTTGCAAGTGTTCTCAGCATGGCTAGATATAATTAAATGCTTTTTTACTTATGCTTTATGAATTTTATGCTTCTGTATTGAACAATGGAATTCTAATGCATTATGAATTATCTCTGGGCTGTTATGAAGGTTATAACTATATTTCTATTTATTTGTTATTTTACTTCATGTTGAGGATCATATTTGTGACTGTTATGAAGGTTACACCAACTGAAATCCCTCTCTGGGCTTTCTTCTCTATCTGTCTGCTCTCTGTTTCTCCCCTTTCAGCCTTTGTTTTTAACTTGTAGCTTTTTTCTTGTTCAAATTGACTTTTGTATAACAAAAAAAAATGTTATTTTTTCTCTTATGTTTGCAGGCACTACAGGGGTTGTAGATTATACAAACTATGAAGATATGAGATATGCAGTAGGCTTTATATCTCTGTGCTCGTATTGAGTTGTTGGATCTCAGGCAATTTTCACAATGTTTTTCTTAGATGTTTATTTGTCCTACTTTTTAGATCAGGAAACTTGATGATTCAGAGTTCCGGAATGCATTTTCCCGAGCATATATAAGGGTATTACCTTTTACCCGTCCTATGCTGTAATCCCCCTTTCCTCTGTCATTCCACTAAGGTCATTGATTTTGTAGGTCAAGGAACAAGATTCCAAAAGAAGCTTATCTAGGGGTCGCAGCCGTAGTCGTTCCTATTCAAGAAGCCGAAGCCGCAGTGCAAGCCAAAGCCGTGGCAGAAGGTCTGATATAGAGAATTACTTGTTCAGAACATTGATTGGAACTGAACTGGATTTTCTTTAAGTTGTACTGAAATTTTGTGCAGCAAATCTCCTAAAGCTAAGAGAACACGCCGTTCTTTGTCTAATTCTCGGTCAAGATCTGTTTCTCCTTCAGCATCAAAAGGACACTCTTTGTTAGCGTATGCCCCTTTTAACTCCCTATTCATGTGAATTTGCCGTAGTTGTTATATTGTTTTGCTCCATCCTCTAAGTTAATTCTTTAAATCTGAAACTCATTTGTATCGTCTTGACTTTGTCAACCCCCATCCCACCCCACCCCACCCCACCCCACCCCACCCCTCCCCACCCATCCCATCCCTTTCTTCTTCTTGGATGTCTGAAATTATTGTAATTTTTGTAGTCTTTAAGTCCTAAATGTCGGGTTGTATTATACTTTCTTGGTAGTCTATCCATGCTTTCCAAATATAATCTGACATAAGAGGTTTGTTCGGTCCAATTGCTGTTGGTGAATTCGAGAATTTGTGGCCAGAACTCTGATAATGTCTCTACTAAAGGAAGATATTTTAGTGCCCATATAAATAATAGGATAGTATCTTGTCTTCTCTCATCCGTTTGAGTTGAAGTTGTCTCAACTTTAGTTTGATTACTACCCTTGTTTAGCATCAGTTTCTATCCTGCATAATATTTGTTTGGAAATTTTAGAAAGTTCCTTCAGCTTGATCGGAATGTTACACGATGGCAGTTGAGACATGTATACATATGGCACTAATTCTAGATTGCATATGTACAACAAGTTGCTTGGTGAACTTGTTCAGTTTTATATGGGTTTATGCGGTAACTTGTGTAGGGATCTGCTTGATGGGAGTGGGATCCCACTTTTGTCAAAGTTTTAAGTGTCAAGACAGGACGACGACAACAACAACAACAACAACAAAGCCTTTATCCCATATTTTTGTGGTCGACTTTTAAGACAGGATTGAAAACCTAAAATAAGAGGTATGTAGTAACCACTTGGAATTTTGAAAGCTGGTGTTGGTAGGGGGCTATTCTTAATTGAATAGTGGAGAATGATTGCTATAACAAAATGTAATATCCTTGATTTAGCAAGGCTTCTTATTTTTCTTACCAAGTTCAAGTACAATTAATGAGGTGGAAAATGTTTTGTCAGCAGACTTGAAGTTATATATAGTTGACAGGAACTTCCTATAGAATATACTAGTTTGTCGGAACTGTAATATTTCAGTTCCAATTTTTACAACCTAAAGTGTACGGATATTTGAAACTGTTATCAAGTGCATCCCATCGGCATTTTTAACGACCTGCTGTTAATTAACATAATGCTACAAATAGTCTCCTTTTCCATGAATGATAAGGTACATACACATGACTGACATGCACTTGTTTCTTGTCTTTTTCTTGTGATGGGTTCTCATTTGGGGTTCTAGTGCCTGCATAATTGCTTTATTTTGTCTTCACTTGGTAAAATTTTCCAACTTCTAGAACAATGATGCTATACAACTAAAGTCACTTTTGTGGAAACTGAAGATAGAACATCATGCATTAGATTGGTAAAATACACGATTTATATACCTGGAGATTTTCAAGACATGCATACATATCTAGTCAGTGGTATGTGTATGTGCTTCAAACATTTGAACATGGAGGCCTGCCAAGTCATTGTTGTGACTCCGGTGATGCAGAGAGCGTAAGGAACACGGCTCACATGATTTTGGAAATCAGTCTAGATATGCATCCAGCATGACATGAATCAGCTAAGGACATGCCAAACCAGCACCTTCTCTAACTTGTACCATGTCACCCGCTCCATGTCCTTGCAACTGATATTGTTGATGTTAGAACGATGCTGATGCTGATAGTGATAATCCTGAAATACATGAAGCACTCTAGGGTTGGGACAGAGTAGTAGTATCCGGTGAAGTCATTGGAAGTTAATGTCACACCAGTCAACAAGGATTGCCATGTGCTGTGTTTCATAGTAGTAGATATCCTACTAGTAAAAATTCATCTGTTCCATTTATTTGCTAAGAATGGGTACAAAAATGAAATATTATTAACATGAATAACTTTTATGATAACATTTGTCATTATGCATGCTTCAATTTTTTTATTACATTTTTTTACGGAAAAGCTGTCGGTTAACTCAAACTTAGACATTCACAATTCATGCTTCAAAATCTTGTGTTGGACACCGATAAGCCTTTTAAAAGCTCGCGATTCCTGTTCCAATTTTACTTCCCTGGATATCTAGTATTTTGAGTGTTGCGTCCATGCATCTTTTATATTACTGTAAACAGGTAACATTAACCTGCAGCTCCTGATGTTCTCTCTTTCATTTGGTTGCTCCCTGGCTTCCATTGTGATATTTCCAAGTGACTGGCGTGTTTGAAGGCACTCAAATCCATATCACGCATTTTTTGAAAGTTACCCTCTTTGTTTTCTAGATATGGGCTTATGCGGCGATCTGGGGATTGCATATTAGGAACTTGGTTGGACACTGTCATATGTGGGCTGCTATTGGAATCCACAGCAATTTGATTCTAATGTCTGGTACCAATTGGATCCAAATGGGCAGAGAGGATTGATGCAAATTAGAGCTGGATTACTATGAATCTTTTTGGAAATTGGACTCAGTATGTCTTCTCAAATGTCATCACTCTAATAGGAGGCACTCTACTGGATGAAGATTCTGGTGTGGTATTGGATAACTAATTCTGCTCTTCTGATAACTATAATTTGGTTTTGTTACACTTCTGGTTTTATTAGGAACTTGGTTGGACACTGTCATATGTGGGCTGCTATTGGAATCCACAGCAATTTGATTCTAATGTCTGGTACCAATTGGATCCAAATGGGCAGAGAGGATTGATGCAAATTAGAGCTGGATTACAATGAATCTTTTTGGAAATTGGACTCAGTATGTCTTCTCAAATGTCATCACTCTAATAGGAGGCACTCTGGACTCTGGATGGAGATTCTGGTGTGGTATTGGATAACTAATTCTGCTCTTCTGATAACTATAATTTGGTTTTGTTACACTTTTGCTCTTTACAATCAGGGCATCTAGTTTGATCATTGACTGTTTATATATTTTCCCTGATTTTAAACTTGCCAACCTCCAAATTTCATTGGGTGTCATCCTCTTGCATTTTGAATGACTTTGTGTGTGGATGTATTTTTTGGTTAAGAATCGGATGCTGCTAAATTTTTTCATGAGCTTTCCTTCCTCCCATTATGGCATCCCTGTTGTTGAAGAGGCATCAAGGATTTTGGATCCAGGTGTGTTAAAGCAACATACAGGTATTAAATTCAGTTCTGGAACTTTTTGCAGATCTCGATCAAGATCCAGATCCCCTGCTGCTACTTCTGTAAGTCAATCATATTTACAGTTCTTTCTTAAGAATAATATGATTAGAACCTCTTAAGAGTTATATGCAAGACTTAGGCAGCTGAGTTTTTTACATTGTCATCACAAGCACCCACACCAACACCACCAACACCAATACCAACACCATGTAATCCTCTTCTTACCTTCAAAAGGATGACCATGAAGCATGATTCGAAACTGAGTGGTCTATGAAGAGATTGACCAAATTTCAAAACATGATATCGTCTTTTAAGTTACGGGTAACCAAAATTTCAAAACTGAGTGGTCTATGAAAGATTGGTGGCCAAAAAAAAAAAGAACTTCCAAAGGCATTTGTTCTTTCTGTTCCTTAAATCTTCTTTTAAGTTAGGGGTAATCCTAAATTCTGAATTTTCAGTCTACTTATTATGATAATAATTGTGAAATGGACAAGGGAATGCCTGGAATTCCCAAAGGCATTCTTCTATTGCACATTCTCTTATGAGATCGTGTAAGTTATTGGTTACCAATTACAAGTCCGAAAAATTCTAGATTAGGTAATTTGATCCCAACATTAAAACTGAAGTGTGGAGGAATGCTGAAATGTACAGGCTATTGAAATAGAAAAATCTTTCATGAACCTAGGGTTATATGACTAACATCATATATGTTCAGTCCCATGTTTCAGTGACGAGCATACAAAATGCCATGGTCCCGTCATGGTAATTCAGATTCGGCACCAATTTTGGTGTCCATGATGTGTCTACGTGTCCAACACGATGCGACGTGTGCACTGCATGGAATTTTGGAGTGATCATACTCCCTAGGTTGAATTTGGGTGATTGGTTGCCTACTCAGCCACCGGCAAAGAAACTTTTTGTCCCTGATTCGCTACTCAATCACTGTTGACTGTTCCAGTTTGACTTCAAATACAATTCCATTTACTTGTCAATTATGTTTGTTCTTTAGGGGAACTGTTGTGATGCTGACATGGTGGAAAGGGCATTACACTATATAATATTTTAGATTGGCTAAAACATAATTATCAGTTTGTGATGTACAACTGTTTCTTTTCTTTTTTGGTCTTTTGAGTAAAATTGTTATGCAGCCTAGCAAGAAAAGGTGGAGCAAAAGCCCGAAGAAGCGGAGCTCTAGCAGGAGCAGGAGTTTATCACGGTCCTGATTCCTTTTTGCATAATTCTTATAGTTTGTCTTTGCCTGTTGTAACCTTGAAATAGTTTATACGAGTTAGTGACATCATTCTAGTCTCTATACAGGTGAAAGTTGAAGCTCTGCCAGCCACTTGGTCACCCCCAGAAATGTTTTGGATAATTTATGGAAGTCTAAAGTCATGCTGCTGTAATTTTACAGTGCGAATGAATTACATTGAATGTCGTTTTATTCCATATCAGCGACCTGTTTAATGTTCGATTATGTCATTATTGGGAACTTTTTGTAACTCTAGGACGCTCGTCAGAATTGCAGCTTCTTTTTGTGAGTTGGACATCTCTTAAGAATTGCTATTTGGTTTTATAGTATGTGTACTATCGTTTCAGTTTACAGTATGTGGTGTACAAATATTTGAATTACCATGATTTTGTTGTTGCTAATTTGGTAGATCGAATTGTAGGTATAATGTGTTTTGCAACACGATAAACTTTACATTGAACATTTGAAATCATCATTGAGATAGTTTAATGGTTCGATTGAGTCGAACCAACTGGTAAATATTGGGATTTTGATGTTTGGATTGTTGGAAAGTGAATATATTACTGCAATAAACTTTTGTATGATTATTCTCCAACAATTGACTTTTTTGGTAGAAACCATTTGCAACATTTCTTGCGAAGAGATCAATGAATGTTATCATGTCAGTGAGTGTTGAAATGTGTTGTCACAATTATTGAAACCAACAAGCTTCTACTTGCAACAATGAGAAAAAAAGGGGTCTTTCAAGTCATTGTGATCTCGCTAGAAGACAATAAGAGAGGTATTTACATAATCGCCTGCGTCTAGCCTCACCTTGACTCATCGGCATAATATATGCAGCATGGCAATGATTTTTTTTTTTTAAAATTTATTTTTGAGCTTGACCACGTAACAATGTAAAATATGTTGCAAGTCATATATTTTTGGATAATTATATACAAGTTGATGTCTTTATCCAAATACACAAATTATATCATTTTCTCGAAGTCCCTGATGTATTTATTCTGCTACACAATATTCTGTCTTCTTTATTTTTATAACAGTATGAATATTCGAGGAGCTCCAAGCTGTCGGTTCACGACGACATGAGAGAATCGGTTGCTTGCGATGAACTACATAAACGAGGTTGATATGTTTTTTGAGCTCACAAAACCGGTTAATATTCATATTTTAAAAAAAAATCATGCTTGTCGGTACGAGTACCGTGTTTTTCTTGTGGAACATAGATTGGTTAAATATATTGGGTGTTGAATTCTATTTAAACCTTTGAACCAAATCACACCTAAATTGTTCCCTGATAAATCTTCATTAGTAGATGTTACTATAGTATGCTTTCTTTTTTCTATTATTATCACTGCCCACAAACACCAAAGTACCGCTTCATGAAGTTTAAATTGATATCTTAAAATTTTATTCTGTCATCAAGATTTATAGTTTCTTATGATATCTTTGTTTCCCACCTTAAGTGCAATAAGTGAACACGTTGACTAAATATATATATGCACCTATACATAGGTACTAGAATGACATAAAGCACATTTTAAAATATATCAAAATAACCATTGTTCCTGATTTAATTCATATGAATATATTGATCTTGTGGGGTATGCAGACACATGTTATTTATCTATTTTCATATAGAGAGATCACAAACAAGTTTTTGTTTTTTTTTATTAGTGTTGCAACAGAGACCAGTTAAACAAACCACTATGGCAATATCAACCAATTATCATGGCACTTCATGAAGCAAGTAAAGAATGTATATGACTAAGATCAATAGTTCAACATATCGGGAGGGGGTGGGGGTGGTTACGAGCTTCCAAAAGTCACAAATACGCTCGAAACCCTTTATGAGGATAGTGGAACATGTATACAACAAATTCAAGAAGACCATCAAAAGAGACGTGCATATAGGCTCGAAAAAATATTGGGGTAAGATGTAATAGTCAAATATATTAATGGGGGGGGTTGACTCTTCATTCAAGTTGATGTAAGAATTAAATATAATATTGAAAGTAATTTTCATGGGGAGCATCTTGTAGATGTAAGCATCTTGAATATGCTAAATGGAGACATCTTGTAGAACGTCTTTGCGTATTGTACTCTTTTTCTTTGATGGACTTTTTCTCACTAGATTTTTCTTTCGAAAGATTTTTAACGAGGCAGTGTAAGTCACACCTACTTTGATTCCTGAGGAATTATATTACTGAAGAATTCGTTGAACTCTTTTCTTTAACTATGGAACTTTTTTTTCTTCCAAAGATGAATTTTTTTTTTCTTAGATTCTTTTAATGGGACAATGATTAAAGTGAGCATTCAAGGGCGAGCGTTGTAGATCATATATTTGTGGATAACCAAAAATAAGTGGATGCCATTATCCACATACACACAAACCCAATCATTTTCTCCTTTATATATTTATACCATTAATAAAGAAGTCCTGATGGATTTATTCTACTACATAATACACTACCAAAATAAGTCGAATTAGCGACGTCTAAAAACGTCGCTAAATGGCCAAAAAATGTGGCTAAATAATTTTAGTGACGTCATTAGCGACGTTACGATGAAGTCGCCTTTAAGCTAGTCGCTGACCGAAAAATGTCGCTATACCGACGTTTTTAACGACGTAAAAGCGTCGCTATATTAGCGATGTTTAGCGACGCAACGTTGCTAACTTAGCGACATATTGTTTGTCCCTATATGTCGCTAAGTTTTTTCTTTTTAACGACGTTTTGCGACTCATTTAGCGAAGTTATATTAACCTGGCAATACTGCCATGTCAGCATATTTGCGACAGTCAACGACGTTTGTAGCGACGTTTATAGCGACGTGGATAGCGACTTACATAGCGACGTTTATAGCGACTTATTTATACGTCGCTAAACGTCGTAAAACGTCGCTAAACTTACTGTGAAAAAAGAAAAAAAAGAATATTGAATTGTTTCCAAACCATTCTTCCTGCAGTTTATGAATTCACAATTTGTACAAATAGACCCGGAGCAACCCTCCGTTGAATTTGCTGGGTTGGCCGACCCCCTTGGGTTGCAACACCGTTAAATTAACATACATTTAATATGAATAATATAGTAAAATTTAAAGAAAATGAAACATTGATATTACAAACCGAGTCAGGAGAAAATCTCGTTGTAAAGAATACAACAAATATCCACACAACTGAGTCTAAAAGCCTCGTTGTAAAGAATACAAGAAATAATGTCTGAATGCCTTAAAAATAAAAAAATATTCATAAATGACCAAATATCATAGGTCTGAAACACAAACAATCAATAAACGGTCATAACTAGGACTACTGCAGATCTGCAGGAGGATGACCACCGATGCACATAAGAGATAAGAATATATCATACTACTCCCGTGAAATCGACACCGATGTCGATGGAGAAGGCAGTAGGCATCGGTGGAGTCTGTGTAGATGTAGGCGCACCAGGAGGACGTATCTGCTCCAACTCTGCTAGTCGCTGGTTGTATGAATCCATGGTAGATAACAGCCTCGTACTGCTATGAACCATTGAATCATGCATCATCGTCAGCCTCTCGTCCAAGGACAGCCGTGATGCATGCAGCTCCGTCACGCTGCGCTCTGTCGACGCTTTAAGATCAGCTGTCAAATCCCGGAGCTCCATGATGCTGCGCTCGAGCATATCAAATCGTACGATGAGCGTCGCATCGTCCGCCTGCGGCTGGGACATTGGCTGCTCCTCTATCCTTAGCAGCAACTCGTCACGGAGAGACACAATCTGACGGTCAAATGCCTCATAGACTCGGGCCGACGACTGCGAGGGCTGTGGGGAATGCGCACTTGCCGGAGAGGCCCTAGATGACTGCGTCGCAACAAGGGCGCCATAGGATCCCGTACCATAGTACGTACCCCTCTGGAGACCACCAGCGGCGGTCACCCACAGCTCGTCCGTCGACGGAGCTGGAGAGGGCTGAGAGGAGGTACCAGCCTCTCCCGCTGTAGGTGCACTAGCGGTCGCCCGCTCACGCAGCCTAAGACACTCGGCCTAGAAAAGTTTGAATACTCGATAATTGCCTAAGTTATATTAAAATTAACACAAAGTAAAGTAATACTTACATAGGTCTGCGAGGCCCTCTCATCAATGAGATTCCCGCCCTTTCGATGGGTGGCCAGGAAGACGGTCACCATGTTTGCATTCTCACCCCTCTGTACCCGTTAAAAATATATTATTTAGTACTAAAATTAAACATTTTTCCTACTACCATTTTATCGTACTTGCATTAAAATAATATATCTGAAATAAAAAATATACCAAATGACGAAAATATTCCGTCATCGGAATCGAGCCACCACACCACTTTGCTGCCTTCCGCCTAGCCGCCTTGGCCTTCTCAGACCTTTCCTTGTACCTCGGATCGTCAAATCTAGCCCTCATCGTAGTCCACTGCTCAGGCGTGATCCAACCTTGGATCGGTTTTCTAACGCGATCACGAGCCTTCTGGTCATCCAGAGCATCACGGATAAGCTTGGCGGCTACGGCAGGAAGCATCTGCTCGATCAACTCGACCCGGTATGGAGGATAGAAATACGTTTGCTACAATAAGTAATTTAGTAAGTTATATAATATGCATAGATTAGATGATTGATATAATATACTTTTATCTTGAAGTGCGCAAACCAGAACGCCTTCCTCTCCTCCGGAGCTTCAGAGTAGTTGATCCAAGGGCCACCATATTTGTTCCTCAGAAAGAGGTCCAGGCATCTTTGTACCGACGAGGGACGATATCTATATAGAGATAATTATTTTTATCGAAAAAGTCAATATATGATGAATAAAGAAATACACGATATATATGATGCTAAACCATCTAATTGACTTACTTTGTACCGTCAGCCCAAATCTCTGTCCTCGTCTCCTCCGGAGGTGCGCATGGAGGGTCTAGCTGATGCTGGGACGACGTCGGGTCGACCTCCTCAATATGCTCATCTGTCTCCATGGTTCCGTCAGCAGGAGGAACGCTGGATAAGGTAGTACTATCAGGCCTGGAACTACTCGTCCCTGGAGTGCAGCCATGTAACGTCGTCGCAGTCGAAGATGTGACTGGTCGATATACTGGAGTAATAGGCGCCGAGAATCCAGAACCAACAGTAGGTAGTACTGGAGGAGCACTCTGTTTACTTCAGGACCTGCCGAACGCTCCGCGTCGTCCTGTCATACCTGATAACAACATCTGATGAATAAAGAAATACACAAATATATAGTACATTGTACAGTCAAAATGTTATGCATGTCTCACAACATTAATAGAATTGCACAGTAAATAACTGGTGTCACAAGTCTAAATGGATAGTACATTCTACAGTCAAAATATAATACATATCTTCGTCAAAATAGTACATTCTACAGTCAAAATATAGTACATTCTACAGGCAAAATATTTTATTTTCAATTATCTTTAGAAAATTTATTTTGTTCGCCTTCCTCGTCCTCCTCATCTTCACTTTTATCTACTTCGTCTTCGTCTTCGTCTTCCTCTTCGAATAATTCTACCACTTCTACATTATTAGTCGTGTAATAAGTAACTTCCGTTGAGTCCACATCTACAATATTTGTTACAAGAGGTAGCTCGTCCTCCTCATAAGCTATTTCGTCAACGTCAAAGGTATTTCTAGCTTTAATCTTGCATACTGCCCACCAATCCGACCTCGCTGTCCCCCGTCTAGGATAAGTTGTGAAGTACACGAGCTGAGCCTGACTTGATAGGACAAATGGTTCGTAGCCTTGATATCTACGCTTGTAGTTTATATCCACAAGATCGTGCTTGTCAATTTTCCAACCTTGATCTTGAATCGGATCGAACCATTCACACTTGAATAGCACGATCTTAACAGGTTCTGTGCCATAATTATATGTCAACTCCACAATCTCTCGTAAGATGCAAAAAAAATTATTGCCTTGATTGACGTCTTTGTAGTTCGAAGATTTGATACACAAACAACTATTTTTCGTGGAATCAAGATCCATAAAGCTGTCTCTGATCGGAGCATTTATTGATTTGAACCTAAACCCATTCACACAGTAACTTGACCATATTTTGACGGCAGTAATTGGTCCCTTGGCTAGAGTTCTAATAGATTCAGTTTCATGTGTTATTAGACGATCGACCTAAATACTCCTTTGATATGTTTTCGTCTGTGCCAACTCATATTTTCTGCAGTCTCCTTCACTATAAACAACCTCTGCAACCGCGGCATCAAAGGCAAATAGTGCATCGAATCGGTAGGCTTCTTTACACCGACAAACTTTCCTCTTCCAGTGGCCTTGTAGCGATCAGCACCACATAATCTGCACGCATCTTCATCCTTGTCGTCTTTGTAGTACAATATGCACCCGTTGCGACATGTATCAATTTTTTCGTATCTCATCTAGAGCAATCTCACCATCCTCTTAGATCGGTAGAAGTCCTTAGGCAACTTTGCACCCTCTGGTAAGATCTCTATAATCAAATCCATCAGTCGGTTATAGCATTCTTGCGACATGTTAAAATCGGACTTGATGTTCAACAATCTTGTAACCACCTTCAACGGTGAATGATCCTCACAATCAGGATATAATAGAGTCCTTGCATTCTCCAGCAACTCCATGAACTTCGCAACATCGGCATTCGGTGCCTCCCCAGCTGCATCATGATTGTACGGATCAAAACTAGGCCCCGTCGCATCAAAAATCATGTTCACCCACCCGTCGTCGTAAGCAACGTGGTCATGACATCCATATACGGCTCCACATAAGGCTCTGACTCTGATGCTTAAGACACAAGTTCACCGTGCGCGATCCACTGATAGTAATTCGGCGTAAAATCCTTCGAGTACAAATGATATGTGACTTCCACTTCTGGATGATATTTCAAGTTGCGACATCTCACACACGGACACTTAATTTTGGTACCGTCCATGTACTGAGGGAACGCCTTGGCGAACTGAAGGAACTGCTGTACACCCTCAATGAATTTATCCCGCACATCGCACATGTCATCAGGATGACGGTTGTACATCCACGAACGATGACGCAGATAGTAATTCATATTCATTTCTAGATACTTCTGCAAAAATGAATAGACATCGCTCAAGTATATACTCATCGTTAAATACAGTACATGCACTGATACTCCTAGTCCTAGCATATATACACCGGAATACCTAATTATGTTATACACCTACTCGTCTACACACACATAAGAATACTCTGGAATACAATACATGCACTGATACACCTAGTCCTAGCACTGATACTTCTTCGTTCAGCTCTGTATCCTGGATACTCATATTGTAGTGTATCAGTTAGTGTCAATTGAGGAGATTTGGGTTAGGGTTAGGGTTTGTGCACTGCTTTAAGTATTAGTCATCTGGTTATATGAGAGTGTCTGTCCATAGGAGTATATGTCATATTGACAAAGATTTGGGGAGCAACACAGTGAGCAGTGAGATGGGGGGAGGTTGTTGCACACACCATATGCACAGACCCGACAGTGCACATTTGATGGGCACATGAGTGTTGCGGCAGACTTCACAGGGTCTGTGCACACCATCGTACAAAGCAGGGTGCGACATTAGGCAACGGCAATTTGAAGTTGTATTTTAAACTCAAGTATCACAATAGGCATTAGAAAATTAGAAAAATCTTTGTGTATCTTATATGTATCAACTGTGGTTGTGTGTAGGTGAGGAATGGATATAGGTATAAGTTGTGAGTAAGATTCACTCGAGTTGATCACACTACAACTAAGGGCTTGATGTCAGTCTAGTTTGGTATCAGTATTACACTGATGGGCCTTCGGTTAGTGCCTTTAGTAGGAAGGTATTGATGTATATATTATAGGAAACATCAGTAGTGGCGGTATTAGTTTTCAGTCCACTGTGTTTATGTACTACTATGTATGTATCACTGACTGATGAATGTATCAGTTAGATGCATTATTAGTGAATGCTAGTTACTAATTATCAGCCAGAAGTTTAGATTTTAGTTATTTGAGTTAGATATCAAGTTAGTGTGTGTGTGTATCGTGTATGTGTCAGTGTATGTGTGTCGTGTCTGTGTTAGTGTCATATCGTGTCTGCATCTGTGAGAGAGAGAGAGAGATCGGGTTAGGGTTAGGGTTAAGGTTTACACCCTCTGTGACAGTCTGTGTCGTGTCTGTGTCAATGTGTATGTGTCGTTTCTGTATCAGTATCATGTCGTGTGCATCTATGTGTGTGAGAGAGAGAGAGAGATAGATCGGGTTAGGGTTAGGGTTAGGGTTTACACCCTCTCTCACAGTCTGTGTCATATCTGTGTCAGTGTGTGTGTGTCGTGTCAGTGTCAGTGTCAGGTCGTGTGCATGCTAGAGAGAGAGAGAGAGAGAGAGAGAGAGAGAGAGAGAGTTAGGGTTTACCTAAAGGAGAAGGAGGAGGAGGGGGACGCCGGAGTAGGTGGCTGTGGAGGACGCTGGAGGGTGCACTTCGCTGGAGGGGGGAGGGAAGAGGGGTGAGTTTTTAAAAATTTGGGAAAGTCTTCGACAAAAGGAGAGAATCAAAACCTATATTAAAATTTTAGCGACGTTTAGCGACGTCAACTTATGACGTCGCTAATAAAAATAGTTTGCGACGTTATAGACGTCGCTAAAAATGTCGCTAAAAATCGAAAAAGTAAACGTCGATAGCTACGTCGCTAAATTAAAAAACTCAGCGACCTTAAAGAAGCTTATAGCGACTATTCTTTAAAAAAACTTAATTACTGTCGCTAAACGTTGCTATATGTCGCCAACAATGACGTATAACGACGTTTATTTTTGGAGTCGCTAAAATATTTAATATTAGCGACGTTTTATTTTGACGTCGTTAAAAAATGTCGTTATTTCATCATATTTTGGTAGTGATATGTTATCGCCTAGGTTACAAAGATGGATCAAACTTGCAACAAATAGACGATTACTACTCATAATGGTTTTACATAATCGAATACAAACTTACTCTAACTAGCAGAGAAGAAAGTAAACAAAAATCGAAATCACGTTCTTCCTTACAAACATAGTTGCAATTGAGACAAAATATTTACACGAAGAAGAAGAAGAAGGAGAAGTTCTTGCTGGGGTGATGAAGACCACTGTTGTCAAAGCAAGATTCCTCCGCAAGATTTACCCTCTATCGACGATCTGCTCTTAGGAACAAACAAATTTACTTCAAGAACTTCTAGAACGCTCGTAGTCACCTCTATTACCAACTCGAACGAACTTCTGCACGAATGTGGCAGCCGCAACTTCTATTCTCCCCTATCTCTCAAATTTCGTATATCTCCAAAATTAGGCAAAAAGAGAATATTTATAGGGAAGGATAGAAACCCTAAACCTAAATATGCTCACCGTTAATTATGGTAGGATAATAACGAATTAAATCAGAATAATCTACCATAACTATCCATATCCGCAATCAGTGGAATCTGCACGCATATTATTTGTTCAGCACAATCAGTACAATATGCACACATATTCTCATTCCAGCATAGACGTGAAGAAAAGCGCCCAACAACGTGTTCAACAATGCATACAAAAACGTGCTCAACAACGCGCATAGAAACACACGTAGACTCGCGCACAGAACCGCTTTCAGAATTTGTACGCATAATCGCTCGCAGAATCTGCGTGCATAAATGCACGCACGAGTGCAATAAATGCGCACAAGCGCCAACTCGCGCCAAATGCGTACATGTGAAGTGCAAATTGCTCCATCAAAGCGATTCTTTGCGCCCTTAGGCCGAGTCCGAGTCGCTAAGCCTCTACGAGGCTTAGCTCATGTGGAATTTTTTTAAATAGAATGACAAAACTTAAATGTTTCTTTGAGAATTTTAAACTTAGTTTTTCTAGGAAAACAACCCACATGGAACCCACATGAGTCACCACTCTCCATATGTGCATACCTTAATAACATGCATAACTATATATTGAGATATCCACTTGGAGTATTTTTCAAATGCGAGACTATCTTTCTAGTCTTACTAAGGAATAACTCCAACACAATATTCTCTCCATCTCCTTTATTTCCGTAACAAAATATTAATTTTAATATGGGATATTTTAGCAAATGCCCATTACAAATATAGAAACTAGCATATAATTTCACTTATTTTAAAAACTAGCAAATGCCCTCATTCCTTTGTATACAACATTTAAAAATTTAAGATATACCCCCATTATTTAATCAAAATTTTAAATATTTTATTCATAATGGGAGCATTTGCCAATTTTTTAAATAAGTAAAGGTATATGCTAGTTTCTATATTTGTAGTTGGGGTATTTGCTAAAATATTCCTTTAATATTAAGTCTAGAAGGTGGCCCAGTGGTCGAAACTTAGTGGGATAATTTTAATATCAAGTCTAAAGGGTGGCCCAATGGTTGGAACTTATTGTGATAATTTAAATATAAGTCTAGTGGGTGGCCCAGTGGCCGGAACTTATTGGGATAATTTTGATATTAAGTCTAAAGGGTGGTCTAGTGGTTGGAACTTATTGAGATAATTTTAATATTAAGTCTAGAGGGAGTATTTCAATATTTGATTTACCATTTATTGACTTGTATACATGAGGTGTGTCAGCTCAAGTGGTTACTATGGTTGGAATTTTTCTAGTGCACAAGGTTCAAATCCCAACATCCCTCCGTTACAGAAAGCTTTTCTGAAGTATGCTTCTTTATATGACATCACCATCTGACTAGCATTTGATGTCCATCCTCAAGCCCACATTGCACAGAAGACTTTTGAGATCAAGTTCTTGGTAATTACCGATACGTGTTTAATGTTCTCTAGTGTCGGTGACTTTCCCGAAGTTAGCTTCACCACCACCGTCTCGATCCCCATAACTTCAGATTGCGACTTGTTTGACATGAAAACCTTCTTAGACATAGGCTTGTATGTGACGAACAACTCCTTTGAGCACATATAACAAGATGTACCAGTGTCCACCCACCAATTAGTATCCCACCCACCAATCAGTAACCACACCAGTTGAGTCAATCTGCACAATCAAGTTAAGCTCATCTTGCTTTTTCGGCTTTAGTTTGGGTTTGGATTTGTAGTCCTTCTAGAGTGGTCATTCTTGCCACAGTTGAAGCAAGCTCCATTATTGCCAGACTTGGGTTGAATGAAGCCAACTTCACATTCAGATGGTTGAAGTCCTTCTTCTAGCTGTTATAGAGAGCCTTCTGCTTCTCCCTTGGAATATCCAGACTGCACCATGTTTGCCTTAGCAAACTGTTTGGACAAGTGTCAATCTTTACTTGTCTCCTGGATTCATCTTCAACATGGATCTAGTGCAGAAGATTTTCTTACTCTATCTCCATCTTCTTCCGATGCATATTAGTCTTGAATTTGATCAAACCCGAAGGAAGTTTGTACACGATGACTCCCACCATGAATTTGTCTTTTTGCTTCATGCATTCCTCTTCAAGTTCTGTTGCAACTTCAACAACTCTTTAACTTGTGGTAGCATGACCTTCTCATCTTCAAATTGCATAGTCATGAATTTGTCGATGAGATAGACTTTGGACATCTTTTCATCTGACTTGTAGTGCTTTATAATTCCGCCACCGTGTCATCCATGACGTTCAGGATCAACAACTTGCAATGGTTATTGTCCTTCTTCTACTTGTATTGCTTGTCTATTGCTATAACAATTGCAAGCACATCGTCAGTTTCTGGAATTGTTGGCTCAAGATCTGTCAACACATATCCAATATTTACAAGTTGAAGATTCATATAAATCTTCCCCTTCCAAATATTGAAGCGTTCCACAAACTTCTCAAGTTTGTGATAACTTGTGTCAAGAATGTATGCACGGTTCTCCATCTTTGTTGCTAGATCTTGCTTTGAGATTGTTATTTTCGATGTACAAAGATGGACACAAAGCTTGACACAAACAAAGACCATGAGTCGATTACTGCCTTTATTGGTCTTAAGTAATCAGAATATAAACTGACTCGAAGAACACAAATTAGAAGGATGTAAAATATAAATCTGTTCTTCCTTTTGCAATCACAATTACTACATGACAAGGCAGTTACAAAATCTAGAAGACAAAGACAAAGACAAAGACAAAGAAGTAAACAGCTTGCTGGGGTGATGAAGATCACTGTTGCTCAAAGAAGGATTCGTCCTCTTTCAACAATTTTCTCCCATGAACTGGTAGAACTTCTAGAACACTCCATCGTCACCTCTATGAAGAACTCAAACAGACTCCTTAGACAAAGGTGGCGGTCACAACTCCTATTCTCTTCCTACTATCTTCTCATTTGGGACTCCAGAGGAAAAATCGAGGAGCCCCTGAAGAAGAAAGCTAGGGTTAGGGTCGTCCTCGACCATTGTCCGTCCAGCGGAAGCCGACCTCGACCATCGTCCTCGTCGAACTCGGGCTCTGCAGTTTCGGCCTCTAGGACGACGACCTCGCCACTGCGTCGCCTGGAGATGAACGAGCTCGTCCTCGTCGTCGGCTTGGGAGCTCCACCTCGACCGCCTCGAGCTTGTCATCGACATGGGAGCTCGGCCGCCACGAGAAGAAACCCAAGCATCAACACCGATCAGAGATGGGTGGTGGAGACGACCTCCGGGAGGGCTTCGACAAGGACGGGGTCACGAGATGGACACGATGGACTCATGACACAGAGATGATGGACACGTTTGAGAGGGGCACGGTTGGACACATCATTTTTGGTAATTTTTTAATCAAACACAATTTTCTAACTTTTGTGTTTTAAAATCATTTTCCAAGATGAAAGTAACCAAATGTAAACTCAGAAATCTCTATACTCAGATAACAGCTTTATAACTTACTTTTAAAAAAAAAAATCAGAACAAAATTTCAGAAAGACTATCCAAATGGACCCTAAATATTTCACCATGGTAACCACATGGACCACTACATCCTATATGCATACCTCAATACAAAACATAGTTATATATTGAGATACTCATTTGAAGGGTTTTTTTTTCAATGTGTGACTATCTTCCTATAGTTGACAAGCAAAACTTCAACAACTTTTTCATATTTATTAGCCAATTTGGGGTACAATAGTTGATATGTATGAACAATATTAGGTTCATAAAGTAATTCCTACATAATAAAGAAATATACACAAATCAATTTATAATTATTTTTTGAAGGGTAGTCTCAAATTACAATTATTGGATCCTACTTAATGATCATCATTATATAAGCCAATGATATATGGTCATACTAAGGAGACGTTTGGTTCACTGCAATGTAATTGTAATCGTAATGGACTCGAGTTTGTAATGTAATTGAGTTTGTAATGGAATGGAATTACAATTACATTATCATGTTTGGTTGGAACATGTAATTAAACCATGTAGTGTAATATCAATTGCAATCATATGTTTGGTTTATCATTTAATGTAATTGAGTTTGTAATATAATAATTAAAAAAAATAAAACTTAAAAAATTTAAAAAATATAAAATATAAAATATAAAAATATAAAAAAATAAAAAAAAAGTAAAATAAAATTGTGATTTTGAATTGTTTTTTTTTTTCACTTTTTTGTTTTTTATTTTTTTGTTTCGTTTTTTGTCATCCCCCCCCCCCCCCCCCCCCCCCCCCATTTGTTTCATTTTTTAGTTCTGTTTCGTTTTTTTTTTTCATTTTGTTTTTTTGTTTTTTTCATATATTTATTTTGTTTTTTCGTTTTTTTTTCATTTTTTTCATTTTTTATACTTTTTCATTTTTCATTTTTCTTGTTTCCTTTTTTCCGTCGTTTTTATTTTCAGTTCTTTTTGTTTTGTTTTGTTTTGTTTTGTTTTGTTTTGTTTGTTTCATTTTTTTTTCATTTTTTTCATTTTTGTTTCTTTCGTTTTTTTTCATCTTTCTTATTTTTTTTGTTTTTTTTTGTTTAGTTTTTGTTTTTTTTCCTATTTTTTTTAGTATTCTCCATACCAATCACACTTTTAAATTGTGATGTATTTGCGATTATATAGATTTTTATGACATAATTGATTTTAGAAGAAAGTGTTGTAATGTAATTAAATTTGTAATTATGATTACGTTACATCCAAAAAAAATTTGTCCAACTAAACATCCGAATTAGATTGACAACGTAATGCTAATTACATTACGTTATCCAACTTTGCAAACCAAACGGATCAAGTTTTGGTCGGTCATGTCAAAGTCAGTTGTGCCGAGTCCAACGGCGTCAGGTTCGGGTCCAGGTCTAATCGAGTCAGGTTCGGGCAACAGAGTTTAAGCATGATTCTTGTGATATAACCTTCTGATAGATTGAAAATAAACAGAAAAAATGCCAAGCCTGGCGTTTTTGCATAACTTAGTAGAGATGATATGAACTGACTATAACTTTGTAATAATAAAGTCTAATAATTCATCTCCTAATCTTCTCACTTGTATATCAAAGTACTCAGTCCTACTTGTCTACAAAATCAAAGCTTTTCCTTCAAAATTCAACTCCTTTCTAACCACAGTATAAAATCATCCCATTAACAACAGCAAAAAAAAAAATATATATAATATCATAATTGTTAGAATAAACGTAGAAAAAGGAAGAAGAAAATAGCAGAGAAAATCTCTTATTAGTGTAATCATATAGTGGGAGGTAAATGTCTTATTTATACAACCGAATGAAGGTGTAATACTAATCTCTAACCAACGTGGGACTAAAAACAAAGTGGGAATCCAACCATTTAGTAACCCATTTTATAACACTCCTCCTTTGGATGACCACCATCTCTAAGCATATTGTCTTGTTAAAATTTTGCCTGGAAAATCCATTAGGATAAAGCATGTGCGAAAGAAAAGAGTACAATCTTTAGGATGACTTAGATAGGTGTGGGACACGCTTAATGTTGCCTCAATAAAACCTTGTCAGAAAAATCCAATGGAAAAAAAAATTCATGACTAAGAAAAAAGAGTACAACGCGTTATAGTCCATACAAAATGTATCTCCCCCTGAAAACAATCACTCCCCCTGATGATGTTGATCCTGAACAGTCAGCCGATGAAGGCGTCGCATTCCAATTCCATGAACTAGTTTCTGAAAAGTTGACTTTGGCAACGATTTGGTGAACAAGTCTGCAAGATTATCACTTGAGCGAACTTGTTGGACGTCAATATCAAAGTTCTTCTGAAGCTCATGAGTATAGAAAAATTTCGGTGAGATGTGCTTGGTCCTGTCTCATTTAATGAATCCACATTGAATTTGTGCAATACATGCTGCATTATCCTCATGAATAACAGTTGGAGTATCTGTGGTAGGGGAAAGGTGACGGGAGCTACGAATGTGTTGAATCAACGATCTCAGCCATTACATTCTCTACTTGCTTCATGGAGAGCCAATATTTCTGAGTGATTTGAGGAGGTAGCAACCATTGTCTGTTTTGTTGAACGCCAAGAAATAGCTGCATTGCTATTAAGAAACACATATCCAGTTTGTGAACGATCTTTATGGGGATCAGATAAATAACCTGAATTCTGCAAAGCCTACTAGATTCGCGATGTAAGACAAACCACAAGTATAAAATAATCTCATGTCGGTAGTTCAACGAAGATATCTTATCACATGTTTTATGTCATTCCAATGTCTGCGAGTTGGCGCCGAGCCATATCTAGCCAACAGATTGACAGAGAATGATATGTCTGGCCTTGTACATTGTGATAGATACATTAATGCCCAATCATGCCTTAAATCGAGCGATTTCATTCTTTTCATTTCGCTTTCTTACAAACACCCACTTGTAACATACCGGTATGATATCTTTTGGTGTTTGTACTATAGGTCCGAACACTCCACGTTTATTAAGGTAATACAATTCTGCTTGAATATCATCCTTCCATTTTGGTCTATCTTTTTTTCCGACATTCATCGATGCTACGTGGTTCAGTGTCATCAATGCCCTTAAATATTTCAGTAGCTACTGAGAATGATAATATCTCATCTATTGTTATATCTTTGCGATCACATACATCTCTTGTATATGTATAAAACATAGATCTCTTTGCTTTCAGGTACCTGAGCCTCCTCTTGGGCTTGTGTCTTTTCTAAGACAATAACCTCTTCTGGATTTTCAGAGAGTATGGATCTATCATTCATAACCTCTTCTTGAGCGTTATGTGTCACGCCCCAGTCCCAAAATACCGTGGGACCAGATACGTGGTAATGGCCAGCAGTACGCACCGATGGACTAACCCAATTTAATGGATCCACCAGGGCATACTTAAGCTGTAATATCAAGTCTAGGACAATCATGGCACAACTAATCTCATCCACACAAGACATAAAATATGATCCACAGAATAAATAAGGAATGTAAATCATCAGCTAGTCTCAACAAAGTACTTCGGCGAACAACCCGATAAATGTCTAGTACAATGGTTCAACAGACCAGAAAATAAATGACTGAATTAAATAATAAATACTGAGCATGAAACATGGATGCTCAGGAGAAGTCTTCGGCTAACACCTCGTCTTCAGATGGCGGTACAGCTCCTGGATCAGTTCCGGCTGCGGTCCCGTATACCTCGGGATAGGTCTCGTCCTCAAATCCTGGGGACATAATCCATATCCAGGTCCTCAGGGGACATAGCAAGGTACAAGAAAATAGACAAGCCAAAATATAAACAGTACAGCAATAATGAGAATAATAGGGTAAGTATGTAAACATCTGTGTGAATTACAAGAGAGAACATCAATAGTACTCAGGTTGAAACAACTACAAGCTCTGTGTAGGGGAGCCGGTAGCAGTGATATCATGAGGTGGTCTAGCTCAGCGGGAGACTGAGTAGCCGGCATAACATAATCAACCTGTAGCCTGGGGGTCTCTCCAGCAATAGATGGAACAATAAGGGAATACTAAATAACCAGCTAAGTGATATGCAAGATGAGAGCAGCACTAGAACTCAGGCTGAAGCCACTACAAGCTCTGTGTCGGGGAGCCGGTAGCAGCAGTAATAATGAGTAATGGGCCAAGCTCGGGCTTCAGAGTCTTGTACCTCACAATAGTAGGGGTGTATATATATGATCAGCCTGTAGTCTGTGTGTCTCTCCCCACTCAATGTAACCACGCATATCATGACCATAACGTCTCATGTCCATGGCAAGCGGGATCATAACTAATGCACAAGTCATAATGTATCTAAAAGTAGAGTATCTCTGTCAAGTCTTGTATCCTATACAGAATCACCACGAATATCTCGGGAAGATCCTGTCTCATGAACAGTGTCAAGTGTCCTGGGTCATAGTGTACTTGGTAAGACAAGTACGAGAAGATAAAGTGTCATGAATATCCATCTCTAGATGACAGTACACAACACCGCGTACGGTGTCGGCACCCGACTGATAATCGGACGCTAAGTACGTCACACGGTCCTAGGTTAAGCATGCACAGCAATATAATGAAGCAAGAAAAATATATAACAATACTGCAGAGTTTGGCAAGGTACATTTGCCTGGTGTCCGAATGCCAACAACTGTCCCTGTATCAGTGGATCCGGTAGGTACTACTCTAAAAGCTGTAATAAACATCACCAATAGTCTCAGAAAATGTCAAATAGCTAGAAACGCCTGTCCTTACGTCCAATTTGGACACAGGGGCAAAAAGGTCATTTTCGGCCAAAGCGGGGTCCACATGTGGGCCACTTTGCACCGAAAAGCGTGCTAGGGTCAAAGGTCTCCAAATTCCTCAAACTCAGTGTCTACAAGTCAGGAACGATGATACGAACCCAACGGAACTTCCAGAATTGGATTCCGATGAGCAGATCACAAAATCGCCCGTCAAGTAAAACTTGTGGGGCCCATGATACGCAATTTCGTCAACGTTCTCAGAATCGGACCAAACTTGAGTCACATGACCAGCGTATTACTACGAGTCCGATGGCGCAAGTTTTGTCTTAATCTGACGTGTGTACACGAAGTTACGATGCGTTCCAGAATAGGCGGATACGGGACGTTGTCGGCGGATACGCGTTGATTCCGGTGTGCACGCACATCCAAATCAACTTCTGCGAAATCTCGCACGTCTGTATCGACGTTACGCACATTTTGGTAAAGACCGCGTGCGACCAAGTCGTCCCGTTTGGCGGGGCGTACTCAGTTCCGGGGTGAACCAGGGCGTTGTTTTTCCTGTTTTTGGATCGCGGTGTGCGATCACCACAGGACGCGATGCACCGAGCGGGTTGCACGGGCACCGAGAGGGTCATATAACCTACGCGTAGTAACTGACGGAAACTAAAACGGAGTTACGATGAGGGAGAAAACGGTACCTGAACCGAGCTCGGAGAATCTGAGTTTTCACGTGTCCGAGAGTCACTTTGTGTCCTGGTCGTGTCCTCGCGTGTCGGGTTGCTGTGTTCAGACCTAGGGTCTGACTCGGGACAGCGGGGTTTCGTTGGAGGGTGTCGGCTCGGGGAAGGCAGCGGAGCGGTGATTCGACGGCGTTCGGGGACGGCCGCGGGTACCGTGGTCGACCGGTCAGGCACAACGAGGGATGGATGCTGTGGAGTCGGCCGAGGAGGGAAGTCAGACGACAACGGGGTCGACTCCGGTCCTCAGCGGCTCGACGACGCTCGGGGACGGCCGTGGGTTTGTCGTCGAGGCGTCTAGGGTCTGCTCGGTGCTACGCCGGCGGGGTCGGGGCTGACTCCAGGCGGGTCGAGTCCGAAGAGGGATGGCCGGCGAGATGGGTAGCGGCCAGCGGACTCCGGCGAGGTCGAGTCTTCGAAGAGGGATGGCCGGCGAGATGGGCAGGGCCAGCGGACTCCGGCGAGGTCGGATTGGGGAGGATGAGGGTGAACAGTAGGGAAAGGTAGGGGTCGGCTGAAATAATCTTAGGTTTTGTTTGGGATTAATCTTTAGGGTTTGTTTTCTCCTTTACTAATTATGAAAAGTTGTATTTATAACCATGTGAACTAGGGTTTTGTTGACCTAGGGGTGGGCCTAGGACTTGGGCTTGGGTTAACGCTCCTTGGGCTTGGCCTCGGCTCTCATGGGGATGTTGGGCATTTGGCACGAGTTTAATTCGGTTTAATGAGCCAAAAAGTTTTTAAGGCTCAAAATGCGTTTCCGGAGTCCAATAAATTCACCGAAAAATACCCTATGCCTGATTTTCTATTTTACACCATAAAATCTTATTTTCATCATATTTTGATTCCAAATAACCGCATTTAAAAATCCTTAATTACCTTGGTTCTTTTCCAAACTACCAAAATCCGGGAATATTATTTCAATTTTTTATTCTGAAAAATCAGGGTGTTTACAATCTTCCCTCCTTAAGAGGATTGCGTCCTCGCAATCAAAGAATAAGCTATAAAGAAAGAGATATAGAAATACAAGGTTGTTCAGTTTACAACTGTCTCCTCAAACAAGTGGGGGTATCGCTGGCGCATACTATCTTCCCGTTCCCAAGTCAATTCTCCAGGAGAATGATGTTTTCAAGCTACACGAACCAGTCTGATTGTCTGTCCCCGCAATGTCTTCTCACTGACGTCGAGGATGCCAACTGGTTGTTCTTCATATCTCAAGCTTGGGCCCACTGCGATCTCTGAATGATCGACTACGTGACTTGGGTCGGTCACGTACCTTCGCAGCTGGGAGACGTGGAATACGTCATGCACTCCCTCTAAGGATGGAGGTAATGCAAGACGATATGCCACCTCACCAACGCGCTCTAGAATGTCAAATGGCCCAATATACCTTGGGCTCAACTTGCCTCTGCTCCCGAATCTGATAGTACCACGAGTGGGCGAAATCCTCAAGAACACGTGCTCTCCTTCTTTAAACTCTAGGGGACGTCTGTGCGTATCTGCCCAATGCTTCTGTCTGTCCTGAGCTGCTCGTAGATGATTCTGAATCTGTTTTACCTTTTCCACTGTCCACGTTACCAATTCTGGACCCAGTATTTGACGTTCACCAACGTCACTCCAACATATAGGCGATCTGCACTTCCTTCCGTATAAAGCTTCAAATGGTGCCATCTTGTCACGCCCCAGTCCCAAAAATACGTAGGACTATGACACGTAAGCATGCCAGCCGCATGGATATGGCAACTCCAATATATGAAAACTAAATCCACACGTACGCTGTAATATGAATATCAAATCCACAAGTGGTATAACTGTAATACAAGTCACAGGGTAAAATCTAAATCTCATCCACCAAAATTATATAGAAATAAATAAACAGTATCGATGAAACTAGATCTCAATAAGAAGTATCTAGGATGATAGTTGGATGGAAACAAATCCACTACCAACTCGAATAGGAAAGGTAAATACAATATAAGTACAACACAATCAAACCCAATATAAGTATACCAGCTATCGATCACGGCTCGAAGAGAAGACATCCACTAAGCATATACAACCATCCAAATCTGCGCTCCTGCAAATACTCAAGAACAGATACACCTGGCAGCGGACCAGGTCCTCAGAGGGACGTAACAAGATACAGAAAATACGAGCCAACTTGAATACAGTAAACATGCATATAATTTAAAAATAAATAAGTACGCTGTACAAGACAATCTATATGAATGCAAATAAGGACAACTTTTCGACATATGGGCAAGGGTAGTCTACTCGATCTAAGCCTCACAACTCACACACCCGTCTAGAACATCAAAAATCGATATACCTCTGGGGTAGCGACCAGCGCGACTCTACAGAAATCGACATACCTCTGGGGTAGCGACCAGCGCGACACACGCCCGTAGTGCGAACTATATACTACGGTTTACCAGAGTGGTTAAAAGCCCATACGCCTAATGATTGTCCTCCCATAATACTAGGTGCCATGTGTGTGTCAACATATCTAATACATAGTAATGACTGGAGAAAAACTACACATGCAAGAACTATACAGAAATGAAATAAATAAAAAGAAATATAAATAGCATGCAAAGTACTGTAAACAATTTGGCAAGGTATCTTGCCTGGGGTCCTGCTGCTGGTATGAATCAGAGTCCAAGTCACAGTCCAAATAGCCTATGTATTACAAATTTATCACGTCAAAAGATAATTTATTTTAATTTATTTAATTCTGGAATAATTACTCTAAAATCCTATTTTAATCTTATTATTCTGATTTTTATGTTAATTCTTAAATTTTGTCCAAAGAAACTGAATTTTATCAACTCGAGACTCATGGCACGCAAATCGAGGCGATCTATTGACCGAAAAGTCAACCGACACAAACTCAATTTTTATGCATGATTTTCTATAGATTTCAGCGTCAAAAATATGCTGAAATTTATGGCTCGTCCGAATTCAAATTCGTTTGGGAATTATGGCACATACAAATTTTGTATTGTGCACCGATGGTTAAATTCTAACCTAGAAGTTCTACAGAATTAACAGTATGTAAATAATTCGAATTAAATTCTAGGAAAAATATATGTCGATGATCTCGATATTAGCTTTCCGAAACTTTAAACGGTTCGTGATTCTGATTCCGGGTTCTCCCGAAATTATGAAAACATCGAAATACGTCTATTTTTGGACATATTGTGCTCTACGAATTTTCCAGAATTTAATACTAATAATTTAGAAAAAAAATTTATATAATCAGAAATCTAACCTCATTATCATTCTAACAAAAAAAACTAGGCCTCATTTGGAGTCCGGAGCTATGCGCAATGGCTTCTGGAAGATGAAGGAACCCTAGATGACAATTCTCCAAAAATCGGCTGAAGAAAAACCTTAGAAATTAATATCTAAACTATTATATATATATATATATATATATATATATATATATAGGAGAGAGAAAGTACAGCCGCGGCTCACAGCGCGCCACATGGCAGCCATCCGTGCAGCCCCGCCCAGATCGAACGGTCGCAGTTCGATGCGGCTCGGCTCAGCTGAGTCCGAGTCGAACTCGGTCTCGGCTCGGCTCGAGGTCGGCTCGGCTCGGCTCGCACCCACTCAGCGGTCACTGACAGGCGGGCCCGGCACTGTTCACTGCTGGAGGCTGACAGGTGGGCCCCCTGTTTGCTGACTGGGCAGAATTAATTACTTTTTGGGTTTTCTTTTTCAGAAATTAGTTTTTAATTTAGTTTTTCATAATTAACTCGAAATAAATGCTAAAAATAATCGACAAATTCCCAAAAAATTCTAGAAAATATATTTTATTATTTAGAACCTAAAATAAAATTTTGGGATATTTTTAATTAAGTTTGAACATAAAATAAATTCTTTAAAGTCCTCAAAAATTAGTGTTACTAGTTTTTAATTAACTAAAAATTATGGAAAAATCCCAATAATCTAAAATAGCCTAAAAATAATTCTAAATAAATATTTATATAAGTAAATATATTAAAAAATTTATTTTCTAATTAACTAAGATAATACTCTAAATAAATTCAACATCTATAATAAATATAATAATATAAAATATACACAAATACCTATTTTGGGTGAGGGAGTTTACAATCTACCCAACTTAAAACAATTTCGTCCTCGAAATTAAAATAAGGCATAATTTGTTAAATCCTTCACATTCGTACATAAGGTACGTCAATCGCAATCTCTTCCAAAAATTTAAATAACAAAATCTATTCAAATCTATCGCGATCACTTCAAAATTAAGATAATCACTGTTTAAATCAAAATTCAACCTGTCGTAATCTCTTCTCGATTTTTAAATAATCAACATCCAAATCTAACTCAAGTCTATATGATATCCCACATCAAAATTTATATCATAATTTTCAACTATCATAATCTCCTCTAGACTTTGAACAATAAACAATTCTAATCAAATCTTATTCCTATTCTTAACTTAAGAATTTTGTACTATTCAAATTTTAAACTCAATTTACATCCTCAATATTTCAAATAGGATACCCAACAATCAAAATTGAACTTTTAATTCAAATCATCAAATTATAAAATTCAAATCTAATTAACCATTTGTTCAAGTCTAAAATTCTATATTTATCCTCAAAATTTAAATCGATGATTCATCCTTCAATATTCAAAATTTAAATCATGTGCTCAAAGTATAAATATTTGGTCTGCAATATCAAGATTTTAAAATTCGTTAAATCCTCATTATCTTAATCCTTCTTTTAAAATTTCTCAAAATTAAAATGACTTGAATATCCCAATCTAATCTTACTTGATCACAATCTAAAAGAAATTCCTCTCAAGTTGACAATGCACTGCTATCCAACTTAGAATTTATCCATCTATCACAGAAGGCTATATACTTTAAGAAAAATATTCCTTAATTTATTTACTCATGTCATTCAATCCTCAAAACTTCAACGCCGATTATATCATATATGATATGTCCTTAATTACAAAAGAATAATCCTCAAGTATGTGATCGGCCTACGGGGTATATCTAGTACTCTCTGTGTATTAAACTTATACCAAGCACGAGGTTTCGTCTTTCCGAAATAAGGGAAGACGGAGATCAATAATAAAGAGTTCAAGGGCGAGGTAATAGAATAGAAGTATCGGGATCAAGGCGTTTAAAGAATTCAAATAGGAATTGTCAAAGCAGTTGTGGATTGAAGTCCTATTTTGGCAATGCCTATCCACATGCTCGCATCGGTACAGTTATGTAACTGATACAATATGCTTAGACATATCTAGAGGGCAACTACAGGTGTCTACTAGTCAACTATATATCTCAATCCACGTAAAGTATTATTGCAAAGGGCGAATCAAGCGCACTATGGTTGATCAGACCGTAATACACTGATTCTGAATTGTATTATTGTGGGCCTCCCCAATAATACATATGTCATGAACAAGATCGATAAAGAATAAGCTTGCAAAAACTAGGCTATAATAGCAGCATAAGTCAAGGTAGTACAACAAATATAAGTACGCTAGATGATGATGAAAGGAGGTACAATTTAATTCAAGTTCACAAAAACAAAAACAACTAAACAATAATAAAAGACTCTACAATCCCTACAGTTATCATACAACCTCCTTGTCTAAGTCGCTAGTCGACCAAATAGGGGCAAGGACCTCTAAATTCTATCGTCTGAATAAACATTGTCGTCTTTTGCTAGAATGCAATTAATGTTGTTCAATCACACTCCATTGATAGGTCAAAAGACTATGTGATACTAGGTGTCAAACATTATGGTAAAACTTCTAACTCACTCTAGTAGTGTCTATACTACTCTCAAGTCTTCTTAATACATCAAGGGGTAATGGTATACCAATCTAAAGATAAGGAATTCTAGGGTTCACTAGATATTCTAAACTTAGTGGTGTGTCTATATTCTCGTTGTATTCTTAATAGGTGTGCTACTCTAATTATCATCTAACAACAGGAACTTCTATATTATAGGAGAAGGCTATACTTAAAGAACTATTAGGGAAGTACATGAATCGAGCAGGATGCGGCTATTCAAATAGAACAGATTGGAAGGAAGGATGAGTCATAGTCAAATATGGATGAGATCCTATACTCTATTCCTAGGTGCAGGCTTGCTTGGTATAGTAACGTAACCGAGACAATATACTCTCGACCTGCATGGGCCACCACAAAAATATGTCACGCCCCAGTCCCAAAAATACGTAGGACTAGGTCACGTAAGCATGCCAGCCGCATGGATATGGCAACTCCAATATATGGAAACCAAATCCACACGTACGCTGTAATATGAATATCAAATCCACAAGTGGTATAACTGTAATACAAGTCATAGGGTAAAATCTAAATCTCATCCACCAAAATCATATAGAAATAAATAAACAGTATCGATGAAACTAGATCTCAATAAGAAGTATCTAGGATGATAGTTAGATGGAAACAAATCCACTACCAACTCGAATAGGAAAGGTAAATACAATATAAGTACAACACAATCAAACCCAATATAAGTATACCAGCTATCGATCACGGCTCAAAGAGAAGACATCCACTAAGCATATACAACCATCCAAATCTGCGCTCCTGCAAATACTCAAGAACAGATACACCTGGCAGCGGACCAGGTCCTCAGAGGGACGTAACAAGATACAGAAAATACGAGCCAACTTGAATACAGTAAACATGCATATAATTTAAAAATAAATAAGTACGCTGTACAAGACAATCTATATGAATGCAAATGAGGACAACTTTTCGACGTATGGGCAAGGGTAGTCTACTCGATCTAAGCCTCACAACTCACACACCCGTCTAGAACATCAAAAATCGACATACCTCTGGGGTAGCGACCAGCGCGACTCTACAGAAGTCGACATACCTCTGGGGTAGCGACCAGCGCGACACACGCCCGTAGTGCGAACTATATACTATGGTTTACCAGAGTGGTTAAAAGTCCATACGCCTAATGATTGTTCTCCCATGATACTAGGTGCCATGTGTGTGTCAACATATCTAATACATAGTAATGACTGGAGAAAAACTACACATGCAAGAACTATACAGAAATGAAATAAATAAAAAAAATATAAATAGCATGCAAAGTACTGTAAACAATTTGGCAAGGTATCTTGCCTGGGGTCCTGCTGCTGGTATGAATCAGAGTCCAAGTCACAGTCCAAATAGCCTATGTATTACAAATTTATCACGTCAAAAGATAATTTATTTTAATTTATTTAATTCTGAAATAATTACTCTAAAATTCTATTTTAATCTTATTATTCTAATTTTTATGTTAATTCTTAAATTTTGTCCAAAGAAACTGAATTTTATCAACTCGAGACTCATGGCACGCAAATCGAGGCGATCTGTTGACCAAAAAGTCAACCGACACAAACTCAATTTTCATGCATGATTTCCTGTAGATTTCAGCGTTAAAAACATACTGGAATTTACGGCTTATCCGAATTCAAATTCGTTTGGGAATTATGGCACATACAAATTTTGTATTGTGCACCGATGGTTAAATTCTAACCTAGAAGTTCTATAAAATTAACAGTATGTAAATAATTCGAATTAAATTCTGGGAAAAATATATATCGATGATCTCGACATTAGCTTTCCAAAACTTTAAACGGTTCATGATTCTGATTCCGGGTTCTCCCGAAATTGCGAAAACATCAAAATACGTCTATTTTCAGACATACTGTGCTCTACAAATTTTCCAGAATTTAATACTAATAATTTAGAAAAACAATTTATATAATCAGAAATCTAACCTCATTATCATTCTAACAAAAAAAAACTAGGCCTCATTTGGAGTCCGGAGCTATGCGCAATGGCTTCTGGAAGATGAAGGAACCCTAGATGACAATTCTCCAAAAATCGGCTGAAGAAAAACCCTAGAAATTAATATCTAAACTATTATATATATATATATAGGAGAGAGAAAGTACAGCCGTGGCTCACAGCGCGCCTCGTGGCAGCCATCCGTGCAGCCCCGCCCAGATCGAACGGTCGCAGTTCGATGCGGCTCGGCTCAGCTGAGTCCGAGTCGAACTCGGTCTCGGCTCGGCTCGAGGTCGGCTCGGCTCGGCTCGGCTCGCACCCACTCAGCGGTCACTGACAGGCGGGCCCGGCACTGTTCACTGCTGGAGGCTGACAGGTGGGCCCCCTGTTTGCTGACTGGGCAGAATTAATTACTTTTTGGGTTTTCTTTTTCAGAAATTAGTTTTTAATTCAGTTTTTCATAATTAACTCGAAATAAATGCTAAAAATAATCAAAAAATTCCCAAAAAATTCTAGAAAATATATTTTATTATTTAGAACCTAAAATAAAATTTTGAGTTATTTTTAATTAAGTTTGAACATAAAATAAAGTTTTTAAAGTCCTCAAAAATTAGTGTTACTAGTTTTTAATTAACTAAAAATTATGGAAAAATCCCAATAATCTAAAATAGCCTAAAAATAATTCTAAATAAATATTTATATAAGTAAATATACTAAAAAATTTATTTTCTAATTAACTAAGATAATACTCTAAATAAATTCAACATCTATAATAAATATAATAATATAAAATATACACAAATACCTATTTTGGGTGAGGGAGTTTACACATCTGGATGCTGGCCTGATAACTGTTGTTGTAGGAGAACTCCACTAAGTGCAAATGATCTTCCCAAGATCCTCCGAAGTCTAGCATACATGATCTCAACATGTCCTCCAAGATCTGAATGGTGTGCTCCGATTGGCCATCTGTCTGTGGGTGGTATGCCGTGCTGAATTTGAGTTTGGTGCCCAGGCTCCCTTGCATGCTTCTCCAAAAATGAGAGGTAAATCTCGAATCTCGATCCGATACAATACCAACAGGCACTCCATGTAATTTGACGATTTGTCGCATATACATGTCGGCTAGTACCTCTGTGGACTGTCCAACTCTAAATGGCAAGAAGTGTGCCGATTTAGTGAGTCGATCCACTACAACCCATACTGCGTCTCTTCCGCTGGGGCTCCTTGGAAATCCTGTGACAAAATCCATCGTGATATGCTCCTACTTCCATTCTGGTATAGGAAGCGGCTGTAACATACCTGCAGTCCTCTGATGTTCGGCCTTCACCTGCTGGCAGACTAAGCATTTGGCCACAAATCTCGCAATCTTCCTTTTCATTCCATGCCACCAGTAATACTGTCTCAAGTCTCGGTACATCTTTGTTCCTCCTGGATGAACAGAGTACATAGAGCTATGTGATTCCGTCATTAACTCCAGTCTCAATTCTCCGTTTGGAACATATAGGCGATTTCCAAACCTCAACGTCCCGTCTTCGTGTATGCGAAGTCCTGTCTGCATGCCTGCTTTCGTCCTTTCTTTCAACCTTCTAAATCTAGCATCGGTGGGCAATGCCTCCTTAATCTTCTCCACGATTGATGACTTAATTTCAAGATTAGCCATCAAGCCATTCTGTCCTGGTCAGACAACCTCTATCTGAAGCTCCTGTAGATCTCTTAATAACTCGGGCTGCATAGTCAAAAAATAGGCCGTGGGCTTCCTGCTTAGTGCATCTGCTACAACATTCGCCTTTCCCGGATGGTACTGCAGATCTATGTCAAAATCTACCATCAATTCAAGCCAACGCCTCTGCCTCATGTTAAGCTCCTTCTGAGTATATACATACTTCAGACTTTTGTGATCTGTAAAGATGTCTACTTTCTCCCCATAAAGGTAGTGCCTCCAAATCTTCAATGCGAATATAACTGCAGCTAACTCCAGATCGTGTGTTGGATAGTTCTTCTCGTGTACCTTCAATTGTCTCGATGCATAAGCAATGACTTTGCCATGTTGCATCAAAACACATCCCAATCCGCTACCTGATGCATCGCTGTAAACGATAAAACCTCCTGACCCTGAAGGAAGAGTCAAGACAGGTGTTGTTGTTAATCTTTTCTTTAATTCTTCGAAGACCTTCTGGCAGTCTTCGGTCCATACAAACTCCTGGTCTTTGCGTGTCAGCTTCGTCATCGGTTCTGCAATCCTCGAGAAATTTTCTACAAACCTTCGGTAATATCCCGCAAGTCCAAGAAAACTTCTCACCTCTGCAACTGATGTGGGTGTAGGCCAAGTCTCTATTGCCGCAACTTTCTCTGGATCAACCGAGAGTCCTTCTCCTGAGATGATATGTCCCAAGAAAGGTATTTTGTCCATACAAAACTCACACTTACTGAGTTTGGCATATAACTTCTCCTGTCTCAATGTCTCTAACACGATCCTAAGATGCTCCTCGTGCTCTTCCTGGCTCTTGGAATATATGAGGATGTCGTCAATAAACACAACTACAAATTTATCCAAGAACTGATGAAAGACTCTGTTCATTAAACTCATAAACACTGCTGGCGCGTTGGTTAAACCAAACGGCATCACCAAGAACTCATAATGTCCATACTTGGTCCTGAAAGCTGTCTTCGGGATGTCTTTCTTCCTTACTTTGATCTGATGATAGCCGGATCGAAGGTTAATCTTCGAGAATACCCTTGCACCACTCAATTGATCGAATAGATCATCAATGCGTGGTAAGGGATACATGTTCTTGATGGTTATAGCATTTAGTGCCCTGTAGTCAATGCATAACCGTACTGTTCCATCCTTCTTTGGCACAAATAATATGGGTGCTCCCCAAGGTGAAATACTAGGCCGAATAAAACCTCTTCTCCAGAAGGTCGTCAACCTGTTCTTTCAACTCCACTAACTCCTTAGGTGCTAGCCGATATACTGATGAAGTGATAGGCTCTGCTCCTGGAGTTAAGTCTATTGTGAATTCTATTTCCCGATCAGGCGGTAAACTTGGAAGATCATCAGGAAATACATCCACAAATTCTGATATGACTCTTGGGTAACCTGTCTCCTCTTCTACAGATAGTACCCTAAGAGTAGGCTGAACTCCTTGCTCTACTGCTCCTCGAAGAAACTCGAATTCTGGATGTCCAGGCGGTCTAAATATAACCCGCCCAAGTCGGCAATCAAGGGTCGCATGGTACTGACTTAACCAGTCCATACCAAGTACAACATCATAGTCCGGCATGGAAAAGATTAGAAATTGAGCTCGCATTTCTCTCCCACAGACTACTACAGAACATGATCTACAGACGTCACTAACCAGAATAATTCCACCTCCCGTAAGAATTCTCTTCATCTTCGGAAGGGGTGCGGTAGCTACTTTATGGGTGGCTACAAAGCTAGCTGCTATAAATGAATGCGATGCTCCAGAATCAAATAATGCTACAGCTGGTAATGAAGCTACTAAAATAGTACCTGCAATGACCTTGCCCGTTGTAGCCTCCTCCTCAACAGCTAATGTGAATGCCTGGCCTCGTCCCTGAGCTTGGCCTCTCTGCTGCTGAGCCTGCTGAAATAGAGCTGTTTGTGGTGCCAGGGGTGGTCTCTGCTGATTCCCTCCTGGGGCTGGTGGCCTGACGCCTCCAACTCCTGCCTGCTGTGCTCCTACTGCTGGATAAGCTGGTCGTGGTACAGGCAAAGCTAATCTCGGTGCTCCCTCTCTGCGCTCGGTGCAGTCTCTGGTCTGATGCTGGTTGGACCCGCAAGCCAGGCATAGTCCTAACTTGCGTCTGTATTCTCTCTCAATGTGGCCTATCTTGCCGCAGTGGTGACAAGTAGGGAGAGATATGTCCCTGTGTGCTGTCCTCTCTGGCATACTCCTCTGGGTCTGTTTTGCTGAATCCCCATGTCCTGTCCTGGATGGTGCTGAGGTGATAGGCCTCTTCAGGTTCGACTCCCTTCTAGTGACGCGCTCCATGCGTCGTGCTGCTGCGAGAACGTCGGTATAAGATGTAGGTGCGACCGATCCAATCAATCTCTGAAGCTCGAACTTCAGCCCGTCAAAGAACTTCTCAGCTTTCTCTTCCTCTATCGCAATCAAGGTTGGGGCAAAGCGACTGAGGCGAATGAATTCCGCGTTGTATTCTTCCACTGTCATATTGCCTTGGATAAGGCGGTTGAACTTGTCTCTGAGCTCTGACCGTGCTACTGCGGGAATATACATCTCTTTGAAGAGTCTGGAGAACTCTTCCCAAGTGACTCGGTCCTGCCCGAGCCTTCTCTCCTCTGCTAACCACCAGTGATGTGCATTCTCAGTTAACTGCATTCTGACTGCAGTCATCCACTTTTCTCTCGGAAGTTCAGCGGCTTCCAACTGATGCTGTATGTTTATGAGCCATTCATGAACTTCTGTTGGCCCCTCTTTACCAGAAAATGTACGAGGCTTGAGCTGACGGAAGTCGGTGATAGATCCCGTCGTCGATCGCCTCGCTGGTGGATTTGCCTGCTCCAATGCGGATACCAGGCTAGTCCTCAGATACTCTGCCTCCTGGCGATGGACCTCTTGCTGAATCTGCTGCTGGGCTTGCATCATGGCATACATCATCTGGAACATCTGTTGCCCGTCCATGGTTTGTCCGGACGGAAAAACTGGCATCTGGGGAGTGAACTGTGGTGGAGGTGGGATGTCATCTCTCCGGAACCTTGGGTTAGGCTGACCGGTTTGATCGCTCTGCAATGCTTGTCCTCCATTCCCTGGAGTCACTCCGTCTGTGTAAGTAACCACACGTCGTTTGGCGTATCCAAAGAAATCTCGTCTCCGTTCCTGGGATCCATTTCTCTGCAACCAAAAGATAAACTGTAAGAAGGCACCAAGGAATCAACACAGGATGCAGTTCAAGTAACAATTTCGAGTTCGATATAGAGTTCAATAATGGGTTAAATAATGGATGAGATCCTACAATCTATCCTATCCTTAGGGCAGGCTGGTTCAGTTCCTAAGTTGAAACCGAATAATTTAGTCGTAGACCTGCATGGGCCACCACAAAAACTATGTCACGCCCCAGTCCCAAAATACCGTGGGACCAGATACGTGGCAATGGCCAGCAGTACGCACCGATGGACTAACCCAATTTAATGGATCCATCAGGGCATACTTAAGCTGTAATATCAAGTCTACGACAATCATGGCACAACTAATCTCATCCACACAAGACATAAAATATGATCCACAGAATAAATAAGGAATGTAAATCATCAGCTAGTCTCAACAAAGTACTTCGGGGAACAACCCGATAAATGTCTAGTACAATGGTTCAACAGACCAGAAAATAAATGTCTGAATTAAATAATAAATACTGAGCATGAAACATGGATGCTCAGGAGAAGTCTTCGGCTAACACCTCGTCTTCAGATGGCGGTACAGCTCCTGGATCAGTTCCTGCTGCGGTCCCGTATACCTCGGGATAGGTCTCGTCCTCAAATCCTGGGGACATAATCCATATCCAGGTCCTCAGGGGACATAGCAAGGTACAAGAAAATAGACAAGCCAAAATATAAACAGTGCAGCAATAATGAGAATAATAGGGTAAGTATGTAAACATCTGTGTGAATTGCAAGAGAGAACATCAATAGTACTCAGGTTGAAACAACTACAAGCTCTGTGTAGGGGAGCCGGTAGCAGTGATATCATGAGGTGGTCTAGCTCAGCGGGAGACTGAGTAGCCGGCATAACATAATCAACCTGTAGCCTGGGGGTCTCTCCAGCAATAGATGAAACAATAAGGGAATACTAAATAACCAGCTAAGTGATATGCAAGATGAGAGCAGCACTAGAACTCAGGCTGAAGCCACTACAAGCTCTGTGTCGGGGAGCCGGTAGCAGCAGTAATAATGAGTAATGGGCCAAGCTCGGGCTTCAGAGTCTTGTGCCTCACAATAGTAGGGGTGTATATATATGATCAGCCTGTAGTCTGTGTGTCTCTCCCCACCCAATGTAACCACGCATATCATGACCATAACGTCTCATGTCCATGGCAAGCGGGATCATAACTAATGCACAAGTCATAATGTATCTAAAAGTAGAGTATCTCTGTCAAGTCCTGTATCCTATACAGAATTACCACGAATATCTCGGGAAGATCCTGTCTCATGAATAGTGTCAAGTGTCCTGGGTCATAGTGTACTTGGTAAGACAAGTACGAGAAGATAAAGTGTCACGAATATCCATATCTAGATGACAGTACACAACACCGCGTACGGTGTCGGCACCCGACTGATAATCGGACGCTAAGTACGTCACACGGTCCTAGGTTAAGCATGCACAGCAATATAATAAAGCAAGGAAAATATATAACAATACTGCAGAGTTTGGCAAGGTACACTTGCCTGATGTCCGAATGCCAACAACTGTCCCTGTATCAGTGGATCCGGTAGGTACTACTCTAAAAGCTGTAATAAACATCACCAATAGTCTAAGAAGATATCAAATAGCTAGAAACGCCTGTCCTTACGTCCAATTTGGACACAGGGGCAAAAAGGTCATTTTCGGCCAAAGCGGGGTCCACATGTGGGCCACTTTGCACCGGAAAGCGTGATAGGGTCAAAGGTCTCCAAATTCCTCAAACTCAGTGTCTACAAGTCAGGAACGATGATACGAACCCAACGGAACTTCCAGAATTGGATTCCGATGAGCAGATCATAAAATCGTCCGTCAAGTGGAACTTGTGGGGCCCATGATACGCGATTTCGTCAACGTTCTCAGAATCGGACCAAACTTGAGTCACAGGACCAGCGTATTGCTACGAGTCCGATGGCGCAAGTTTCGTCTCGATCTGACGTGTGTACACAAAGTTACAGCATATTCCAGAAGAGTCGGATACGGCGTGTTGTTCGCGGATACGCGTTGATTCCGGGGTGCACGCACCTCCGAATCGACTTCTGCGAAATCCCACACGACCGTATCAACGTCGCGCACGGTTCGGTAAAGACCGTGAGCGACCAAATCGTCCCGTTTGGCGGGACGCACTCAGTTCCGGGGTGAACCAGGGCTTTATTTTTCCTGTTTTTGGATCGCGGTGTGCGATCACCGCAGGACGCAATGCACCGAGCGGGTTGCACGGGCACCGAGAGGGTCATATAGCCTACGCGTAATAACTGACGGAAACTAAAACGGAGTTACGATGAGGAAGAAAACGGTACCTGAACCGAGCTCGGAGAATCTGAGTTTTCACGTGTCCGAGAGTCACTTTGTGTCCTGGTCGTGTCCTCGCGTGTCGGGTTGCTGTGTTCAGACCTAGGGTCTGACTCGGGACAGCGGGGTTTCGTCGGAGGGTGTCGGCTCGGGGAAGGCAGCGGAGCGGTGATTCGACGGCGTTCAGGGACGGCCGCGGGTACCGTGGTCGACCGGTCAGGCACAACGAGGGATGGCTGCTGTGGAGTCGGCCGAGGAGGGAAGTCAGACGACAACGGGGTCGACTCCGGTCCTCAGCGGCTCGGCGGCGCTCGGGGACGGCCGCGGGTTGGTCGTCGAGGCGTCTAGGGTCTGCTCGGTGCTACGCCGGCGGGGTCGGGGCTGACTCCAGGCGGGTCGAGTCCGAAGAGGGATGGCCGGCGAGATGGGTAGCGGCCAGCGGACTCCGGCGAGGTCGAGTCTTCGAAGAGGGATGGCCGGCGAGATGGGCAGCGGCCAGCGGACTCCGGCGAGGTCGGATTGGGGAGGATGAGGGTGAACAGTAGGGAAAGGTAGGGGTCGGCTGAAATAATCTTAGGTTTTGTTTGGGATTAATCTTTAGGGTTTGTTTTCTCCTTTACTAATTATGAAAAGTTGTATTTATAACCATGTGAACTAGGGTTTTGTTGACCTAGGGGTGGGCCTAGGACTTGGGCTTGGGTTAACGCTCCTTGGGCTTGGCCTCGGCTCTCATGGGGATGTTGGACATTTGGCACGAGTTTAATTCGGTTTAATGAGCCAAAAAGTTTTTAAGGCTCAAAATGCGTTTCCGGAGTCCAATAAATTCACCGAAAAATACCCTATGTCCGGTTTTCCATTTTACACCATAAAATCTTATTTCCATCATATTTTGATTCCAAATAACCGCATTTAAAAATCCTTAATTACCTTGGTTCTTTTCCAAACTACCAAAATCCGGGAATATTATTTCAATTTTTTATTCTGAAAAATCAGGGTGTTTATATTATGTGTAACCTCCTTAAGAGCGTTACTTGGACATTTTTTTCTTTCTAGGGACTAAGTCCTTCGAACCTATAGGTCTACCACGCTTCTGGCGTGTAGTAGATTCATTAGTCACTCTGCTATTTTTTCCTACGGGATATCAATTCGACCTGGCGCATTTGCAGCGGGCACATGTGATTTAATCACTTTAGCTGCATCAGTAAATGCATCTGGCATTTGATTTGCAATCTCCTGTAGATGCAATATCCTTCGTACCTCAGTTTCACATTGATTAGTACGAGGATCTAGATGAGACAGAGTGGGATTATCCCATGATAATTCATGTCGTTTATTTATGGCGAATGGTTCTGTAAGAACATTCTTTTCTTTCTTATCTCCCCCTAACGACGGAAATTGTCTCATCAAAATGGCAGTCTGCGCATCTAGCAGTAAAAATATCACCAGTTAAATGTTCCAAATATCTAATGACTGAGGGCGAATCAAAACCAATATAAATTCCTAAATGGCAATGAGGTCCCATTTTAGAGCGCTGAGGGGGGACAATAGAAACATAAACAACACAACCAAATTTACGCAAATGAGAGATGTTAGGTTGATGGCCTGTCACAAGTTGTGATGGTGAAAATTTATGATATGCAGTTGGCCTAACAATGATCAATTTAGCAGCATGTAATATGGCATGTCCCCAAGCTGAAACTGGTAAGTTTGATTGCATGAGTAAAGACCTTGCTATGTGCTGAAAACGCTTAATCAAGGACTATGCTAAACCATTTTGGGTATGAACATGATGGATAGAATGTTCAACTTCTATTCCTACGGAAGCACAATAATTATCAAAAGTACGAAAAGTGAACTCAGCTGCATTATCAAGTCGAATCGTTCTAACATGTTGGTCAGAAAAATGAATCTTAAGCTTAATCAACTAAGAAAATAGCTTTGAAGGAAAATTTTCTAGATGAGAGAAAACATTTGACCATCGACTAGAAGCATCTATTAGAACCATAAAATACCTGAAAGGTCCGCTATCATGATCAATTGGTCCACAAATATCACCTTGTATTCTCTGAAATGGTGGTGATTCACTAGCTATTTTGAGAAGTGGTCTTGTAATGAGTTTACCCTGTGAACAAGCTACACACAAATGTTCAGTAGGAAAGGAAAGACTTTGGTATGATAAATTATGCCCATTGGTATTGTTGATGACCTTTCTTAACATAGTCGATCCTGGATGACCCGATCTGTCATACCAAAGGATTAGATTTCTTGGATCCTTTAGCCTTTTGCTAGTGATGGGATGAGATTCTACTACCTTCAGAGTAGTTTGATATAGCCCCGACGAGTAGTTTGGTATAGTCCCGAGGAGAGATTAACTTGCACTTTTCTAATGTGAGCTTATTGCTTCCAACATTAGAGGTGATACAAAGATACTCTTTGCTATCATCGTTCATGGTTTCAACATAAAATCCGTTCATTCGAATCTTTCTAAAGCTGAGTAGATTTTTATTAGATCTACTAGAGAATAATGCATTTCGAATGACTAAGTGTGTTCCATTTGACAACACAATATCGACTTTACCATAACCTTCTATAATCTGCATGAGTCCAGCAATGGTGATCACCTTGGTTGTATTGAGACATGTTTTGAAAAACTTTCTAGTTTTCAATATAGTGTTGCACTATGTATCAAGCATATGCCATTATCATTGTCCATACCTATTACCGAAATAAAAAATCCGTAAATGGCAGCTTCACTGAGATGCTCTCGCTTATTTTCTCCCGTTAAAGTTTCGTGCTGATAACGTGTTAGAATAAACGTAGAAGAATAAAGAAGAAAATAGGAGAGAAAAAAATCTCTTATTAGTGTAATCACATAGTAGGAGACAAATGCTTTATTTATACAACCCAATAAAGATGTAATACTAATTTCTAACCAATGTGGAACTAAAAATAAAGTGAAAATCAAACCCTTTAATAACTCATGTTATAACAACAATTCAATTGTACTCATGTTATAACAACAATTCAATTGTACTCACCATTTTAAGAAACGCAAGTAGCGACTATGTTATTGAAATATACAGTAACTTACGGGCCAAAACTGTTTCTTGCCAGACTACCATCCACGGATTATTCCAAGTTTCAGCAATTATTCCGACAACCCGGCCTTTTTTTATACATTTTTGTTTCAATTTACAAACAAACTAATAACAAAAGTTCTTTCACCCAGTTCTCCTTTTAGTTGTATGGCCTCATTCTAGTGACCGGATGTCTATACGATGAACCGTCTGCTCTTCCTCTAGTTGATGCTCTCTCGGAGCCGTTCCTGTGCCAGATTCCCCACCTTCTGCCAGAATCAGACGAACCGGTAGGCTGAGGCACAGGCCGCCACCAGCTTGCTTCCCTCTCGACTGGTAGTAACGGGAAGGGAGCAAAGCGATCTCTTCCCCACGTGTGAAAGTGGTCTGCCCTCATGCTCTCGGTCTCTTGGGGGGAGCTGTGACTTGACGAAGCTGTATGTGGGAACAGGTAATAACTCGTGGGATCTAGTTGTGGCATTTGGGGGGGTGCTGTAGGCATTCCCCTCGCTCCTACTCGCCGCAGGCCTGGGAAGATGGTCCCGTGTATGCTTGGGGGATTGTGATGTTGGTATTGCTCGGGAACATGAGGGTAAGACTGAGAATTTGCGAAATACGGTGGAGCCACTGTAGATCTAGAACTTGAGCTGAAAAGAGAAGATTCAAAAGAGAGTATAAATTACTAACTAATGGGCAATGATAAAGATAAAAAAAAAATCAAAATTACAAACAAGCAAAACAATACAATACATGTTTGTAGTTTCAAGGGAGTTGAGTGTCAGACATGAGCAATGCCAATATGTCATAGAACATAATATCTTTGATGAATAGTTCTAGAAAAATTTCCATGACACCAAAGAGTTCTAGATACCATAGAACTATAAACAACTATAGTAGTACCATGGTCTTAAACAAATTCCCGATAAACAAACCTAAGTATCTGTTTGGTTACAAGGGAAGTATGCAAATTTAAAAGTTGGTCATCTGTTTGATTGTAAAGAAAGTATGAAGGCCAAAATAAAACCTTTCCTTAGAAAAGGAAAAAGTAGCAGATTTTTGTTTCATTTGGCTCATCGAAAATATATTTTTTTCCTTCTACATTGAAAAGAAGAAATGATAACCAAACTTTTCTATTTGCCCATCAAGAAAATAATTTCTTTTTGTTTCCTTGCTTTTACAGAATCCTGGAAAGGAAAAATAATACATGCATTTTGCACTAGTTTTCCATTACTCTGAGACAGGAAAACCTCATTATTTAAAGGGCTTCTCTAAATCTTGTAAACTACTTACTAATCCAAGAAAACCCTTGGAAACTACTTACTAATCTGAGAAATTTTCATTGACTCGGAAAAGGGAAGATTTTATTCATCAAAAGAAAGTTCTTCTCCCGATTTTTCTTCAAGCAACTTAATGGATCCCAACTGTAGAAAGGCAAGGAAAGATGACTTTTTCAGAAAAATGGAGCCAAGTCTCTATCATCTTTATATTTTTGAGCAATTACAGCTCTAACCCATCAATAGCAAGAAGCCACCAATTTAAAGATTGTTGTAGCATCATACTGAAAAAACGTGTGAAAAAAACAGTGCAGGAAGATTACATGGATAAAAGAGTAGCTTCAGCAACCAATGTAGATACTATAGAGGAGCAGTGGAGGATAAGATTCATCAAATTGGATTATGTGAGCCCAGAAGACTGTGAGCCTAGGTTTTAAGATAAGAAATAAATGGTGTAAAATCTCAAGAGTTTTAGAGCATATCAATGATAAGAAGGATTAAAAGGGGGTGGGGTGGGGTGGGGTGGGGTGGGGGTGGGGGGGTGGGTGAGTTCTAGAATATCAAATTTAGTAGTTATTAATATTATCACTTACCCATGGTCAAGAGCAACGCGATGAATGGGAGATACTTCCCTTGGTAGATCGTCCAAGTCAAGCCTCACAGACCGAACTGTTGCAGGAGAGTCCATATCCTGATTGGAGCCACTACTATTACTGCTAGGTTGAGAATATATTGGAGAATGGTGTTCCCAATTATGATAGTGGAGATCAACGGCAGGTAGAAGTACACGAGGAGTCTGGACATCAGTTTGTCTAGCGGTGCGACTCCAGTGGTGGTGAAACGTCAGACCGTTAATATGACTTTCAGCGGAAATAGGGTGGTTTGAAGAAGATGGTTGAAGTGGAGGCATGTAAGCCAAGTACGGGCATTGATGAGATGTCGACGAAGTAGCTGGGTCTCCAGTGAACATGGCATGATAACCTACGTCTTGAACTGTAGAGAGAATTATATTTGAAAGAAAAAAAAGTCAACGTTCAAGGAAATCCATGCAAGTGACTCAAGTCCACGTGTGCAAACTTACAAGCAATAGCTGGAGAAGTTTCCCCTTCCCTGCAAAAAACATCAACCATTGAATAAAATCCAAAATGGTCACGGAACCAAAATTGTTTGCGTAAAACCAGATGAAATAATTTGTATAGTGTAGGATAGTGCCTCAAAAAGTTTAAATGTAACGCATGTATGCTAATCATACAGTTTCTTCAACAGAAATGGCTCTCCTTCCTAATCATTCCCAAAGTAAGCAGGACCATCAGGGTATAATGACACGGTACAATGTGTGCCTCTTTTGCAAGCTCACATTTCCTCCTCCATCGTCATACTGACGCCCCATCCTCATGTCTTGCAAATCCACTACATCCAAATCACACTAACCAGTTTTCTCTCTTCATGTTCTCACTCGCAAATAGCCATCCATTGCAACCAGAAGTATATAGCTAATACCACAGAGCTTATTTAGAATAAAGTGGTGCAAGATGGATAAACAAAATTAAAAGGTGAAATGAGATTAGCGGATGGCAGAAAACTAAGATGCAAGAATGATGCCATAGTTTGTGATGGAATGGTTGACCTCATCTCTGAAAAAGGCATGTCAATATTGGTGCTTCAGGATATTGGCAGGTCGAGATGAAGCTATATTGGCAGGTTGAGATGAAGCTGAAATACATGACTTGTACACAATTTGTCAATTACAACAGAAAATTTGTGTTTTAGGCAGACTTTCTCGACTTCTGTGGTCAGGGATATGGGAAACAGGACAGCAGGGACGAGTGGTTTCCAATATAACCAATTTTCATAGTCCATAATTCACATACTATACCACATGATAAAAATAATCATCATCATTATCCCAGCCTTCTCCCATCAGAATGGAGTCGGCTATGGAGTATAAGAAATATCCATATAAAATTTGACAAAGTTTTATGACCGGCTGTCGACCAGACGTCAACTCTCCATGTTGGTGCCAAATTCTTAGCCAAGGTAAATATCATCATGAGAGAGACATGTAATAAAACCATAGTTTGCAGTATCGGCCAACATTGATACAGTATCGGCCAACATTGATACAATACGGCCGATACCGATACCATTTGGCATGTCCCGATATAATACCGACCGCTACCGATATTGACGTTGGGGTCTCTTTCCCAGTCAATTCGGTAGAAAAAAATGAACGGAAATAATAATCCGCAAGAATATAAAAGCATAATAAGGTGGTAAAAGCATGTAAAAGAATAACTTTTACTTATCGCAAGTAAATCAATCAAAAAGGGTGATTATTAATTCTTTCAATTTCAAAACTACTAAGAAACAACACAGAAAATACTTAAAATTATGTCTAAATGTATAAAATATTTTTTTCCTAAATTTTTAATAATTATTTGCTTTTCCATACTGAAAAATCTGATACTCCTATCAGAAACCGTCAATACAAATACTCATAGGAAGGCTCCAATACCTATTCCGATACCACGAACCTTGCATAAAACCTAGGTAGCCATTTGGCAGGTGATTGCAGTTTAAAAATAGTACTCATATCAATTGATATGAGGGAGATGGTGGCATAAACATAATTATTGCGAGCATGCCAATTAGAGAATTAAGATCATATTTTTGAGACCAACATATTGTTGTAGGCAAATGCTTATATTGATAAACATGAGGAAAGCACCTACATGGTGCCATATCCTTATTTTCAATTTTATCTGTCAAAGTAAAACCATGAGAAAACACAAGCAATAATCCTAGATTTCACTGTCGAAGAACAAATGATGATGTTGCTTTAGGATAAACTCAAGTATTAGCATCCTCCTTTTTTCAAAGTTGCCCAAGTGGTTCAGGAATTTTTAAAGCAATACTCTATTCTAGGAACAGGATATGTTCTACGTACACAAATAATAGAATAACAGATGAAGACAAACTCACGTAGACAAAGGTCCAGATCCAGATTTAAATCCAATCTTAAACTTGGTGAAATAGAAAAAAGGATTTAAGAATACCAGTTGCTACAGAGTTGGGTTTGGTTACTACTGCATTTTTGCCTAGGATAGGTACACACATTTGATAAAACGTTGAAACAACTAGGGAGTTGCAAATTTAGACTCCATGAGGAGAGTCTGAATATACAATCATGAAGTGAAGAAAAGAACGATCTTAGCAGAACTAGCAACTGCAAAGCCAGACGGCATTTTGTTTGTTGATCAACTATAGAAGTAACAACTTCCAAACCATGAATGACATAAAGCACATAAACAACTCGCTAGTTTAATATGGAACAGCATGTCAACATTGTCACGACACCAGTGCTATTAACGAAATTTGGATGTAGATTAAGATCAGTCAAGCCAAAGTATGAACCTGGTTCAATTTTATCCACATCCTAAGTGCAAGATCGAGAGTTCATAGACTACTAATCTTTCTCATGATGGTGAGAAAGAAATTTAGTAATCAGGTAGGTTGCATTAGGATATCAGAGGCACTCATATAGACAGTGTTCTAAAAATTGGACTAGGTGGCCGCCTACAGCCTGCCGCACCAAAAACCTCCAATTCGGCCCTCCTAGGCGCCTGTTCGGGCCTGTTCTGCCAATTCGGTCGAGGCGGAAAATTTAAAAAAAATCAAAAATTTCAAATTTCAAAAATTTGAAATTTTAGATTTGAAATTGCAAAGAATATTAAAAAAAAAATTTCAGATTTCAAAAAATTCAAAAGATATGCAATAAAAAATAAAAAAATTTCCAAAAAAAAAAATCAAATTTTTTTAAAATAAATTAGAACTGAAAATTCAAATATAAAAAAAAAATTATGTGCGGCTGCCTAGGCGGCCCTTTGGCACACCGAATCCGCCTAGCGCAATTTATAACATTGCATATAGATCGACGTAGATGCATCGAAGGTGAGGATAATATGATTCTAATTGAAGATGAGCAAATTAAAGACGAATGAGAAGCATTTTCTTAGTTAATGAAGATTTGATAAGAAATATGTTAGATTAAAAGCAATCTTAGAAGATCAATTTGGATATCAGCTGATAAGGTAAGGGCCTTTTACCTAAGAAACCCAAAGAAGTGTGTGAAGAATCTTCAAATAAGCCTCGTAGTTTCACACTTCAAGAGATAAATTGGTATTTACTAAGGAAAAAGTTGTGCATAAATACGTTAGTTAACTATGATGTGTAGATGCCACAGAAAGAGCCATTCCCGTGTAGCTGTAATACAAGAAACTAGGATCATGGTGGGACAAGGTTCAGCGCAATGTCGAAAGCTACTTACGCTAGCCATAAAACTGTTCTGAACCAAAATTTCTAGACGTATCATAGGATGCTGAGTAAGGGACAATGAAAAATTGGTAATAATTATGAGAAGGGTTTCTAACTATGTTTCACGGACACAGCACCTATTTTGGTGCGTCCAAGTATATTTTGGAGTGTCTGGGTTCCGAAACGACACGGCCAACATTTTGCAGTGTCTGCACTTCCTAGGCGTCTAAGAACATTCTATCTATGTTACATTGCATCTCCTGGTGCATGAGTGTGATGTGGTTACATGTTTTGCTATTAGAGGACTACTCTTGAAAATTTATGACATGCCATACATGACCAATCTCAAAGCAGCTTTGGATCTCTGTTGAAACTGAAACGAACAAATAGCAGCTGGTTTGTAGGGTACTGCCAGACAGGCACATACTTTGGTGAGTAAACATAAAATTATATAAAACGCTAATAAGACTCAAGATTCACGATAGTAAGCCTCAATATTCAAATACAAGTCAAATAAGAAAGAAAATACAAGAACAAAAAACAAGTCTTGCAATGACTGAATAGAGGATGGCATAGAACAAAACTAAGATTGAAAGGATATGTAGTTATGTACAATGAACTGAGTAGGTCCAAGGGATTTTGGACAGCAGTTGTAAGGAAGAAATATTAACAGTGCATAATACATTATTTTAGTAACAAAAAAGAAAAGGATTTATAGGAATGTGCTCAACAATATCAACTATGTCGTGTAATATCCTAAAGATCCATCTTGACCAAAAAATTGGTGTGCTACTATAAGCAGTTTTTTTCTTACGAAATCTTGGTGGGCATCCTAGCAAAAAAACAAATAAGAAAAAAAAGATATCTTGGTGAGCACTACCTTATGGAAGCTATATACAGTTATTTTTAGCAGATAGTGCATCTTTCCCGAATTTTCTCTCTATTCTATTCTCCACTCTTGTGTTCCTTCCTGTACTTATTTGCTGGACAGCAGACTGATGTATCTTCCATAATTCAAGAACCTACTCCTATAGATTTGAACAAAATACAAATCCTTTCTGAATGAAACTTCAGCTAAAGACTTCCAAGTGTCAGAATACAGATCTGCAAAACTGGAGGATTCTCTCTGTTGGTGGACTTAGTTCCTGCTTAATACTAAAATGTCTAATGACAGTAACAAGACTTTTATTCTAGAAGTCGATTCTACTAAGCAATCATCATTGTTTTGGTTTTGAATCTGAACACACCTACTCAACGTCACTCAGTTGAATGGCTTAATCAAAGCCTAACTTCAATCTGACATACAGTGTTCTAAATGGCGGTTAAGGTGGCCGCCTAGGCGGTGCCTAGGCAGTAGGCGGTCTCTCTCCGCACCGCTTTTGCGGTAGGCGGTGGACTAGGCGGCCAATCAGAGGTTTGGCGGCGTAGGAGGAGGTGAGACGGCGTAGGCGGATGTCTAGGCAGAGCAATACCTAACAATATATTTTGGTCAAAAGATTTTGCAAGCATTATGGGCCCCTATGGTTCACTTTACAAGACTAAAATTTCATAAATCTTCGTTCTACAACTTAGTTATGCATGAAACAGCCTTAACTATGCATATTAAAAAAAAAAGTGATAACATAGTAAAAAAAAAAATCCAAAATGTATCAACCGCCTAGGCGGCCTAGGCTGTAGGCGGACTCTCTTCGCCGCGCACCCGCCTACCGTCGTTTAGAACCCTTGCTAACATGTTTTGTCGAGAACCTTATGTGAAAATTATGCAATGAGATGAATGCAAATGACATGCAACAGCATCAAGGGATCAAAAGAAAAATAAGAGTTTTTGATTTTAAACTCCACCAATCGACAACAAATTTGTTTTACTTGACCATGGCTATAAGCACTTTTCAACAAACAACAAAACACAATGATTAGATGAAGTAAAGGAATTTCTTTCCTTAATAAATAGAAAATTAGAGATCATATCATTAAAATTACTTATAGGAGGTTATCTCCCAATGACACTACAAGCAAGTGCAAATTGTACAAAAAGAAGTAGAAGAAACAATGTCTACTAAGGTAAATCCAAGTAATTTTTAGAAACCACAGAATTGTGTACCCAATTATGGTGCTTGGTTTCCCTGGAATGCTGAAATACATTAAGTTCAGTCCTTGTTCTTTGGATGAATATATGTGGAGATCAGCCACGAAGAGATGTACCTAAGATTATCTTTTGAACCCTTGTGACATAATCAAGTAACCCAAAATTGGAATTCAAACCTTTCGAGGCAAATTATAATATTTCTAAGTAGAACTAGAGTTCGGAGAATTAAACCTTCTACACTGAAACTCATTCACGTCTTCCAACAAAGATGGGATTCACAATATGCATGGATGGATCCCATAATCATGAGTAACCAATAACAAGGTTTTTGAACAAAACTTGAAATGAAATCGTGGAGTTCCAATTACTGAAAATGATAGGAAACTTAAAACCCACGCTTCCCAAGAAATCCAACCATAAATTTCAATATGAAGTACATAAGAACTCATCATATAAATGAACCAGATAAGGTATGATTATAAATATTAAACTAGAGGGGGAGAGATGACTATTTAGTTCAATTATCCAAGAGAATTGACTCAAGTAGCTTTCAACAGTTAAACTTTAACAATGACAACGTGAAATGCAATTAAATAGCAAAAAACTTGATTGGTACTATAACCCATGAAACCCTGGCACAGTTTTTCTCAACCATACATGCATTCATGCATACTGCATACACATGTGAAAGACCAATAACTAAGAGTGCATTGGTTATGAAAAAGATACTATAGCAATGGTGAACTTACTCAAATGATGGTAGCACACGTGCTAATCTACTGTAGGGGCACCAGTGAACTCCAAATGGCTGCAAGAAAACATTAATGTCATGATCTCACTATATATTTGATTACCCCTGCATGCACCTATTTCAGCAAAAACATCAATGCTATTAGAATTCAATATGTTGCACAGGCAAGACAGAAGGTGACACAAGCAAGGCATATATTTTGGTGCGTCCTAATGTACTTTGTAGTGTGTCCATGTCGTGGTCTATGTGCCTCCGGAAACTATGCGACAGAGAACAATTTTTGGCGAGTCCATGTGTAGCAATCCAGTGATACAAAACAATGAAACATATCAACCCAAGTCTAGGAAAGTACACCATAATATCAAGTATAGTCTCTCAAGTGTACAACACCAAAAACAAAACAGCAAAATGCAATCCTCTTGAACAAAGGTCCGTAAAACAAGCAGAAGAAGAAAATATAAATGTGTAATCACATGAACAGCACTAGCTAGTCACTGTTGTTGAGTGGATACACCCCAGGAGGACCGTATCCGTGGCCGACCCGTATCCGACACGTATTGCGCACGATACTTATTTGACAATCCTGTCAGATATGTCTCGCCCATGTCTAGGCTCCAAAGAGACAAAAAACATACTTGAAAGTAATCTTTAACATATTTGTAATCATGTCAAACATAATTGCGACATGAGAAAGTAACATTTCTTTGCATCAAATCTTCGTAGAACATTTTGGAACCTGGTTACTACCCAAAATGTGCTTAAAGATAGATATAACTAAGATGTAATATAAAAAAAATGTATAAAATATGTTTTCACGTGTAAATATAGCTGTATCCACGCCGTACCGGTATCTCAAAATTTTCCTAAAATCCCGTATATGGATCAGTATCGTGTCTGTATCAAAATCCGTATCTGCAACCTAGCTAGTCACTTGTGTCTGTGCAATGTTGGGTTGTGTCAACTCAGTAATTTATAGATCAAGAAGAAGACACTAAAATTGAAAGTAAGCAGAGTTTAAGAGTAAAGGAGCAGAAATTTATTTATAGCTTTGATGATAAACATAAAAATGGTAACCCAACTAGAATCAAACTATCACACAACTATCAAATGAAACATTAACAGAAATTTCAAGTAAAAAATTGCTAGATATCTAAAATCATAGATATACTCGGACACTGATTTGAATAAACACTCGTGAAACTCTCTCTCTCTCTCTCTCTCTCTCTCTCTCTCTCTCTCTCTCTGAGAGAGAGAGAGAGATCCCATATTCCCTATAAAAATAGCAAATTGATGAACTACATATTTATTCCGTATCTTTGCATGTAATGAACGTATATGTCCATTCATGACTACCGCCTTTTAAACTCGTTAACATCTCATAGTTAGCTACAAACTAGCATGCAGCATTTCCATTGCAGAATCGATAATGCAGCAAGTCTAGGTTAAATAAAACTGCAAGAAGAACAAACTATTGTAGAAGTGGTAATAATTTAGCCCTTTTGAGTAATATTTAGTGTTTTATTGCAAAGCACCTATTTAATCAATCTAAGCAGTGAGCTGAATGGAGGCACTGATAATAGGAGAGGTCGCAGATATAAGATAATGAGAAATTTGACAAGAGAAAACACAATAATGAATCAAACTACATGAAAAAACTGATACAAGGAAATATAGACGAGAAGTATAGGTCAGATAAGTTGCAAAGCACCACCTGAACAAACATTTAAAATATGAAAAGAACTATATAACTTCATATAGCTGCTGACGACCACAAAAAATTGGGGTAAAGGCATTGGTGACGTTGTTGTAACTTCATAGCTTTGTATAACTAATAAGTCAATTTAAATACTACACAATAATACCGCTTTGAGTCGAACAGACATGGGAAGTTGTAGGCATTTAATTTGCTACACATACGAACACAGAATATCTTGTTCACTTCCAACCAATAATTAATGCTTTCACTACATGATTTGAAAGAGATAAAGCATCAGTAGTTATACCATTTCTGAGTAATTAAAATCGTAGAGATCTTCATCATGAGGCCACTCATCAAAACGGTCTGCCAGTAAGCGAGAACCATTTGAATAGAGCCAATTGCCTTTCCCAACTTCTCGACAATTTGGGCATTGCATTACTCCTTTAGCATTAAAAGCTGAACCAATGCAATCTGGAAATTTTGGGAAAGAGAGGTAATCAAACTTTGTGGACTAAGTCAAAGTGATGTAATCTATTGTTTCAGAAAAATGCAATACAGCGCATACATTACGTTGTGATATAAATACATAAAGGGGAAAGGGAACCAACGAAAAAGAGCATATTGAACTCATTATTCTACGAGTTCTAAACATAACTGTAAAGGTAGACAAACACACACACACCCAAAATAAAAAAAAACTTTCACAGCAGCTGTCTGATTTCTCATCACAGACCATCATCAAGGTAGAGAGAAAATAAAATGTGCTAGGCCTTATGGCAACCCTATAGGGGATGAATAAGGTTGATAGGAAATTTAAACTAAATACGCAATAATAAAACTTTAGCTACACTTTAAAAAATAAAGTGCGAGAATATGCGCAAGAGCAAAGAGATAAGCACTTAGGCTGGTTTGCACTCCCGAGGACTAAGTCCAAAACCTAAGATACCACTTATAACTTTTCAACACGTGAGAGAAACAGCCTCTATGCAACAAAGTTCTCAATCGTGCAGAGCCCAGAAGACTTCTATGAAGCCTACTTAGCATAAAGGCCATCCCAAAGCCGACTTTTTCAACATACTAGAGCATTCCCCCTAGTATTTACCGGTCAATTCCCCCGGGTGCAGAAGCACCACTTTCAGAAGCCTCCGCCCTCCCTTGATTGCTACAAGAGATAAACCCTTCCTCGCGGAAGTCACAGCACCTTAGCCGAATCGAAAGATGAAGAGGTCAAGTGCTAACAATAAAAACAAGTATGTTATTCGATCTCCCTTGTACGCTCTTAAAAACTCTCTAATATGAGTATAAAAGTAGGTTGTTGCACTAGAGAACGAGGGTAAAAATAATGGATGAGAAATAAATAATTAGCTATATATATATATATATATATATATATATAGAGGAGCGGATGAAAAGACCCGCTCTTGGAGCCCCACCGAAGCCCCCCCCCCCCCCCCCCCCCACCATCGGATCGGAGGGCCCGCGTGGGGGCCACGTGATCCAACGGTTGGGAGCGGCACGGCTCCCGCGGGGCTCCAGATCTGCTCCCTTTATATATATATATATATATATATATAGTTCGCACTATCGATATTGGAACTTGTGAGTTATGAGTATCAGTATCAACAACATCGGGAGTTTCGACAGTTTCGGATCGGAGTTCTTGGTTTCGGAAGTCGAAAGATAAAAGAAGCAAATTAAAAAAAAGAAGTAGAAAAGTATTTTTTTTATATTTAGGCATTATGTTATGTATTATTTGATGTTTCCTTTACTTTTGGATGGAACAAAATTTAATATTGTTGAATTATTTACCCGTAATAGACATTGTTATGAACGTTTTGAATTTATAACACACAACTTCAATAAATAGTAATAATTACATTAAGTCAACATGAAACTTTATCGACACACTCTAGCATGTTAATCTACGACACGTTAATCATTGTGTCGACATTGTTTTTTTAACATAATTCTCTTTTTTCTTATTTTTCTTTGCTAAATTGACTGAAAAAGAGAGCCACAGTTTTGGTATCGTCATGTATCGTTATCAAAAAATTTTCAAACCGATATTATACAACTTATATGTATCAGTATCGACCGATACTGCGAACCTTGATACACACACACTCCCCATTCAAAAGAATTCCTACAATGCAACAAGCATAATTGACCGACTTTGTACGATCGCATTGATTTGACCATTCATCAAGTCGGTCAACTGCTCAGTACCACACAGTCGCATGGTAGACAAAATTTCTCCTGTCAGTGGGACCAAAAATCCCGATTAGTGCACGACATTTTTGTAGTTCTCAAATTTTGATGTTTAAAATGCAGTTTTCTAGGTTGTATGTCTAATATAAATCCTGATGCTTTATTATGAATTTATTTTGGTTAATTCAACAAAGTGTCCCTTAATCCTAGTTCCATACATTACATAAATGTGCTAGCTTGACTGAGTGGCATAATGTATCCTTCACTCTTGTCCATACTACCTTGACCTGTGAAATGCCACCATGATTATGACTTGAACTTAATGCATGCAATGTGCTTCACTTCTTGCCACTGAAGCATAGTTAGTGAGATCGTAAATAAAGCTTCAATATGACCGCCTTCCAGCCTCCATGTAAGCTTAACAACGTTACTTAAGACATGTAACCTGTACTTATGCTCAATTCAACTTATTGATAATTTGGTACCATAACCAATCTAGTTAGCTATCATCGTAACCAACCACATTGAAATATGTTGGTGTCAACAAATGTGCATTGCCACCAAACTATGTAGAATGCAAACAAGAGTCACTCTCTTGAATCAAGATCCAGTTTCTTTTTGAGCCAAAGTGGAGAGACTAGCTAGAAAAGACTTTTGACTCCTTATCAAATAAAGATTGAAATGAGAGATCTTTCATAGTTCAAAGGATCAGCCGATACTGGTTATGTATCAGCAGTTGTATCGTATCAATTTTGACATGTCCCAATCTGAAACCTACCGATACCGATGGATACTAACTGATACCGATGTTGGGGTGTCTCTTTCCAATCAACTGTGCAGAGAAAAGTTGAACAAAAAGGAGAGAAGTAGGGGAAAATAGTATCAATACAATGTTCCGGTTGTGCCGAAGATTGACAATCACATTGTAATCATTATTATCGTTTAAGTTGTATATCTATAAATTCACAAAATTCGTCCATAGTAATATCGTTTCATCCAAAACAATTTACTATGGTTGTATGATTTTTAACTTAACAGATAAACAATATATCCAATGCGATTGAAAGATTCAACAATGTTAAAAATTGTTCAATATAAAATTGACGAGATACAACAATATAATATTAAAAATTGTGTCAATGTATCAAATTTATTTTTTAGCTTTTAAAATACTTCTTCATTTATGGCTTTCTGAAATGAAAAGCCCAACACTCTAATCCGAAACAGCCGAAACCGCTACTTAGGAAGGATCCAAGACCAATTTCGATACTGGTATGACAAATTCCTTTGACAAAAAACATGACAAATGAGAGAGTTCTCCTCCTTCGATGAAAACGTTGCCAAGGTTGGAACAGTCAATACCCAGGTAGAATATGTAAATACCTATGTACATGCATAAATACATATTCCTCCCAACCCTTCAAAATCTAGGGGTGATTGAGTTTACTATGCAAAGTTCTGTGAATTATGCAAGATAAAATCTAAAAGCAGAAATAATCCAGTTCCTCCTAACCACTAGGTACTAATTGGTTAGTTTTTTATACACACTAAATCACCTCTAAGTTAATTTTCTCTCTTTTCATTGTTCTGCCAGAGATAAATCAGCTCAGCAAATAACTCTTTCTTTGCCTGTTAATAGGACATGTCAAAAGGAAATTCAATATTCTCCCTCCCACACAATGACCAACAGCTAAGGAGGGAAAGTTAAAAGTTTGGTGGCGACCACAGCCACTTATGATTGGATTGGATTAACATATTGGATCAAATCATCACATAGGTTTCAGTGTATTTGCAGTGATCGTGTCCATGCAACAAAATCCCTAGCATAATTTGGTACCCTTTGCAAATTATACATATTATCTGATGGGAACGGGGTCCATCCCCATGATGGAACAACATGGATTTGATCCATGGAAATCGGTCACCCATGATCGGGTTCGGCAAAGTACTTAGCCATTTTTCTGGGTACAGTTTCTGTGACAAGATTCAATTTTGGAATGCTGTTTTAGATATGTTGCAGTTATTATTTGGCTCGGTCTTCAATACGAAAGTTGTACAAAAAAGTTTTCTCTTTCATCCAAGTTTTGAACTAGGTCATTTAGAGGTGTATAGAAGAAGTTATGAGCATCTGAAGTAGCTTACTTGTTCATAATATGCATGTATTCAGCTTGCATGTAACATTGATGCATTGCCTTTCTCCATGCATTGGGAGATGGAAGAACAAATCTTAGGAGAAGGAAGGGCTGCCCTTTGGACTTCTGCATGCAACGCAACGAATGTGGTGTACCCAAGAGGCATATCCTCCCTATAAATAGAAGGAAGATGGTGAAGGTTGAACACAACACAACCACACCCAACTTGTAATCCTCATACTTGTAATTCACCTCAAGTGAGTTTGAGAGAGAGAGTGATCCTCAAGTAAAGTTATATCAATTTGAGAGGAGCCATTTTGTAATATTTCATTTGATTATAGTGAAACCGGCGAAGAAGGGGCGGACGGAGGACGTAGGCTCAAATTGAACTGATCCTCGGTAAATTTTGTGTGTGCAATCTTTCTTATTCTCTTTTCTCTTCCATTTTTATTTTATTCTCATCTTATCACACATACGGAAAAGGTCTTGTTTTTTCCAAGAGTGGTATCAGAGCACAGGTTGCTAATCTTCTTGTGTTGAGATGAAGACTCCCATCGGTGGCATTCGAATGATCTTCTTGTGTTGAGATGATAGACATTATTTAGTGCAAGGACCTCTACGCACCGGTTCAAGGTGAATCTTCCAAGTTCCATGAGGGCGAAAGATTGAAAGAAGCTTGACCAGAAGACCATCGGCACCATTCGACAATGGATGGATGACACTATGTTCCACCATGTGTCAAATGAGACTTCGGTGAACAGCTTGTGGAAGAAACTTGAGGAGGAAGACCGCCGTCAACAAAGCTTTCTTGATTCAGAAGCTTGTCAATCTCAAGTTCAAGGAAGGTGATTCCATATCTGAACATCTAAATGAAATTCAAAGTATTGTAAATCAACTTGCAGCCATGAAGATGGTGTTGGACGACGAGCTTCAAGCCCTTCTTTTGCTTAGCTCGTTACCGGATAGTTAGGAGACTCCGGTGGTGTTTCTTAGTAACTCCGCAGCTGACAGATTGTATCCATAAACCAAGTTACAAGCAGCCTTCTGAATGAAGAAATCCAAAGAAAGTTCTCTGAATCCTCCCATTCTCTGTCCTTGTTACCGAGAATAGGAAAATGAGCAAAAACCGACAGCCTCATAACCGAGACAAGTCGAGAGAAAAATCAAAGGCTAGGAAGGACATGTAAGCCCCCTGATTTTCAGAATTTTAAATTTGGATTTTTTTTCCCCAATTTTTCTGAAATTTTCGGGAATTGAAACCTAGGCCTTTGGCAATTTAATAATTTTTAATTTCGGTTAATTCCTATTAAAATATTATGAAAATAATATTTTATGGTGTAAAATGGAAAACCGGACATAGGGTAATTTTCGGTGAATTTATTGGACTCCGGAAACCCGTTTAAAGCCCTGAAGACCCATGTAGATTTTAAACCGAATTAAATCCGTGCCAAAGTCCGACATCCCCATGAGAGCCGAAGCCAAGCCCGAGGAGCGTTGGCCCAACCCGAATCCTAGGTCAAACCCTATTTCTGCATGTATAAATACAGGTTCCCCTAGTTTTCTCCACAAAGAAAAGAAAAAGAATAACAAATAATTAAAATCCCTAATACTAATCCCCTAACCCTAACCCTAACCCTAACCCTAAGCAGCCGCCGTCCCCAACTCGACTCCGCCGCCCGGACAACCCCCGACCACCCTCTCCTCCGTGCTCCTCCCAACTCCGACGGCTCTCCCTCCCCTACTCCACCTTCCCTCTCAGCCTCCGCCGAGCAGCTGCCGCCCCATCTCCTCGACCCGCCTCAGATCCGCTGCCTCCTTCCTCCCGTTCGGCTCCGCCCGACGTCGAGCCCCGCAGTCGCCGGAGCTCCTTCTCCCCGCCTGAGCCACTTCATCCCCTCCGACGCCGAGAAGCCCCGCCCTCCAGCGCTGCCACCACGAACCGCCCACCTCGCCGCATCAGCAGACCCAGCCGATTTCTCCCCAGCCTCCGGCCGCTCGAGCCCATCTCCTCCACCGGCCAGAGCCGGCCGGCCGCCCTGAACCTCCCTGAGCCACTCGCCTCCACCGTGCTCAAGCCGACTCCGGCAACATCCAGCTAGTAGATGCCCTAGGAGGACACAGTACTCGCAGCCGGACACGGACACGGACAAGACACGGGAACAGTGTCAAATTGACACAAGGATACGAAGAAACCTCAGTTTCCAGAGCCCTGTTCAGGTAGCGTTTTCTCTCACCTCGTAAATCCGTTTTTAATTCCGTCAATTGCGTTGCGAAGCCTGTATGACCCTCTCGGTGCCCGTGCAACCCGCTCGGTGCATCGCGTCCTGTGGTGATCGCACACCGCGATCCAAAAACAGGAAAAAAGATGCCCCGTTCCACCCCGGAACTGGGTACGCCCCGCCAAACGGGACGACTTGGTCGCACGCGGTCTTTACCGAATCGTGCGTGACGTTGATACGGACGTGTGGGATTTCGCAGAAGTCGATTCGGATGTGCGTACACACCGGAATCAACGCGTATCCGCCGACACCGCCCCGTATCCGTCAATTCTGGAACAAGCTGTAACTTTGTGTACACACGTCGGATCGAGACGAAACTAGCGCCATCGGACTCGTAGCAATACGCTGGTCCTGTGAGCCAAGTTTGGTTCGATTCTGAGAACGTTGACAGAATCGCGTATCGTGGGCCCCACAGGCTCCACTTGACGGGCGATTTTGTGATCGGCTCATCGGAATCCAATTCTGGAAGTTCCGTTGGGTTCGTATCATCGTTCCTGACTTGTTGACACTAAGTTTGGCGAATTTGGAGACCTTTGACCCTGACACGCTTTTTGGTGCAAAGTGGCCCACATGTGGATCCCGCTTTGGCCCGGAAATGTCATTTTTGCCCTTGTGTCCAAATTGGACTTAAGGACAGGCGTTTCTAGCTATTTGATATTTTCTGAATCTAATGGTAATGTTTATTTCAGCAACCGGAGTAGTATCTGCAGATCACACTGAGACCAGAGCTACAGTTGGATCCAGGACCCCAGGCAAGTGTACCTTGCCACACTCTGCAGTATTGTTACATATTTTCTTGCTTCATTATATTGCTGTGCATGCTTAACCTAGGGCCGTGTGACGTACTTAGCGTCCGATTATTAGTCGGGTGCCAACATCGTACGCGGTGTTGTGTACTGTCATCTAGAGATGGACATCCGTGACACTTTACATTCTCGTACTTGTCTTACCAAGTACACTTTGACCCAGGACACTTGACACTACTCATGAGACAGGATCTTCCCGAGATATTCGTGGTGATTCTGTATAGGATACAGGACATGGACATTATATTCTTAGATATAGTATGACTTGTTGCATTAGATATGATCCCGCTTGACATGGACATGAGACGTTATGGTCATGATATGCGTGGTTACATTGGGTGGGGAGAGACACACAGGCTACAGGCTGTTTCATATATCTATCTACTACTATTGTGAGGCCTCAGACTCTCGTAGCAGAGCTAGGCACATTACGTGTTTATTACCGCTACCGGCTCCCCGACACAGAGCTTGTAGTGGCTTCGGCCTGAGCACTAGTGATGCTCTCACTTGCATTTTCACATAGATGGTTATATAGCTTACCCTATTTATTGCATTCTCTGCTGCACTGCATTTATTTTGGCTTGTATTTTTTTTACCTTGCTGTCCCCTGAGGACCTGGATCCGGACTTTGTCCCCAGGACTAGCAGAGGAGATCCACCTAGAGATATACAGTACAGGAGCATTATCAGGAGCAGAAGCAGGAACAGGAGCAGATACAGGAGCTGTACCGACATCTGAGGACGAGTTCATACCCGAGGACTTCTCCTGAGTATTGGCGCGAGATATTCTTTTATTTCTGTTTCAAGTTATTCTTTCCAGTCTATTTCATTTGATGTAGCAGACATGTTCTCGGATTGTTCTCCGAGACACTTTTTATTGTGATTTTTCAGTTTATTTATTTACATTATTCTGGCATTTGATCTGTGATTATCTGTTGTGGATGAGATTAGTATAGACTGAGACTCATATCATTGGAACTACTTATTGTTGTATTACAGCTTAAGCATGCCCCGATGGATCCATTAAATTGGGTTTGTCCATCGGTGTGTGCTGCTGGCCATTGCCACGCGTCCGGTCCCGCGATTTTTGGGACGGGGGCGTGACAGGACATTAGTTGCTATCATTGCGGGAAGAATGGACACATAAAAAGGGAATGCCGCAAGCTCAAGCGAGTACAAAAGGAAGAAATGACCAATGAGAAGCAAGAAAAGAATGAAAGGGTAGCCATTGCCACTGACAATGAAATCGTGCTTTTCTCGGCATGTGAAGAAGACTGTGCAAATCTCACTTGCCAAGACTCGGAATAGGTGATTGATTTTGGTGCCTCCTACCATGCTACTCCTCGGAAGGACTACTTCACTTCGCTTCGTGAAGGTAACCTTGGAACGATAAAAATAGGTAACAAAAACTCTTCTCAAATTCTTGGCATTGAAAATATTTGTTACCACCAAGGTTGGAACAAAGGTGGTTCTAAAAGATGTTAGATTTGTGCATGATCTTCATCTCAATCTTCTCTCCACCGGCAAGCTTGATGAAGAAGGATACACAAGCAGCTTTGGTAAAGTATGCTGAAAGCTTACCAAAGGATCACTTGTACTGACGAGAGGAAAGAAGTGTGGAACTCTACAAGACTCAGTTCCACTCAGAGAATGATGAACTTGGAACAGTAGTATATACCTCTATGGGTTTGTGGCACAAGTAGCTTGGCCACATGAGCGAGAAAGGATTACAAATTCTCGCAAGACGACAACTACTTCCATCCATGCAAGGTACAACACTATCCCACTGTGATCATTGCTTGATTGTGAAACATTGGGTAGCTTTTGTTAAAAAGCATATCAAAAGGAAAACCGACATATTGAACTGTCTATTCAGATGTGTGAAAATGTAAAAATCTTTAGTGATACCTCCTACTTTGTGACCTTCATAGATGATGCATCTAGAAAGGTGTGGGTGTATGTCCTAAAAGCCAAAGATCTATGTCTATAAAGTTTTCAAAGACTTCCATACCAAAGTTGAAAGAGAAACCGGGAAGCTCTTGAAGTGAAATCACACGGATAATGGTGGTAAGTATACTTCAAGGATGTTTGAAGACTATTGTTCTAAATATGGCATTAGACACCAAAAGATTGTCCCACACACACCACAACACAATGAGATTGCAGAAAGGATGAACCGCACAATTGTGGAAAGGATAAGGAGTATGCTATCCTTAGCTAAATTACCAAAAATATTTTGGGAAGAAGCAGTACGAACGGCCTGCTACTTGATAAACTTATCCCCCTCGGTTCCTTTGGATGGAGATATTCCTGAAATGGTTTGGAGTAGAAAGAATATTTTCTATTCCCACTTGCGGGTGTTCGGGTGCAAGGCCTTTGTGCATATACCTAAGAAGAAGAAAAACAAAACTTGATGATAAAGCCATTCGATGCATCTTCTTATGATATGGAAATGATGAATTTGGATATAGGTTGTGGGATCCTAAAAACAAAAAAAATTGTGAGGAGCAGGGATGCATTTTGTGAAGATAAAACATTTACTGATTTTGAAAAAGAAGAGCAACAAAACACACATTGTCCCTGATCCAATCTACACACCTATTGTTTTTCCTTCTACACCAAAAAATAATGATTTTCAAGATGTGCAGGAAGAAGAAATTACAGGTTCTCCAGATTTTGATCAGGGGGAGCATGAACATGCAAAGCCACCTCATATGGATCAACCATAAGCACCTCAGTTGAGACAGTCGGAGAGAGAACAACAACCCTCAACAAGATATCCTATTTCAGAGTATACTATGGTGACTGATGTAGGTGAACCAAATTTTTTTCATGAAGCACAAGTTCATTAAGATCGTGCCAAGTGGAAGAAAGTCATGCAAGAGGAGACGGATTCCTTACATAAGAACCACACTTATGACTTGGTGGAGCTACCGAAGAACAGAAAAACCTTAAAGAGCAAATGAGTGTTCAAAATCAAGAATAAAGGAAACAGCCAAGTCAAGTACAAAGGTCGCCTTGTGATGAAAGGTTTCAGTCAGAAACAAGACATTGATTATGAAGAAATATTTTCTCCTGTTGTGAAGATGTCTTCTATTCGGATCATTCTTGGTCTTGTTGCTTCCTAAGATCTTGAAGTTGAGAAGTTAGATGTTAAGACAACATTCCTCCATGATGATTTGGCAGAGGAAATCTATATGGAGCAACCAGAGGATTTTAAGATAAAGGACAAGGAACACTTGGTTTTTGCAAATTGAAGAAGAGCTTGTACGGGCTCAAGCAGGCACCGCGACAGTGGTATAAAAGGTTTGATTCTTTTATACTTGACCATGGATACAAAAGAACATCTGCAGATCATTATGTTTATGTCCAGAAGTTCTCTGATGATGATTTCATTACTCTCTATATGTTGATGATATGTTTGTTGTTGGAAAAGATGTCTAAGATTGACAGGTTGAAGAAAGAGTTGAGCAAGCCCTTTGACATAAAGGACTTATGAGCAGCACATGTACTGGGAATGAAGATTTCTCGGGACAGAAGTGCGAGAAAGTTGTAGCTATCACAAGAGAGATACATTGAACGTGATCTGGAGAGGTTAAATATGTTGAACTCTAAGCCAGTCAGCACACCGCTAGAAGCTCATTTTAAGCTAAGTACACAACAAAGCCCTTTAAGTAAGAAGGAGAAGGTGGAGATGAAGAGCATTCCATTTGCCTCGGCTGTCAGAAGTTTGATGTACTCCATGGTTTGTACAAGACCCGACATAGCACATGCAGTTTGAGTGGTAAGTCATTTTCTTACCAATCCTGATAAAGCACATTGAAAAACAGTAAAATGGATCCTACGATATCTTAGAGGAACCTCTAAATATACTTTATGTTTTTGAGATGGCAAACCTATCTTAGAAAGTTAGGTTGATTCTGACATGACAATTGATTCGGACAAAAGAAAGTTCACATCGGAATACTTATTTACCTTTGCAGGGGGAGTCGTATCATGGCAATCAAAGCTGCAAAAGTGTATCACTCTATCCACCACAAAAGCTGAATATATCGCTGCTACAGAAGCTAGCAAGAATCTCTTGTGGATAAAGAATTTTCTGAAGGAGTTCTCAAGCAAGAGAAGTACACTATATTGTGACAGTCAGAGCGTCATTGTCTTCAGTAAAAATGTTACATATCACTCAAGTACAAAGCACATCGATGTACGTCATCATTGGATCTGAGATGCTTTGGAGAATCGCCTTATGCACATTAAGAAGATTGATACAAGTCAAAATCCATCTGATATGGTGACGAAGCCTCTACCAAAAGGGAAGCATGACTTCTGCCGAAGGAGGGTAGGTAATGACTATTGTTTGAGAACTTTCTCCTCATGAGGATGGAAGGGGAGATTGATGGGAACTGGGTCCATCCCAATGATGGAACAACATGGATTTGATCCATGGAAATCGGTCACCCATGGTTGGGTTCGGCCAAATACTTGGCTATTTTTCTGGGTGAAGTTTCTGTGACAATTTAGTTTTGGAAGGTTGTTTTGGATATGTTGCAGTCATTATTTGGCTCGGTCTTCAATACGAAAGTTGTAGAGAAGTTTTCTCTTTCATCCAGGTTTTGAACCAAGTCATTTGGAGGTGTATGAAAGAAATTATGAGCATCTAAGTAGCCTACATGTTCATATTCTGCATGCATTCAGCTTGCATGTAACATTAATGCATTGCCTTTCTCCATGCATTTGGAGATGGAAGAATGAATCTTGGGAGAAGGAAGGGTTGCCTTTTGGACTTCTCCATGCAACGAATGTGGTATAGCCAATATAAATAGAGGGGAGATGGTGAAGGTTGAACACAACACAACCACACACAACTTGTAATCCTCACACTTATAATCCACCTCAAGTGAGTTTGAAAGAGAGTGATCCTCAAGTTAAGTCGTATCAACTTGAGAGAAGAGCCATTTTGTAATCTTTCATTTGATTATAGCGAAAACGGCGAAGAAGGGGCGGACGGAGGACGTAGGCTCAAATTGAGTTGAACCTCGGTAAATCTTGTGCGTGCAATCTCTCTTATTCTCTCCTCTTCCATTTTTATTATATTCTCATCTCATCACAAAGACGAAAAATGTCTTGTTTTTCCCAACATTATCAACCTTAATTTTTTGCTTGTGCCTCATATAAAGTAATAACATAGTATAATCCAAGCATAAGACTTCAATACAAAACACAATTCAACAAGATTTGAGCTTTAACAAAATCTCAAACATATATAATTGTAGCCTTAAAGTTTGATGCTTCCTAAAATAAAGACACAATGTAACAAAAAGTAAGATTTCACTTATAAAACCTACCAAAAAAAAGATCAATTCATCCAAACTCGTGAAGGGTGAAACTTGTGAGACTACATTGGAGTTTGGCTCAAGCCTCAAATAGCAACAATAACATAAGACTTCAATACAAAACACAATTGAACAAGATCCAAGCTTGAACTGAACTTTCTGCATGAACTTACATAATCAGTCTTAAATTTAGCTAATTCCTCCAACAAAAGCATTATTTAAGCCAATATCTAGCAAAAACACAGATTAATTCATCCAAGGTCACCAAGACGAAACTCGTGTCCGCATTGGAGTTTGCTTCAGCCACAAGTAATAGCAATAAGTAGCATACCTAAGCATAAGACTTCAACACTAAACACAATTTATAAGATCCAAGATTTATCTAAAATTTCTACATGAAAATACAGCATTGTCCTCAAATTTTGCTCAGTCCTCAAATAAGAGCACTATCCTAGCAATATAAGGATATGTTTGGCAAATGGGGAGTTTTGGAAAGAAAGGTAGTTTATTTTGTGACCACAAAATAAGAAGGAAACAGGAAACTAATGGAAACTCTAGCTAGTTTCTCTTTAGTTCGTTGTGTGGCAAAAGGAAAGTATGGTAAGAAACTTGTAGGACCCACCACCAAAATGGTAAGTTAGAAAGAAACTAGTATCCATCCAAATGGATGTAAAGTCATGGAAACTAACTGTGAACAATTATGACCCAATTATATAATAATATTTACTTCTTCAAAATCAAACATTCACATTTAAGCCTACAAATAAATTATTAGTTTATTATTGCATACCATTATTAATGACAAGTTTATACTTACTACTTTCTAGCAAACAAACAAAATTTGTGATTGGAAACTCAGTTCCTCATGTTGCATGAACATGATTACCACAAAGACATGATAACTACACCAAGACATGGATAAGGCCTCAATTTTGACAAGACCTAGTAGCGTACTCAGTATTTGGACACCACATCAATTTTGCAGTCACTGTTCTTCATACGCTGGGAGCAATGAAGCTGATTGATGATAGCAGGGTGGCATATATGTTTTGAAAGCACAAGATACATTGTGACATACCATGATTCAAGATTGGCTTTTATATTTTTACTAAATGATTTACATGAAACATATACAAGTAGGTATAAATTTAGGACATGTTGTGAACTGAAAGAAATATGTATAAAAAGAAGAGTGGAAGATGGAAGTTTACGAACTACTATGAAGACATACAAATCTGAACAAGATAGTCGAAGATTATATGGTTGGACTCTTTGCATCATAAACATTGTTCCAAGATCAGAAAACTATCATTATGGCATCTTTCGGTACATGAATGGAGTTCAGACCTATGTTGCATGGACACTATTGAGAAGTAGGTTCAACATAATGGACTTAAGAAAAAGTAGTACAATAAATCGTGCCTTATGGAGTTACTTCCAAGATCCAAGCTTTAACTAAAATTTCTATACGAACACACAAAATTGTGCTCAAATTTCACGAATTCCTCAAATAACAGCACCATCTAAGCAATCTAAGCCTCCACTTATTAAAAAAAACTCAATTCGTACAGAATTACCTCTAATTTTGCTAATTCCTCAAATAAACAACACAAGCTAAACAAAAACTAAGCTTCCGATCATCAAAGAATTGTCCTTAAACTTCACTTACTCCTCTCCAATCTTGAATCATGGTATGTCACAATGTATCTTGTGCTTTCAAAACATATACAAGTATAAATTTAGGACATGTTGTGAACTGAAAGAAATATGTATAAAAAGAAGAGTGGAAGATGGAAGTTTACAAACTACTATGAAGACATACAAATTTGAAGAAGATAGTCAAAGATGATATGGTTGGACTCTTTGCATCATAAACATTGTTCCAAGATCAGAAAACTATCATTATGGCATCTTTCGGTACATGAATGGAGTTCAGAACTATGTTGCATGGACACTATTGAGAAGTAGGTTCAACATAATGGACTTACTTAAGAAAAAAGTAGTACAATAAATCGTGCCTTATGGACTTACTTCCAAGATCCAAGCTTTAACTAAAATTTCTATACGAACACACAAAATTGTGCTCAAATTTCACGAATTCCTCAAATAACAGCACCATCTAAGCAATCTAAGCCTCCACTTATTAAAAAAACTCAATTCGTACAGAATTAGCCTCTAATTTTGCTAATTCCTCAAATAAACAACACAATCTAAACAAAAACTAAGCTTCCGATCATCAAAGAATTGTCCTTAAACTTCACTTACTCCTCAAATAGCACAGCACAATCTGAGCAACCTAAGCTTTCAAACACAGAATTTGCCATAGATTTTTGCTAATTCCTCAAATAAACAGCACAATAATAAACACAATCTAAACAAAAACTAAGCCTCCGATCATCAAAGAATTGTCCTTAAACTTCACTTACTCCTCAAATAGAAGCACAATCTGAGTAACCAAAGCAACCAAACACAAAATTTGCTATATATTTTGCTAATTCCTCAAACAAACAGCACAACAAACACAATCTAAACAAAAACTAAGCTTCCGATCATCAAAGAATGGTCCTTAAACTTCACTTATTCCTAAATAGCAGCACAATCTGAGCAACCTAAGCTTTCAAACACAGAATTTGCTACAGATTTTGCTAAGTCCTCAAATAAACAGCACAATAAACACAATCTAAACAAAAACTAAGCTTCCGATCATCAAAGAATTGTCCTTAAACTTCACTTACTCCTCAAATAGCAGCACAATCTGAGCAACCTAAGCTTCCAAACACAGAATTTGCTATAGATTTTGCTAATTCCTCAAACAAACAGCACAATAAACACAATCTAAACAAAAACTAAGCTTCCGATCATCAAAGAATTGCCCTTAAACTTCACTTAATCCTCAAATAGCAGTACAATCTGAGGCAACCTAAGCTTCCAAACACAGATTTTGCTAATTCCTCAAATAAAGAGCACAATAAACACAATCTAAACAAAAACTAAGCTTCCGATCATCAAAGAATTGCCCTTAAACTTCACTTACACCTCAAATAGCAGCACAATCTGAGCAACCTAAGCTACCAAACACAAAATTTGCTATAGATTTTGCTAATTCCTCAAATAAACAGCACAATAGACACAATCTAAACAAAGACAGCTTCCGATCATCAAAGTATTGTCCTTAAACTTCACTTACTCCTCAAATAGCAGCACAATCTGAGCAACCTAAGCTTCCAAACACAGATTTTGCTAATTCCTCAAATAAACAGCACAATAAACACAATCTAAACAAAAAACTAAGCTTCCGATCATCAAATAATTGCCCTTAAACTACACAATCTGAGCAACCTAAGCTTTCAAACACAGATTTTGCCATAGATTTTGCTAATTCCTCAAATAAACAGCACAATAAACACAATCTGAACAAAAAACCAAGCTTCCGATCATCAAAGGAAGCAAGGATCGAATCATCAAAAACTCACCGAGATGGAACTCGTGACCGCATTGGAGCTTGGCGGTGGACCGCTTCCCGCCGGACTTCACGACGTCGAGGCAAATCGAGCAGTAGATCTCCTCCACTACCACCGCCGCCGATGATTCCTTCTTCTCCGCTGACAACTCCTGTTCCCCCAACCCCATCAAATCATGCAAAGCTCCCCCCAAATTTCCCAAATTTCGAGCTAGACCTCCTCCGAAACCCTAGAAATTTTCTTCAGAACGAACAAGAAAAATAACCCAAATATAGCTCCTCTCTCTCTCTCGCGGAAACCGCTCTTCTCCTCCCTCTCTCTCCCCCCGTTAAATTTATTTATTTTTCGGTCATTTGCGTGGTTCCGACAAGAAGTCGTGTTTCTGCGTCAAAACTCGCGCCGTGGGCAACAACCGCGTAGTAATTCTATGCGGGTGGTGGGAATGGCGGTTGGATTTTGATCGGACGGAGGAGGGGACTGGGGAATATGGATAGCGTGAGCAGGCGGTTTCGGGCCTCTGGTTAGCGGTCGGTGACCAAACCGGATGCGTTTTAATTCCCCCTTTTGACTGTTTGTTTACTTACCAAACTCTCTGTGTTTTTTAAAAATTAAAAATTACTTACTAATTTGCACGGGCAAACATTCCACGTACGAAAAAAAAAAAATTTAATATAAAATTATTATAAATATGAATATTTCTAGAAATTAAATTCAAACAACCAAAAAAAATACTTCCCACCTTAACCACTTGACTTAGAATTATTTAGTTGTAAATAAATAATATTATTTAGTTAAATAATAAAATATTTTAAAAAAAACTTAGTAGAGTATTTATAAATGGCTTAAACGGCTCAAATTTGAGTTGTTTTCAAGCCTCGTTACAAGAGTAGAAACTTTTTCTGATATTATTAAATAATTAGATAAAAAAGTAATTATATTAAAATAATTTAAATATAATTTAAATTAAAAGTTGTTATATATATATATATATATATATATATATATATATATATATATATATATATATATATATATATATATATATATATATATATATATATAATTTTGGATATATATTTAGATAATAAACACAATAGGGGTAGTTAAAAAAAAAATTTTTATTAATTACGTTGAGAATAAACATACGACTTGGACGACACATTTTTTGTGCCGTTCTCAAGCCGCATTATAATAGTAGAGATGTAATTTTTTAGCCCTTTTTATTTTTACTAATTATCCCCATAAATTTTAAATTTTAAATTAATTTTTATTATCTCTAGTATCTACTATTATAATGCGGCTTGGAAACGGCTCAAAAATGAGCCGTCAAAGTCGTATGTATATCATTCATTAAATAAAAACTTAAAAACATAAAAAAAAATATAATTACCACGTATGTATCTGTAAAACCCCTAATTCTGAAAACCGTATTAATTTTTTTTTATTAATTATTTAACCTATTTATAGTAGTTATGAGCTAAATAGAGGAAATAGATTTTATTTAATTTTTATTTAAGGTGTTTGTGCATTTAGGGGATTTATGGAGCCATTATAAATTTTCTTAATTTATTCTGTCACGTCCCAGTCCCAAAATATCGAGGGACTAGACACGTGGCAATGGCCAACAGCACACACCGATGAACAAACCCAATTTAATGGATCCATCGGGGCGTACTTAAGCTGTAATACAACAATAAAAGGGTCTAAATATACTAATCTCATATACAGAAATGAATACAACAATATCAGAATCATAACGCAAGATCAATCTCAATATAACATAAACTCGGGAAATAACCCGATAATGAGTCTGATACATCTGTCAAGATACAAGAATAAAGATAACCACAGCAAATACTGAGGATGGATAAAGCCTATACTCAGAAGATACCCGCAAAGATCACTCGTATACTGGATCTGGTACTGCTCCAGTGCCTGCTCCTGATAATGCTCCTGCTCCGTAAACCTCGGGATAGATCTCGTCTGCTAATCCTGGGGACATAATCCGGATCCAGGTCCTCAGGGGACATAGAAAGGTACAAAATAACTCAAGCCATAATAATGTAGTGCAGAAAATAAATGAGTAAATAGGGTAATACTAAATAACCAGCTAAGTGAAATGCAAAATGAGAGCAACACTAGAACTCAGGCTGAGACCACTACAAGCTCTGTGTCTGGGAGCCGGTGGCGGAGTTACTATGTATTTTACTATGTAGTTTACTATGTAGTATATATATGAAATCAGCCTGTAGCCTGTGTGTCTCTCCCCACCCAATGTAACCACACGTCTCATGTCCACAACGTCTCATGTACATGTCACGCAAGATCATAGTTAATGCAACAAGTCATATAATATCTATGAATATAATGTCTATGTCAAAATCCTGCAACCTACACAGAATCACCATGAATATTCCAGGAAGATTCTGTCTCATGAATAGTGTCAAGTGTCCTGGGCTATGATGTACTTGATAAGACAAGTACGAGAATGTAAAGGGTCACGATATCCATGTCTAGATGACGTTACACAACTCTGCGTACAGTGTTGGCACCCGACTATTAATCGGACGCTAAGTAAGTCACACGGTCCTAGGTTTAAGCATATACCACAGATAAATAAATCAAAGAAATATGTAACAAGAACTGCAATGTAGGCAAGGTACACTTGCCTGGGGTTTGAATACCAACAGTTGTCCCTGTATCAGTGGATCCTGCAGGTACTCCTCCAAAAGCTGTAATAAATATCACCAACAGGCTCAGAAAATATCAAATAGCTATAAACGCCTGTCCTTAAGTCCAATTTGGACACAGGGGTAAAAATGACAGTTTCTGGTCAAAGCGGGGTCCACATGTGGGCCACTTTGCACCAAAAAATGTGTCAGAACCAATAATCTCCAAATTCGTCAAACTTAGTGTCAACAAGTCAGGAATGATGATACGAACCCAACGGAACTTCCAGAATTGGATTTCGATGAGCCGATCACAAAATCGTCCGTCAAGTGGAGCCGGCCCACGATACGCGATTTTGTCAATGTTCTCAGAATCGAACCAAACTTGGGTCACAGGACCAGCATATTGCTAAGAGTCCGATGGCGCAAGTTTTGTTTCGATCCGACGTATGTACACAAAGTTACAACGAGTTCCAGAACAGACGGATACGGGACGTTGTCGGCGGATACGCGTTGATTTCGGTGTGCACGCACATTCAAATCAACTTCTGTGAAATCCCGCATGTCCGTATCAATGGCGCGCACGTTTCGGTAAAGACAGCATGCGACCAAGTTGTCCCATTTGGCGGGGCGCACTCAGTGGGGGAAAACGAGATATTATTTTTCCTGTTTTAGGATCGCGGTTCGCGATCGCCACAGGACGCGATGCACCGAGCGGGTTACACGGGCATCGAGAGGGTTACACAGCCTACGCATCACAACTGACGAAACAGAAAATGGAGCAACGAGGAGAGAGAACGGGTTACCTGAACAGGGCTCCGTGGAACGGGGTTTCTTCGTGTCCGTGGGAAGACTCGACACTGTGACACGGTGTCCGGGTTACTGTGTTGTGCCGTGTCCGAGTACTGTGTCCTGGTTAGGGTTTAGGGTTCTGCTGTGGGAGACTCGCCGGAGGAAGGCGGCTCGGAGCGGAGGTGTTCAGCCGGAGGAGGGCTGGGGGTCGCGGAGCTGGGCGGATGACGGCGGGGGTTAGGGTTCCGGCGGAGGACGGCGATGGGAGAGGGGAGTTCTGGTAGTCGAGGCTGTGGGAGGGGTCGAGAGTTCGTCGGGGTCGACGACGAAGCGGGGCGCGGGTTCTGAAGGGTGGTGGTGGTGGCCGGGGACGAAGCCGAGGGGGTCTGCTCTGGGACGATGGCGGAGGAAGAAGAGGCGGTGGTAGTGGCGCTGGGGGTTCGACGAGCGGCTGCGGGTCGTCGGTAGGAAGAGGTTGATGGTGGTGGTGCTGGGCTGGGCAGCGCACGGCGAGGCGGTTCTGCGGGGTGAGGGGAAGAGGGTCAGGCGGAGGAGGAAGTCGAGGGTGGACGGGGAAAGGTGGGACAGTGGGCTAGGGCGGCGACTGGAGCGGCTCTGGGCGGCGGAGAGAGGAGAGAGGTAGGGTTCCGGCGTCGGGGGTTAATATAGGGGTCGCCGGAATAGTGTATGGGTCGGATTAGGTTTCAGATTAGGTTTAGGGTTCAGATTGGGTAACGGGTCCGAGTCCGGGTTGGGTTTATTTCGGATCCGACCCGACCCGTTAAGAGTGGGTTTAGTCCGGTTCGGTTCACCGCGGTTTGGGTCGGTTTGGTTTGGTTTCGTTTATTTAAAATAAACCGGGTTCAATTGCAGGGTTTATTTAGGGTTAATTACGACTTGGTTTTTAGGGCTTTAAAATGTTTTCGGGGTCCAATAAATTTCCGAAAAATTATCCCTATGTCTAGTTTTCCATTTTACACCATAAAATTTTCTTTTCATAATATTTTAATATTAATTAATATCCTTTAAAAATTATTTAATCACAAAATATCTTAGTTTTAATTTCAGAAAATTAAAAAAAATTGTGTAAAATTGTTTCTAAAAAAAAATCAGGGGGTTTACAATCTACCCAACTTATAAAAATTTCGTCCTCGAAATTAAACCAGGGTAGGGTCTCTCTATCAAATCTCACTTGATTACAGTCTAAAGAATTCCTCTCAAGTGAACATCGCGGTCTCTACCCAACTTAGAATTTACCCATCTATCATCTAAGGCTATACATCTAAGAAAGCTATGCCCTAAATTATTTAATCATGTTATTAAATCCTCAAAGTTTTTAACACCAACCATATCATCTATGATATGCCCTTAATCATTTATAAAAGATAGTCACCAAACAATGCGACTGGCCTGTGGGGTATATCTAGTACTATCTATATATCAAACTTATACCAAGCAAGATATTTCGTCTTTCCGAAATAAGGGGAGACGAAGTTCAATAATAAAGAGTTCAAGGGAAAGGTAATCGAATAGAAGTATCGGGATCAAGGCGTTTAAAGAATTCAAATGGGAATTATCAAGACAGTTGTGGATTGAAATCATAATTTGGTAATCCTTTGTTCGCATGTTCGTATTAGTACAGTTATGTAACCGATACGATATGTCAGACATGTCTAGGGCAAGTATATTCGTCTACTAATCACTACATATCTCAATCCACGTAAAGTAGTATTACGAAGGGCGAATCAAGCGCACTAAGGTTAGCTAGACCTTAATACACTGATTCTGAAATATATTAGTGTACACGTCCAATAATACATATGTCGTGAACAAGCTTGATAAAAGAATGAGCTTGCAAAACTAGGCTTGAACAGCAGCATAAGTCGAGGTAGTACAAAAATATAAGTACGCTAGATGATGATGAAAGGAGGTACAAATTAATTCAAGTTCACAAACAAAACAACAACAAAATAAGACTCTACAGTCTCTCTAGTTGTCATACTACTCTTTATCTAAGCCACTAGTCGACCAAATAGGGGTACAGGTCTCTAATTTCTACAGTCTGAATAAACACTATCTTCTTATACAAGTCTAAAGTTGTGTCATCCTAGTTTACTTCATCAATGGGTCAATAGGGCTAGGTGGTACTATGTTGTGAGGCATACTACTCAACTTAAAATAATAACTAATACTGAAATCATCTTAAGGATACCGTGGAAACTTTTGTTAAGGTCTACGAGAAGGGGTCTTATACCTATTAGGGTATCCTCCTATATTACATAGGTCATGGTCATCTTAAGCCTCAGTCTTAGTGCTTATAGAACAAGTGTCGATAGTGAGGATAGAAGAGTTACTGGCCGTCAAAGGGAAGGGATCTAACTTGTATCGATGTGGGGGTACTAATTACGCGACTTAAAGCTAAGGGGTAATCATTAGGTCATAATCTATAATAATAACTTAAACCGTCAAGTTCTAATTACCAATCACATAATTCAAAAAATCAAGAGTAACAACCAAAATCCTAGCAAGCTATATATATATCCTAACATAGAATAAAATCACTTGGTCTATAATTAGATGTGTCAAGTGGCACGAGTTGAAAGATGAAGAAAAGAAGAAGATAATTTATTCGTCGCGCAATTAGCGAACGTTAAGGCCGCAGAGGAACAATATATAAAATTTAAAATATGGGCTCTAGATAGCATCATGGTTTTCTAAAGGGGAGTGGGGTGCTAGTTGCTATGTTTGAGGCATGATGAAGAGGGAAACATGTTGATTATATTCCTCTAGTCTTCCTGAGGTGCTGTCTACTAATAATAAGACAATGATCTAAGTTTGTAGTTCTCCAATACTATCTAACTGCGAAGGTTAGATTCAGTCCTAATATTAAATTTTGGTTTCCTATTGGTTCCTCAATAATAGGGTCAACCATTATGGTAAAACTTCTAACTAACTCTAGTAGTGTCTATACTACTCTCAAGTCTTCATAATACATCAGGGGGTAATGGTAAACCAATTCTAGAGATAAGGAATTCTAGGGTTCACTAGATATTCTAAACTTAGTGGGGTGTCAACACTCTAGGGGTACTCTTAATAGGAAGGTTACCTCACTTATCATCTAACAGCAGGAACATATATATTCTAAGAGAGGCTAAACTCAAGAAACTATTAGGGAAGCACATGAATCAAGCATGATGCAAATTATTCAAATGGAATAGATTGGAAGGAGGATGAGTCGTAACCAATATGGATGAGATCCTATACTCTAGTCCTAGGTGCAGGCTTGCTCGGTCCCTAAGTTGAAACCGAACGATTTAGTCGTAGACCTGCATGGGCTACCACAAAAACCATGTTACGTCCCAGTCCCAAAATATCGAGGGACTAGACACGTGGCAATGGCCAGCAGCACACACCGATGGACAAACCCAATTTAATGGATCCATCGGGGCATACTTAAGCTGTAATACAACAATAAAAGGGTCTAAATATACTAATCTCATCCACAGAAATGAATACAACAATATCAGAATCATAACGCAAGATCAATCTCAATATAACATAAACTCGGGAAATAACCCGATAATGAGTCTGATACATCTGTCAAGATACAAGAATAAAGATAACCACAACAAATACTGAGGATGGATAAATCCTATACTCAGAAGATACCTACAGAGATCACTCGTATACTGGATCTGGTACTGCTCCAGTGCCTGCTCCTGATAATGCTCCTCCTTCGTAAACCTCGGGATAGATCTCGTCTGCTAATCCTGGGGACATAATCCGGATCCAGGTCCTCAGGAGACATAGTAAGGTACAAAATAACTCAAGCCATAATAATATAGTGTAGAAAATAAATGAGTAAATAGGGTAATACTAAATAACCAGCTAAGTGAAATGCAAGATGAGAGCAGCACTAGAACTCAGGCTGAGACACACTACAAGCTCTGTGTCTGGGAGCCGGTAGCGGAGTTACTATGTATTTTACTATGTAGTTTACTATGTAGTATATATATGAAATCATCATGTAGCCTGTGTGTCTCTCCCCACCCAATGTAACCACACGTCTCATGTCCACAACGTCTCATGTACATGTCACGCAAGATCATAGCTAATGCAACAAGTCATATAATATCTATGAATATAATGTCTATGTCAAAATTCTGTAACCTACACAGAATCACCATAAATATCTCAGGAAGATTCTGTCTCATGAATAGTGTCAAGTGTCCTGGGTTATGATGTACTTGAAAGATTCTGTCTCATGAATAGTGTCAAGTGTCCTGGGTTATGATGTACTTGATAAGACAAGTACGAGAATATAAAGGGTCACGATATCCATGTCTAGATGACGTTACACAACTCTGCGTACAGTGTTGGCACCCGACTATTAATCGGATGCTAAGTAAGTCATACGGTCCTAGGTTTAAGCATGTACCACAGATAAATAAATCAAGAAAATATGTAACAAGAACTGCAATGTAGGCAAGGTACACTTGCCTGGGGTTTGAATACCAACAGTTATCCCTGTATCAGTGGATCCTGCAGGTACTCCTCCAAAAGCTGTAATAAACATCACCAACAGGCTCAGAAAATATTAAATAGCTAGAAATGCCTGTTCTTAAGTCCAATTTGGACACAGGGACGAAAATGACAGTTTCTGGTCAAAGCGGAATCCACATTTGGGCCACTTTGCACCAAAAAATGTGTAAGAACCAATGGTCTCCAAATTTATCAAACTTAGTGTCAACAAGTCAGGAATGATGATACGAATCCAACGAAACTTCCAAAATTGGATTCCGATGAGCCGATCACAAAATCGCCCGTCAAGTGGAGCTGCGGGGCCCACGATACGCGATTTTGTCAACATTCTCAGAATCGAACCAAACTTGGGTCACAGGACCAGCATATTACTACGAGTCCGATGGCATAAGTTTTGTTTCGATCCGACGTGTGTACACAAAGTTACAACGAGTTCCAGAACAGACGGATACGGGGCATTGTCGGTGGATACGCGTTGATTTTGGTGTGCACACACATTCAAATTAACTTCTGCGAAATCCTGCACGTCCGTATCAATGGCACGCACGTTTCGGTGAAGACCACACGCGACCAAGTCGTCCCGTTTGGCGGGGCGCACTCAGTTTCAGGGGAAAATAGGGTGTTGTTTTTCCTGGTTTTGGATCGCGGTTCACGATCGCCACAGGACACGATACACCGTGCGGGTTGCACGGGCATCGAGAGGGTTACACAGCCTACGCATCACAACTGACAGAATAAAAAATGGAGCAACGAGAAGAGAGAAGGGGTTACCTGAACAGGGCTCCATGGAACGGGATTTCTTCGTGTCCGTGGGGAGACTCGACACTGCGACACGGTGTCCGGGTTACTGTGTTGTGCATATCCGAGTACTGTGTCCTGGTTAGGGTTTAGGGTTCTACTGTGGGAGACTCGCCGGAGGAAGGCGGCTCGGGGCGGAGGTGTTCAGCCGGAGGAGGGCTGGGGGTCGCGGAGCTGGGCGGATGACGGCGAGGGTTAGGGTTCCGGCGGAGGACGGCGAGGGGAGAGGGGAGTTCTGGTAGTCGAGGCTGCGGGAGGGGTCGAGAGTTCATCGGGGTCGACGACGGAGCGGGGCGCGAGTTCTGGAGGGTGGTGGTGGTTGCCGGGGACGAAGCCGAGGGGGTCTGCTCGGGGACGATGGCGGAGGAAGAAGAGGCGGTAGTAGTAGCGTTGGGGGTTCAACGAGCGGCTGCGAGTCTTCGGTAGGAAGAGGTTGATGGTGGTGGTGATGGGCTGGGCAGCGCACGACGAGGCGGTTCTGCGGGGTGAGGGGAAGAGGGTCAGGCGGGGGAGGAAGTCGAGGGTGGACGGGGAAAGGTGGGACAACGGGCTAGGGCGGCGACCGGAGCGGCTCTGGGCGGCGGAGAGAGGAGAGAGGTAGGGTTCCGGCGTCGGGGGTTAATATAGGGGTCGCCGGAAAAGTGTATGGGTCGGATTAGGTTTCAGATTAGGTTTAGGGTTCAGATTGGGTAACGGGTCCGGGTCCGGGTCAGGTTCATTTCGGATCCAACCCGACCCGTTAAGAGTGGGTTTGGTCCGGTTCGGTTCACCGCGGTTTGGGTCGGTTTGGTTTGGTTTATTTAAAATAAACCGGGTTCAATTGCAGGGTTTATTTAGGGTTAATTATGACTTGGTTTTTAGGGCTTTAAAATATTTTCGGGGGTCCAATAAATTCTCGGAAAATTATCCTATGTCTAGTTTTCCATTTTACACCATAAAATATTATTTTCATAATATTTTAATATTAATTAATATCCTTTAAGAATCATTTAATCACAAAATACCTTAGTTTTAATTTCAGAAAATTACAAAAAATTGTGTAAAATTGTTTTTAAAAAAATAAAAAAAATCAGGGGGTTTACATATTCCATGTAGGAGACCCTATGGACAGTTGCTAGCTTAATGGTATGCACAAATATAGTTTTTTTTAGAATTTTCTATGTATATATATATATATATATATATATATATATATATATATATATATATATATATGTATATATATATATGTATGTATATATATATATATATGTATATATATATATGTATGTATATATATATATGTATATATATATATATATATATATATATATATATATATATATATATATATATATATATATATATATATAATTAGAAAAGAAAAAGAAAATAAAAAATTTCCATTGGATCTCAACCCGAAACCCAAACCCTATTCTAACCCAAACCCTCTATCCTAAACTCACTACCCGTTTAGCCCCTACCCGGACCCGTTAGGAGAAGAAAAATATCAACAACAATAGCAGCAAAAACCAACTTTTCTTTTTCCTCCTCCGCGCGTGTGAATCGACCCCCACCGCCTCTTTATCTCTATTATACTACCAAACTCTCCCAAACCCAAAACCAAAACAAAAGAAAGAAAGAAACAGCAGCAGCAGTGGTTTTGAAACCACTAAACTACACCCCCGCGGAACCGACCTCTTTCCCTATATATATCCCATGCAGTACACCCTAAACCCTAACCCCAATTCTTCCACCAAACTCAATACCGTCTTCACCGCATCTGGAGACGTTTGTTAGGAGGCCTTAGTTCCAGAATCCTGTGTCCTTGACATTTGGACGCTTGCACTATACAAATTTCTTGCCAAGCAAGTATACCTTGCCATTGTACTATTATTTACATTCCATATGATGCATGCATATTTTTTCTGCTTATTTAGTTCATTTATTTTAATTGCTATATAAATTGTGCGTCCAAGGAAACTTGGGTGCAACGACGGTGTCGTCTTGTTCCGTTTTTATTTATGTATATGCATTGGACCTACTTATGAGACCACCCCATTATCATGAGGTATTTTATGTTTTATTGGCCATGACACTATTCTTACACGACTGTGAGTCACATGTAGGACACGGACTTGCGTATTCGGCTGGCCACTGGTACGTATAGGTCGTACGATGGATAGGGATAACTGCTGATAGAAACTTTGTATGCTAGTAGACCTGGCAATTATTTAGAGGTTTTATCGTGTCATGGATGTGGCATGCTTAGAGCATGGGGTGAAAAGAACAACAAGTAAGACAATTGGGCTCCTTTGCACTTTCCTTTTTATGTAACCCGTACGCTCCGTCAGAGATACGCGGTCATGATGACCCCTATACTACTTGGCGGCCTCTGCCGTTCAAAAGACGACATGCTTTGTAGGCTCCTGATTCTCCGAGAGAATTATGCCAATCCCATTTTATGGCCAGATAGCCCACTTGGTGGAAAGTTATTCTCAAACTGCATTCACTTAGACGGTTAGACGACCTGTTGGATGTTTACTATTCAGTACTTTATTGGCATGTTATTATGTATCTTGTTACGTCCCTCTGAGGACCTGGTCCCTTTCCAAATATAGACGAGCAGGAGTATCCGCAAGAGTACGGACTTGGACCTGACGCTACTTACCAGATGGAGGAGGTCTTACCCTCGGAGTATCTGTGATTTATTGCAGCTGTTTAGAGATTTTTTTGCTACTCTTTGAGAGATATTTATCTCATATTAGAGTTGATTCTCTTCTCTCTTTATTAGTTTTAGTATAGTCATTTTGTAGTGGATTTGTTTCCATCCGACTATCAGACTTGATACTCATCTTTGATATTCAGTTATTATTCAGCTCTTTATTCCTACTTATTATTTGTGCTGTGGATGAGATATAGATTGCGTGTGACTTGTTGACAGTATATTACCACTGGTGGATTGGATATTCATGTACAGTGTACGTGTGTATATGGTTTCCATATGTTGGAGCTCGTATACATACGACTGGACGTGTTACGTATTCCTAGTCCTACATTTTTGGGACTGGGGCGTGACAGTATCCTCACGTAGTCTAACAAAAAATATATTCTAACTACCTGAACATATAATAAATCCTAAAATATAATTCAATATTTTAATTATGGTGTCATTATTGACACTCCTAAAATCTTATCTTGCACTCGTTTTCTAATTTTATTCATTCCAATTCCAAATTTGTCCATCCACTAAATCTAACATTAATTTGTGACACTCCTAAAATTTTATCATGCACACCACTTCTAATTTTATTCATTCAAATTACAAATTAATGTCAGATTTAATTTGAATGAATAAAATTAGAAGATGATTGCATGATGAGAATTTAGGAGTGTCAATAACGGCACACTTAAATTATATTTAAACTAAGTATATGGTATTATCTAACTAAAATTTTAAAATCCTAAACACACACACACACACACACACACACACACACACACACATATATATATATATATATATATATATATATATATATATATATATATATATATATATATATATATATAACAAATTCTAATTAAAATATATTCAAATCATATTAAAAATATTTTAACTTTTATATAATTTTTAACAATATTATTATTTTTGTACGTGCAACACACTTGAAGGTAACTAGTCTCTAAATTTATAATGCGACTTGAAAATAGCTCAAAAATGATCATCCAAGCCGTATGTATATCGTCACTAAATAATAAAAAAATCAAAAAAAAATTCCAACCACGTATGTATTGTAGTTAAAAAGATAAATTATACATCCTTCTGACTACCTTAACATATAATAAATTCTAAAATACATTCAATATTCAAATTATACTTAAACTAAGTACATGGTATTATCAACTAAATACATATTCCAAATTCTAAAAATATATCTATACAAATCATAATTAAAATATATTCAAATTATATTTAAAATATTTTTAATTAGTTTAAATTTTTATCTATTTTTTATAATATTATAAAGTCACGTGAATTTTTTTTTAATTATGACACACACACACACACACACACACACACACACACACACACACATATATATATATATATATATATATATATATATATATATATATATATATATATATATATTTGAAGAAAAAGGGTACTTCATTGAATAGAAAAAGAAAAACAACCACCATACATACCAGGGGAGTGCTTGTTTCCCCTCCTTATACTTATCCTCCCATACATTTAACATCACTATCATTATTATTAATGAAACCTGATATCGTCGACGATTTACCATCAAAAACTCTGTGGATTCGCTCCCTCCATACATATCAAACTGCCGATAAAAGTCTTAGCCTCGCCTTCCTATAGATCCTGCCACCCCTGCTTTCCAATGTTTTGGTCTCTTCACAGAAGTCGTACAAACCAACCACTCTCCTGTTGTCGAGCGAAGTCTGGGACCTGTAGTACTGCTATATCACCATAGAGAACTCACATTTAAAGAAGATATGATCCCGTGTTTCAGGCTCATTGTTACAGAGAACGCAAGTCGCATTTAGGATCTGAATCCCAAATTTAACCAATCTCTCCTTCGTAAGAAGTCTATCACGGATAGCTTTGTACATGCATAGCTCAAGCTTTATAGCTGCTCCTTTCAACCATGACCATGCCGCCCAACTCACCTTGGGATAGCTCTGTCTGACATGGTCGTAAGTAATGCACTGACAAAAATTGTCATTATATAATCCGTCCCAGACCCAACAATCGCCTACACTGTCCTTGTTGATGTGAATAGTCTTTATCTCTTCCTTGAACCAGTTGTTGATGTATCGATTGGTGATATGCCATACCCCATCGTGAATGAACTCACTAAGTCTCTGTCACGACCCGCACCCGGATATTCGGGCATGAGTACGTGATTACGCCCAGTCTACGCCGCAGAATCGACGGTAGAACGCTGTCTGGGTCATTTTTAACTATCTAACATCTCAATAATATAATATGGTACTTGTTAATCATCTCAACTCCAAACGGAGGAGCAATATGGTATCTCACAAGTATATCTAATCTCAATCACAAAACAAACTAAGAAAGAAATAATACAAGTGTTTCACCTTGGGGAGCACTAGTGCTGTTTGTGAAGAAGAAAGATGGCACAATATATCTTTGCATAGATTATCGGGAATTAAACAAAGTGACAATCTGAAATAAGTATCCGTTGCCAAGAATTGATGATCTGTTTGATCAACTTCAGGGCACAACAGCATTTTTAAAGATTTATCTTATTTCAAGCTATCCCTAGTTGAAGATCAAACCAGAGGATATTCCAAAGTCGGCTTTTCATACAAGATATGGACACTACAAGTTTTTTGTTATGCCTTTTGGTTTGACCAACGCTCCAGTGGCTTTTATAGATATAATTAATCGAGTATTCTGACCCTTCTTAGACAAGTTCATCATCGTGTTCATCGATGATATATTTGTCTACTCGAGAGACAGAAACTCACGTTGAACATTTAAGGACCGTACGACAGACACTTCGTGAACATCAGTTATATGCGAAGTTAAGCAAGTACATATTCGGGATAAGAAGTATGGCTTTTTTTAGGCATATTATTTCAGCAGATGTTGTATCAGTCCACCCGAAGAAGATAGAGACAGTAGAGGACTGGAAACAACCTACATCGACTAATGAGATCAAAAGTTTTCTTGGATTGGCTGGCTACTATCGAAGATTCGTAAAGAACTTCGTGAAGAATGCTTCTCCTCTGACTCGCCTCACCCAAAATGGAGTAGTATTCAAATGGACAGACGAATGTGAGAACAATTTTCAGGAACTGAAGCAGCGGCTCATCTCGGCTCTAATTCTTACTCTTCCAGATGGACCTGAGGGATTTCAGATCTATAACGATGCATCTCGGCTCAGATTGGGATGTATTCTTATGCATCATGGGAAAGTAATTTCCTATGCCTCAAGATAACTGAAATAACATGAAAAGAATTATCCGACGCATGATTTAGAACTTGAGGCAATTATGTTCACGTTAAAATTTGGGCGACACTATCTCTATGGAGTATCCTGCGAGATCTTCACGGATCATAAAAGTTTTAAGTACATATTCAAGCAAAAGAAATTAAACTTGAGGCAACAATTATGGCTGGAACTGATAAAGGATTATGACTTGACGATGTTATACGCCGAAAAAAGAAAACGTTGTGGCAGATGCATTGAGTCAGAAATTTATCGGATCATTATCTGTGTTAAGCAGGTTACTTCGAGAGTTGGAAAAAATTGTCAATGAATACAAAGTTCGTACACAGGGAGCGCGGCTGGCTCAATTGCAGTTAGAACCAAACTTGCTCGAAAAGATTAAATTCGCACAAAAGGATGACCTATTCCTGCAGAAGATATGCGAGTTAATTTCAGCAAAAAAGACAACTGATTTCATAGAACGCGAGAATGGAACATTGTGGCTTAAGGAAAGATTATGTGTACCTAAGGATGATGAACTCAGGAAGAAAATACTGACTGAGGCTCATTACGCTAAGTACACCTTGCATCCAGGAAGCACCAAAATGTATAAGGATCTGAGCACAATATTTTGGTAACATGGCATGAAGAAAGATGTAGAATTGTTCATGTCACGATGTATAGATTATCAACGTGTAAAGGCAGAACACCAGTGACCCGGCAGAGAGTTGCAGAACCTCGCCATTCCAAAATAGAAGTGGGAGGACAACTCAGTGGATTTCATAGTGGGCTTACCAAGGATGACAAAGAAAAATGATGCAATTTGGGTCATCATGGATAGACTAACCAAGTTGGCTCATTTCATATCAATCAAAAATACATGGAGCGTTGACCGTTTAGCTCAAATTTACTTAGATCAGATTATCCGGTTACATGGAGTGCCAATCTTAATTGTGTTAGATTGGGATAGATGATTATTGCCTCGATTCTGGAAAAGCCTTCAGGCGGCAATGGGTACCAAGTTGTATTTTAACTCAGAGTACCATCCGCAGACTGATGGACAGACTGAGAGAGTAAACCAAATCTTAGAAGATATGTTACGACTGTGCATGCTAGATTTGAAAGCAAGTTGGGATACCTATCTATCGCTGGCAGAGTTCACTTATAACAACAGTTATCAATTGAGTATTCAGATGGCCCCGTATGAATCATTATATGGACGCAAGTGTCTGTAAACCCCCTTATTTAATTCTATAGATAGTTTGGTATGAGATAGAAAATTTTGGTTTAGCAGCAATTGAGAGGTTTAGAGTAAGGTTGCAGATGTCTGTTTATTTTAATTGAACCCTTGGCGCGCTCTACCGTTGTTGAATTATTCGGAGCCAACATCAGCCTATAAATTCCAACAGACTGTTGTACTTTTGACTTGACTCACCAATTTAGGCACTGGACTTTTCAGTCACTCAAAATCTAATCCATTGTGCCCTAAATTAATTGCACAACTTCCCGTATCCAAAATCCTATATTTAAATCCCGTGTCGGACACCTGTGTCGTTGCCATCAATTTTGAGACACAAACTTAACCCGTTGAGCCGGACCAACTAAAGGGTCCAAGACTGACTCCAAGCCCACACCATTTTTGACCTTTGTGTCACTCCCAAATTGAGACCCCAAGTGCCCCCATTTAATTTAAAAGCGCGGGACATATTTATTCTAATTAAATCGGGGATACCAACTTTGACTAATCCCATTTTAATCCCCAATTAATTACAATGACCATTTATTTAAGCCCATGCCAAACACACAACACTTTCTCACCCTACAAAATACCAAATACCAATTCTCCCATAATTTTTCCATCATTTTATGTGATTGTGCAATTACCCAAACTTAAGGGGCTAAATTATAAATGTTGTGACATATGGCACACCCTTATTGGTCAAGGCCAAATGGAGAGGCCACCCTCTTCTTTGACCGTGGTCAACATCCCTCCTCCCCTTCTTTTTCATGAAGAAACTAATTCTCTTCATATAAAATCCTCACCATCCATTCAAATTGGAGCATCCCCAACCACACACTCACATTACCTTTCCCCTATAAAACCTCAACCTCACCCATCACTTCTCCCAAGCCGGCCCTAATCCCAATACCTAGGGAAACCCCCCCATCTCTCTCTCCTCACTCCTCCCTAAAACACACAACCATTTCTCTTCTTCTCCTTTTCTTTTTCTTCTTCTTCTTCTTCTTCTTCTTCTTCACTAAAACTCTGAATTCCCCCACCACCAGCAAAAACCTAAACTCCCAATTCCTCACCACCTCCACCCCCAAATTCACAAATGCTACAATTTTTTGGAGAATGCGTCGATCGAAATCCCAATCCCGATCCCTCCGCAAGCAGCACCACCTCTCGGAGTCGGCAGAGATCGAGCTCCTCGAGTCATGGATCTAGTCCCACAAACTGAGCTCCAGGATCAACCCCCTCTCCCTCCGCCCGACCCTCCGTCACTGCCGATGAGGAGCTCGATCTCTGCCGATGTCTCCAAGTTGCCTATTGAAGAGTTTGACGGATCTTTGGGTCTACCCATGACCCCGAAGGTCCGTTTCATAAGACAAAAGAAGGGCAAGAAAGGATCTATAGAAGCCACTCATCATCAGGAGAATGACCTCGAGATTGGATTGAAAGTTGTCCATATAAGAGTAAATGATATAGGTAGGTCCAAAGATGAGGAAGAAGATGATATTCTTATACAAAAGGTGACCTCTCTAGAGGTGGAAGCAAATGGGGCTGGCATGTACCACGGGACCTGCGGACTTGGACGTTGTACCGGATCCCCATCTTCAACAGTCGAACCCAGGCAAGTGTACCTTGCTACCCTGTATTTCAGTTACAGATATTTATTATTTTATTATGTACATTATGCGCGTGTTTGATTTAGATCGTTGTTTCACATCCGAATTACAACCGGGTGCAGACGTTCGTCGTAACATCTTGTAACGAATGTTAGATATTCGTAACACCTCGATGTACGTACCTGAGTATATCGTCATCCCAGGACACATTCATACACTGTTATCGTGCCAGATTTCCTGTATCCTGATACTGACATCATGACCGGAGACTGGGACGACCTTAGGGTCGCATCTGTTGAGTTATTTCTGTATGACGAAACTGTTAGATAAAGGTTCAGGTTCAGCGCACCATCGTTGACCGCTTGGGATGGGGAAGACAGTTACTAGACGTTTGGGCTCCTCTGCACGCGCTTATATATATATATATATGTATTGTTTTTGTAATAATCCTGTATCTAGTGTAGTTGTATCACCCGTGTGACTCTTTGCCCGGAGCTGCGGTACGTCCCGTGTGTCTCCGTGTCTGGAGCTACGGTTTTATTTTCGACAGCCCACGCGTCGAACATTGTCTTCAAACTGTGTCTCACTTAGTTGGTTATGCTAGACTACACCGTCGTTGCACTTGTACTTTTTGTTGTACTTTGGTATGCTGTATTTTTGTACCTTGTTACGTCCCTCTGAGGACCTGGTTCTCTGCCAATTTTGTAGTATAGACGATTGCGGAGCATTTAGAGTTGTTGATGGAGTGGCATGTCTTGCAGGTATTGTACCAGGTACTCATATCATTTCTACCGGCATTATGGTTACTTTATTCATATTGATTATTCATCTGCTGTTGTAGCCTAGTTTTTGTAGACTCATCTTTTCTCGAGTCTATTCGAGTTTGTGTGTTATTGGGCGGCCGACTTTAGCACATATAGCTCTTTCTTGTATACTGCTGTACATTATGGATTGAGACATAGAGGTTTACATTTATGGGATATCTAGATAGTGCCCTTTATATTTTACAACTTATACGTATTCGAGTCAGACCAGAGTCTAGTCGAATGCGTAGCTGGCGTGTCACGTATTTCCGGTCCTACGTATTTTGGGACTGGGGCGTGACAGTGTCGATCACCGATATGTTGGGAGAAAGTCGGTGAACGACAAGTACTCGGACCGGAACTTATTGAACAAGCCATCGAGAAAGTTCACACGGTGCGAGAAAACCTTTGAGTTGCTCAAAGTTGGCAGAAAAGCTACACGGATGTACATAGGCGACCTTTGGAATTCAAGGAGGGTGATTATGTATTCCTAAAGGTGACACCTATGCAAGGTGTGATACGGTTCAGCGTCAAATGGAACTTGAGTCCACGGTTTGTTGGACCTTTCGAGATTCTAGATAGGGTGGCACCAGTGGCTTATCGACTTACACTACCTCCTACTTTCGCGAAAGTACACGACGTATTCCATCTTTCCCAACTAAGGAGATATGTGCATGACCCGAGTCATAAAGTAAACTTCGATCAGCTTGAACCGAGTACCGACATATCTTACTCGAAAGAACCTGTTCAAATCCTAGACATAAAAGAGAAGACCATACGAAATCAATCTGTGGCTTTGGTCCGTGTGTTGTGGCAAAATCATGCAGTTGAGGAATCGATATGGGAGCTTGAGGAAGAGATGCAGAAGCAGTACCCTTCCTTATTCGATAACCTAGAGGTAGAACCTTTGTTTTAAGTTTTGAGGACGAAACTTTTTCTTAGTGGTATATTATGTAGTGTCTCACTCCTAGCGGTGCACTATATAAGGCTTGTGACTCAATTGACTCAGTAGAAATTGAGTATGGGAAAAGTTTACGGTGGAATCGATCACGGATAATACAATAAACATTTCCAATTGATGGATTGACTTCTCTTGGAATGAGTCCAATAGCTTTCGTTGGATGTTTGGTTGGCTTTCTTAGAGTTTTGCTGCTTGGTTTTGATGAATGCATTTTTGTGATTGGTTTTTAATGATTGATTGTTTAGCCCATTTTTATCGATTGCATGCATTCATTCTAGATAACTCTAAGAGAAATGAAGATGGTAGTCTAACCAAATATTGGTGCCAATGCAGATAGACGCGTGACCGGAGCCTGAGCGAACAAGCATCTTTTCTCTCTCGATATTCTCTGTTTGGTGAGCACTTCTGTCTCTTCTTCTCTACTCCTTCATGCCAATAATCAATAATGTTCTCTTATAACCTTGCTAAGTCCAATGATCAATAAAGCCACTAATGCCACAACTTTTATACCACTATTATAAATTAATAGAATTGCATTGATAAGAGGGAAGTTCAATTATTTAACACAGGAAAGGATATAATCATTGTGTCATGGTTTGGTGCCATGACTTAGCGGTTAATTGGAGTCTATGGACTACCAATCGAATCAAATAAATAAGTATGCTGAAACGGGAATGGGGAAATATGCATTGTTGCTCTGAATATTTTAATAACTTACACTGCTATTTATTCTTATCATATAGTTTTAGATGCATTGTATGGTCATGGACAACTTGTGCATAAGGTAGTAAATTTTCTCAAACGGAACCTGGGGCACTGGGGACCTTTCGGCCCGGGAGAAATAGTAGCGCTTTGGTAGTGTCGGGTATAAGCGAGACATTCATTGAGGCTTGCTACATGCTTTGAATGGTTCATCGCATACCCATCGAAGTCCTATATGGTATATCCATCGTGGTGCTACACCACAAATGACCCAGTGAGAATGAGTTGCATACTAATGATGTCTTATACAGGGCGATAAGAACAATCTGGTAAATTATACGTGAACGGCCATTGGTCGGGGTAAAGATTCCATACGTGCAAAGCTTATATATATTTTACTGTATGAATTATTGCTTATAAACTGTTGCCTATTGTAATGTTACATTTATAATGTTGCCTATTTAACTGCTGCCTTAATTAAGAAGTGTTGGTTTAGGTGAGTGGGCTAGTTTTGCTCACCAATACCAGTTAAGTACTGACCCACGTATCTGTGGGCAAACCAGGTAACAGAGATACTGGGGGCGCTCAAGGGAATTAAAGCTTTTGTTGCAGTCTTTTCAAGCTTCTTCATATTTCCAAAGTATTTCAAAGATTTCTAGTAGCTGCTTTCAAGTTTCCAAGAAGTAATAAAGGGACATAATGTATGGGATAAGAACATTATTTCATGTCAACCTATCAGTCTTTCTTTTATACAAAGCTATGTAAGCCGTTCATGCATTTCCATTTTGGTGTTGAGAAAATTGTACTTTGTTGCAAAGAATCAATAAAAGAATTATTTTCTTCCTATATAAATGTGCGTTTTATAATCTACAGTTGTGTTGTGGAACTGGTTACAAAAGATATTTAACACATGTGCACGTTCTTGACTTATATAAGTGCAACCCAAGACTTGTACGGCATCACGCCCAGCGAAGACGATCAGTTCTGCCGAACCGAATGCGAGGATGAATCGATTCTGCGGAACTGGGGCATGAAAGAATGCTCAAGGCCGGGTCTATACTCTAACTCGGGAAGAGGCGTTTGCTTCCAATACGGTGGTGTCAGGTATATTAATTTTTAATAATGTACTTGCTCGAGTATTGTTTGATTCTGGTGCCACACATAGTTTTATTGCGACGGATTTTGCCGTCGAAAACAAATTTTTTTTGACACCGCTAGGCCTAAACCTTAGCGTCAGTACTCCATCGGGCGTGGATTTACTGGCTCGCTTAATTTGTCGTGACAGTTATATTTGCATCGGAGGAAGAAAATTGTCACTCGATGTGATAGTCTTAGACATCAGGGACTATGACATCATTCTGGGGATGGATTAGCTCGACGCTTGCTCGGCCACTATAGATTGTGCGAAAAAGAATGTCGTATTTCGTCTACCTGGCAAGATCGAATTTTGCTACACGTGCAGTCCAGCATCGAGAGCGTCGAATGCCTGCATGGTAATTTCTGTAATGTCTGCTCGATGGATGATACATTCCGGTTGTGAAGGGTACTTGGTGTCCATTCGAGATACTCAACGAGATTTTATAAACGTAGAGTCTACTTCCATTGTGGCAGAAATTTTTGATGTGTTTCAAGAAGAGTTTCCAGGTATGTCTCCCGACTGAGAGATAAAGTTCACTATAGATATATTTCCAAAGACTCGGACGATTTCCAAAGCTCCGTATCGAATAGCCCCGACAGAACTAAAAGAGCTAAAGGTCCAGTTACAGAAATTATTAGATCGTGGGTATATTCGTCCGAGCGTGTCTCTGTGGAGCGCGCTTGTATTGTTTATGAAGAAAAAATATAGCCCGATGCAGCTCTGCATAGACTATTGGGAACTGAATAAGACCATTGTTCGAAACAAGTACCCCATTTCCAGGATCGATGACCTCTTTGATTAACTACAAGGCACGACGATGTTTTCAAAAATTGATCTTCGCTCGGGTTATCATCAGCTCAAGATCAAGCTGGACGACGTACCACAGTCAGCCTTTCGTACTCGCTACGACCACTATAAGTTTTTGGTTGTAAACCCCCTCGAACAATTTAGGATTTAATTAATTTAGATTGAGGGACTAGGATTAAATTGGATACAATTAATATTAACGTACAACAATTATGTGACTTATTACACCTCACCGTTGCTTCGATGTTTGGAGCGCTACACTAGTAGTTACCTTCAAACCAATTTCATATACACCTCCTAGATATGCCAGGCTACCCATCTGACCCTTGTGTAACTTTTAAAAACTAAATATTGTGCCTCATTTTAGCTTCACAATATTTGTCACAAACGTTCATGTATAATCCCAATAAATCTAATTTCTCTTAATTGTCCATTCCTACTTGAATTTGAGGCACAACCACAACCCAATTTCCTATAACCCAAATTAGGGTATTAGCCTACTCTGAGCCTGCTACGCCCATGACTCTTGTGTTTCACCCAAAATTAATCCCTTGTGTTTCCAATTGACAAAAAAAAAAAGAACAACTGGTGCATTATTTTAATTAAAGGCAAATTTTACCCAAAGCAAGACCTAACCAAGCCCATGTACACCCTTTCATGTGGACCAGCCCCATCCCAAGGAGTCCAGACCGACCCAAACCCCGAGGTTAGCCCATATATTCCCTCCTATATAAATAGACATTTTCTATATTGAAACCATAGAAATATAAACCCTAGCCAAAACCTAGATTCACCTTCACCCGAGCACCCCTTCCCCTACCCCGACCGGACGACTCCACCGCCACCTCAGGCCGCCACCTCGGCCGCCTACACTACCCCCTCAATGCCGGACCACCACCACACCCCGCCTGCATCCGCCGGACCTCGTTCATCATCACCATCCCCTTCACCATCATCAAACCGACTACCCAACCCGACGACCCCCTTTCCCGACCTCCCACAACCACCAAACCGCACCACACCGTCCTCACCCGACCCCCGACCTTCCCCACATTCTAACCTATCAATCAGCACCGACCCAGGCCGCCTGTCGCCGCTGCCAGACCTCTGCTGCTGCTGCTGCTGCTGTAACTACTGCAGTTGCTGTTGCTGCCGCTGCTGCCTTGCTGGCCGCCCGACGTCGAACCTTTGCCACTCGCCGAAGTACATGCAGTCGACGAGCACAGGCCCTCTCCCGTTCAGCCACACCTAGGTAACCATTGTATTGCCCTCTTTCCTTCTTTGTATCGTTGGGTATTAATATCATTGTATCGTCGTATCTTGTGTCGTGTATCGACACGAGCAAAGTAATATGAAATATATTTGTGTATGTAGGTATGTTAATTAGACTAGAATAATAAGTAATAAGTTAGTAATTAATGAATTAGTAAATGACCCTAATAATATGACTTGTTATTAAAGACTTATATTTCACCAATAAAAAGGAACTAGACCTTGACAAGTATGCTTAACATAAGGAATAAGGGTATGAATTATACAAAACTTAAATGGTTTCGTAACCCATAACCTTAGTAAGTTATTATTATGAGGTACGCGAGAACCGAGGACAGAAAATGTGTACACCTTAGCTACGTGCACACGCGACTCTGTAGTCGACCAACCGTGATCTTGCGACAGTGTCTAAGAGTCGCGTCGTAGTTTGTGTATGTGTTGCTATAGTATATGATGCTATATTTCTATACTATATTATGTGTTTAGGGTCACTGGACCAGCCAGGAGACACTGCAAGAGCAGGCTATTGGCATTCACAGCTTGAGGACCCAGGCAAGATACCTTGCCATATTTATTGTTTAAATTAAATGATGCATATGTTGTATGATTTCTTGTTGTTTTATTTTTATATGACTGTGCGCGTCCGAGATTGACTCGGGTGCAGTCGACGGATGCGTCGATGAGTAGTGTACTGGATCTAGTCACTAGTAGACTCACCCCAATTAGGAGGATGCTCTGATATCTTCCAAGACCTGACACTCTTACACGTTTCATAGTGACAAATTTATATTGGGATGCGGGTTCGCGTCCTCGACTAGCTATCGGTGCGTGTGACATGCATCACGGTTAATATGTGATTCAGGATTTTGTATTATTAGAGACTTGGCATATAGATATGTGGTATGCGTGTCGAGTATTCGACTTGTGTATCTACATTGGGCGGGAAGGACGACTAGTAGGCGTATGGGACACCCACCCCCTTTTATACAGATACCACACTCGACTGAGTGATACGGACATATATATATTTTACAGATACCACGTTCTTTAAGGTGTTGGACATTACTTGGTGATATTACAGATACCACACTCTATAGAACATTGGAAGTTATTATATTTCTGCGCCCGTGTTATAGGGGCATATGTGGCATATACTAGCCGGTTGTCACGATTGGTGAATTACGTCAGCATATGTCTAGCCCACACCTTCCCATATACTCAAGGTTGTCCTCACATTATATTCACTTAGATGGTTAGCACACCCTTTATTGTATTTATTTTATTCAGTATTTATATATGGCATGCTTCTATGTATCTTGTTACGTCCCTCTAAGGACCTGGTACCTTTTCAGATTTGGACGAGGCATATTATCCCACAGTGTATGGCCCAGGACAGGAGACTAGGTACGCCACAGCTAAGGATCTAGAGGTGTTACCGTCAGAGTTCCCGTGATCATTTGGTAGGCCTTCTGCCTAGGATTAGGAGCATCATTATCTAGTCAGCCGATGCCCTAGTCATTACTCTTTTTATCTGTCATTCAGTACTTTATTTTTGTCCTATTAGTGGATTTATTCCCACCAGACATTCTTGGTTGTACTATAATTTTTGAGACTGGCATTTACGTTCCAGTATTAATTTTAGTACTTTCTTGCTGTTTATATTGTGGATGAGATTAGATTACCTGTTGTTGATTAATATTGGACTTGTTAGTATTTTAGGACAGCGTAGCACTCTTCGTTAGGATCCATTAAATTGGGATACCCTCGGAGACGTGACAACTGGCTATTGTCACGTAGCCTGGTTCCGTATATTTTAGGACTGGGACGTGACATGGTTTTAGTGGTGGCCCATGCAGGTCGACTTTATCGTTTGTGGTATGGTAACATGCCCAGCGAGCCTGCAATAGGATATAAATTACTAGGTCTCATTCACTTGATTACGTCTTTGAACTTCCTTCGTATTACTTCTAAATATCTACATCTTGTTTGTTTGATTCCATACTCTTTTAATGAAGTTCTATATCCTGCAGCAAGATGAACTTGCACAGAGGACGAGGAGCACCCAGTGCCGTGGTGCCAGACGACACCACCCAAAGAGAGGAGGTATCCCAAGGACTACCTGGAGGGCAACTACCATTACAGGCCCCGCTGATACATTGGCACGAGACTTCTCAGGGCGATCCTACACAACAGCCCGAGGGACAGACTTCCCAGACGATCCCCACGCAGAATTTTGAGGACCAGACTTCGGGGGCTACGCCGATGCCACAAACCGAGAGGCCGACATCTGAGGAGACACCTACCGCACAGCCAGAGGTTCTATTGCCACCACCTCCACCTTATCCACCCCAGATGCCGCCATCAGATGGACAGCCACAGATGCTTTAGTTCTTTCAGGCTATGATGCAGGAACATAGGCACAGTGGCATCAGACCGAGACATTGAGACAGAGTTTGATGGTAGTTCTAGAGAGGACACCTATCCCAGCACCCGTACCAGTACCTCCACCAGCTCAGACAGGTGGTACAGTACGATGTTTCTGCCATATGGGGCCAGATACTTTTTTGGGCAACGAGACTGCAGAGAAGATCTCCGATTGGGTCGCCAACACAGAGATGCTACTAGAGGCTTCGCAACTGCATCCAGACCTCTGGATGACCGTAGTGAGGGCCCAACTAAAAGGCAACGCCCATCACTGGTGGGATTCTATTGAGCGCAGTGTAGGCAAGACCCAGACATGGGAACAGTTCTTAGAGCACTTCAACACGAAGTATTTTTCGACTATAGTCAGAAATGCCCTGTACTCCCAGTTTCTATATCTAAAACAAGGAAATATGACTGTAGACGCATACGACGCAGAGTTTAGCAGACTTAGCAGATTTGGTGCCGTCCTGATACCCAATGATCTAGAGAAAGCCCAGAGGTTCCATCACGGCCTCACTTTCGAGCTGCAGAGGTATACCATCGCACATGTGAGGATTTCTTATGAAGAGGTTCTTTCAGAGGCGATGATCCAGGAGGCCATTGGCAAAAGAGCAAGACGTTCCAGCATGACCACACCAGCCAGAGCCCAGCCCGGAGCAGGAGGACCAATCCGTCGTTCCGTAGCACAGACACAGCAAAGGGCAGCACCATACCCACAAAAGAAGCTTTCGACTTGTCACCATTGTGGCAAGAAGGGACACGTCATTAGAGATTATCGAAAGAAGCTTAGATTGTGCATGATATGTGGAGCGAGTCAGCACCTTGTCAGAGATTGCCCACATCGCAGAGAGGCAGCACCGCAGACAGGACAGAGGCCAGCAGCACCAGTCCAGAGGATACTACCCCTGCCAGGAGGCCAGCGTCCACCAGCACCCGGAGGATTTCAGAGGGGACCACCCTTGGCCCCACAAGAGGTACAGTTTGATCGAGCCCGATAGCAGACCGGAGGACAGAGGCACGGACAGGCCTTTGCACTAGCATCTACTGAGGAGGAAACAGAAGGGGAAGCTATCACAGGTACCATTTTAGTCGCATCATTACCTGCGACTGCATTATTTGATTCTGGTGCTACGTTATCTTTCATATCTAGTAGATTCGTAGCAATGCATAGAGTAGCTACTTCCCCCTTACCTAAGAGTTGGAAGATTCTTACCGGAGGAGGCATCGTGCCGGTTACCAGCACTATTAGAACGTGTTCGGTAGTCGTATGTGGTAGAGAGATGAGAGCACAATTCTTGGTATTACCCATGCCATACTTTGACGTTGTGCTAGGCATGGACTGGTTAAGCCAGTATAATGCCGTACTGGATTGTCGGAAAGGTAGCATCACTTTTAGACCGCCAGATCAACCGAACTTCGATTACATGCGAGGGACCGTCGAGCAAGGAGTAGGACAGGTAGCGGGAGCTTACATGGCTATGGAGATGGTACCCCCACCAATAGTTACAGAATTCGAGGATGTTTTTCCTAAAGAATTGTCAGTCTTACCACCAGATAGAGACGTAGAGTTCACTATTGAGCTAGTACCCGGAGCAGCACCGGTATCTTCTAATGTATACCGATTGGCAAAGAAGAAACTAGATGAGCTGAAGCTACAATTAGAGGAGTTGCAAATCAAGGGATTTATTCGCCCTAGTGTATCACCCTGGAGAGCACCAATATTGTTTGTACCTAAAAAGGATGGAACAATATGTATGTGCATTGATTACAGAGCCCTTAATGCTTTGACTATCAAGAACAAGTACCCCTTGCCATGGATTGATGATTTATTTGACCAGTTGACAGGAGCAGTGGTGTTCACAATGATCGACTTGAGATCGGGTTATCATCAAGTGAAGGTACAAAGAGAAGACATTCAAAAGACAGTATTCATGACTCGTTATGGTCACTATGAGTTCTTAGTGATACCTTTTGGACTGACGAATGCACCTGCTGTATTTATGAACTTGATGAACAGAGTATTCCACCAATACCTAGACCAATTCGTGGTAGTCTTCATCGACGACATCTTGGTTTATTCATAGAGCCACGAGTAGCACGAAGAGCACTTGAGACTAGTATTAGAGACGCTGAGGAGAGAGAGTCTTTATGCCAAGCTGAGCAAGTGCGAGTTTCTTCTAGACCGTGTCTCTTTTCTTGGACACGTCATCTCAGGAGATAGTATTTCAGTAGATCCGACGAAGATTTTATCAGTAGAGACATGGCCAACCCCTACTAATGTCTCGGAGGTGAGGAGTTTCCTAGGACTTACCGAATATTACCAGAGGTTCATGGAGAACTTCGCGAAGATCGCAGAACCGATGACCCGCTTGACCCGTAAGGAGTAGGAGTTCACCTGGACAGAGGAGTGTCAGACAACATTCGATGAGCTGAAGAAGCGTCTGACTACAACACCTATCTTGACCATATCTTCTGGACCCGGAGGATTCGTGATCTATAGCGATGCATCCGGGAAAGGATTAGGATGTGTCTTGATGCAGCATGGAAAGGTTATGGCCTATGCCTCTAGGCAGTTAAGGACCCATGAGAAGAACTATCCCACCCACGACTTGGAGCTTGCCGTAGTGATTTTTACTTTAAAGCTTTGGAGGTACTACTTATACAGAGAAAGAGTAAATATATTCACTGACCACAAAAGCCTGAAGTACGTCTACACTCAGAAGGACCTGAACCAGAGACAGAGACGTTGGCTCGAGGTGATGACAGACTTTGAGATTGAGCTACAGCACCACCCGGGAAAGGCAAACGTAGTAGCTGACGCGTTGAGCAGAAGACCTATGGCATTCTTTTTGACTACCCAACAATATTTGTTGAGAGATCTAGAGCAGATGGGTATAGAGGTTGTTATGCCCGGAGTAGACGGACAGTTGTCGAGTTTCCAGTTGCAATCGATATTAGTGGAGAGGATCAAGGCTATGTTGCCAACAGACACCAGATTCTAGAGGCTTCGACAGAGGACAGAGGCCGGAATACAGACATGATTGCGTATACATGAAGACGAAACCTTGAGATGTGGAGATCGTCTCTATGTTCCAAATGGAGAACTTCGTCAGGAGTTGATGTTAGAGGCACATAGTTCAACCTACTCTATTCACCCAAGAGGCACGAAGATGTACAGAGACTTGAGGCGGTACTACTAGTGGCATGGAATGAAGAGAGAGAGAGATAGCTCGCTTTGTGGCGAAGTGCCTGGTGTGTTAGCAAGTCAAGGCTGAGCATCAGAGATCTGCAGGATTACTTCAACCGCTCCCGATACCAGAATGGAAATGGGAGCACATCACTATGGACTTTGTTACGGGCTTTCCGAGGAGTCCTAGTGGTCGCAATGCAGTATGGGTAATCGTAGATATACTCACCAAGTCCGCACACTTTTTACCCTTCAGAGTTGGGCAATCTACAGAGGTCTTAGCAGATATGTACATGAGTGAGATTGTACGAATGCACGGAGTGCCAGTTAGTATAGTGTCTGACAGGGATACGAGGTTTATATCTTACTTTTGGCAGAGTATACAAGAGAGTCTCGGTACCCGCCTAAAGTTTAGCATATCGTACCATCCACAGACAGATGGCCAGTCCGAGCGCACTATTCAGACATTGGAGGACATGTTAAGATCATGCATGCTTGATTTCGGAGGATCATGGGAGGACCATTTGCATTTGGTTGAATTTTCCTACAACAACGGCTATCAAGCGAGCATTCAGATGGCTCCCTATGAAGCATTGTATGAAAGGAAGTATCGTTCCCCAGTGTGCTGGAGCGATATAGGCGAGAGACAGATTCTAGGGCCAGAGTTGGTTGTTCGTACAGTGGAGAAGGTGGAGAAGATCCAAGGGTAGCTGCGAGCAGCACAGGACAGACAGAAGCATTGGGCTAATGTGCATCGATGACCCTTAGAGTTCCAGGTTGGAGATCACGTATTTCTAAAGATCTTACATACTCGAGGGACTATCAGATTTGGAGGTAGAGAAAAGCTGAGTCCGAGGTACATCGGACCATTCGATGTGTTAGAACGCATCGAAGAGGTTGCTTACAGGTTAGCCTTACCACAGATGTTGGAAGAAGTCCATGACGTCTTCCATGTATCTCAGCTGAGAAGGTACATGCTAGATCTGAGTCATGTGCTTGACCATTCAGAGATCACAGTCGGCCCGAGCTTATCATACCAAGAGGAGCCTGTTAAGATCTTGGACAGAAGTGAGAAGGTATTGCGAGGTCAGACTATCCCCCTAGTTCGTGTCGCATGGAGACATTATGCACTAGACGAGTCGACCTGGGAACATGAGGAGGATATTCGACAGCGTTACCCCCATCTCTTTGAAGGCATAGGTATGTAGTGGTTTATTTTTATTTCAGTCAGTTCTTACCATACGTATGTTTTAATTTTGAGGACGAAATGCTCTAAGGAGGGTAGATTGTAAACCCCCTCGACCAATTTAGGATTTAATTAATTTAGATTGAGGGACTAGGATTAATGTCACGCCCCAGTCCCAAAATATCGAGGGACTAGATACGTGGCAAGGCCAGCAGCACACACCGATGGACAAACCCAATTTAATGGATCCATCGGGATGTACTTAAGCTGTAATACAATAGTCAGGGTCTACTGATCTCATCCACAGAATGAATATAATAATCTCAATAAAAAGAATATAAACATCAAACATCAAGTCACAAGTAATTTAAATCGGGGAATAACCCGATAATCAAGTCTGTTACAATTGTTCATTTAAACAAGAATGTGAAGAATATCATAAACTGAGTATGGAAGAAACATATACTCAGAAAAATCTATGGCAATCACCTAGTCTTCGGTTCCTGGTTTTGCTCTACTGTATGCACCTGTTTCTGCTTCTGCTCCTGATAATGCTCCTGTTCTGAATATCTCGGGGTGGATCTCCGCTGCTAATCCTGGGGACATAATCCGGATCCAGATCCTCGGGGGACATAGCAAGGTACAGATAATACAAGCCAAAGATAATGCAGTACAACAAATAAATGAAATAATAGGGTAAATATATAACCAGCTAAGTGATATGCAAGATCAGAGTAGCACTATAACTCAGGCTGAAACTACTACAAGCTCTGTGTCTGGGAGCCGGTAGCAGTGATATCATATGGTTGTCTAGCTCGGAGAGAGACTGAGACGCCGGCATAATATATAATCAACCTGTAGCATGTGTGACTCTCCCCACCCAATGTAATCATACGTCTCATGTCCACGACGTCTCATGTCCATGCCATGCAGGATCATAACTAATGCATCCAGTCATATAATATCTAAGCAAAGGAATAAGTCATGAAAATTGTATCCTATACAGAATCACCATGAATATCTCAGGACGATTCTGTATCATGAATAGTGTCAGGTGTCCTGGGTATAACGTACTTGATAATGCAAGTACGAGAAGTATAGGGTCTCGGTATCCATCTCTAGATGACGTTACACAACGTCGCGTATGGTGTTGGCACCCGACTGTAATCGAACGCTAAGTAAGTCACACGGTCCTAGATTTAAGCATGTACAACAAGTATATATGTCAAGGAAATAAGTAGCAAAAACTGCAGAGATTGGCAAGGTACACTTGCCTGGGGTTCTGGCTCCAACTGTAGTTCTGACTTCAGCGAAAATTGCAGGGACTGCTCCGGTTGCTGAAATAAACATCACCATCAGATCCAGAAAATATCAATCAGCTAGAAATGCCTGTCATTGAGTCCAATTTGGACACAGGGGCGAAAATGACAGTTTCTGGTCAAAGCGGGGTCCACATGTGGGCCGCTTTGCACCAAAAAATGTGTCGGGGTCAAAGGTCTCCAAATCTGTCAAACTTAGTGTCAACGAGTCAGAAACGATGATACGAACCCAACGGAACTTCCAGAATTAGATTTCGATGAGCCGATCATAAAATTGCCCGTCAAGTGGAGCTTGTGGGGCCCACGATACACGATTTTGTTAACGTTCTCAGAATCGAACCAAACTTGGGTCACAGGACCAGCGTATTGCTATGAGTCCGATGGCACAAGTTTCGTATCGATCCGACGTGCGTACACTAAGTTACAGCGAGATCCAGAAAGGACGAATACAGGGTGTTGTCGGCGGATACGCGTTGATTCCGGTGTGCAAGCACATCTGAATCAACTTCTGTAAAATCTCGCACGTCCGTATCAACGGCGCGCACGTTTTGGTAAAGACCGCATACGACCAAGTCGTCCCGTTTGGCGGAGCGTACTCAGTTCCGGGGTGAAACATGGCGTTGATTTTTTCGTTTTTGGATCGCGGTTCGCGATCGCCACAGGACGCGATGCACCGAGCGGTTTGTACGGGCACCGAGGGGGTCACACAGCCTACGCGTCACAACTGACGGAACAGAAATTGGGGCAGCGAGGAGAGAGATATGAGTACCTGAACAGGGCTCCAAAAGTCCGAATTGTGCGTGTCCGAGTTCGAGTCTACCGTGTCCTGGATACTGTGTCCAAGCCGTATCCTGACTAGGGCTTAGGTTCTGTTGTGTCCGAGCTTGCCGGACTCGGGGCGGCTTTCTGCGGTACAGTCAGAGTCGGCCGGGCGCCGGTGTAGGCGGCGCCGGTGCTGCGGTGCCGGCCGGAGTCGTCTGGGAAGAGGGCAGCAGATTCTGGAGGTCGGGAGAGAGGTTGAAGGAGAGGGTCGGGGGTTCTGAGGAGGCCGGCGAGGTCGAGGGCGGCCGGGTTCTGGTGCTGGAGGGCGGCGCCGGAGGCTGACTGGGACGGAGGGGGAGTCGCCGGAGTCGGAGGCTGAGGAGAGGGGAAGGGGAAATTCGGTGGCCGGACTCGGGGGTTATATAGAGGGATAGGGGAGGGGAACGGCCGAAGGTTGGCCGAAAGTGGAAGAGGAAGAGGCTGGGGGGTTAGGGGAGGTGAAACTGGGGGGTTGCCGGCGGCCACGGCGGCGGAAACGGCCGCCGGAGGGGAATCGTCGGGTAGGTGACTGGTTGGGGGTTAGGGATCCAGGTGGGTCGGGTCGGGTTCTCAGCGGGTCGGGTTTGACCCGGATCCAACCCGCTAAGGTGGGTTGGGTCGGTTCGGGCAGACCGGCCGGTTTGGTTTATTTTGGGTTTGGTTTAATCTGGTTTAGGTGAACCAGGTTCAGGGTTAATTAGGTTAATTTTTACAATAGTTTTTAGGGCCTTAAAAATACTTCCGGGGTCCAATAAATTTCCGAAAAATTATCCTATGTCTAGTTTTTCATTTTACACCAAAAAATATTATTTTCATAATATTTTAATATTATTAAACATCAATTAAAAATTATTTAATTATTAAAACACCTTAGTTTAATTAATAAAAATCCCAAAAAAATTCCGAAAAATTGTAAAAAATTCCAAATTAAAATTTCTTGAAAATTTAGGGGGTTTACAATCTACCCCCTTAAGAGGATTGTGTCCTCGCAATCAAAAAATAACCAGTCAATAGAGATGACACGGTTGCAAAATTTATTCGAAGCACATCACGATTAAGAAAAGTCAAGATTGAGGGTTTAAAACACATAGGAAAAATTATTTTCCTAAGCAATGGAAGTTATAAAATTTCCCGAATGTAGAAAATCTAGAAAATTACAGTTTTTAGAAAAAATCTAGGTTATTCTTTAAAAACATATTAGGTTAACAATTCTAGGTTATTATCAAGTTCAACATTACTAGATTATCACTAGATTATCTATTATTAGAAAGTTAAAACTGTCGGGTTTAAGTCTAAGGTCACGAACCAGCAGGCACGAACTAAAGCAATACTAGAAACGATAGCTACGAATCACTTACGCGTATTAGCTACTCCATGAATCTGCGCGTTCTCCAAGGTCATTGCCAGGGCTTGTCCACGTCCTTGCAGTCGATTCCTCTGCTGCTGTTGAGCCTTCTGGAAGAGTAGTGCCTGGGGTATCAAAGGTGGCCTCGGCTGATACCCTCCTGGAGGTGGTGGTATAACTCCTTCAACTTCCGTTTGTGGTGCTCCTAATGCTGGATAGGCTGGCCTCGGTGCTGGTAACGCTTGTTGGTTTACCATTAGTGCTCTGTCTCGACGCTCCGGGCATTCCCTCAATGAATGCTGACTGGACCCGCAAGCTAAACATACTTTCATTTTCCATCTGCACTCGTTCTCTATATGGCCTGGCTTGCGACAATATTGACAGACATGTAGTGCCTGTGAAGATGCTTCTGATGGTTGCTGCACGTGAGGTCTTTTTGTAGCTTCTTCCTGTGGTGCTCCGGCTGGTGCTGATGTGGATGGCCGATTCAGACTGGTCTCTCTCCTGGTGACGCGCTCTATGCGTCGGGCTGCAGAAAGGACGCCCGAGTAAGATGTAGGTGCAACGGATCCAATTAGTTTTTGTAGCTCTAAGTTTAGTCCGTCGAAGAACTTCTCGGCCTTCTCTTCTTCTGTCGGGATCAAGGTTGGGGCGAAGCGACTCAGACGAATAAATTGTGCGTTGTACTCTTCCACTGTCATGCTGTCTTGAGTGAGGCGATTGAACTTATCCCGAAGTTCTGATCGAGCGATGGCTGGAATGTACATCTCCTGAAAGAGTCTAGAGAACTCTTCCCAAGTGACTCGGTCTGGTCCGAGCCGTGTCTCCTCGGATAGCCACCAGTAATGTGCATTGTCCGTCAATTGCATTCTGACTGCAGTCATCCAACGTTCTCGTGGAATCTCAGCTGCTTCTAATTAATGTTGAGTGTTGGTGAGCCATTCATGAACTTCTGTGGGCTCCTCCTTGCTTGAGAAGGTACGCGGCTTCAGCTGGCGGAAGTCAAAAATAGAGCCCGTCGTTGGCCGTCGTGCCTGCTCTAGTGCGGTTACTAGGCTGCGACTCCAAGCCTCTTGTTGAGCTTGCATCATTACGTAGATCATTTGAAATATCTGTTGTCTGTCCATTGCCTGCCCTTGTGATATTACGGGCATTTGTAGAGTAAATTGCGTAAATGGTGGAGTGTCATCTTGCTGAATTCTCAAGGCATGCTGACTTGCTTGACTGCGTTGTTGAGCGGATTGACCTTCTTCTACTGGTGTTACTTCATCTTTGTTGGTTACCACAGCATCTCGTGGTGATGTTGTAGGAGTCTCGTCGTTTGCTCGTGAATCCATAACTCTGTAACCAAAATAAACAATGAGAGGCGCTCAGGAATCAAGGCAGGATGCAAGTCGAGAAATAAATTCGAATCCGATATAAATATCAAGAACGTTTCAAGAAAGTGGATGAGATCCTAAAAACTTATCCTATCTTTATTGCAGACATGTTCGGTCCCTAAGTTGAAACCGAACAATTTAGTCGTTGACCTGTATAGGCCACCACAAAAACTATGTCATGTCCCAGTCCCAAAATATCGAGGGACTAGATACGTGGCAAGGCCAGCAGCACACACCGATGGACAAACCCAATTTAATGGATCCATCGGGATGTACTTAAGCTGTAATACAACAGTCAGGGTCTACTGATCTCATCCATAGAATGATATAACAATCTCAACAAAAAGAATATAAATATCAAATATCAAGTCACAAGTAATTTAAATCGGGGAACAACCCGATAATCAAGTCTGTTACAATTGTTCATTTAAACAAGAATGTAAAGAACATCATAAACTGAGTATGGAAGAAACATATACTCAGAAAAATCTATGGCAATCACCTAGTCTTCGGTTCCTGGTTCTGCTCTACTGTATGCACCTGTTTCTGCTTCTGCTCCTGATAATGCTCCTGTCCTAAATATCTCGGGGTGGTTCTCCGCTGCTAATCCTGGGAACATAATCCGGATCCAGGTCCTCAGGAGATATAGCAAGGTACAGATAATACAAGCCAAAGATAATGCAGTACAACAAATAAATGAAACAATAGGGTAAATATATAACCAGCTAAGTGATATGCAAGATCAGAGCAGCACTATAACTCAGGCTGAAACCACTACAAGCTCTGTGTCTGGGAGCCGGTAGCAGTGATATCATGTGGTTGTCTAGCTCGGAGAGAGACTGAGACACCGACATAATATATAATCAACCTGTAGCCTGTGTGACTCTCCCCACCCAATGTAATCATACGTCTCATGTCCACGACGTCTCATGTCCATGCCACGCAGGATCATAACTAATGCATCCAGTCATATAATATCTAAGCAAAGGAATAAGTCATGAAAACTGTATCCTATACAGAATCACCATGAATATCTCAGGACAATTCTGTATCATGAATAGTGTCAGGTGTCCTGGGTATAACGTACTTGATAATGCAAGTACGAGAAGTATAGGGTCTCGGTATCCATCTCTAGATGACGTTACACAACGCCGCGTACGGTGTTGGCACCCGACTGTAATCGGACGCTAAGTAAGTCACACGGTCCTAGGTTTAAGCATGTACAACAAGTATATATGTCAAAGAAATAAGTAGCAAAAACTGCAGAGATTGGCAAGGTACACTTGCCTGGGATTCTGGCTCCAACTGTAGTTCTGACTTCAGCGAGAATTGCAGGGACTGCTCCGGTTGCTGAAATAAACATCACCATCAGATCCAGAAAATATCAATCAGCTAGAAATGCCTGTCCTTGAGTCCAATTTGGACACAGGGGCAAAAATAATAGTTTCTGGTCAAAACGGGGTCCACATGTGGGCCGCTTTGCACCGAAAAATGTGTCAGGATCAAAGGTCTCCAAATCTGTCAAACTTAGTGTCAACGAGTCAGGAACGATGATACGAACCCAATGAAAGTTGCAGAATTGGATTCCGATGAGCCGATCACAAAATCGCCCGTCAAGTGGAGCTTGTGGGGCCCACGATACACGATTTTGTCAACGTTCTCAGAATCAAACCAAACTTGGGTCACAGGACCAGCGTATTGCTACGAGTCCGATGGCACAAGTTTCGTTTCAATCCGACGTGCATACACTAAGTTACAGCGAGATCCAGAAAGGACGGATACGGGACGTTGTCGACGGATACGCGTTGATTCCGGTGTGCACGCACATCCGAATCAACTTCTGCAAAATTTTACACGTCCGTATCAACGGTGCGCACGTTTCGGTAAAGACCGCATGCGACCAAGTTGTCCCTTTTGGCAGGGCGTACTCAGTTCCGGAGTGAAACAGGGCATTGATTTTCCTATTTTTGGATCGCGGTTCGTGATTGCCACAGGACGCGATGCACTGAGCGGTTTGCACGGGCACCGAGGGGGTCACACAGCCTACGCATCACAACTGACGGAACAGAAATCAGGGCAGCGAGGAGAGAGATATGAGTACCTGAACAGGGCTCCAAAAGTCTGAATTATGCGTGTCCGAGTTCGAGTCTACCGTGTCCTGGACACTGTGTCCAAGCCGTGTCCTGACTAGGGCTTAGGTTCTGTTGTGTCCGAGCTTGCCGACTCGGGGCGGCTTGCTGCGGTACAGTCGGAGTCGGCCGGGCGCGGGTGGAGGCGACGCCGGTGCTGCGGTGCCGGCCGGAGTCGTCGGGGAAGAGGGCAGCAGCTTCTGGAGGTCGGGGGAGAGGTTGAAGGAGAGGGTCGGGGGTTCTGAGGAGGCCGGCGAGGTCGAGGGCGGCCGGGTTCTGGTGCTTGAGGGCGACGCCGGAGGCTGACTGGGACGGAGGGGGAGTCGCCGGAGTCGGAGGCTGAGGAGAGGGGAAGGGGAAATTCGGTGGCCGGATTCGGGGGTTATATATAGGGATATGGGAGGGGAACGGCCGGAGGTTGGCCGAAAGTGGAAGAGGAAGAGGCTGGGGGGTTAGGGGAGGTGAAGCTGGGGGGTTGCCGGGGCCACGGCGGCGGAAACGGCCGCCGGAGGGGAATCGTCGGGTAGGTGACTGGTTGGGGGTTAGGGATCCAGGCGGGTCGGGTCGAGTTCTCAGCGGGTCGGGTCTGACCCGGATCCAACCCGCTAAGGTGGGTTGGGTCGGTTCGGGCAGACCGGCCGGTTCGATTTATTTTGGGTTTGGTTTAATCTGGTTTAGGTGAACCGGGTTCAGGGTTAATTAGGTTAATTTTTACAATAGTTTTTAGGGCCTTAAAAATACTTCCGGGGTCCAATAAATTCCCGGAAAATTATCCGATGTCTAATTTTTTATTTTACACCAGAAAATATTATTTTCATAATATTTTAATATTATTAAACATTAATTAAAAATTATTTAATTATTAAAACACCTTAGTTTAATTAATAAAAATCCCAGAAAAATTCCAGAAAATTGTGAAAAATTCCAAATTAAAATTTCTTGAAAAATCAGGGGGTTTACAATTAAATTGGATGCAATTAATATTAACGTACAACAATTATGTGACTTATTATACCTCATCGTTGCTTCGATGTTTGGAGCGCTACACTAGTAGTTACCTTCAAACCAATTTCATATACACCTCCTAGACATGCCAGGCTACCCATCTGACCCTTGTGTAACTTTTAAAAACTAAATATTATGCCTTATTTTAGCTGCACAATATTTGTCACAAATATTCATGTATAATCCAATAAATCCAATTTCTCTTAATTGTCCATTCCTACTTGAATTTGAGGCACAACCACAACCCAATTCCCTATAACTCAAATTAGGGTATTAGCTTACTCTGAGCCTGTTACGCCCATGACTCGTGTGTTTTATCCAAAGTTAACCCCTTGTGTTTCCAATTGACAAAAAAAAGAACAACTGGTGCATTATTTTAATTAAATTTAATTAAAGGCAAATTTTACCCCAAGCAAGACCTAACCAAGCCCATGTACACCCTTTCATGTGGACCAGCCCCATCCCAAGGAGTCCAGACCGGCGCAAACCCCAAGCTTAGCCCATATATTCCCTCCTATATAAATATACATTTTCTATATTGAAACCCTAGAAACATAAACCCTAGCCAAAACCTAGATTCATCTTCACCCGAGCACCCCTTCCCCCTACCCCGACCGGACGACTCCACCGCCACCTCAGGCCGCCACCTCCACAGCACCTCGGTCGCCTGCACTACCCCCTCAACGCCTGCACATTTTCTATATTGAAACCCTAGAAACATAAACCCTGTTTAATAACTAAAAGATGAGTACATAAGGATAACCCTTATGTATATGCACCATAGCAATATATGTATCCCTTTATTATTTTAAAACATGAATAACATCCCTTAGTCATACATAATTAGTTAAATTGTTTGAAATAGTTCATACTCCTAATAGTTTTATAAAGTTAGTCAATACCTTAACTGTTGCCCTAAAACCTAGACTAAAGCTAGGAAAGAGTTGAAGGCACTTGTTACGAACTGACGACTATGACAAATCGCTGGCGAAGTAGCGACAACTGCATCTAGACCGTTATAGTAGAGTAGTTAAAGTATTTGCAGACAAATTGATCAGGTGGCGTGGCAATATTAGACTACGGTACTTGACGGTTATAGAGAAAAATCATAGTTATGAGATTCCAGACAGGTATTCCAAGATTCTTGACCCAATGAATAAATTCGTCTTACAACCTAGACAATAGCCACAAAAGACCTTGACTACTAGTAAAATTCTTTAAAGTTGGGTAGTGTAGGTGAGTTAGAGGATAAAATAATAGTGTATGGACAATAAGAGAGAAAAGTGTTAGGGTGGCTGATCATAACCTTTTAGGAAGCACTGCAAGCTAGCAACGAAGTGTTAATAGCTATTGTGATTTATTATGGATATGGATTAGTGTTAATTTCGAGCACGAAATTCTTTTAAGTTGGGTAGATTGTAAACCCCCTCACCCAAAATAGGTATTTTGTATGTATTCTATATTGTTATATTTATTATAGATTATTTTAAATATTGAATTACTTTAGAGTATTCTCTTAGTTAACTAGAAAATAATTTTTTTTAGTATATTTACTTATGTAAATATTTATTTAGATATATTTTTAGACTATTTTAGAATTTTGGAGATTTTTCTAGAATTTTTAGATAATTAAAATATATGGAACGTAAATTTCTAGGACTTCCATGATTTACTATAAGACCATACTTACATATTGTTCCTACCCAATATTTATTTTAGGTTAAAATATTTAATTATATATATTTTTAATTTATTTAGAATTTTAAGAAATTTATTTAGATTTTTAAAATTATTTAGGATTTATTTGGATATATATAGTCTTAATATTATATAGATAATAATTTAGTGTTAATAGATATTAATAAGATTATATATAAATTATTTGAATTATCCTTAATTTTATTTAAGATTATAAGTTATTGAGATAAACTCAAACTCTATTTTAAATTAATTCAAATCATGAGCCTACTAGGAAAGAAACTTCATGCATATCCTATCATTATTTAAACTGATCCTAATCATATCCAAATTAGCCAATCCTAGTCGTATTCAATTAAGTAGTGTCCACCATTATAAATACCTCATCCTTCATATTTTTTTCCCCCAAAATCCTCTCTTTTTCGTCCAAAAAGAGTCAAAATTCGTCATAAATTCAGCCTCATTTTTTAGTAGTTATGACGACTTAAAAAGACGATATCTCCTAGCTCCGGACTCCAAACGCGCTCCAGTTTTTTTTGTTAGAACTATATCAAGATTAGTTTTCTGAATATATAAATTATTTTAATAATTTATGAATCTATTTTTCCAGAAAATTTTAAAAGTGTCAGGTGTCCGAAATCAGACGTATTTTAGTATTTTTGAGATTACGGGAGATCCCGAACTCGAAATTATGAACCGTTTGAAGTTTTGGAAAGTTGACATGATGAAATTACATAAAATTAATTTTCCAGAATTTAATATGCAAGTTTAATCTACTATAAAATTTATGCAACATAGACGTAAATAGGAAACCACCAAAAACTATCATCTATTCGTCCTTGTGGCCATAACTCTTTACCGACTTGTGATTTTATAAAACTGTCGATTCTGGCGTTCATGTAGCGCTAAAATTTATAGGATTTTATATACAAATCTAGGATTTGAGTCGGTTGACTTTTTGGTCAACGGATTGCCTCGATTTGTGTGTCACAGATCACAAATCCGTAAAGTTAATTTTCTTTGGACCAAAATTAGGGTTTAGTAATAAAATTAGATTATAATAAGATTAAAATAATCTTTTAGGTTATTTTATTCAGAATTAAAATAGATTAAAATAGAGGAACCTATTCACCCGCTTTTGTAACCTAACTTGTTTAATTTATGTGACGGGTAGATCGGGCGACGCCTTGAGTTGGGACTTCATTCTTTTTCAGACTATGAAAGATACCTTGTCAAATTGCTTACAGTACTTTGCATGCTATTTATATTTCTGTATATTTATTTCTTTTCTGTATATGCATTGTATGTGTGTTTTCTTTTAGTCATTACTATCTATTATATGTATGTTGACACACACTTGACACTTAGTATCATGAGAGGACAATCATTAGGCGTATGGGATTTTAACCACTCTAGTAAACCGTAGTATATAGCTCGCACTATGGGCGTGTGTCGCGCTGGTCGCTACCCCCGAGGTATGTCAATTTCTGTAGAGTCGCGCTGGTCGCTACCCCCGAGGTATGACGATTTCTGATATCCACTGGCGGGTGTGTGAGTTGTGAGGCTTAGATCGAGTAGCCTACCCTTGCCCATACGTCAAAAAGTTGTCCTCATTTGCATTCATATAGATTGTCTTGTACTGCGTACTTATATATTTTCAAATATTATGCATGTTTACTGTATTCAAATTGGCATGCTTCTATGTATCTTGTTACGTCCCTCTGGGGACCTGGTCCCTTTCCAGGTGTAGATGTTCATGACTTTTAACAGGAGCACGGATCAGGGCTTACCACTTATCTCTTCCGAGGAGGTCTTACCTTCGGAGAATCTTTGATTATCTCTAGCGACGGATCGCTTCTCTGATACCTTTATATCATCATCTTATTTATATTGGAGATTTACCCTCTCTCTTATTTTAGTATTGATATAGTCATTGGTAGTGGATTTGTCTCCACCCGACTATTAGTTTTGGATTATTCAGACTCATTATTCTAGTTTAGTTATTTCCTTTTGTGACTTGTGTAGATGAGATTTAGTATATCTGTGACTTGTGACACTATATACCACATGTGAGTTTATATTCATATTACAGCGTACGTATATATTATGGTATCCATATATTGGAGTTGCCATATACATATGGATGGCATGCTTACGTGTTCCTAGTCCTACATATTTTAGGACTGGGGCGTGACATTTGTGTCGCAATGCATAACCTGTCAGAGGGTGAAAGCAGAACATCAGAGACCGGACGGGGACATACAGAATATTGTTATTCCGGAATGAAAATGAGAGCACATAAGCATGAAATTCATTGTTGGCTTTCCAAAGACGCAACGAGGAAATGACGCAGTCTGGGTCATCGTCGACCAATTAACTAAGTCAGCGCACTTTATTGCCATTAAAGTTACTTGGAGCATTGATCTTCTCGCTCAGACCAACCTTGATGAGATAGTTCGGCTGCACGGAGTACCAGTTTCTATTGTGTCAGATAGGGACGAACGATTCCTATCACGTTTCTGGGAGAGCCTTCAGTCAGCGAAGGGGACCAAGTTAAAGTTTATCTCAGCCTACCATCCTCAAACCGACGGCAAAACAGAGCGGATGAATCATGTAAACACCCTGATTTTTGAGAATAATTTTAAAATGAGTTATTCCGAATTTTTGGTATTTTCTGGAATTTAAAATGAAGGTAATTGTGATTTAAAGAATTTTAAGTATTGCTAATTAATGTTAAAATATTATGGAAATAATATTTTATGGTGTAAAATGGAAAACCGGACATGGGGTATTTTTCTGTGAATTTATTGGACTCCGAAAACGCGTTATAAGCCCTTAAAACCTATTGGATATATGAACCGAGCCAAATATGAACCCAACCTGAATGAACCAAACCGAATCGCTGATTGGACTGAACCAACCCAGCTTAATGGGTCGGTCGGGTCGGATCCTGAGACCCAAACCCAAACCCGAACCGACAGAACCCTAGCCGCCGAGTTTACTGTTCACCCCTATAAATCGCCGCCTCGAAGTCTGTGCCCAGCCTTCGGAAACCTAGCCGTCGCACCGTCATCCCCTCCGACCTACCTCGTCTGAACCCTAGGCCACCTCGGCGACTTCTCCCCCAGACCCCTCTGCTCGACTCTCCTTCCTCCCGCGAGCGCCATCCCGAGCAGCCCCCAGACCCTCTGCTCGACTCTCCTTCCTCCCGCGAGCGCCGCCCGCGTCCACCCCCAGACCCCTCTGCTCGACTCTCCTCCTCGCCGCTGCCGCCAGGCCGCTCCGCTTCAACCGAGTCGACCCAGCCCTCGGTCAGACTCGAGTCGACCCTTCCCCGAACCCGACGACAACCTCCCTCCCCGACTCGACCAACCACCGACGGCAGCCTCCGCCCAGCCTTCGACGACCCTGCCTCCGCCGAAGAGTCCACCTAGCCCCGGACACAGCCCTAGCGGCGGACACACGAGCCCTCGACCTGGACGAGAGTAGCAGTATCCAACAGAGGACGCAGGAAATGAAGTCGACGCACGGACACGTGAAAAACAGATTCACGGGGCCCTATTCAGGTAGCGTTTTCTCTCACCTTGTAACTCCGTTTTCGATTCTGTCATTTGCAACGCGTAGACTATATAACCCTCTCAGTGCCCGTGCAACCCGCTCGGTGCATCGCGTCCTGTGGTGATCGTAAACCGTGATCCAAAAACAGGAAAACTCAAGCCCTATTTCACCCCGGAACTGAGTACGCCCCGCCAAACGGGACGACTTGGTCACACGCGGTCTTTACCGAAACGTGTGCATCATTGATACGGATGTGTGGAATTTTACAGAAGTCAATTCGGATGTGCATGCACACCGAAATCAATGTGTATCCGCCGACACCGTCCCGTATCCGTCCTTTCTAGAATAAAAACTTGCGCCATCGGACTCGTAGCAATACGCTGGTCCTGAGACCCAAGTTTGGTCCGATTCTGAGAACGTTGACAAAATCGCGTATCGTGGGCCCCACAAGCTCCACTTGACGGGCGATTTTGTGATCGGCTCATCGAAATCCAATTCTGGAAGTTCCGTTGGGTTCGTATCCTCGTTCCTGACTTGTAGACACTGAGTTTAAGGAATTTGGAGGCCTTTGACCCTGACACACTTTTCGGTGCAAAGTGGCCCACAATTGGAACCCGCTTTGGCCCAAAAATGTTATTTTTGACCTTGTATCCAAATTGGACTTAAGGACAGGCGTTTCTAGCTATTTGATATCTTCTGAGATGGGTTGTGATGTTTATTACAGCTTTTGGAGTAGTGCCCACAGGATCCACTAATACCGGGACGACTGTTGATATTCAAACATCAGGCAAGTGTACCTTGCCAAACTCTGCAGTATTGTTACATACTTTCCTTGCTTCATTATATTGCTGTGCATGCTTAACCTAGGACCGTGTGACGTACTTAGCGTCCGATTATTAGTCGGGTGCCAACACCGTACGCGGTGTTGGGTACTGTCATCTAGAGATGGACATGCATGACACTTTATCTTCTCGTACTTGTCTTACCAAGTACACTTTGACCCAGGACACTTGACACTACTCATGAGACAGGATCTTTCCGAGATATTCGTGGTGATTCTGTATAGGATGCAGGACTTGACAGAGATACTATATTCTTAGATGTTGTATGACTGGTTGCATTAGCTATGATCCCGCTTGACATGGATATGAGACGTTATGGTCATGATACGCGTGGTTACATTGGGTGGGGAGAGACACACAGGCTACAGGCTATTTTATATATATCTACTATTATTGAGAGGTCGTAAACTCTCGAAGCAGAGCTAGACCCACTACCGGTTATTACCGCTACCGGCTCCCCGACACAGAGCTTGTAGTGGCTCAGCCTGAGTACTCGTGATGCTCTCATCTTGCATTTCACATAGATGGTTACTTACTTGCCCTATTTATTTTATTATGCTCTGCACTGCTTATATTTTGGCTTGTATTATTATCTGTACCTTGCTATGTCCCCTGAGGACCTGGATATGGATTATGTCCCCAGGATTTGAGGACGAGATCTATCCCGAGGTATACGGGATCGCAGCAGGAGCTGTACCGCCATCCGAGGATGAGGTGTTAGCCGAAGACTTTTCCTGAGCATCCATGTTTTATGCTCAGTATTTATTTATTTATTTATTTATTTATTTATTTCAGTCATTTATTTCTGGTCTGTTGAACCATTGTATCAGATATTTATCGGATTGTTCCCCGAAGCACTTTGTGAGACTAGCTGATGATTTACATTCCTTATTTGTTCTGTGGATCATATTTTATATCTTGTGTGGATGAGATTAGTTGTGCCATGTAGTCGTAGACTTGATTTTACAGCTTAAGTATGCCCTGATGGATCCATTAAATTGGGTTTGTCCATCGGTGCGTACTGCTGGCCATTATCATGCGTCCAGTCCCTCGGTATTTTGGGACTGGGGCGTGACATGATTTTTGTGGTGGCCCATGCAGGTCTACGACTAAATTGTTCGGTTTCAACTTAGGGACCGAACTAGCCTACCCTAAGGATAGGATAAGTTCTAGGATCTCATCCATTATTTAAAACCATTTTTTGAACTCTATATCGAACTCAAAATCGTTACTTAATTTGCATCCTGTTTGATTCCTCTGAGCGTTCTTACAGTTTATCTTTTGGTTGCAGAGAAATGGATCCCAGAAACGGAGACGAGATTCCTTTGGATACGCCACACGACGTTGTGGTTACTTATATAGACGGAGTGACTCCAGGGAATGGAGGACAAGCATCGCAGAGCAATCAAATCGGCCAGCCTAATCCAAGGTTCCGGCGGGATGACATCCCACCTCCACCACAGTTCACTCCACAGATGCCAGTTTTCCCGCCAGGACAAGCCATGGACAGGCAACAGATATTCCAGAAGATGTATGCCATGATGCAAGCCCAGCAACAGATTCAGCAAGAGGCACATCGCCAGGAGGCAGAGTATCTAAGAACCAGCCTGGTATCCGCATTGGAGCAGGCAAATCCACCAGCAAGGCGATCAGCGACGGGATCTATCACCAATTTTCGTCATCTCAAGCCTAGTACATTTTCTGGTAAAGAGGGGCCAACAGAAGTTCATGAATGGCTCACGAATATTCAGCACCAGTTGGAAGCAGCTGAACTTCCAAGAGAGAAATGGATGACTGCAGTCAAAATACAGTTAACTGAAAATGCACATCACTGGTGGTTAGCAGAAGAGAGGAGGATCGGACAGGACCGAGTCACATGGGAAGAGTTCTTCAGACTCTTCCAAGAGATGTACATTCCAGCAGTTGCACGGTCAGAGCTCAGAGACAAGTTCAACCGCCTTATCCAAGGCAATATGACAGTGGAAGAATACAACGCGGAATTTATTCGCCTAAGTCGCTTCGCTCCAACCTTGATCTCGACAGAGGAAGAGAAAGCTGAGAAGTTCTTTGACGGACTAAAGTTTGAGCTCCAGCGATTGATTGGCTCGGTCGCACCTACATCTTATACCGACGTCCTTGTAGCAGCACGACGCATAGAGCGCGTCACTAGAAGGGAGTCGAATCTGAAGAGGCCAATCACATCAACTCCATCCAGGATATCACAGGGGGATTCTGCAAAACGACCCCAGAGGAGTATGCCAGAGAGAGCAGCACATAAGGACAGACATCTTCCTACTTGTCACCACTGCGGCAAGGTAGGACACATTGAGAAAGAATGCAGGCGTAAGTTGGGACTATGTCTGAGCTGCGGATCCAACCAGCATTTTTCCAGGGACTGTTCTGAACGCAGAGATGGAGCACCGAGACTAGCTTTACCTGCACCACGACCAGCTTATCCAGCAGTAGGAGCACAGCAGACAGGAGCTGGAGGAGTCAGACCACCAGCTACAGGAGGCTACCAACAGAGACCACCACTGGCACCACAGGCAGCTCTATTTCAGCAGACTCAGCAGCAGCAGAGAGGTCCAGCTCAGGGACGAGGACAGGCATTCACATTAGCTGTTGAGGAGGAAGCTACTACGGGCGAGGTCATCGCAGGTACTATTTTAGTAGCTTCATTACCAGCTGTAGCTTTATTTGATTCTGGAGCATCATATTCATTTATAGCAGCTAGCTTTGTAGCCACCCATAGAGTAGCTACCGCACCCCTTCTGAAGATGAAGAGAATTCTTACGGGAGGTGGAATTATTCCGGTTAGTGACGTCTATAGATCATGTTCTGTAGTAGTTTGTGGAAGAGAAATACGAGCTCAATTTTTGATATTTTCTATGCCGGATTATGATATTGTACTTGGTATGGACTGGTTAAGTCAGTACCATGCGACTCTTGATTGCCGACTTGGGCGGGTTATATTTAGACCGCCTGGACATCCAGAATTTGAGTTTCTTCGAGGAGCAGTAGAGCAAGGAGTTCAGCCTACTCTTAGGGTACTATTTGTAGAAGGGGAGACAGGTTACCCAAGAGTCATATCAGAATTTGTGGATGTATTTCCTGATGATCTTCCAGGTTTACCACCTGATCGGGAAATAGAATTCACAATAGACTTAACTCCAGGAGCAGAGCCTATCACTTCATCAGTATATCGGCTAGCATCTAAGGAGTTAGTGGAGTTGAAGGAACAGGTTAATGATCTTTTGGAGAAGGGTTTCATTCGGCCCAGTGTTTTACCTTGGGGAGCACCCATATTATTTGTGCCGAAGAAGGATGGAACAGTACGGTTATGCATTGACTACAGGGCACTAAATATTGTGACCATCAAGAACAGGTATCCCTTACCACGCATTGATGATCTATTCGATCAATTGAGTGGTGCTAGGGTATTCTCGAAGATTGACCTTAGATCCGGCTATCATCAGATCACCGTAAGGAAGGAAGACGTACCGAAGACAGCTTTCAGGACCAAGTATGGACATTATGAGTTCTTGGTAATGCTGTTTGGTTTAACCAATGCGCTGGCAGTATTTATGAGTTTAATGAACATAGTCTTTCATCAGTTTTTGGATAAATTTGTGGTGGTGTTCATTGATGACATCCTCATATATTCCAAGAGCCACGAAGAACACGAGGAGCATCTCAGAATCGTGTTAGAGACCTTGAGGCAGGAGAAGTTATATGCCAAACTCAGTAAGTGTGAGTTTTGTATGGACAAAGTAACTTTCTTGGGACATATCATCTCAGGAGAAGGACTTTCGGTGGATCCAGAGAAAGTTGCGGCAATAGAGACTTGGCCTACACCCACATCAGTTGCAGAGGTGAGAAGTTTTCTCGGACTTACGGGATATTACCGAAGGTTTATAGAAAATTTCTCAAGGATTTCAGAACCGATGACGAAGCTGACATGTAAAGACCAGGAGTTTATATGGACAGAAGACTGCCAGAAGGCCTTCGAAGAATTGAAAAAAAGATTAACAACTGCACCTGTCTTGACTCTTCTTTCGGGGTCAGGAGATTTTATTGTTTACAGTGATGCATCAGGTAGTGGATTAGGATATGTTTTGATGCAACATGGCAAAGTCATTGCTTATGCATCAAGATAGTTGAAGGTCCACGAGAAGAACTACCCAACACACGATCTGGAGCTAGCAGCAGTTATATTTGCATTGAAGATTTGGAGGCACTACCTTTATGGGGAGAAGGTAGACATCTTTACAGATCACAAGAGTCTGAAGTATGTATATACTCAGAAGGAGCTTAACATGAGGCAGAGACGTTGGCTTGAACTGATGGAAGATTTTGACATAGATCTGCAGTACCATCCGGGAAAGGCGAATGTCGTAGCAGACGCACTCAGCAGGAAGCTATGGCTTATTTCTTGACGATGCAGCCCGAGTTATTGAGAGATCTACAGGAGCTTCAGATAGAGGTTGTTTTACCAGGACAGAGTGGATTACTGGCTAATCTTGAAGTTAAGTCATCACTCGTGGAGAAGATTAAAGAGGCATTGCCCACCGATGCTAGATTTCGAAGACTGAAGGAGAGGACGGAAGCAGGCATGCAGACAGGACTTCGCATACACGAAGACGGGACATTGAGGTTTGGAAATCGCCAGTATGTTCCAAATGGAGAATTGAGACAGGAGTTAATGACTGAAGCACATAGCTCTATGTACTCCGTTCACCCAGGAGAAACCAAGATGTACCGAGACTTGAGACAGTATTACAGGTGGCATAGAATGAAAAGAGAGATTGCAAGATTTGTGGCCAAATGCTTAGTCTGCCAGCAAGTAAAGGTCGAGCATCAGAGGACTACAGGTATGTTACAGCCGCTCCCTATACTAGAATGGAAGTGAAAACATATCACGATAGATTTTGTCACAGGATTTCCAAGGAGCCCCAGCGGAAGAGATGCAGTATGGGTTATCGTGGATAGACTCACTAAATCATCACACTTCTTGCCATTTAGAGTTGGACAGTCCACGGAGGTACTAGCCGACATGTATATGCGACAAATCGTCAAATTTCATAGAGTGCCGGTTAGTATTGTATCGGATCGAGATTCAAGATTTATATCTCATTTCTGGCGAAGCATGCAAGAGAGTCTGGGCACCAGACTCAAATTCAGCACGGTTTACCATCCACAGACAGATGGTCAATTAGAGCACACCATACAGATCTTGGAGGATATGTTGCGATCATGTATGCTAAACTTTGGAGGATCTTGGGAAGATCATTTACACTTAGTGGAGTTCTCCTACAATAACAGTTATCAGGCCAGCATTCAGATGGCACCATTCGAGACATTATACGGAAGGAAGTACAGATCGCCTATATGTTGGAGTGACGTTGGTGAACGTCAAATAATGGGTCAAGAATTGGTAACTTAGACAGTGGAGAAGGTAAAACAGATCCAGAATCATCTTCGAGCAGCTCAAGACAGACAGAAGCATTGGGCTGATATACACAGGCGTCCCCTAGAGTTCAAAGAAGGAGAGCACATATTCTTGAGGATTTTACCCACTCGAGGTACTATTCGATTTGGGAGCAGAGGCAAGTTGAGCCCACGGTATATTGGGCCATTTGATATTCTAGAGCGCGTTGGTGAGATGGCTTATCGTCTTGCATTACCACCATCCTTAGAGGGAGTGCATGACGTATTCTACGTCTCACAGCTGAGAAGGTACGTGACCGACCCAAGTCACGTAGTCAATCATTCAGAGATCGCAGTGGGCCCAAGCTTGAGATATGAAGAACAACCAGTTGGCATCCTCGACGTCAGTGAGAAGACATTGCGAGGACAGACAATCAGACTGGTTCGCGTAGCTTGGAAACATCATTCTCTTGGAGAATCGACCTGGGAACGGGAGGATAGTATGCGCCAGCGTTATCCTCACTTGTTCGAGGATGCAGTTGTAAACTAAGCAAGCTTGTAATCACCATAGTTCTTTCTATAGTAGCTTATTCTTTGATTGCGAGGACACAATCCTCTTAAGGGGGATAGATTGTAAACACCCTGATTTTTTAGAATAATTTTAAAATGAGTTATTCCGAATTTTTGGTATTTTTCTGGAATTTAAAACGAAGGTGATTGTGATTTAAAGAATTTTAAGTGTTGCTAATTGATGTTAAAATATTATGGAAATAATATTTTATGGTGTAAAATAGAAAACCGGACATGGGGTATTTTTCTGTGAATTTATTGGACTCCAAAAACGCGTTATAAGCCCTTAAAACCTATTGGATATATGAACCGAGCCAAATATGAACCCAACCTGAATGAACCAAACCGAACCGCTGATTGGACTGAACCAACACAGGTTAATGGGTCGGTCGGGTCGGATCCTGAGACCCAAACCCAAACCAGAACCGACAGAACCCTAGCCGCCGAGTTTACTGTTCACCCCTACAAATCTCCGCCTCGAAGTCTGTGCCCAGCCTTCAGAAACCTAGCAGTCGCGCCGTCATCCCCTCTGACCTACCTCGTCTGAACCCTAGGCCGCCTCGGCGACTTGACCCCTCTGCTCGACTCTCCTTCCTCCCGCGAGCGCCGTCTCAAGCAGCCCCCAGACCCTCTGCTCGACTCTCCTTCCTCCCGCGAGCGCCGCCCGCGTCCGCCCCTAGACCCCTCTGCTCGACTCTCCTCCTCGTCGCTGCCACCAGGCCGCCCCACTTCAACCGAGTCGACCCAGCCCTCGGTCAGACCCGAGTCGACCCTTCCCCGAACCCGACGACAGCCTCCCTCCCCGACTCGACCAACCACCGACGGCAGCCTCCGCCCAGCCTTCGACCACCCTGCCTCCGCCGGAGAGTCCACCCAGCCCCGGACACAGCCCTAGCGGCGGACACACGAGCCCTCGACCTGGACGCGAGCAGCAGGATCCAACAGAGGACGTAGGAAACGAAGTTGACGCACGGACACGTGAAAAATAGATTCACGGGGCCCTGTTCAGGTAGCGTTTTCTCTCACCTCGTAACTCCATTTTTGATTCCGTCAGTTGCAACGCGTAGACTGTATAACCCTCTCGGTGCCCGTGCAACCCGCTCGGTGCATCGCGTCCTGTGGTGATCGCAAACCGCGATCCAAAAATAGGAAAACCCACGCCCTGTTTTACCCCGGAACTGAGTACGCCCTGCCAAACGGGACGACTTGGTCACACGCGGTCTTTACCAAAATGTGCGCGTCGTTGATACGGACGTGTAGGATTTCGCAGAAGTTAATTCGGATGTGCGTGCACACCGAAATTAACGCGTATACGTCAACACCGTCCCGTATCCGTCCTTTCTGGAACACGCTGTAACTTTGTGTACACGTCGGATCGAGACAAAACTTACGCCATCGGACTCATAGCAATACGCTGGTCCTGTAAGCCAAGTTTGGTCCGATTCTGAGAACGTTGACAAAATCGCGTATCGTGGGCCCCACAGGCTCCACTTGACGGGCGATTTTGTGATCGGCTCATCGGAATCCAATTTTGGAAGTTCTGTTGGATTCGTATCCTCGTTCCTGACTTGTAGACACTGAGTTTGAGGAGTTTGGAGACCTTTGACCCTGACACGCTTTTTGGTGCAAAGTGGCCCACATATGGAACCCGCTTTGGCCCGAAAATGTCATTTTTGCCCTTGTGTCCAAATTGGACTTAAGGACAGGCGTTTCTATTTATTTGATATCTTCTGAGACGATTGGTGATGTTTATTACAGCTTTTGGAGTAGTACCCACAGGATCCACTGATACCGGGACGATTGTTGATATTCAAACATCAGGCAAGTGTACATTGCCAAACTCTGCAGTATTGTTACATACTTTCCTTGCTTCATTATATTGCTGTGCATGCTTAACCTAGGACCGTGTGACGTACTTAGCGTCCGATTATTAGTCGGGTGCCAACACCGTACGCGGTGTTGGGTACTGTCATCTAGAGATGGACATACGTGACACTTTATCTTATCGTACTTGTCTTACCAAGTACACTTTGACCCAGGACACTTGACACTACTCATGAGACAGGATCTTCCCGAGATATTCGTGGTGATTCAGTATAGGATGCAGGACTTGACAGAGATACTATATTCTTAGATGTTGTATGACTGGTTGCATTAGCTATGATCCCGCTTGACATGGACATGAGACGTTATGGTCATGATACGCGTGGTTACATTGGGTAGGGAGAGACACACAGGCTACATGCTGTTTTATATATATCTACTATTATTGAGAGGTCGTAGACTCTCGGAGCAGAGCTAGACCCACTACCGGTTATTACCGCTACCGGCTCCCCGACACAGACCTTGTAGTGGCTCAGCCTGAGTACTCGTGATGCTCTCATATTGTATTTCACATAGATGGTTACTTACTTGCCCTATTTATTTCATTATGCTCTGCACTGCTTATATTTTGGCTTGTATTATTATCTGTACCTTGCTATGTCCCCTAAGGACCTAGATATAGATTATGTCCCCAGAATTTGAGGACGAGATCTATCCCGAGGTATACGGGACCGCAGCAGGAGCTGATCCAGGAGCTGTACCACCATCCGAGGACGAGGTGTTAGCCGAAGACTTTTCCTGAGCATCCATTTTTTATGCTCAGTATTTATTTATTTATTTCAGTCATTTATTTCTGGTCTGTTGAACCATTGTATCAGATATTTATCGGGTTGTTCCCCAAAGCACTTTGTGAGACTAGCTGATAATTTACATTCCTTATTTGTTCTGTGGATCATATTTTATATCTTGTGTGGATGAGATTAGTTGTGCCATGTAGTCGTAGACTTGATTTTACAGCTTAAGTATGCCCTGATGGATCCATTAAATTGGGTTTGTCCATCGGTGCGTACTGCTGGCCATTGCCACGTGTCTAGTCCCTCGGTATTTTGGGACTGGGGCGTGACAAATCAGGTGCTTGAAGACATGTTGTGACTTTGTGTGACAGATTCAAAGTCAAGTTGGGACGTCCACATACCGTTGGCCGAATTTGCACACAATAACAATTACCAATCCAGCATCCAAAAGGCTTCGTACGAGGCTTTGTATGGGCGGAAGTGTAGGTCACCGATTTACTGGGATGAAGTTGGAGAGCATCAAATACTTGGGCTGGAACTAGTCGAACAAACAGTCCAAAAGGTTCGGTTGATCCGAGAGCGACTAAAAGTAGCACAAAGCCGGCAAAAAAGTTATGCCGATATTCACCGATGACCCCTTGAGTTCTTCGAAGGTGACCATATGTTTCTGAAGGTCTTGCCCATATGATGAGTCATGAGATTCAGAGTAAAGGGGAAGTTAAGTTCGAGATTCGTCGGCCCGTTAGAAGTCCTCAAGCGAGTCGCTCTAGTTGCCTATCAAATTGTATTGCCATTAGCCCTTTCAGATGTACACGATATCTTCTATGTGCCACAGCTTAGGAAGTACATGCATGATCTGAGCCACGTGGTAGATTTTGGTCAACTGGATCTGCAGGTAGACTTGTCGTACGTCAAAGATCCCGTTCAGATCTTGGATCAAAAATAGAAGCAGCTCCGGAATCGTGCAGTCCCGCTTGTGCGCGTTCTTTGGCGGAACCACGCGGTCGAGGAGTCGACCTGGGAACTCGAATCGGACATGAAGGAAAATTTTCTCTCATTATTTTCTTAGAGATATGTTCCATTCCGAAGTTTCGAGGACAAAATTTTTTATTAGTTGGTTAAGATGTAGTGTCCCGTTTCTCCTTTTTGGAGAGCATGACTAAGAAATACTTGGTATCATTCGATCAGGACAGATTGAATCAAAATTATTTTCTCGTTATGGATTGGTTTATTCGGAATAAAGTCCCACATTCAGCGGGTCATGCCTCGTGGAAGGACCCGGCGGCAAAGTCGCGAGGGACCATTTCTGTTGTGCTGGTTTTTTTGTCCATTTTCGATGACGCTTGGTTGCTTTCTTGTTGGTTTTGTGAATTACGTTTTTTTGAACTGTTTTGATGGATTTTTTGTATTCGTTCTTTGAACTTCGTATTTCGTATCTAACTATGGTAGATCAAGGCAGAAGATATTGATCATCTGTTGCTGCGTGCATGTGATCGTGTAGGCGACGCGCAAGCGAAGTTTTGAAGATCTCCTCTTTCTCTTCCCGGATTCACCAACTTGTGAGTGGCTTTACTTTTTATTAGCACCATTCTTCCAAATCTTTATTCTTAATAATCTGACTCGTTGTGCGCTTCGATCAATGATACCATAAAAATAAATTGAGCCAAGATAAAAAGAAGTGGACTTGAAACACTTAATGCTTGTCATATAAAATTATTTTACGATCGTATTATTACGTGCTGGTCCGCTATACTTGTATCTATTTATGTTTCAGTGCCGCTAGAACTTATTTATCTATAACTGTTCAATGGGCAGTACACAACTTGTAATATGATCACATCAGCCGCCCCACGAGTCGCCGATATACTTCTCCATCCGACAACAGTGGGCTTGTAGAGCATGCCAGTTGATGATGTTGTTCCATGGAAAAGCTTGAGGGTTTCGCCCCAACAATCTTGTCTCAGAGATAATGTCAAGTGTATATTTCCGTTGGCACAAAAAAATTCCCTCCGCACTTTGAGTTACCTCAACTCCAAGAATAAACTTCAATACCCTAAGGTCCTTCATATGAAAGTATGTACTGAAATAATTCTTAAAGGCGATAAGAGCAGCAGAATTATTGTCAGAGAGAATCAAATCGTCGACATACACAAGAACATTCATCTAAACATCACCCTTATGAAGAGTTAAAAGCGAGTAGTCAGAGTACGATTGGCAAAATCTGTACTCCCGCAAAGAAGATGCCAACTTCGCAAACCAACAACGAGGCGCATGTTTAAGGCAATAAAGAGATTTTTGAAGTCGACATACCTGATCAGGACGTGTGGTTCGAAAACCAGGTGGTAGTTTCATATATATTTCTTCGGTAAGATCTCCATGCAGGAAAGCATTGTGAATATCCATCTGATGTAGTTCATAATTATTTGCTGCAGTTACAGCTAGAAAAGCACGAACAGTAACCATTTTCACAACCGGAGCAAAAGTATCAGTATAATCAATCCCTTCGACCTGATGATTGCCGAAAACCACTAAACGGGCTTTAAGCCGCTCAACACTCCCATCAGAATTATACTTTTATCTTATACACCCACCGGCTCCCCATAGCACATTTTCAGCCGAAAACATCTCCATTGTCCAGGTATCATTATCCTCCAAAGCCCGTATCTCCTTCTATATAGTTTCATGCCACCCTGCATCTTTAACCGCCTCTTTAAAGGAGGTTGGTTCTGTACCTGCAGTTACAATTACAAGAAAATTTCTGCGTCCCAGAGAAAATTGATCACAATTCAAAAAATGTGCTATAAGATAAGGAGTACCTGAGGAATAATTAAACATGATGGACATTGAGAGGAAGGACTGGGATTCAACTTTCTTATTATATTTTTAACAAAATCGTGGAGCTTCACGGACAAAATTTTGGCACGCATTCCATGCCACAGTACACCCTCACCATCTGGTGCCCCCACCGCCGCCTCATGCTCCGCCGGCTTATCCTCCATAGCGGCCTCAATCGTGCCACCCTCACCATCAGCTACGACCATCCCATTCGTATAAGGTAAATCACACCCTGTATTACTGTCGATCAAAGGATCAAAACCCAAACCATCATCACCCACGACAGGAGGCACAAGCTCAGGTGAAGCCGTACCACCACGATCATCCTCAACAGAATAGGAAAACTTAGTCTCATAAAACTTAACATCTCGAGAGACAAAAAAATCACAAGTAGCAAGATTATATAATTTTCAATCATTTTTGCCATGGGAATATCCCACAAAAATACACTTTCGATTGCGACTGGCAAATTTGTTCATGTTAGCTTTTTGGTTGTGGGCAAAACATAGACAACCAAAAACACATAATTCATCATAAGAAGGAGAAGTACCAAATAAAATTTCATAAGGAATTTTAAAACCAAGAAGACTTGAAGGGGTTCGATTGATCAAATAATCGGCCGCAAAAATAGATTCTCCAAAAAAAAATGGCAAATTTTCCTAAAAATTTAAAGCACGTGCCGCATTCAAAATATGTCTATATTTTCGTTCGACCCTCCTATTATGCTGAGGTGTACTCACACAAGATGTCTGAAATAAAATACCATTCTGTGCAAAGTAGTCACGCAGGCAATTAAACTCAGTACCATTATTACTTCGCACAATTTAAACTTTGGAATTAAATTGTCGCTCAATCATAGAAAAAAATGACGAGAACATCTTGTACACTTCAGTCTTATCAATAAACAAAAATACCCAAACAGAACAAGAAAAATTATCCACAATCGTCAAAAAATATCGAGCTCCACACGAAGAAGGCGTAGGATATGGCCCCCAAAGATCATAATGTATCAAACCAAAAATTGTAACAGTCCGAGAGTCACTGTAAACACCCAGATTTTTTGAATTTCAATTATGAATTTTTTGATATTTTTCTGTAATTTTTAATTAATTATAATAAATGTTCTTTAGGGATTACTATTTTTGTGAATTAAATAAATTATTAAAATATTGTAAAAATTATATTTTTGAGTATATAATTAATAATAGGTTATTGTATAATTTTTTTAGAATTTATTGGGCTCAAAAACTATTTTTAAATAGCTAAAGCATTATTTTTAAACCAAACCAACTTGAACCAAACCAAACTGTACCAAACCAAACCAAACCAAACCGAGCTAAACCACTATTGGATCCTACCCGAACCGTACCCGCACTTGTACCCGTACCCGACCCGCTAACCTATCTACAGTAACTGAAGAAATTTTTATTTCTCGACCGTTACAGTATCCGCCGCCGACGCCGGCCGTGTCACTACCCCATTTCCAGGACAAGGTATTTTTTTATTTTAATTTGATAAATTGTGTATTGATCATAAATATTTGTATTAATATTTAATTAGTTGATTGTATTTATTTTTATTAGTTATTTTAGGATTTTGGCTAGTCTGGACCCATGTCAGACCCTAGTGGACCTATGTCAGACCCAACCAACACCCTTGTCAGACTCATTTATGGGTTTAGAATAGTTATTATATTTTATTTAGTTAGTTGGGTTATTTTGGATTAGTTAGAATGTGTTTAGAAATCCCAAACCTAAACTCTTTGTTAGGATGACTAAAATGGAGGGCATTTTAGTTATTTTATTAATGTAAACCCTACTTTATATGTATGGCCGGCCCTCCCCTAACCCTAATTCCTTTATGACCGAAACCCCCTCTCTTTCCATTCCATTCTTCTTCTTCACTCTTTTCTCCATTCTTTTCTTCTTCCTTCTTCCAATTTTTACAATTCCAAGTAAGTTTTCTCCATTCTTTCTCTTCCTTCATCTATTTTCTCTCATGAATACAAACCCTAACCCTTCATTTTTTCCTAACCTAGGTGTGTAGAGCTTAGATTTGGTGTAGAAGCTTGGCTTGGAGGCTTGGAGGCTTGGTGTGGTAAATTTGGGGCTTTTTGGAGACTTTGGCCTTGGGATTCCAACTCCCAAGAGGTAAACCCTAATTTTTTTCCCTTGTGATTACTCAAATATAGTGTAATTAGTAGTTTAGAACCTTCCTAGACCTTAGGGCTACCCATGGAAGGAAGTTGGAGCTTGTTTGGTTGTGTTTGGAGACTTTTGTAGCGTCCCGCTCCGCGTCGACGCTATGTACAAGTGATATCGCCTTGCTTGCTCGAACGGAAGTCTTCTCGGAGAGTTCCCGACCGATTGATCAAAGTTGAGTGGGCAGAACTGCATTCTCTGATTCTTCCATGACTTAATAATGAATCGGAGCTTTTGAATGCTTGTTTGTTTAAGAAGATTGTTTCATAAGAAGAATGATAGAACCGACTCAGTATGCTAATAAGAGAACTCACATAGCTTGTCATTAAAACGAATCTGCTTGCTTGCCTAACTAGAGAACTGGGAATGCTTGTCTGAATGAGATAAAACCTTGCCATGCTAGTCCTGAGTATAAGAATTATTGCATGCTTAGTCACACGGACACCACTATTGAAAGAACCCTACCATGCTAATAACAAAGAATAAAAGGATTGCTTGCACTTGTTCTCAATATCGTATGCTAGACTAGAATACTTGAATGCTTGTCCAAGAGATAGGATTGTATGCTAGAATTATAAGAACTGTTCTTGCTTGTTACTTGTTAAAGAGTTAGCTTTGCTTGAACATGTTTTTGAATTGCTTGTAAAGAGATGGAACTTCTGGACTTGCTTGAACTTGTGTGATCTAGACTAATAGTCCGCCCTGAGGCCTAAAAACCTTACTTACGGGAGGGTGTGACTATTAGGCAAAGTGTATTGAGAGAGCTCCGGCTATATGGACTTGATAGATGTGTTTGCTTGCTTGTTCTGGATTATGTGCATCATCTGGTATTGATAGGATCTTGCATTCACGCATTTGGTCAGGATAACTTGTGCACAAGGTCATCTCTCGGGCGTTCCTGGGGCACTGAGATCGTTTGGCCTAGGAGAGATCGAGATACCCTGAGGCTTAAAACACCTTACTTACGGAAGGGTAGACCCGTCTATTAGTGAGATGGTCTTGTATGTCCCAACTGCTAATCCCGTTGAGGGGACTATCATATAGTTAGGGCGCATGCTAGGCTAGCCTTCTTGCATACCTAACTGTTTGATGCAGGGATGGACAGGAAACTAGAGAACTGTATACATTATGTTATGCAAATTATTGCTAACTTATGTGTCTGCTGCAGGGATAACCGTTCGCCGTGGGTAAGAGAAATAAAATGAGTTTATGTATAGCCTGCTTGTTCATTTAGTCTGCATCGTGAGTTATCTGATAGTGTTTTATGCATTCGCATCGGTTGGACAATGGATATTAGTGCAGAGCTGAACCTTGGTCACAGCTGCTAATAGTACCAGTATGTGAGTCATTGGATAGTTGGATTACCGCTGCCAATTCTGAGTTTCTCGAGGACCAAAATCATATAGATGTGTTGCCTTAATTGATTGAGTAAATGATAGTCCACTTGATTTGCTTACTTTGAATTTAGGTGATCAGTTTGCTAGATAAGCTTTGCCCCAAGAGTTGATATGTTGCACAATACATGTTGCGCACTGCACGATGAGAACACTGTCCCTTAGTTGCTTGAATGCTTGTGTATTGAATATGCAAAACTGGTTTCCAAGATGTGTTTTCAAAAGATATAATTTGACTATAATCTTGAGCTGCATGTAAAGAACTTAGGTAAAAGTAGCAAGATCACTAGTAATGTAATATTTTGCCACAAGTCTACTTAGTATGGGTTTCAGGGGATGTAGCTTATGTTCAGTTATTTTAGACTCACCAGTACTTATAAAAGTGTTGACCCATCAACAGTTTGCTTGTTCTCAGGTGCTTGATCGTCCGAGGAAGCGATAGTCGTGCCTCATCCCAAGAAACCAGAAATCTGGAGTCGATGCCTTGAGCCGCATCGAGTTGTGCCTGCTTTGAGTTGCTTTTATATAGAGGGACATAATATATCGAACGGTGTCATTGTAATCGAGAGAAAGAGTGCTTGAGCAAATTGTAACCTCGGTCATGCGCCGCTTGTAATACTTGTGAATATCAATAAAAGAGCCTGTTTTCTTATGTCATTGTGTTCTTTACTTTTCTGCAATATTATGTGCCGCTGCTTCAGTATTGAATAGCTTACTTGCCCTTGTATCAAAGCTTTGGCCTTGTGCAAGCGCATTTTAGGCTTACACGGCATCACGCCCGTGCGAGGACGATCGATTCCGTAGGGACCAAAGCGAGGACGAACGGCCCTGCGGGACCGGGGCGTGACATAGAGGTATCAGAACGACTCGATTCTTTGTCCATTTCGTTGTCTCCGACTCTGAGATGTGCCTGATGTGAGATGCAATGAACGTTCCATACAATGAGTCCGTAAATATTCTTAAAGTTGCCAGCAAAAGTTTTCTAGATTTGTTTTGTTGCTTGAGATATGATTTGTGATTTTTGTTGGCTAGAGTTTTATTGAGTTATGACTGCTAGTGTCACGTCCCAGTCCCAAAAATACGTAGGACTAGGACACGTAAGCATGCCAGCCGCATGGATATGGCAACTCCAATATATGGAAACTAAATCCATACGTACGCTGTATTATGAATATCAAATCCACAAGTGGTAAAAATATAATACTAGTCACAGGGGAAAATCTAAATCTCATCCACCAAAATCATATAGAAAGAAATAACCAGTATCTATGAAACTAGATCTCAATAAGAAGGATCTAAAGATAATAGTTGGGTGGAAACAAATCCACTACCAACTCAAATGGAAAAAGTAAATACAATATAAGTACAACTCACTCAAACAATATAAGTACCAGCTACCAATCACGGCTCGAAGGGAAGACATCCACGAAGCTTCTATATCCTTCCAATCTGCGCTCCTGCAAATACTCAAGAACAGGTACACCTAGCAGCGGACCAGGTCCTCAGAGGGACATAACAAGTATACTTAAACACATGCCAATAAAGTACTGAAATAAATATCCAACGGGTCGCCTAACCGTCTAAAGTGAATGCAGTTAAGAACAACTTTCCCCACAAGTGAGCTATCTGGCTGAAAACCTAGGATTTGGCATGGTTCTCTATTGGAGATCCAGGGGCCTACAAAGGCACGACGACTTTCGAACGCCGGAGGCCCGCCTGATAATAATATAATATATAGTGGTCATCACCACCCGTATCTCCAGCGGAGAATCCGGGCGCACAATAGAAAAAAGTGTAAAGGAGCTCAAATGCGGTACTTGTTGTTCTCCCCACCCCATGCTTTAAGCATGTCACATCCATGACACGATTTGGTCCATAGCCTATTCTTAGTACCTAGCCCAATCCTGCAACCAGACAAGGACAAGGATGGGACCACCGTACTACAATAGACTATGTCCATAGACCTCTAATAACTGCTAAGTCTTCTAGCATGCAAAGTTTCTAACAGCAGTTATTCCTAATGCACGTCCCACACGTACCGATGATCAGTCAATACGTGCGTCCGTGATCTATATGAGACTCACCACTCGTGTAAAAATATGTGTCACAGTCAAATAAAATCTAATGGTGCTACATGATAATGGGGTAGTCTCATGAACAAGGTCAATGCAATACATAAATAAAAACATAACGCGACAACACCGTCGTGCGCATTTTGTATAACAGTTAAAATATATGAACTAAGGACAGAAAATAAAGATGCATGCAACATATGGAGTATAAATAACAGTACAATGGCAAGGTATACTTGCTTGGCAAGGAAGCTGCAATGTACCAATAACCTGCTCCAGAAATCGCGCAGAACAATCCAATATCCTATGTACACATAAATATAATATAATAGAATCATTAGTCATTACACTAGCACATACTCAACCATATTTATACTGGAATCAGGGGGTATACTAGGGGTAACACTAGTCATCTAACACGGTCAATTACGCATTAAATTACGCGGGTGTCGCGTCTTCAAGTACTGTACGAAATCAGTCAGTCAACTGACAGGTGTCTATGCCGGTACGTTAGTGTACGCAAGGCAGACAAATTCACAAGTTCTTAGGGTCAACATGGTCAAGGTAAGTATGGGATAGTCCACGATATCCTAGGGTCATACAGTCTGAATATTTAGTCATAATTATCAATTAGCATTTACTTACATATATATTCATATAACTATATAATAATATAACCATTAATTTATTTTAATTTATTTAATTCTGGAATAATTACTCTAAAATCCTATTTTAATCTTATTATTCTGATTTTTATGTTAATTCCTAAATTTTGTCCAAAGAAACTGAGTTTTATCAACTCGAGACTCATGGCACACAAATCGAGGCGATCTGTTGACCAAAAAGTCAACCAATACAAACTCGACTTTCATGTATGATTTCCTGTAGATTTCAGCATAAAAAATATACTAAAATTTACGGCTCGTCTGAATTCAAATTCGTTTGGGAATTATGGCACATACAAATTTTGTATTGTGCACCGATGGTTAAATTCTAACCTAGAAGTTCTACAGAATTAACAGTATGTAAATACTTCGAAATAAATTTTGGGAAAAATATATGTCGATGATCTCGACATTAGCTTTCTGAAACTTTAAACGGTTCGTGATTCTGATTCCTGGTTCTCCCGGAATCGCGAAAACATCGAAACACGTCTATTTTTGGACATGCTGTGCTCTACGAATTTTCTAGAATTTAATACTAATAATTTAGAAAAATAATTTATATTATCAGAAATCTAACCTCATTATCGTTCTAATAAAAAAAACTGGAGCATGTTTGGAGTCCGGAGCTAGGAGATATCGTCTTTTTAATTCGTCATAACTAGTAGAAAATGTGGCTGAATTTATGACGAATTTTGAATATTTTTTTGGACGAAAAAGAGAGGAATTTGGGAAAGAAAAATATGAAGGATGAGGTATATATAATGGTGGACACTACTTAATTAAATAAGAATAGGATTGGTTAATTTGGATAGGATTATGATAAATTTAAATAAGGATAGGATATGCATGAAGTTGATTTCCTAGTAGGTTCAGGATTTGAATTAATTTAAAATAGAGTTTGAATTTATCTCAATAATTTATAATCTTAAATATAATTAAATATAATACAAATAATTTATAAAATCTTATTAATATCTATTAACTCTAAATTAGTATATATCTAATATTAAGACTATATATATCCAAATAAATCCTAAATAATTTTAAAATCTAAATAAATTTCTTAAAATTCTAAATAAATTACAAAAAAATATAATTAAATATTTTAAACTAAAATAAATATTTGGTAGGAACGACATGCAAGTATGGTCGTATAGTAAATCATAGAAGTCCTAGAAATTTATGTTTTCTAAGTTTTAATTACCAAAAAAATTCTAGAAAAATCTCCAAAAATCTAAAATAACCTAAAATAATTCTAAATGAATATTTATATAAGTAAATATATTAAGAAATTTATTTTCTAATTAACTAAGAGCATATTCTAAATAAATTCAACATATATAATAAATATAATAATATAAAATATACACAAAATACCTAATTTGGGTGAGGGAGTTTACAGCTAGAGTTTTGATTGGGGATGGCGAGGGATGAGGACTATCGCTGCTCTGTGTTTTCGTGAGTTTCTCCTTGAGTTTCGAGGACAAAACTCTTTGTTGGTGGATAAGTATGTAGCGTCCCGCTCCGCGTCGACGCTATGTACAAGTGATATCGCCTTGCTTGCTCGAACGGAAGTCTTCTCGGAGAGTTCCCGACCGATTGATTAAAGTTAGTGGGCAGAACTGCATTCTCTAATTTTTGCACGACTTAATAATGAATCTGAGCTTTTGAATGCTTATTTGTTTAAGAAGATTATTTCATAAGAAGAATGATAGAACAGACTTAGTATGCTAATAAGAGAACTCACATAGTTTGTCATTGAAACGAATCTGCTTGCTTGCCTAACTAGAGAACTGGGAATGCTTGTCTGAATGAGATAAAACCTTGCCATGCTAGTCCTGAGTATAAGAATTATTGCATGCTTAGTCACACGGACACCGCTATTGAACGAACCCTGCCATGCTAATAACAAAGAATAAAAGGATTGCTTGCACTTGTTCTTAATATCGTATGCTAGACTAGAATACTTGAATGCTTGTCCAAGAGATAGGATTGCATGCTAGAATTATAAGAACTGTTCTTGCTTGTTACTTGTTAAAGAGTTACCTTTGCTTGAACATGTTTCTGGATTGCTTGTAAAGAGATGGAACTTCTGGACTTGCTTGAACTTGTGTGATCTAGACTAATAGTCCGCTATGAGGACTAAAAACCTTACTTACGGGAGGGTGTGACTATTAGGCAAAGTGTATTGAGAGAGCTCCGGCTATATGGACTTGATAGATGTGTTTGCTTGCTTGTTATGGATTATGTGCATCATCTGGTATTGGTAGGAGCTTGCATTCACGCATTTGGTCAGGACAACTTGTGCACAAGGTCATCTCTCGGGCGTTCCTGGGGCACTGGGATCGTTCGGCCTAGGAGAGATCGAGATACCCTGAGGCTTAAAACACCTTACTTACGGGAGGGTAGACCCGTCTATTAGTGAGATGGGCTTGTATGTCCCAACTGCTAATCCCATTGAGGGGACCATCATATAGTTAGGGCGCATGCTAGGCTAGCCTTCTTGCATACCTAACTGTTTGATGCAGGGATGGACAGGAAACTAGAAAACTGTATATATTATGTTATGTAAATTGTTGCTAACTTGTGTGTCTGCTGCAGGGATAACCGTTCGGCCGTGGGTAAGAGAAATAAAATGAGTTTATATATAGCCTGCTTGTTCATTTAGTCTGTATCATGAGTTATCTGATAGTGCTTCATGCATTCGCATCGGTTGGACAATGGCTATTAGTGCAAAGCTGAACCTTGGTCACAGCTGCTAATAGTACCAGTATGTGAGTCATTGGATAGTTGGATTACCGCTGCCAATCCTGAGTTTCTCGGGAAACAAAATCATATAGATGTGTTGCCTTAATTGATTGAGTGAATGATAGTCCACTTGATTTGCTTGCTTTGAATTGTGGTGATCATCTTGCTAGATAAGCTTTGCCCCAAGAGTTGATTATGTTGCACAATACATGTTGTGCACTGTACGATGAGAACATTGTCCCTTAGTTGCTTGAATGCTTGTGTATTGAATATGCAAAACTGGTTTCCAAGTCGTATTTTCAAAAGATGTAATCTGACTATAATCCCGAGCTGCATGTAAAGAACTTAGGTAAAAGTAGCAAGATCACTAGTAATGCAATATTTTGCCACAAGTCTACTTAGTGTGGGTTTCAGGGGGTGTAGCTTATGTTCAGTTATTTTAGACTCACGTGTACTTATAAAAGTGCTGACCCATCAACAGTTTGATTGTTCTCAGGTGCTTGATCGTCCGAGGAAGCGATAGCCGTGCCTCATCCCAAGGAACCAAAAATCTGGAGTCGATGCCTTGAGCCGCATCGAGTTGTGCCTGCTTTGAGTTGCTTTTATATAGAGGGACATAATGTATGGAACGGTGTCATTGTAATCGAGAGAAAGAGTGCTTGAGTAAATTATAACCTCGGCCATGCGCCGCTTGTAACACTTGTGAATATCAATAAAAGAGCCTGTTTTCTTATGCCATTGTGTTCTTTACTTTTCTGCAATGTTATGTGCCACTGCTTCAGTATTGAATAGCTTACTTGCCCTTGTATCAAAGCTTTGACCTTGTGCAAGTGCATTTTAGGCTTGCACGGCATCACGCCCATGCGAGGACGATCGGTTCCGTAGGGACCAAAGCGAGGACGAACGGCCCTGCGAGACCGGGGCGTGACAACTTTGACATTAGGTTTTGTGTCAATTTTGGGTGAAATTCGAGATTGGTCCAATTTTGGGTGTTGTCCTAGGTTAGACGGACCTAGGTAGACGTGCTTGGGTGTCTTGAGGGTAAGTACGTATTACCGTTCGGACACGTGAGATCGTGTCGCGGAGATTTGGACGTTTCGGGCAATTTGGGGGGTTTTTCGTCGTCATAGGTTCCACATGCGTGCGTATTTTTGTCACGGACCTAAAATCGGAGAGTTAGTATTTTTTCTAGGTTCTAGACATCGATTACAACTCGTGGGTAAATTTTTTGTCGATTCCGAGTAGATTTGGTATGTATTTCACGAGGTATCGCGAACCGCACTCCACGTGTTCGTCGAAATGACCGAATGGCCATTTCGACTTGGTTTCTAGGTTTTGGGCTTGTGCGCGGGTTTGTTTAGCTTCGGGAAGTGTGTACTAGAGTTCTCGAGTTATATTTTATACATTTATATGTATATATATGCGTTTGGATGGTTGTGCGTGTGTTGGGGGAGCAGCAGCTGCTACAGCAAGATGGGCAGCAGGGAGGCAGCTAGCAGCAGCAGCGAGGGCAGCTACAGCAGCAGCCAACAATGGCAGTAGCAGCACCGCGGCAGCAGCGGCAGCTGCGTGCAGCAGCAGCAACAGCAATCGCAGCATTGGCAGCAGCATCATGCAGCAATTGCAGCAGCAGCAAGGGCAGCGTAGCATTTCGCAGTGGCAGCAGCAGCAGTTAGCTCATGGCAGTAGTAGTAGTAGTAGTAGTAGGTAGTAGCAGCAGCAGTGGGTGAGAGAGAGAGCTATATATATATATATATATATATATATATATATATATATATATATATATATATGGATAGATATATAGATATTAGTATAGGTATATATATATATAGTTAGAGTTATATATGTGTAGATGGGTATATATGTATATGTGTGTGTGATATATATATAGATATGTAGGTATATATATATACATATGTGTTATATATATATATATATATATATATATATATATATATATATATATATATATATATATATATATATATATATATATATATATATAGATAGATAGCTAGTTAGTTAGTTAGTTAGTGTTAGAGTGAGGTAAGTTAGGTATCTCAATACCTTGAGATACCAAGGTATTGAGGTAGCCTATGTACTAGATTATATATATATATATATATATATATATATATATATATATATATATATATATATTGATGTTATATATATAGGTATGTATATATATAGATAGTTAGCTAGAATTAGGGGGTAAGGTATCTCAATACCTTGAGATACCAAGGTATTGAGGGATAGGGGTATCGAAGGTATTGAGGTATAGCCTAATACTAAGTTTTATATATATATATATATATATATATATATATATATATATATATATATATATATATATATATATATAGTAGTATATATAAGTATATATATAGTTAGTTAGTTAGTTAGTTAGTTAGTTAACTAGAGTTAGTGAGGGGTAAGGCTTGAGTATCTCAATACCTTGAGATACTCAAGGTATTGGGCATCGGGGCAAGGTATTGAGTTTTAGCCTAGGATTGAGATTAGAGACACTTTTATATATATATATATATATATATATATATATATATATATATATATATATATATATATATATATATATATATATATATATACGTGCTAGTATATATTATAGAGGGTATAGGCGGGGCGTATAGCGTAGGTTGAAATATCGGATACCGAGGGTATCCCGGTATCTCAAGGAGGCGAGTTTGAGGGTTTATTAGCTTAATGACCTAGTTTTGACCTAGAATTTTAGGGGCACCCTAGTTTGACCTAGAGTTGACCGTAGTTGCCCCGGTTGACCGCCAAAGTCAACTTTTGACCTAGTTTTGACCTAAAGTTGACTTTTTGGACCAATAGTTGACTTTTTGACCCAGATTTCATCGGTTGGACCCGTTTGACCTAGAACAATCCTAGAAGCTTATTTTTAGTTATTTTATATCTGTTTAACTCTTTAGAACCCCGTTTAACTTTGCTTTTCGTAATAGGTCCTTGCGATGCCAGTTCGGATCGCTAGTTGCTCAGGACGTCAGGCGAGTACATTCTCTGATAGTTTCTATTATCTGATGATTATTATAATTCAGCTTCTAGTATAGTATTATCTGATTTTCTGGCATGACACGGACTAGTATTTCTGGATTCATTTACTTGCGACACATAAATTTTATGTTTCTAGCCTCTATTCTGGAATCACCTACTGGCATCACATCGTGACTCACTACAGGCATCACTCATGTTTCTGACTGGACTCATACTTGATTTGTGTGTCGGGTCTTGGATTCACTTGTACTAGTCGGGGTGGAGAAATACTCGAGTAGACATCTAAATATTTCCAACTGGAATCACTGGAATCACCCCTGTCGTGTCTAATCTGGAATGATAGCAGTCGCGCACCCAGTGCGCGGTGAGCCGTACTTACCCCTAGCCGTTTACATGTCGAAACATGTATTTCAAAGACACGAGTTCATTCTTCTCATCTGGACTCACTTGCATTTCTTGACTGGTCTCACTTATAGTTTCTGGACTTGACTCATTACATTTACTCTTGCTGGACTCACTTCACGTTTTTGTGCACACACTTGATCTTAGTTTAGATTTCTTGTATCCTGCAGTCATTACTATCTTGCTTCTGATTTTCATGCATCTTTACCTTTATGCACCAGTGATACATATATATTTCCTTGTTTTATACTTTATTTCCTTCACCTTGCTACTTGCTACAACTGTTTTATAGTTTTTATCATTTAACTGGAACTGTTGTTAGAGGTGTACTTGCTCCAATCCTGACTGGATATATTTTTCAGAGGATCTGGAAGATTGGTGTCCAATATTTTATGGACCTCAGCCTGTCGATGGTGCAGACAGGGACCCCCTAGTTCAGGAGTGATTTTTGGGTTGGTAGCCAGGATCACTAGGACCTCAGTTGTTATTTTTATTAGCTTTTAGTACCGGATTTGTCCCCGGCTTTTGGTTTGAGACTTGTATTATATATGATTCAGGATGTTGTTGTATAATAATTATTATTATTATTATTATTATTATTATTATTATTATTATTATTATTATTATTATTATTATTATTATTATTGTGGTTATTTTTAGTTGTTGTTGTTGGTTAGAGCTTTGTAGTTGTTAGATTTCTGTGTTATCTTATCATGCTTAGATTCGTGATTGAGTACTTGTGTTATCTTTATCATATTCCTCCTCCATTTGGAGTTGAGATCTTGACAGATACTTATATTGTTGTGTGAGATTGCTAGCTAGATAGTAGACCTAGACAGCGTTCTATCACCGATACTGCGGCGTAGGTTGGACGTACCCACGACTCATGCCCGAATTTTTGGGTGCGGGTCGTGACACATTTTTGGTGGCGGCCCACGCAGGTCTCGAGCTTCGCAATTAGTGCGATGTCGTGGTAGTACAACGATTTAGTTGTACAACTGCGAGCCTGCTCTAGGATATAGGATCTAGGATGAGAGTGTACTCAATTACGACTAGGAACAATTCTAATCTAATTATTCTGAAATTGCTTTCTTTTGAAATATTGTTGTCCTTCTTTGATGATATCGTCTCTCGTACCGTATTGACTTCTTTTGATATGTGTTCAGGATGCCTCCGAAGACACGATCCCATCATACCGTCCCAACAGTTGCTACCGAGAGGTCTGCTACCTCTCGTCCAGCTCGTATTCAGGCAGCTGCTACCGCTCCACTCACTACTCTTGTGGTTGAGGAAGCATCCGCTTCTCTTGGGGATCCTCCTCCACCTGTCGATCCGAGGACTACCCCAGTCGTTTGTGGTGTCTCCACCACCTCCTGCACCAGTAGACGCCATACAGTTGTTTACATTCTTCAGATAGATGATAGATGCGCAGCACCGCCAGGTGGATGTGATAAGGTTGGGCATTGAGAATGCCCACCAGGTGGCCATGACGGCAGTGGACAGAGTAGCTCGGATCCAGCCACAGGCAGATCAGGAACAACATCCGAGGCCGGGCAGTGTCATTGACTTCGGCCCAAGGAGTTCCGGAGTACAGAAGGGATCATGTACGCGGATGACTGGATAGAGCAGATTGAGGGGATTTTTCGGCTGGCACAGATTCCAGACAGCATGCAGATAGAGGCAGCGGGCAGTCAGATGTTCGATCTTGCTTTGACGTGGTATCGCACTGATACGAGGATTGTGGCACCAGGGCTTACATGGGAGGCTTTCAAGAGGCTTTTTAAGGAGAATTTTTTCCCAGATGAGGCGTTCAGTGCTTTAGAGAGCCAGTTCGAGGCACTCGTCCAGGGGAGCATGCTGGTGGACGAGTACGCAGCGGAGTTCTGCCGTCTGGGCAGATTTGTGGAAGGCTTGAGTGAGGTAGTAAAGACGAGGAAGTTTCACAAGGGCTTGGTCATGGCGGTCAAGTCTTTGACTAAGAGTGACCGCGAGGCAACTTTCGAGCAGATCGTAGGGGACGCTCAGAAAGCAGAGGATGACTTGGAGCTCAAGTCCAAGAGAGGCAGGGATGATTCAGGTAGTGCGAGTGGTAGTACGGGACCGGCTAAGCGTCCCTATGTGCACACTACTAGAATAAGCGGGATTAGCGACGTATTTTAGCGACTCCTAGTAAAAACGTCGCTAAATTAGCGACTCTGTACAAATCGTCGCTAGGCGTCGCTAAATGGCGACATTTAGCGACGTTTAACGACTTTTATTAAGATTTTAAAAGAATAGTCGCTATAAGTTCAATTAAGGTCGCTAAATGTCGCTAATATATCTGATTTAGCGACGTTTAGCGTCTTAATTAGCGACGTATCTATCAAAAATATTTAGCAACGTATGTAGCGACGTCTTTGGCGTTGCTAATTTTATTTTAGCGACGTTGTTATTTGACGTCGCTAAACGTCGCTAAATTTTGGTTAATTAGGGCTCAGTTTTTTTGTCTCCATCTGTCGAAATTTTTGAAATCGTTTCGATTTCCCCTGCCCCCCCCCCTCCGACGACCGGGTCTCCACGGCTGCGCCCCCCCTCTCCGGCGACCGGGTCTCCACGGCATCCCCCTCCTCCTCCTCGAGCTCTAGGTAATCTCTCTCTCTCTCTCTCTCTCTCTATCTCTCTCTCTCTCTCTCATGTGACACAAGACACACACACAGACGCAGACACGACACACACACACGACACACACACAGACGCAGACACACACACACACGACACACACACACACGACACACACACAGACGCGGATTAGGGTTAGGGTTAGGGTTAGGGTTAGGTTTAGGGTTAGGGTTAGGGTTAGGGCTAGGGTTAGGGTTAGGGTTTAGGGTTAGGTTTAGGGTTAGGGCTAGGGTTAGGGTTAGGGTTCTGGATAGTTGGCTCTCGGATGTCTTGTAGAAGAAGAACTTGTATCAGTTAGGCAAGTGTAACTTTTTTGTGATGCCCACCTTTTTCTAGCTCTCTATCAATTATTTTGGTTGATGCTATCGATTGGTTGCAGTGCTACTAAATTCAAGTCTTGCTTTTGTTTCAACAGCTGCTGATGTGCATTTTTTCTGTATATTATAGTGCATTAGCTATAGGTGTCTTCTCTGTGTTTAATTATAATGTTTCAGTACCTGTGTCATCTGATACCTAAGTTCTACAATTACCTCAGTATATCTGACTTTTGGGATACACCAGTTATGTGCATATATGTTCTACAATTACCTCAGTTATATGTTTCTCCACAACAAAGTTGCATTTGTTCAATTCAGTGAATTCACGGTACTTGGTGTTTCTCCTATTCAGAACCTGCATCAAGAAACCTTCATATTCGGCTATTCATGAGATGATTCAAATATCACCAGTTATTTTTATATGTATAATTTGATTGCCAATATAAGAGTGACATTTCCAACAAAATAGTACTAGAGAATAGCCATTATGTTCATAGCAAAATATTTACAGAACATTCATGACATGAGTGTGTAATTGGGATGTAAATTCATACTTGACAAACGTAGTATTTTTTGTGCTTCAAAACGTTATAGAATGACAAATTCTATAATAGTGACAAAAATTAGGATACATAGTGCTTCAAAACGTTATAGAAGAACATAACTCAATAAATATCTGAAACTCATTCTTTATTTTGTCAAGAATGACAAATTTAACACCTGAATTAAGATATCATGTGGTAATGAATATAATTGTGTAATATTGACTAATTGTTTATTTATTTAGTTCAGTATGCATAATTATTTTGTCATTCTTTATTTAGTTCAAAAATGAGATATTTTATTTTTGGGAAGAAGGAAAGAAGAGACCCATATCTGTCTTTCAGTATGCATAATTATTTTATGTCAATCATCTAATTCTTCCGTTCCGGTCCAATAGCTAATTCTTTGCTAATTCTTTGTTTTCATCTATCTTACCAGATGGCACCCAAGAGAGCGACACCTCCTACTGTTAAGGAGGAAGTGATGCCTCCTACTGTTAAGGAGGAAGAGATACCACCTGCGGGGAGTTCCAGTCACCCAGCACCTATCGCGGCTGTATCTCAGACGGGGAGTTCCAGTCACCCAGCACCCATAGCGGAGCTTGATAACATAAACGCTATTTATGCGCAGTATTTGAGGGACTGGTATCTGCCCCATTTTGGAAATCCTCGAGATTGATACTATAATGTTTTATATACTTATATATTATGCATTTTGTGTTACTGTGATACTCTGATACTTATATATTATGTATTTTGTGATGATGTTTATGCCCATTTTGTGTGACTGTGATACTGTGATACTTTTATGACTGTGATACTTATATTGTCTGTCTATAATATTTGTGTGTATTAATTGTATGAATGTGATACTTTTATTCATATTAAATATTGTTAATCCGGTGTTGAGTGTTCCACCGAAGGGGTCGGCGAACCCATAGAATTCAACGGAGGGTTATTCCGGGTCTATTTTTAATTAGAAATTTATAAATTGCAGGAATAATAGTTTGGAACAATTCAGTTTTTTTTTTTAATTTAGCGACGTATTTAGCGACGTCTAGCGACGTTTTTATAAGTCGCCTAAACAAGTCGCTAATTAGCGACGGGTCATTAGCCGTCGCTAACGACGTCGCTAAACGTCGCTAAATATGTCGCTGTACGTCGCAAATTGCTGACATGGCAGTACTGCCAGGTCATTAAAGACGTCGCTGTTACGTCGCTATATAAGTCGCTAATGAGCGACGTTTAGCGACTTTAAGAAACGTCGCTATTTCGTGACGCCGCGTCGCTAACGTCGCTACATTTAGCGACTCAATAAAGTCGCTAAAAAACGTCGCATAGCGACGTTTTTTCGTTCAGCGACTTGGTTTCTTCCGACTAAGTTAAAACATCGCTAATTACGTCGCTAAACGTGTTTAGCGACGTTTTTTTTGTCATTTGCGATGTTTTTAGGCGTCGCTAATTTGACTTTTTTTGGTAGTGGCAGAAGACAGCGCAAACAGGGTCAGATCAGAGAGTGCCCACTTGTGCCTACTGTAGGAAGGCAGGACACACTTGGAATATTTATAGGAGGAGGATGAAGGTGTGTTTGTTCTGTGGATCCGCTACTCACCAAATGCTAGATTGCCCCACTGTACCTCCATTTGGTAGAGCACAGGATCAGAGAGTTGGAGCTAGGCCACATGTGGCACAGCATCATGCCCCGCACCAGCAGAGGGAGATACCCCAGCAGGGCAGGACTTATGCGTTGACGGTCGAGGAGGCCGATGCTACGGGTGTCGGGTTAGCAGGTCTGTCTCTTTTGTTCTTCTTCCTGTCCTTTTTTATCACTTGTGGTGTGCTTCATTAGTACCAGTTAGACTTTTCTTTTGTGCTGTGTTAGATAGTGTAGTGACCCTGATTGAGACTGTGATAACACGACTAGTAGGACCATGATCTTGCATGTTGTTTAGGTAGAATTTCTTGATTGTGATTGTTGGGGGGTTTGACCTAGAAGAAGTGCGATTGACTTTAAATTTCGAGGACGAAATTTTCTAAAGAGGATAGGCTTATCACTACCCCATTTCCAGGACAGGATATTTTTTTTAATTTGGTAAATTGATCATAAATATTTGTATTAATATTTAATTAGTTGGTTGTATTTATTTTTATTAGTTATTTTAGGGTTTTGGCTAGTCTGGACCCATGTCAGACCCTAGTGGACCCATGTCAGACCCAACCAACACCCTTGTCAGACTCATTTATGGGTTTAGAATAGTTATTATATTTTATTTAGTTAGTTGGGTTATTTTGGATTAGTTAGAATGTGTTTAGAAACCCCAAATCTAAACCCTTTGTTAGGATGACTAAAATGGAGGGCATTTTAGTCATTTTATTAATGTAAACCCTACTTTATATGTATGGCCGGCCCTCTCCTAACCCTAATTCCTTTATGACCGAAACCCCCTCTCTCTCCATTCCATTCTTCTTCTTCTTCTTCACTCTTTTCTCCATTCTTTTCTTCTTCCTTCTTCCAATTTTCACAATTCCAAGTAAGTTTTCTCCATTCTTTCTCTTCCTTCATCTATTTCCTCTCATGAATACAAACTCTAACCCTTCATTTTTTCCTAACCTAGGTGTGTAGAGCTTAGATTTGGTGTAAAAGCTTGGCTTGGAGGCTTGGAGGCTTGGTGTGGTGAATTTGGGACTTTTTGGAGACTTGGGCCTTGGGATTCCAACTCCTAAGAGGTAAATCCTAATTTTTTCCCTTGTGATTACTCAAATATAGTGTAATTAGTAGTTTAGAACCTTCCTAGACCTTAGGGCTACCCATGGGAGGAATTTGGAGCTTGTTTGGTTGCGTTTGGAGACTTTGACATTAGGTTTTGTGTCAATTTTGGGTAAAATCCGAGATTGGCCCAATTTTGGGTGTTGCCCTAGGTTAGACGGACCTAGGTAGACATGCTTGGGTGTAGAGGGTAAGTACGTGTCCTCGTTATGACACATGAGATCGTGTCACGAAAATTTAGGCGTTTTAGGCAATTTGGGGGGGTTTTCGTCATCGTAGGTTCCACATGCGTGCGCGTTTTTGTCACGGACCTAGAATCGGAGAGTTAGCATTTTTCTAGGTTCTAGACATTGATTAGAACTCGTGGGTAAATTTTGGGTCAATTCCGAGTAGGTTTGGTGTGCGTTTCACGAGGTATCGTGAACCCACACTCCACGTGTTCGTCGAAATGACCGAATGGCCATTTCGACTTGGTTTCTAGGTTTTGGGCTTGTACGAGGGTTTGTTTAGCTTTGGGGAGTATGTACTAGAGTTCTCGAGTTATATTTTATATATTTATATGTATATATATATGCGTTTTGTGGTGTGCGTGTGTTGGTGTGGTTGTGTGTGAGGTTGCGTGTGGTTGTGTGTGTTAGTGTGTGCGTGTGTTTGTGTATAAGTGTGTGTATGTATAT